>OX403627.1:15863542-16585000 GCA_948107755.1 Campoletis raptor
AGTCATTGTGTTATTAGTGTAAAGTCCGAAACGCGACACTTTGAGTTCAGAGGGAACGAAACAAAATAGAAAATGATGTGACTGACGTTCCCGGGTAACGGACGAACAAGATATGAATGTATACAGATGTATATTCGTCTATATATATAGGCGTTTGCTACTGTCACTTCATCTCTTTCTCTTTTGTTCGACTCTTTCTAAACGCAATGACATCACTCCGACACACAAATCGCTCACGAAAGTCGAACGGCAACTGAAAAACGAAGCTGACTATATACACCATATACACAATAAATACTCGTTGTTACCCGCGATATACTACTGACTAGGGTAGTTGCAAACTGTTCGATAAATTAACCTCCACACAATCTATATATACATACTTTTGACTCGATACCCCCGGAGGAGGGGATCTCCCACTTTTATCATACAATCAAATTTTTATCGTTCCCTTGGTCGAAAACTTTTGTTTACATTCTAAAATTAGAGTTACTAAGGGCAACTGAGAATCGAAGCTACTGGGTTTTTTCCAGGACTTATAAATAACTGCTCTCAATTCGACGCAGCATTTTTTAAGGTTAAGAATTTGTTGCGGCGTTCGGACACCAGGGAGCGTCTTTCGCAGCTGGAAACTCAATTTGCAAATATTTGATCTTTCGATAACATTTCAAAAATGTTAAATTCATTGTTGTAAAAGTTTGGAATTGTTTACTTATAACAACTCTGCGGGATATAAAAAATAATTTAGTACAATCTCTTCGTCGTTTGAATACCCTACGAACGTTCCTTTTTTTTCAACTTTTTTTGTCATTTGTTTGAAAATCGGTGAAGAATTATGTCAATATCTGAGAATATATTATTGATTTTTTCGTTTCCATATGAATAATTTTTGCTGAAACAGTTTCTCTTCGCAATACAATTTTAGAAAGCGAGGGAGATAATGATTCAAACTCGTAATTACGATAAGCAAATGCGATAGACCATCCTCTCGTCATTCAAAAAAAGATGTTGTTGACAAGAAATTATCGCTGCTGCGTATGATTCATGGTGTAACCAAGTTTCGAATCAGCCAAAGTGCGAAATTCTATTTTTCTCGTTGTGAGCCATAAAATCATGTTTATAATCAGCGTCAATATCCATGATTGAAAAATAAAATTCTTTATTCAGTTATCAATTATTTTCAAGCATCATAGCCGAAGATGACAAGATAACTCGGATGGTAACAGCTGTTGTTGATAGTTCTCGTGAAGTGGCGCCGCCACGAACAAGGTGTGGAAAGTGGCGCACCCACCGCAGCGTCGACTTTGAATGAAAAAAAAAAAAAAAAAAACACATTTTCGTATATCAAAACGGTTTTTTGTATTTGTAAAATCGCAAAAAACACCGTAATCCGACAAACTTTCTGATTGGAATATTCGTCCTCTAAAAACAATTAAGCATTAAATTTACGGCTTCAAAAAAGTTGTTGAAATATGAAAAGTTAAGTTGAGAGGTTTAACTTTATTATCATTTTCAATTTGTAAATAAGAGCGAATTCAGTAATTCTTTGAATTATTGTAACATTCAGCTACAAATGTGTTACAAATGATTTTTGTTTTTGTTTTTAAACAATTATTCTGGGGAATGTTGAGAGCCAAGTGAGAAGAGACACCGAACTTTTTTGCAAAGTTCGCCAATCAGTTATATTTTTTCTATATATTATTGTTATACATATATCTTACTTGTTTCTCTTACGCCCGGTCGTTCCTATATGAAAACGTCGATGTAACTGCGCATGACAGAATTTGTTGTCACGTTCCTCAACAAGCCCGGTGCGGTGTTTGCCGCGGTGTGTAAATATTCCGCATTTATTGTGTATTAAACGAATGTGTAATTGTTGTGTGAAATGAGAAGGCTCAATTCGATGGAGCCGTGTGGAGCGAAAAGGCTCGAAGCCGAATTAGAAGCGGCAAGGGAGGGTCTGCGAGACTTGGATCACGATATCAGAAAAATTCACGGCCGGGAACTTCCCAATGGCGGAAATAGGACTGCCCCGCGTTCCCCTAGGTTTGTTTTCGTTTAATTGCTATTTTTTCTGAAAATAATCGAAGCACTCGATAGAAAAATGCGATATATTTAGAAATGGAAACATTAAAAGTTCGTCTGTAAATCGAAACAGCACTTAACCTCAACATGAATACTTAATATTTTCGCCGCCATTTAAATTTTCTAATTTGTAAGGAATTATTAATAAATTATTAACTCCCAATAAAATTCAATATTCTCAGTCTCAGACGAGGACAAAAACGACCTCCTCAAGATGATCGCAAACGAAGCTTGGATTTTGGAAACAATGACCAGCCTGGAGGCAAAAGACGCGGTCAACCACCTTCCGGCGAACCCAAAACTGTCTTCAGTCGACTCAGTGCCAGAGTTCCTTCCAATCCTGACGACAGTGCGGATGAAGATGATAGCGCCATTAAGGTAATTTAAAAAACAATTCAAGCGCTCATTATTTATTTCCATTTACTGAGTATTTAACTAAAAAAAACTAAATTTTTGATGTTTTTCGACTAGTATAGAAGTTTTATTTTTATTTTTATATCAAAATAAAAACTTCTTTTTCCAAATTTGACTTTTAATTTGAAAAAAACTTCATTTCAAACTAAGTTTTATTTTTCTCTCTATTTCTTAAGCCCGCAGTTCCGTCACGGGTCATAGCAACTCCGAGAGAAGTTCCGTCTCGACAGGAAGTATTGAAACGAGAGCGAGTCGACGAACGAAGTAGGCAACGAAACAAAAGAATGTTTGGCGCTTTACTCGGAACTTTACAAAAGTTCCGTCAAGAGGAAACAAAGTTAAAAGCAAAAGTGAGTCTCACTTTTTCCTCCTCAAATACCGTTGGACCAATCGTTTTGATGGAAAAGCTGTTAAACGTGGACATTTTTGCAAAATCCTTTTTCAATCATGACGATTTCTTCTTTGTAGATTTTTTGGGTTTTGATGTTAAAGGTTTTAGTAACTCAAAATTGTTACAATTGAAAAGTGAAAAATTTTACACAACGGCTGGCTCTGAATTTTTCTAACATGAGTCTCATTTTTGAAATTTGTCTATTAATTCTTTTAATCAAATTCTAAAGATATAAACAATAGAAATTTGCACAAAAATACTTTTTTTTAATTATTTTCAATCCAAATGGCCCTTCAACGCGGTGATAAACAGTTAAGTCATCATGACTGGAAAATTAATGATTCAAATATAAAAAAAGGGGATAGTGATTTGCTAATATTGAATAAACTTTCTCATCAGGAGGACAAAAAAGCAGAAGTTGAGGCGCGAGTAGAAGAAGCAAAAAGGCGCGAAAAGGAAGAGTTGAGACGAGAGAGGCAGCAACTGTTTCTGTCACGTAAACGTCAATTGGCTGAGGTTCGAGCTCTCGAAGCAAAACTCGCAAGAAGCAAAGAATTCCAAGAGTGGCGGGCTGCACAATTACCGCTTGCATCTTTTATCAAAACACGGGCACAACCCTCCATATATTATTTACCAAAACGTCAGCATCCACGGACTGATGCTTTGCTTGCACAATGCGCCAAAGAACTGCACGGTAAGGATTCCACATTAAAATCAAACAGAATAATAAAAAATATTCAAATTTACGTAACGTTTCGAAATTTAAAAACGTTAAAACTTCATATACAAACTCATTGCACATTTTTTTATCATTTGAACATTATTCGTTCTGTGAAAATCATCAATTTAGCAATTTTAACCAAATTTGGAAGATTTTTGGAAATTTTCCTAATGTTCTCAATAATTATCCTCAAAAATAATATCGAAAATTGATCAACTATTCGTTGAAACGATAAATGTTTAAAAAAAAATGATTTCTATCGCGCGTAAAGTATCAAATAAATGATGAATAGTGAAGAAATTTTCGTCATGTGACATTCAAACAATTGCGATTGTTTGAATTGACAGTAAAAATTCATAAAAAAAGTTTTCATTAAAAAAATTGCAGAAGAAGTACAGCGACGAGAAACGGCGTTAACGGACGAGCTCGAATTAATAGAATCGCAAGCCGGTTACGGAAAGAATCAGCAACAATACGACGGGATCGCAATGCCAATGCAAGGTAGCGAAATATCGCAAGTGCCAGTTGCAGAGGCTGAAGAAAATCGTGATCCAAATCCCGAGCCAAACGTATGTAACGATCAACAATCAATAACGATAGATTCAAAAATATCGCCGAAAATAGTGAAGGAGGAAGCGCCGTTACCGATCATTCAGGTCGAAGAGGTTGTTGACTCGGAGTTAAATAATGACAAAGTGGTGGTTGAACCGGAAGAGGGAGAAATGGAAGAGGAGGAGGAAGATGAAGAACACGAGGACGAAAACAATCGCTAGCAGTTGGTTTTTCTTTCTTCTTCTCGTTGTATATAATATATAGCACTATCGCATTTCGTAAAATCCATCAAAAAAGAGAGAAGAAATAAAGATTTTCTATGAAAATGACTAAAAACCGAAGGAACAACTCACTATCATAAAACAAAAGTCTCTCGACTTTCTTCATCATTTCAATTTTATTCGTACATCAATTTATCTTTCATTTTTTCACTCTCAAATCGAATTTTGCCCACGTGCTAAAGAAATTATCACCACCATTTTAACCGACGATTTTTTTTTTTTTTTTTTTTTTTTTTTTTTCATTGCATTTCATCCGATAAGAAACCGTCGATTGATATATATATTGCAATAAATAAAAACAAATGATAAAAATAAAAGAATCAAATTCGAACAATCATTATGCTAATCACTATTGTATTTTCTAGCTTTAGAATAATCGGTTCTTGAATTTATAGTACAAACAAATGTGCTGGATCTCAGAACGTTGAATCAGCACTATCGAGATTACGGAATAAATGTAAAATTACTAAATTAAAAGAAAAAAAAAAACAAGCAAATATACATTCGTTTTCTTTTTCGTTTTTACCAATTAGTTCAACATTTTTTAACGTTTGACAGAGTTAAATAAATAATTCAGTTTTTTTCATGCAATTTTTGTATGTGCAAAAACTGGCTAAGATAATGGTATCGTCAAAGCATTTTTCTATCCAATTTTTTTAAATTTTAAGTATATTTCATTATCAACATTGACATTATTATCAAAGTACGTGCAAAATTTCGCATTCTTACGGGGAACTGTAAAAAAAATTCACGTTTCATGGAACAACTCCGAAACTTTTAACGTAGAAAAATATTGATAACTATAGATATGTTTTATCATCAACTGAGAAATGCAAAATTCTACAAAGTCACATTTTTATCGATATTTTTGTAAGAATAATCCGTATTTTTGAAACGAATTATAACGCACGAACGTTTATTCTGTTCCTCAAGAAATTCTCTGCAAATTCACTGTGTTGATTTTTTTCAAAACTTGTCCATTTTTTAATAAAAGCTATTTGTTTATGACATAATTTTCTTGTGATCGACTGCAACATTGAAACGGTGAAGTTGAAAAAAAATCGACACCGTGAATTCGTAGAGAATTTCTTGAGGAACACAATAAGCGTTCATGCGTTAAAATCGCTTGGAAAATACAAATTATTCTTCTAAAAATATCGATTAAAATAGGACTTCGTGGAATTTTGCATTTACCAGTTAATGGTTAAGCAAATCTATAGTTATGAATATTGTTCTATGTTAACAAGATATACTGCAAGTCGCATCCAGCGTCGAATAATTAAATTATTCATTGCTATGAGTCCTTAATAAGGGCCAGTGCAGTTTAAAGTGCAGGGATGCCTTAATCGGCTGAGTAGTAAGTGAACAAACGTTTTATAAATACTTATAGCCCCTTAATCGGAAGAATTAAGGGGGCAAGAATGATATTTCATTGCGTTGAATCGTGAAATCGATATTGACGTTTCGCTGTAGGACCCTTCACGATACTTTTTATTCTGGATTATTTGACAGCATTAATTAGGACAGAAGTCCACATTCTAAATATTTCGGAAAATGGCACACAATCATTAAATCTATGACGAACAAAAAAAACAAAGTTGATAACACATTGACCACAGTCACAAGGGTATTTTAATGGAAATTATACGGGTCTCCCAGACCCGGTCTATACATCTAAGGTCTGTACAACTAAAACATTGTTTAGGATTTTTCAAATTTGACCCAAAATCATTCAATCTTTAGGCAAAAAAACAAAAAATTCGAATAAATATTGACTCTAGTCATGAGGATATTAAAAATTAAGATTGCACGGCTCTTCCAGACCCAGTCTCCGCAGCTATAGTCTGTGAAACTAAAAGATTTTTTGGATTCTTTTTTTTCTTTACACTAAACCGTTTAAACAGTGGAAAAGTTGAAAAAAACGATAAAAAAATTTAAATACAAATGAAAATTGACACCTGTCGTCAGGATATTTGTAATCCAAGTTGCACGGGTCTCTCAGACCCGGTGTGTAAAACTAACATACCGTTTCATCGGTCTGTACACAAACGGTTAATAACGAATTCCATCTATAGAGTTGAACCGAGAAAAATAATTCTTTCCAAAGGTCGATTATTTAGCCGAATACACGCAACTAAATATTTTACGATAATAACAAAATTTTCACCATTTCAACAGTGTATTTTGCTGACGGTTCTTCAGTAAATAAATAATACATCGTTAACATCCAGCGTTTCCTTCTAATCGTCGTCCTCTCGATTTCTTTGTGTCGTTTTCTCTCATTTTTTTTTTCGCGCGATATTTACATTCACTTCCTATATGATTGTTTTCGTTAGAATTTCATAAGATTGTAATCTCGTCTCTATTTTTCCACGAACGCGCTGTCCACGAATATTATTATTTTTGTTTTTTTTTTTCTATTCAGTTCTCGAGTTTTGAGCCCGAGTTTTGAGGCGATCTCACTATATAATCGCCTTTGTATTATGGGAGACCGTTTGGCATTGTAATTGGGCGTTGCTCTTAAATTAATTAAATAAATAAATAAAATAATGAAAGTTTTGTTATTATCGCGATATTTCAATATGTTGTATTCAATTAAATAATCGAGGCACTTACAACGAATTAATTTTTCTTAGTTATATATTACGATGAATTTAACGCACTCTTGATTTTCGGTTAATATTCGTTACGACGAAACGGGCGTATTTCGAAGGGGCTATTTGGCAGAGTCACACAATTCTTCAAGTGTATGTATGTGCTTCAAATTCAACGACCAGGGAGAGTCTCGCGCTCTGGATCGTTTGCGATATTTGCAACAAAATATGGAGTTTTGATTGAGTACTTTAGATATTTTTCTATGTCAGAGCGAAAAAGAGTTTTTCACATTATCGATAATTACGTTATCATAAACGTTCCAGATTATCTGACATTTTGATATTATTGAGAAAATCCGAAAAAATCGGCCAATTCCTTAATGTGACTTGAAAAAAATATTTCTCAAGTGTCTCCACGTGCTCAGGTCCAGCGTTCATCGAAATCTTCTTCGAAAAGTTTTATAATTTCATTTTTTCTTTATTAAATATATGAAATTTAAAAAATACCAGGTTTTCTGAAATTTCAATGAATAACGGAAATTGGGAAAATCTCTTTCAATCAAACCTTATTTTTTTTTACCAGGAAATAAAAAATATTTTAACTTAAAATGTTTCGGAGCTTGCATCACTATTTTTCACTTGAAAAAATGAGTTGAAAGTCAGTGAAAGATTTTCCGCATTTCAACAAATTCCAAGGGAAAAAAAAGTTTTGGGCGGATTTAAAACATATATTTTTTCAGTCGAATAACGTGCGACGCGAAGCTTTATTAGTAACGCCAAAAACTGATTTTGTTGAAAACTTCAAACTCTGATTTCCACGGTCGAATTATTAAGTTTTGTTCGCAATATTGCAACTTATGTGCCACAATTAATCAACAGTTGGATTAAAACAAAAAAACGTTGAATTCCAAAATCAATTTAGTTGTTGACACTGCCAAATCGGTCGTTGAGTGAACTTTTTACTCGCGATGTATTAAGATAAATGAGTTTTTGTTAATTTTATGTTAACTTTCGTTACATCTGTCATTATTTATGCTCTTTTATAGCAAGTATAAAAGTGCAGAAAATATATATTTTCTTGTGTAGAAAACGATTCTCAAGATGTTAACAGGATGTTACTAAGGTAAAATAATTGAATAAATATTCCTAACCTCACAACCCCCCAAATTTCGTACAATTCTTTCTTTCACGTGGAAGAATAAAAAGGAATTAATCTGGTTGACGAAAAGAAATGTGAAATGGATGATTTCCTTGGATTTCAAAGCCCATGTGTATTTTTGATTTTCGAACAAGAACAAATTTACGTATCTCTTTTCGCGCAGTGTTTTATATATGAGAAAAGCACACGTGTGTTTGAGAGCACTGACAAAGCTCGAGAATAACGAACCGGGTAACTTTGACGGCGTATTCCGACCCTGAACGTTAGTCGCGAGCCATTAAGCCGCCACGCTATGCCAGCAGCCATAAGAGCATCTTGGATCTTAGACGCTGTATGTTTGAACCCCACTCCCCAACCTCAAAAGAGAGGATGTGTCTCAGGCGATCTCGAGCGAACGTATACACGAGAAAATTATTTTACTATATGTATTAACCTCCGGTATATAAACGCGAAAGATGAAAAAGGAAGATGGAAATCCACTTTCTCGCATCCACGAATTCGCTTGTGTAAATTTACGATCCTCGGTACACCTACGACCATACTTTAACCCTGTGTAATATATTTATGTGACATTCCATATCGTTGGACTTACACTGAGAAAAAAACTTCAGTTGAATTAACTAAATGGCTTGGTGAAATACATTGAAAGTTAAATATTCAAGCCAATTATTTGTTTTATCAAATTAAATGTATTTTATGTTGATCTAACGAAATATGAGACAAAACAATTTATTTGGTGCGTTCGAGACACGTCTTTTTTTAGGGTTATAAAGTTCATGATTCGTATACGCAACTGTGGACGGTTTCTTGAATGAAAGAAATATTACATTTGACGTATTTTATACGGAGTGAATTAACCTCAAATTCAACCATTTTTTTTTTATCGTTGAATATTATTTTACGAACATTATTACCGATTAACTGAAACCGTCAGATTTAAAATGAAGTCAAGATTCTTTTCATCGAAAGATTTCAATTAGAAAACTAGGGAAATTTTCGATTGCAGATAACTTTTTGATTATCTATTCATAAAATCGACGTTGAACCATCAGAAATGGTTTTGTTTACATCGATTTTTATTCAAAAATAAGAATTACATTTATTTATTACGCAAACGGAGATAATTGAAACTGAAATATTTCTGTTACGGAATAGAAACAAAGGACAAACTTGAATTTTATTTCTACGAAAACAAACATTCTGTACAGTGAAAAATGTAAAAAAATCGAGGTTATCCCCCGTTTTTATTGGTGCAAGGTGAATTTTTCAATTTCATTTCTTTATCTGAACGATAACCATTCGATAAACTATAAAGCAAACATTTGTTTATCGATATGATCGAATCTATGATTCACGAGACACACGATACGTTTGGACTAAAGTCAACAAGACTCGTCAAGGTCATAGCTGAATATTGAACTACAAAAAATGATTTTCCGTACGTTGATGATGTTTTTTCTCGTTTGTTTTGTTTCTTCGCCTTACAAATATGAATAATTAGTAAAGAAGTTGATGGGAAGTGAAAAGCTTTGTACGAATGACGTTAATACGTTAGAATTTTCATTTGTGACTCTTTAAGCGTGCATACAAATGTTTGTGTGTGTGGATTTACGTATAAATAGCAATCTGGCAGCGTTATATTACGTGCTAAACGAAGCTTCGTGGTTTGTTCGTGTCTCTGTTAATTTCGCTTTCTCGGTGAAATGTCCAACGATTGCAAGCTGCGAAGGGGGTTTCTCATACATTCGGACACTTTCTTGCATATTCTATCCTTGAATTATGAGCTTTCGTACAGTACGTGCGTGGTTAAAGGTTTCTTTTTGCACTCTCTTAAGGAAAAATAAGAAAAATATTTTCAAGTCTTTATATACGAGGAGTTAATGGTTTTGAAAATATTTATTAGCTTTTTCGAGACTTTCGTCATAAGCTGGAAAACATCTTTGTTACTTTATATAACTTCTTGGAAAATTGTACTTATTCTCACAACGGAAGAGAACACACTTCTCTTTATGTGCTCGAATGCGTCTTTAAACATCCGTCTCGTACTTTTAACCGCCTATCAATGTACGTGAACGAGTTACCAACTTATTAAACGTGAACGTAAGTTTCCCCCTCACCCCCCACCCCCGTCTTTTTTTTCGTTTTTTCTTTTTATCTTTCTTTCATTCTCTATCACACTAACGTAATTTTAGAATTTTTGGGCTTGAAGCCAGATAATTCTCTGCTTCGCGGTGTGAAACGTCCTTTGCTCATTTCATCCTCAATATCCCATAAACCATTTCTCACTAGAGTAACTCGCACCTCGTATGCGTTAACTGCTGATGCTTCTCCTGTATGTAAAGTGTACTTTTGCATTAAATATACTATTATCTGAGAAATTGTATCTTACCGGCTGATAAAATCTATTGGGAACGGTGACAAAATATGTTTTGCATAAAATGGGGCAGGACGGACCCGAGATGTTACATTTCAACTTCCGAGAAATGTAAGCTCCGTCATTTTTCTTGCAACTTATAATCTTCTACGTTTTCGTATATCTCTCTTGAGTTTTTTTATTAACTCAATTTTATTTTTTGGATAAAAAATTGTGGGTTCGAGTATATTTTGTTTTTTTCTTCTGTCGAATGGCAAATGAAGACGAAGATTGCAGGTAAATTTTGAAAATTTGATGTAAATTGATCAACTGAGAATCAACGTTGAAAAATCGTTTTGATACGAAAAACTGATCGTGCCATTTATTTGCTTACATTTTTATGGTGATCAACGAAATATTGGCTGACATTTTAACTGTTGAATGGGCTAAATGGTATCGTTGGAATAAATAAATAAATAAATGAGTGGATTCAGAAAAAAATTTTGCCGAAAACGACAATTTTTTAGTTGAATACGATATTCAACTAAATATTTAGCAATAAACAACAAAAATTGTCATTTCACCAGTTTATTTGGTATATTTCAGACTGTCAGCCAAATATATAGTTGAAATGACGAAATATTTGTTGTTTATTGCTAAATATTTAGTTGGACGTCGTATTCAATTAAATAATCGTTCTTTTCAATAAAAAAATTTTCCTCACTGTGCAGTAAACAGTTTGGCTACTTCGTCGTTTCGTTGATCGAACAAGAGTTGGTTTTTAACAACAACTTGTTGTTGGACGATCGAAGAATTTCTTTAAATTCTTTCGTTTTTTGTTTTTGTTTTTTGACGAACTATATATAATTGAAAGCTAAAACGTTTACGTGAGTCTGTCAGACACATGCATGATTATCCACGCCCATTTTCACGCCATATTGAAATTGACCACCGAAAACGTAAGGACTTTAAATGACAAAACGATACGAAATTCAACTTTTTGACAACTTTTTCAAATAAAGCGAAATGTTTAGCTTTTTTTTCGCTAATCCGAGATTCAGCGAAGACTGAGATGAATTTTCTGCAGTTCTATTCAATTTTCTAAGCAAATATTATTGTTCAGGAAATTTGAAAGCGAATGAACGTGTGATTTATCGCTTGGAAAGCCATCTGCAGCGTTTTGTTTTCTTAGTTATGTTATATATTGTGCTACTTTGCACACGAATTCAATATAATTCGACTAAACAGACATTCTACGAGCGATTACGTACACACGTGGTGTGTGTTGCATGGGTATGAAGTGCAGCGAGCCAATTGTCATCGAAGCGCGAAGCTGAAAGCATAAGAGTCCAAGAATGCGTCTCCCGTGCAAAACATATCACGTTCAGCGATCTGGTTCATTACCAACTTAAGAGACAGGAAGAAATACTGCGAAACGAGGGGGGGGGGGGGGGGGGGGAGAAAGGTAAAAAAGAAGAAATATTTCTGTTACCTTTTCAGCACACAAAATGATTCAAAACCATCAAAAATTATGTATGAATCTCTCGTCTATACATTTTGGGAAGAAATGTATTTGAAATGCGCGCGAATGAAAAAATTTTCACTAAACTCACATCGCAAACTAATTTTTCTTATGCCATAAAAACTATATTTCCCTAAAATTTCAATTAAAAATCAAGTTTTCTCTGCTCTTGATATCAAAATTTTATAATCATAAAATATTGTGCGTAATAAAAAATATTCGCATTTTGATCAAACGTCATGCACTTTTGTCACCGATTTTATTTTTTGATGGCAAAACTATCATTTGATTTATTTAATAATCGTTGAAATGCTGATTTGGGGAATCGTATTAAAAATTATAATCGAAATATTTGAAAATCAAATAAGAAAAGAATATCAATACCGTCAATCTGGCATTTTTGTACGTGAAACACAATTTTAGGTTATTCTCTCATTTTTAATGGTGAACATATAAAGATTTTCGGAATAATTAAAAAATTTGGAAATAAACGAAGATTTGTAAAAAGTAAAAATATGGAAGGAATTTAACGATTTTAATGATTTAATTCAATTTCATTTTTAATAATATAATTTATAATTTAACTATTTTAATATGGAAGGATTTAAGATTTTTTGAATAAAATTTAAAGATTTGGAAATTAATGAAGATTTGTAAAAAGTAAAAATTAAAAGTAACGACAAAATCATCAGATACAATTTTTTGCAAGATAATTTTTTGAAATTTTGCGTTTATCTTCTTGAGCATCGTATTATAATGTGTAAAAAAAAATTTGAGAAGGTTTCACCGTCTAGTAATCGAGATATTCAGTGTTTAAAATGGCAACTTTAACACGAGGTCTTGTGGGAAGTTACGAAAAAAGACGATTTTTCACAACAAATAACTCGATTTCTAGACGGTGAAACTTTTTCAAATTTAACCCACAGTTGAGTATTATTGTTAAGAATGTTCATACAAATTTTAAACAATTAAACTTGAAATTCGTCTAACGCATTGGTCGAACCTCCTTAAGTCGTCGAAATAACGATAATTTACAAAGCCGCCGGTGCAGTTAATATAAATATGCATCCAAAGGGTTAAGAATTTAATGATTAATCATTTAGAAACGAATTGAAAAAATTTGGATTGTATTGATATTCGAAAATCGTAATTTAAGAATAATCTAATAATAATTGCTTGAAAACGATGAGATGTTTAGAATATTGTGGAGTAAAAAAAATCACAGGTTTTGATTTGATAATATTAAAAAACACTATATAGAATTAAAAAAGAAAAGAATTAAATATGGAAATGAATAAGGAAATAAAAAAAAAGATTGACGAGGTGAGGTATCAGAAAAAGGAACAGTTTCGATAAAGACATTAAATTAAATGGTTTACTAAATGAAATGTTCGTTTTCGATAAGATTGGAGGCACAGGTACAAGCGCCATATTGGAATCAAAGCGGTTTGAAAATATAGTGGCGAAACGTGTCGCGATTGCGTTACGATTTGTTTGTTTTATTTTTGGCATGTTTAAAGCGTTGAGCTATTTGGTTGGTGGATATTCCAAGACGAATGTGTAATCACAATTAATATTAATAGCTTGTTGGACTAGCAATTGATAGTGGTAGCGTTTTAAGCGCCAGTGAAACCGAATAAGTGGGCGTTAAAGTGAGTTCCGTAACAACGATTTGTGCGCATCCACAATCGACCGTGAGATTCGTCCAACTCCGCCTCTTTAACGAACCAAAGACACGCCCATCATTTCCCGCTCGAAATACGTTCGCATGTGCGCCTTTCTCTCTCACGAAATGCTTCCAAGTTGGCTCCCCACGTCCGTGTAAATCGTGGAGGGGCAAATTTCTTTGTGGTCGTTTACTTGTTTCGATCGCATCAACCAATGAGAAACCTCTCACCACACCCATCCCACTGCAAATCAAATTTACAGATTTCAGACAACGATGGGGTAATGGTGGTCATAATGCATTAGATTTTTTTTTATACATTTTTTTTTTACCATTTTTCGATATAAATTATAACGAAAATCCGCGAATCAATATTTTTCATAAATAAATATTGAATTTTTTAAATAATGAGCTGTGGGAGCACCGAAAAAATTGAAGAAAAACGAATTGGTTTTCATGATAATTTGACATTTATAATAATTGAGGGTTTTAAGGGATTCAAAAATATTATAAAATATCGATTAAATTTTAATCATTCAATATTTTTTGACATTGTGATATAAAATCTTTGAAAGAAAAAAAAATCAAAATAAATAGTAAAAATGGAGGCTTCGTATGAAAGACACAAAATTACAAAACTTTTTGGCCTTTTAAAAATGTCTCGATCGTGTATCAAAGTTGATGCTGTTCTGTTCGTTGATCGACAATTTCTTGATATACATTTGACCATATGTTTTTTCAATCTTCGTGGATTTTTTTACAGATTTTTTAGAAGAAAAAACATCTTTGGAACAATTTTTCGAATTCACTGTTTTTTTTTTTTTTTTTTTTTTTTTTTTTTTTTTTTTTTTTTTTTTTACACGACTTTCGATCTTGATCGCGATATCCTGGCAATTCTGAGGAGGTTGAAATGATCAAAATGTTTGAATTTTTAGGCAATACAGTCGAACGTTAAAGTCAAATGGAGGAAATCGAATTTTATTTCTTCAACATATCTAAAAAATGCTTTCTAAATTGTACGAAATGAGAAATATCGAGAGCAGGTTACACGAATGGTAAGCTTTTCTTTAAATAAATTTTCCAAGAAATTCTGTAAAATTTAGATTATCCAAACAGTGACTGGTTCCAAAACAAATAATGTGAGATTTTAACTATGCAGCATATCGCGAATTAAACGATAATCTGCTTCTGTGATCGTTCAAATTGGATTCGTTCCAATCACAAGCGAATTATTAAAATCCGAAAAATTAAATGGTTACAAAATGTGTTTCTTCGTATTCTTTAAAAATCGAAAATTAAAATTACGTTTGAAGAAGAATACAAATAAACGTTTTTTTTTTTTTTTTTTTGGAATAAATGCAATAAATATATTTGTGAGACGACGAAAAAATTTTAATAATTTTTTTGTTTATTGACGCCAATCAAAATTTATGAAAGGTTCGGGCTTTTTGTTTTTATTGTAATAATTGCAATCACACAACTCGATAAAACATTATGTTTCAATCAATTACGAACCATAATAAAAATATTAACATTTTGTAAAAGTTTAAAATTTGACGAAAAACTATAGATTTTGCTATTTCAATTTCTCTCTCCATTTCAGATCAAAATTTCCATTAAATTATAGACCACGATTTATTAATGTTTTATTTCATTGATATACTTAAAATTTCCATGAGAGTGAGTGAGAGATCGAGATTCGCGTTAATTTTTTTCAATATTTTCGATTCCACCCTTTGGCTTAAGTCGAATCTTATTTTCTTCATCAATTTTTGATCGTAGATCCACGTTTGTGATAAAATGTTTCGGAAAAACTCGAAATGACTAAAAAAAATGATATTTTTGCTCCAAATTTTCATCGAGTTATGGAGCATAATTGTTTATGTACGAAACGAAGAGACAACAAAAAACCTTTCGCATTATTTTTGTTTTACTTTCCAGGAAATGAATTTTTATCAAAAAATGTTTCATGCCAGTTGTGAAGCATTGTTTATAAAACAATATTTCATATATATATATCTACTTGAAACGAAGAGGAAAAGCGAGTGGGAGAAAAACGTGTGTAAAAATGGGAGGAGCATTAAATTTTGCCTCTGGCTCATTGCCCACGTTTCGAATTGGTGTTTGTGAATATTTTTAGCGCTCTCGTTCCCCTATGTGTGGGTGTGTTTGTGTGTACTCACGCATCGACGATACTAGAGACGCCCTATTCGCTTTTTCTCTTTTTTTTCTCTTTCTCTCTCTCTCTTTCTCTCTTTCTATGGGCTCGAGGCGTGTAAACGTGCCGCAAAAGAGCATAACGCTCGGGCGATCTCGCGCGCGTTCCCCAAGATTTCTTATTTCTGCTCTGGTAAATCTGTCGTCTCAGTCAGTGAGGCAGTGAAGGGCGAACTGTGTAGTGACCGTGTCCACTGCGGTTTGTTACGATACGTCACTTGTTTTTTTTTCTTCCTTCCTCTCTTCTCAATGAAAAAACATCAAAGGACATTTAAATCGAGTGACAATTCGGTAAAAAACTTTTTCGAACAACGAATCTGACAGCAACTTGAAATCATTGTGATCAAATCAATAACGTTTATACAAAAAATCGATACATTTATTTATATCGCGACTTTACATCGCGATGTGCTCCTTATGACGAATCTCATGATCCTGTGACTCAGTTGTGTTCATACAACGATATATATATATATATATATATATATATATATATCAATAATCCAAAATATCGATCGAAGAAATAACGACGATTTTTCAAAGCCTATATTTTTAATAAATCGTCATCTTAATTTTCATCTTTATCGCTGTGAGGAATAAAAACAGTTGCAAACACGCGGTTGTTAACATTCCGCTTACCCGACGGCTGTCTTTCCGGACTTTCGATGGACCCGATCGTGCTAGGTAAGCAATCAAAATGTTTTATCAACGACTCTGACGATCGAACGATCGTTTCGATCAATTTTCAAATTATAAAATCCTCTGGTGACAACTTCCAAACCAATTAATCAGTTTTTTTTTAACTTTTTCGGATAATTCGATGTTTTATTACTCATATGGAACAATATATTTACAAATTCGACAAAATCTTTCGAATTGTTTGAATATTTATAAAAATATTCGAAACTCTGTACATAGCTTGGGAAATTAATTGATGGACAAAAAATTGCCTGTAGCTTTTGAAGCTTTTATTGTGGTGAAAGTTTACGATCGTGAATTATCAGAAAAATTTATTATTAATGACAAAGAAACAATCTGCATCTGTCCACGAATGCCGGTCATTTGTTTTTTTTTTTTTTTTACGTTTCTATGACGCAATTAAGTGATTTATTAAATCTCTCCAAACTCCAGATCCGTTGAAATTAATTTGAGTCCGTAAAGTTGCACATTCAGCCCTAATAACTATTCCATCATTTTTTTCTGTTTCAAGTTTTTTTTTAACTTAAAAGATTCAGGAAAAAAAGTGCAGTTCAAATGAAAAAACTATCGTGCATACGAAAGCTCGATACCGTCGCTTGACTTCGTTCTCACGTTAAACGAATTCATCAAATTCGTTTGGAAAGTCGCTTTTTATTCGAATAATGGGTTGAAAAAAACTGATTTTTCAAAATCTGTTAATAATCAAATGATTAGAATTTTTTTTTAGGTTAACACTATTTTATGACATTTCGAACTTTTTATGTTTTCGATAAATAATAATCATAACAACTTATCAATTATTATAACCAGCACGAATCGTTTTAAATAACGAACAAGAAATAGATCGATATTCACGTTATTCGAAAAAAGAAACGGCGTTAATGATGTTCGACATTTTTTACTTATTCGACAATTTGTAGGGCGAACTTTATCCTGAATATCTGTCTTTACAGAAAAAGCAAAAAAAAAAAAAAAAAACAACTCCGAACTTACTCAGGATTGAAAAACGATATATAAATATTTTGAATATAATGCTCGAAAGATTTTTGGGAAATCTGTAAAAATCGTTACGAATAAGGGAATATGATATTTCACAGGAAACGATTGAATTATTGCCGAAATAATATAAATAAACGAACATATGTGTATGTAGTAGAGATTCACGAAATGTGAATTTTTACCACGCGATCGTGATGACCTTTGATGCTACGATGACCGATTAGCCGAGACGAGGGTCGGATATGAACGAGTAGAGATTACACGTTTTCTCGTTGGCCCGTTAATGTATACAAGTCATACATAAAAATGAAAAAAAAAAAATGAAAAAAAATGAAAAAAAAAAAACTTAAAATACACATTCTCTAGTGATGTTTGATTCGGTGGCAAAAAGGCTTTTAAAATATAAATACAAATGTCAAACTAGAGTTTATCAAACCGACGGGCGATTAACTTTCGTGTATTTTTTCCTCATCGAGTATTTAGACCTCTTTTCGTTTAGTCAAAACAAATTGCACTATTTTTATTTCAATTTTCATTCAAGTGCAAATTGAAAAATTCATCAATTTTGCTACTTTTATGTTAAATTTAATTATTTGACGTCACAAGTATGATTTTTGAAATCTATTTCATGAGAATCAACAAATAATTTATCGATCCGTTGGCCTCTTGGATAATTTCATTACTAACAAGTTATTTTCCCTCTCTCTCTCCCTCTCCCTCTCGAAGTTTCTCGAAGTTATAGAACCGCGTAAAGTTTAATTTTACTTTTATTTGCCGCAAAAGTTCGAAAAAGAAAGTCTTGAAACCCGAAATCTCAATTATTTCCTACACCATAAGAACGCTATCAAAATTGCACTTTGTAGTGCATCTTCCGCGCGGCGGTGATCATCAGACACCTGCGAATCCAAGATGGCTGCTGGTGTTCAGTCTCCAGGATTTCTTTTATTTTTTTCAAGAATATTTGTTCATTTGGTTGACCGGGTTCGGCTGCTTTGGGCAAAATCGATACTCAGATCGGTGACCGCTTATTATAGTTATGCACCGGATCATCCGGCAAACAATCGTACGGGAAATAGTTTTATTTTCTTGTTACAATTTTTGATGATCGCACCCAATAAAAACTCAATAAAATCAGAGCCGTTTATAAAGTTCAAATTTCCAATATTTTCTCTTATTAAGCTTCGGGCAAATACGATACATTCGAACTCGAGAAAAACGTGACTGTGGAAAACTGTCGTGGGAGAGGAATCACCAGAACACGAGAGATAATGAAACGAGGTTAAAAGTTCAAAAGAAAAATGTATTTATACACACGCATTTTTCCAATCACTTAATTAATATTTTTATTTTGAACGCGATCAATAATTAATATTCAAAATTTCACTACTTGGTTACCTTGCATTTTTACAGAGTTAACAAAATTTTGTATTAAAATAAAACATTGGCAGCTGTTCTTCTTCGTGGACGAGATTAACGGAAGCATTCCATAGAAAAAAGAACTTTGCCACTGGTACCGCCATAGAATATTCATTAGCGTTCAATTAGTTCTGTTTACTTCGAATAAACATAAAACATAGTTTACTAAAAGAGAGAAAGCAGAGAGAGAAAGAGAGATGTGGGAGCATGAAAATAAGGACGAAAAAAGGTCTGCAGCCGGAAAGCCCAGATTGACAGAGGATTCCTACCCAAACAATAACGTGAATTAGGTGCTCCTGTCAATCTGTCCCCACTTTAAAGTTCTCTTTTTTTTTTTCTTTCTTTCATTCTATATGGAAACTGGGCTACTGTTCGGGGTATGCCCGCAGTTGGCTATTACTTATACACACAAATATTTTTCGCCTTGTTCTCTTCGTTCCCGTATAACTGGTGCATTCACAACTGCAGCGAGTCCTGAATCGTTTCGAAACGGTAGCCCAGGTCCTTTTCTGTCTATTTTTTTTTTAATTTTTTAATTAAAGATCGATTATTTAGTCGAATACGAAACTCTTTTCCGACAATAACAAATTTTTATATCATTTTTCAAATTTTTATCAATATCCCGTTGAAATTGCAATTTTTTTTGATATTATCGCACAAATATTTAGTTTTGTACGTATTCCATAAAATAATCGATTTTTTTTCCGCAGTGGAGTCAATGACACTTTCTTGCTGGTGCATTAAAATGACAGACAGACTTATACAAAGATCATTTATTGTTATAAACACGAAAAATGTTTTTTTCTTATCATTTCGTAATGAATGCATTTTTGTACGAAATGAATTAATGAATGAAGGATACAGTTGCTACCTGAATATGCTTCTGTAACCCTTTTCAAATGTTTTTCTTCCCTCTCCCCAATCCTCTCGACCGTACTCTATCGACGATATTTACCTCTCGTATGTTTGAGGGCGCGTGTAACTCGAGAACTATAATCTATAGCTACCGTGATCCTGAGAAAGAACATGAATATAAAGAATCTCTATCGGAAGCTTATTTTATAAACTTTTTTATGACACCCGCGAGTTATTGTCTGGCGCCATAAAGCATTTGCAAATTTTCAAGAAATTCGATTAATTCAATCGATGTTTTTTTTATTGAACTTTTTAATTATTCACAAAGGATAATACGATGAGAAAAAGTGTTGAAGAAACCATTGAAAATAGATTATAATTTTGTTTTCATTTTTAAAATATACGAAAGAATTTATTCGAATTGTAAATATTTTATAAATTCTTGTCATTTGTAAAAAAATAATTCGTTCCAATTATGACAGTTTATTTCCAACTGATCGACGTATCATTTTGTTTTTTAAAGTTCGTCACGTATTCGGGCAAAAAAAAAGAGACAATTTACGAAAATTTTTGAGAGCCACAAGTAAAATAAATCATTGACGTGTATTATTTGGACCAAAAGGGAATGAGAGTTAAAAATATAACTAGGCGAATCGAGAGAAGAGAAAAAAAGTTTTGGAGTGAAAAAAAACTGAGGAGAGGTTCGATCAAAGGGGGAATTTGAATTTCGTTGAGAAGTTACTTTCCCCTCTGGTTTTTACAGTGCATTTCGCACCGCGTTAATCAAATCACCTGGGCAATTCTCTTTATGGGTATTATACGACGATTATTATTATTTTATTCGCGTTATACGCATATACATGTTTGGAAATATATGTGTGTGTGTGCAACGTGTCATGTATATAAAGGGCAGAAACGTTCAGGATATGAAAAAACGAATAAATAGGTATAGGTAAAAAAAAAAGAAAAAAAAATGAGAATTGAGAGCGCTAAAGTTCGAAACACAAACACACGTATACGCGAAGACGTAAAGTAATAGGCACGATCGGGCATGATTGATTCACCGGACCGCTTGATTAACTCTTCACCTCGAAGTTCACGCTTTCCCCTCGTGCTATATCGATCCCATATATACATGAGAAAGGTAGACGTTAAAAAATTCACATTTCAACCCTTTCCCTCCGTTCTCCACTCTCGGATACAGACCAATCTCGAGTTACAGAATTGGCCAATGTTATTCCATCGGTTATTCGCCCTTTATATTATTTCATTTGTTTTCTCTTCATTACAACAGGTGTTAATTGCTTGGGAAATTAATCCTCATACGTATTCACATTTTAATTATATTTAACATTTTTTACATTTCAATATATAATTCGACTATAAAATTATTAACCATTCAATGGTTCTATTGTTGTAACGTCGTTACATGTTTCGTATATTTTTCATTTTATTTCATTTTATTCGATATAATAATCAGAATCAACTCTTTTGATCTACTGTATTTAACGATTTTTCCTAAGGAGTTTCGGTTCAAGTCATACAATGTAATGGTTCAGCTTATTATCTTTGGGGAAAATCAGGGGGGAAATTCTCTTGTTCTCAAGCAAAGCGCTAACTTCACACAACAAAATTTCGTATAAAAATTACATAATTACTGAAAAATTGATCGTTTTCATTGACAAAAAAATGAATAATTAATAAACGATGTATACGAATTATTTCATTTTCTGGTGGCATAATTGTAATGATATTTCGAATGGTTTGACAGTTTTTTATAACCTTTTTTACATTTTTTCATATTGTTTCATGCACATAACTGAAGTTTAGGGATAGCGTAGGCATGTCTCTATGTTAAAAAGTGACTTTTCATTTGAGAATTTTGTGCAAACGGTATAGACAATCGTTTTGAAAGATGGAAGACATATTCAGAATAAGTCAAAGAACGTACTCTAGAAATTTGAATAAAATGGTTACATTTCGTCACTTGTACCGAAACTCCTTAAGGAGATGGAGCAGTCGCTTTCTCGCAATGTGAGTGCGAGAGAGATAGCTGCAATTTTCGAAATTGGATATTTCCGACACGGTTTCACCAATAAAAAAAGTCCCTGTCAACGGATTTTTGCCATCGTCCTGCGTCCGCTGACAGAGCCTTTTTTTTTGTATAGTCAAACGACATCGAAGAATTTTAATTTCGAAAATTCAAGGTGACTGGTCCATCATCTTAACTATGAGATACCTCAGATTGAAAGATATCGATTACGATGAGAAGAAGAAATCTAACTGTCGAAAATAATTATTTCGAGTTGAGGACGATTGCATGTTAGTTAACGATGAATTTAGTCATGTGGGTAATTGGATCGGGAACTTTGGCATCCGCTCGTACACCCAAGCTTTTGTACACCCAAGTTACATACCAGTTTCGCATAAATAGATACAATGGCACGAGAGTTTAAATGTGCTCTGATATATATATATATATATATATATTGCTTTAGATATCTTGACTCCCTGAGTTCCACAAAAGACCACTCTGTGTGTACAAACCAACTGAGATCATTATCACACTTGCGTCATTCTCGACTATTAAAGAGGCTTTCGTCGGTGACTGCTTTTTTTTTTTTTTTATTTTTTTTCTTACTTTTTTCTTATCCTTCTTGCTCGAGAATCTTGTATCGAAGTTTTCGAGCTCCCTGTGTATCGAGCTGCTAATGCTCCCTCGTTATGTTTTCCTTCCACAGCAATTTCTCTTAACCCCGAACGCGAAACAAAACGATTGCCTTGTTTCTTGTACAGATTTAAATACATTACGTTGTAAGGTTGTTACAACGAGTGACGTTACGTCATAATTTCGAAGACTTTGTGATAATATTTATTTTATAGTTTTATCGTTTATTTTTCAAATCACTTCGAAAATAAATGCAAAATCGCAGCTGAACAGAAACGTCGATTGTAATAACGAGAAATCTTTTTCGGTTTTAATGAAAAATTATTTGTTGATGTTTCTGAATGCTGCGAAAAGCCTTTTAATGAAGTTTTCATTTTGAAAAACATCGAAAATATTCAATTGACATGAAGAAAATGAATGGAATTTATTTTGTTGATTGACAAATTAATGATTACATTTTGTAATATTAGTAAAAATAAGTTTGCACAACTAAAGTCATTGTTCAAACAATTTTTTGCAGCGTCCATAATATGGGATTTGATAATTAGCGGATTAGATGGTGGTCAAACAGACCCCAATACTCTACTTTTCGGTTTAGGTCGTTTGCTCTTATTCTTCTGTCGGTACCTCGTCCTTTTTACTGTGACCGCTTGTCGCCCTGTGCTTTGCTCCTTTTCTTCTTTTTCTCTCCCTCTTTCTCTTTCTCCCTCTGTCTGTCTGTCGTTTCTTCTCTTTTTCTTTCGATCCTCAAAATAAAGCACATGTTGAACGGGTGACACTGACATCCATCACTCGAATTTCCGAACACGCCCACCTCAACTCCGTTCACTTGCAACCCACTTATACGTACAAATATACCATACATAATCTACCTTCAAGGCTCATGCACTAAAACGTCCCAATGAGACACGCCATAGTGCGGAAAATATGGTCGCAGAATGCGAATTTTTTTTTTTTTTTTTTCACGAAATGATCAATTTTTGGAATAAAAAACAAAATATTTTACACCAGATTGAATTA
Organism: Campoletis raptor; assembly: GCA_948107755.1. Classification (NCBI taxonomy): domain Eukaryota; kingdom Metazoa; phylum Arthropoda; class Insecta; order Hymenoptera; family Ichneumonidae; genus Campoletis; species Campoletis raptor. The sequence goes on from OX403627.1 coordinate 15,887,155, forward strand.
TTTCACGTAGCTTTAAGGAGTTTCGGTACAAGTGATGAAATGTAACCATTTTATTGAAATTTCTACAGTACGTTCTTTGACTTAATCTGAATATGTCTTCCGAGTTTCAAAACGATATGAATAAATTTTTTGTTGTCGTTGTTTTTATATACGAAAAAGATTTCTTATTGGAAAATATAATTGAATCTTATTACGAAAAAATGTTTAGAATTATTTATTTATTGGGATTTAACAATGCACTTAATTAAAATGGCGTTTGGCGCCACTTGAGGGACACTCTGTATATATTTATATGTATGGTGCGTGTTGACGATGGTCGCTTCTCGGTTAAACACATGTATTACACGCGTGTAAACTACGACTGGCTTACAGCGGATTTCTTTGATCTCTCAGCCATTCATCAACGCGAGATCTCTTTCTCACTCTCTCTGTCTCTCATTCGTACTCATGCTGTTAAAAGTATTACAAAAAAAGGCTAATGAAATTACATACGTAACGTAAGCTAATTAATTAACACTGAAAAAAGGTTTATTAGCTCAAAAAAAATCGAACGAAAGTAAGGAATAGTCATATATACTATTTGATTAAATAGTTAATAAGCTGCTTAGGCAATTAATCGATTCGATTATATCTTTATAACTCGTGTTATAAAAAAAAGTGCAGCAAACAGTTGCAACTTTCTCATGACGTGTCGAATAGATTGCAAATCAATTTTAATCTGTTTATTTTGTCGTGTCAAGCTTAAGTAGATTGATTAACTGATCGTAAATAACAGTAAGATTTACTTCAGCTTACTATTCGAACGAATCATTAATTTAATTATAAATTAATAAAAACTTTATTACGAATCTTCGAAACCATTCATTTTTATTCGATTTTTATACAAATATATTTACATTTATTTTCAAAATTGACATTTTTTTTTTTTTTACGAATCGAAATAATGGGGTACACAAAAATAAACTGTGGAGGAATTATAACCGATGCTGGCTCTAAAAACGTCAACGGTGGACGAGAAGCGTGCACGGCCTCTCCATGGTTTGGATCGTCGCGTACAAAACCTTTACGGGGGAATTTAACATGAAAAAAAAAAAAAAAAAAACGAGGGAGAATTCAACTGAGAAATATAGGAAGAACGAGGGAGAAAGAAAAGTGTATAAAAGTACAGTATACGACGATGAAGCAACGATATGCTGTGTCTGAGAAACCGTAATAAAGTGAACCGAAGTAATTGGCGAAGGCGCCTTTTGACGCCGGAACGCCGCGGTAATTAAAGTCTTATCATCGAAGTGTGCTCGCGTCGTATAACACGCATGTATATATCTACGTATCTCAAAGAATATAATACACCTACATTAACCTACATAAACACATATATTCTGCAACATTTACAATTTATAAATCTTTAACCTTTATTGTCAATTGAATTGTTGAATTTTTTTCAATTGCGAAATACTGTAAGTTCCTGCTATTAAATCTTCTTCAGATCATCGGAATCGTGATATTACATTTGAGGGAATCAAGACATTATTTTTAAGTGGAAATACAACTTTTGAGGTTGTGCTTTGGTCACTGTCGCGTTCGGAACTTCAGACTCTTTGCGTGATTAATTTTTGAAAGCTTTCAGATATAACTTTCGGAATAATCTATAAATAATGTTGGTTATTGTTTCTTAAAGGAATGTGAAAACAGAATTTTTCAGGAAAAATGCTTTGTATGGAGTTTAGAACTTGAGAAATAAACGTAATTTCTATAAAACGCAAATAATTCGTATTCCATAAAAATCTTGCAAAGTATACTGGGAATTCTTCGTGTTTAAAAATCGCTGTGAAACTTCATTTTCTTACGATAATAAATGTTTGAATAATTGAATTGCGTCGATGAGGAAAAAAAATGGTTTGCGGTCTTGTAAAAAAGGTAAAAAGGGTCGCCGCGATCATTAAGGCTTTTCGGAAAAAAATGGGGGCAAAAAGGGGGATAAAGAAGGAAAGAAAAAATGGTCTGATCGCAAACCGAGAAGGAATATTGGCGGAGAAGGGAGAAATGCACAGATCTCTTATTCGGTGCTGGGTTTTTGGTCGCGGCGAATGATGACGACGACAAAAACGTGTCTCGAAGCTTTCGGTGCTATCCCGAAGTTTCGCTCTGAAACTCTTCCGAGAATCTCAGACTGCGAGGCACTCTTTTACTCCACACCCTCCAACCAAAAGATCGTTTCTCCTCGCCCTTATTTATCGTATCCGCGAAACATGGGCGCACGTGTTTTCGTACATACACGTTTATATATTTATGTATAAAACAAACATATCCAAATATTTATATACAGTTCTTCGAGTGCATCACCTACTTCACTGATGTACATATACATTTTTTCACCGTTCCGCACCCTTAACTACCACCGCGAATTTCAGCCCCGGCTTCTCCACCGAACCTTTTTTTCCTTCCCCGCTTTTTTTCCGCGTCGGCACCCGTGTACATGCAAAAAAAAAAAACAAAATGAAAACGACGAGAGAGCGAAGAAGAAAGATGCGACACATAAAACCATCCAACGAATTGGCGAGACACTGCCAAAGAAATTTTTTTCTCACTCTTCTACGTGATCTCCGATGAGCCATAAAAACAAATTCAAAAAAACTACAAGACTTGTCGTCAAAAATAAAGAAACGATCGCTAAGAAGATGGAAAAGGAGTTGAACTCTTTTTTTTTTCGACAGAGATTCTTTGATTTCGAAAAAAAATGATTTTATCGTTCGTTTTAGTTTCACGAGTTTGACGGAGTAGCGTTGATTTTGATCAGTTACATGAGAAAAAAGTATTGTTTGGCCACTGCATTCACAAACTGGGTCAATTTGACCCGCAGCTTACTTTATCCGCCTGTCATTGGCAACCCTTCGATTAGTTTTTATCGAAAAAAATCTGGAATTCACTTTAAATATTCTTTACTCGTAGAAACTTAGAAAAAATCAAATTTAATTGTTTGTTAAAAATGTTCAAAACTGAAAATCATAATTTTTTCAACAATTCATATTTTTGAGATTAAAAAACCGCGATTGTACTTATAAAAAATGTTGATTTTCGAAAAAAAAAAAAAAAAAACAGTGGAATGACAAGATTTAAAAAAAACGTTATTTACATTTAAACAAGTACTCTCCGCACATTTTCGAAATGAAAAAATTAGTCTTTGAAAATATTTCTGGAATAGAGATAATTAATGTAAAAAAAAAGTTCGGGTCAAAATGACCCAATGATTGACCGAAGGGTTAATAAGCCACGATTTTTGAAAACTGTTCTGTATCTTTTATGACAATTGAAATGTCTGATAATATTTTAAAATGCCACTAAATCATAACATTAATTAAATGGAAAAAAATGAAAAATTTATTGTCACAGAAATCCTTTAAATTTTCTTTCTCCCACCGCGTCAACAAAACGAAGTCGATAAATTTTTTTCGGGGTCATAAGACTTCCGGAAATAAGAACAGGGGTTCATAGATTTTTGAAAATTTATTGCTGCCGCATACTGATGCCTGTGAGAAATTTATTTACGTAAAATGTAGGGAGATGACGCGGGGAAATGAAAATACGAAAACATCTCAAAAATACGAGACTCCGATCCCAATTTCCTTTACGTTAAGTTTCAAAGACGACTCGCAAGAGTGAAACATCTATATGTATACAAACAGAACGGAAGAGGCACACGACCCGAAGGGGCGGACGAACATGCGAGAGGGAGTGTCGCACCGCGAACGGAATGTCGCGTGAGGCAATTGCCAGGGCAGGAGTTCGCTAATTAAGGGTTACTATCCCACATATATATATATATATATATATATATATATGTACACTTCAGTGCAATGCCTTGCGCGTTAGAATTTTCTTAACTCGATATAACACTGGTGCAACGTTATATATTCGGGTTTTAAAAAACTTGCTCGATGCTTGCATCTCATTAGTGGCAAACATGAGATACTTATATAGGGGCTTGTTTATCTTAAATCCATAGCACACTTTGTGTGTGTCGCCAAATTTTCATATTATGGATGTTTCCAACTCCAAATTGGCGAAGCGGACTGTTGTTTATTTGAAAATAGGCAAAAAATCGACTTTTCAAATGAAAAGACAGGCCTCAGGGGACTTGTAAAACCAAAAAAAAAAGTTTTAAAAGAATAATTAACTTTTTTTTTTCGATTTTCGTGTGTTATACGGTGTCACAAAAGTACAGTCTTTATGAAAGTTGGAAAAAAAGATCGAAGAAAAACATTGGAATATGGTTTTTTACTCGAAAAACAAGGGAAACGTTGTGAGCTCTTTTTTTTTTATAAAAAGTTCTGAATTATAAAAAACATACGAAACGTAAGCGTAAGATTCTGAAGTTTAGAACAAACGCAACAAATTTTGAGCAAATGGGTCGAGTAGTTTTGTTAGATGTTTCTGGTACCAGTTCAACAAATAATAGTTTCAAGAAAAATGCATTATGCAGTCGAAAACAAACGATCATGCCACGTGCACATTATTCTCTGAATTTTCTCTCAAATTTATTAAAACGATGTAAATATATATTTAAAAATAAAGTTATAAGCTCAAATATTAATTGGAGCATATAATTCATTTGGCTGAGTCTTCTTAGTTGAAATTGTTTCATTAATAAATTTTCAGTGTAATTATTCATTCATCGTGGCACTTATAATTTATTTGCAAACGTACGATTGGCATCGTAACATGAAATTTCCTCTGTACTTTTCTTCGGGGATCTCAATTCCCGAAGATATTTCAGAATGTCTTTCAGATAGAAAGGAAAGAGAGATAGAAAAAGTGAGAGAGATTGTTGGATGTGCGAACTCGTGAAACACGATTTAGTGCTCGGCGTGCCGCGAATTCTAACACGAGCTCACTTTACCCAACAACATGAGGAGAAAAACTCCCCACATACACAAACACACGCACACATTAAATTTACAAAATAATTTGCTCTGGTACGTCAACGAATTGAAAATTAATCGTTACCCGGTTAAAACATCAAATAAAACCTTTGCTAGAAATTCCTTCGCCCCTGAAAATATTTTAACTGTCAGATTTGCAACAACAAACTCATTCATTGTAAGGAGGTTTCTTGTCCAACATATTAGTTACGTACGAGAAAGAAAAAAAAAAGGAAAAATCATTTTTATTACGTTATTTTCAAACATTATGTTCATGTGAGGAAGTTGACACTTATTTTAGTGAATTTCTTTTTTTTTTTGTTATTGTTTACTTTCTTCAAATGTCAAGAGATCTGTCAAAATACTTCCCCACCATTCACAATGTTACGAACCCTTCAAAATGGGTGTAAAATGCAAATTCTATGTTTTTTTTTTTTTTTTTTTTTCATAATGGCATTTCATTTAGGTTTATTTGTTTATATAACTATTTATAGATTGATTTTAATGTGAGCTGGTGAGATCCCACGATTAAATATATACCTTCGTCACCACCGTCACTGGCCCTGGTTTCGTGAGGACCCTTTCAGGCTATTCACGTACATGATCGAATTTAATAGTCCCATAAGGAAACTTCTCGGTATTGGGTCGAGAATAAAATTTAAAAAAATCGTGGGAGAGTTTTAAAAAACCGATGCCAATGCCGAATATGTTACCAGGGGAAGTTAAATTGCATTATCTTCGAAATGCATAATTCCTTCCCTGTATTAAACGTTTGTTTGTATGAAAAAAAAATACATTTTTTCTCTTCGTTTTATCTATCATAGGGAAAATAAGTATTTGAAAGATTTGTGATGTCTTAAGAAATAATTATAATATTATTTTTACAGAAATTTTGAAAAATCTCGTGTTTTCTGTATGAAATTTTTAATTTAGAATTTACTCCAACACACTGGAGAGAATCTGCACCACGAAATGAGCAATTTTCGGGATTTTGTGTAAAACACGATCTTAGATTCTCTCTTTAATGATGAACAATTATTTGGAAATATTAAAAAATTTTAACAAAAGTTGTGCAGCCGAAGGATCAGTATTTTCTATTAAATTTTCTCCATCAAAAAACAAAAATCCACATAAAAAAACCGGTTTTAGTATTTAAAAAAATGACAATGAACGTTGTAGACAGCAAAAAGAAAATAATCAAAAATTTGAAAGAAAAGAGTTATAGATATAAGAATAAAGAAGAAAGAAACGAAAAAAAAATCACTAATTGGGTACTATTTAGAGGCTCTGAGGCAATCGAACAATCTATAGATCTTTATTACGGCCCGTTATCGTCAATAGTTCACGAGTGAAGAAAATTCCTTGAAACACCTTAATTATGAACGGTCGTTTATTATTAATACTGCACCAGTCAATGATAAGTATGATAATAACGTCAAACAAGAAGGTGTATGTGTGTATGTTGATGCAAATAAGAGAATGAACAAATGAAACGGGGAATTTATCGAGGTTTTAATGGCTCATAATGCTATCCCTGATAATCAACTTCGATATGCAAGTTACCCAATTGCATATACACAAGTTTATATATCGTTGTATATGTGAATTATATTGTGGTATGTTCCAGCTAATATAGTTGGTTAATATACAAACGCAAATTTAACATCATTGTGTTTGGTAACTCTTTTTAAATCTGCAATGAACGTATATTTGCACTAATGCAAACACTTATTGCATCGCATTGGTTGCGCACACTTTCTCCCCCATTTTTCTTCTCTCTTTATCTTTCTCTCTTCCTTACTCGTACACAAAGGCAAAAGCCCGCGACCATTTTATACGGCCGAGTCGCAAAACGCTTGGTGGAACGGTCACGCTCGAGTATTCGTGAAGCTGGCGTGCCTCCTGGCTTTTCTGGTAGAGTAGATGACATCTACCACCCGACTGATGCACTTTTACTCGTATATATGCCAACAGCCACAAAGACTTGTGCACCCTGAGCTTTTTGTTTCTCATACACATTTCCAAAGCTATCTGTTTCTCTATGAGAGAAAGAAAGAAGGAGAAAAAGACTTCTATCTCGTCCTTTCGACAATCTTGTGCACCAGCCCATCCCCCTTGTCCCGCTTCATTTTATACGCTTTGCTCAATTTCACCATTCAACTGTAAATTTAACGTCTCAAAGATATATATGCATTCGGCATACGCCATTTTCATCGTCGACTGTTAAATACTTACAACTCTTTTTGTTTAATTTTTAGCGATTTTGAAGCTTCAAAAAATTAATATAATTAATTGATTATTATAAAAAATTATAAATAGACAGATTAGACGAGGTGAGATTCAGAGGTACAGTTGCCAAAAGCTTGAGACTTAAAGGGTATTTGAAGTCACATTCAAAGTAAAGTAACTCAGAAACGACATTTAGGAGCTGATTAATTGAAGACCATGGTACTAACCATATCCATGTTAGCATAAATGATTGAATTATATTTTATCGCTGATCTCAACGACAACTCATCCATGGCAAATCAATAATTTGTCTTTATTGATGTATTTTCTGCAGAAAGCAGCAACAATGCTGGGCTCGGTGGTCAGCATCAGCATCAACAACAGCACCAACACCAACAGCAACAACAGCCCCAGCAGCAGCAGCAACAACAACAACAACAACAACAACAGCAGCAACAACAGCAACAACAGCAACAATACGGCGAAGTGAATCAATTGGGGGGCGTTTTTGTAAATGGAAGACCTTTACCCAACACAGTGCGTCTTCAAATAGTCGAATTGGCACAATTGGGTATAAGGCCTTGCGATATATCGAGACAATTACGCGTCAGTCATGGCTGTGTCAGCAAAATTCTTGCTCGTTATCACGAGACCGGTAGCATCTTGCCCGGTGCAATTGGTGGCAGCAAACCTCGCGTTACTACCCCCAAAGTTGTACAATACATCAAACAACTGAAACTCAAAGACCCAGGCATTTTCGCTTGGGAAATACGCGATCGGTTATTGTCCGACGGTGTCTGCGACAAATACAACGTTCCATCGGTATCGAGCATCTCGAGAATTCTCAGGAACAAAGTTGGAGCTGCAGCAGCAGCAGCTGCAGCCGCTGCTGCAGCCGCTGCCATGCATCAACATCATCCGGCCCATCATCATCCAGCGCATCATCATCATCACCATCATCATTTGTACGCCGCTGCAGCCGCGGCTGGTGCTGCCCTTTGCCCGGTTCCTTATCCACCGACGCCTTATCACGCCGCACCACCAGCCGCTGTTCCGCATCATCATCATCATCACCATCAAGGTGAGTTATTCTTTTTTTTACACTCAAAAAATCATATCTCAATAATAAATCTCGAAAATTATACAAAAATCTTTATTGTTAATTCTAATTAATCCTCATTTTCATGAAATTTACTTCCTTTTTCTCACTCACTTTTCCTGTACGCGGAATTGGACTTTTTGAAGGAAACTCGAATATTTCGAGGATACATTAAAAAACATTTGTCTCAAAATAACCATTTTTCTCATAATTTCGTGTCTGTTAAACTAAACGCAAGCCAAACAATGCCGTACTTTTATTTTTTTTATAAAAGTTATTCAAATTCCAAAAATAAAAATAAAAATAACCGTGACTTTATAACTTTTGTACTTGTTTCCTCTGTTCTGTGTGTGTCAATGAGTTTCTAGCTACGACTAGAAACAAAAAATTTATTTTATAATCATTCTTCAGTATCGCTATTTATCCTTCTTTCGGGAATAAGTGCCTAAAATATGAGCGATTTGATTACAATGACATTTTTTTTTTTACAATTCCGATCGTTATATTTTCTACTAATTTTCGTAATCCAACAAACAAAATTGCATGCAACCTAAAAATCCTCACCGTTGGATTGCGACGAATTATTTTCATTCCCTCAAATTACTCAATTCTTCTACTTGTCCAAATTCTCTCGTAAAATGAATATGTGAATCCTGGAAAAAGAACCTGCAAGAAATTTGACGAATAGTCGCAGCCTAAATCTTCCGAAAATCCCGAATAGTGGCAGACTGAATTGTGTCAGGCGTGTAAAATTTCAATTAAACACGCTTCCAGTTTAAATAAATTTCCGATAAATTCATCATGCTTTTTCCACATGATGTCAAGTTGACTAAATCTTAAAAGATATATTACATTCATCCATGAGAAATAATGTAGCAGATCATACGTTACGAAGAACATGTCGACTTTTCTTCTGTACGAAAAGTCGGAGAGTGACGAGTTTGGCCACCGAGAAGTCGTAGACAGAATGAAATAGATCGAGAATGAAAGAGATGAGAAAAACGAATGAAGAAGAGAGAGAAAGAAAGAAAAAGAAGCGAGAGGGAGGAAGAGAGAGAGAGAGAAAGAGAAGAATTGGGAAAAGGGTAACGTGCTTGGTCTTCGAGTCTCGTTGTAGCTGAACTGCACGCTCGAAAAGCTCTTCGCATTCAACGTCATTCCTGACCCGGGTCTTTGGCTGTCTGCTGCGTGCCAGGAAAGCTCGAAGCTCGCAGATATTGTCCCTCCGGTAGAGCGCCCAAACTCGTATCTTCTTCTTCTTCTTGCTTCCTTCCAAGAGAAAAGTTCGTCTCGCTTTAAGAATCGTAATACCTCAACTTGGCAACGTATATAGAGCCAGAGGAGTCTAGGCAACTCCTCGATATAAATACCTATCTATCTCGGTCGTCTTTGCACTCTCTTTCTCTCTCCCTCTTTCTTTCCCTCTCTCGTTGAAAGAACAAAAGATTTACGTGTTTAAGCGACTGAAGCACTGCACAAGCAAATGATAGCTTTTTCGTTCTTCCCCTTTTGTGTGTTCCTGGTGCACGCGACAGTCGACAATTTCTCTGTACCAGTTCCTTTCGCCCTCTAAAAAAATCTTCTAGCAATTTAATTCAATCTGCGTAAATGTTCTCACGTTTTCATTAAACACAAAAGTAAATTCATCAACAAAATCCATAATGAAGGCAATTAAAACTGATAAATTTTGTGAACGCGCGTGTGTTCCCGGTGCGTGTAACCAGTTGGTTTGTCTGCGGCCGCATCCACGAAGCTATCGCCATCGCCACCGCTTTCAACCGCTTCAACAGGACTAAATAATCAACACAATCATCATGAGGATTCGTCAACCATCAGCGCTGGAACAACCGGTGGAACATCGGGACTTCTTCATTGGCCAAGTTCACACACGGTTCACAATATACTCGCGACTTCCGGTTTATCGAATCACGTGACAAACGGCTCTACATCCTCATCTTCCAACAATTCCTCGTCTCCAATCTGCCCTTATATTCGTAATCATTCACAGAGACACAGTAGTTTCACTTCCAACATTCGGGAACATCGTATTAATAATGAAAGTAATCCTAATATCGATAATAGTAGCAATGACGATAATGATGATGACAATAATAACAACAACAATAACAACAATAATAATAATAGTAATAATAATAATGTCAATAGTAGCAACAATAATAACGCAGGAGATTTAAACTGTAATAATCACCATAATAACGAGAGACTACTTAATGGACAGAACCATCATGTTTCACATCATTCTCACTATCCTAATCATTATCATCATCATCATCATCATCGTCCTCAACAGTATTACGCTTCAGCTGCCCTTTATCATCACCATCACAACCATCCTGGTGCATCGATACCAAATTCTTCGAGTCTTGTTGGAAATACCTCAACTTCAATGTCCTTTCAACCTCTCATGATGCAAATATCCACCAACCTTAGCCAACCTGCAAGCCCCTGCAATTAAGGAGGTTGGCTACACACAACAAAATATTGCCGTGCTAAAAGCATAGGAAAATTCAAAATGTTTAGAATTTCATGAAATTTCGTGAGTATATTCTTCAGTATTGAATATAAATATACAATTTTTTTAAGATTTTTCTTCTACATAGTTTTCGAGTAATTAAACAATAGAGTTTACATGAATAAGCATAGGATTCAGATATTTATAGGTATATCTTTAGCATATTGTAAACTCCAATTATTCGACAACTATGCAGACGAAAAATTTGAAAAAATTTGTGTCATTGTACTCGATGCTAAAGAATGTTATCACCAAATTTTATTAAATTCTTATCATATCGTCGTATGTAGCCAACCTCCTTAATTTAACCCTATTTCCATTTCTTGCCTATTTTTCTTTATTCCTCGAATAATAGACGACATTGTATTAAATAGTTTTTTCAAATGAACTTTGATGGGATGTGCAATCGAACTTTTTGGAACATAAGTTTTATGGATTTTATGCTATTTAATAGCGATTCGTATTAAAGATATTTTTCTTCAAACTTCTACTGGGTTCTTCATTTTCCTTCGCCTCCACTCGCATCCTCTATTCTAAAAATATTCTTTATCTGAAACTTTTTATCAAAGTAAAATTATGGAATTAGATTAGATTAAGTCTTTTATAGAAAACGTCGGGATTAGGGAAAAAAATTATCGATATTTAAATGAAAATTTATGAATCAGTATGAAATGTTGGATTTCTGGGTTGTTGAATTTTTTCTTTTCTTCGGGACATTATTTGTAAATAAATTCTTCATTTTTAGCCTTACTTCGTATGAGAAATGATGGATTTTTTTTTGTTTTGATTGAAAAAAATGTTCGTTTATAAAGATTTTTTTATTATTTTGCGTCAATTGTTGAATGGAGAGTCCACGAAAAATGGAAATCCAGAATCTAGTATTGAACGGTTTCACGTATACTAAATAATAGATTTATGAAAGGAAAATCCGTGAAAAATAAACAAATATAACGAAAATACGTATTGCCCTAAACTAATTGTTTTCAAACTTTTGCCACCGAATTATTGATCCTCGATCGACATTATTCTATTACATCTGATAACCTCATTTTTTTACGATTTGTAAACTCGAAGAGTGGGAGGAAAGGCGCGAATTTATGACTGATCCTTGGACGAAAAAGTTCATTAGGATTTTCTTTTTATGGCCACGCGTACAAATCATCTATTTCTAACCTAGAGAGAGAGAGAGAGCGAGGGAGAGAGAATGGGCCCTTTCGGTGTTTCCTGGAAGGGATTTTGACGTCTCGTCTGCTACGAAATTCGGAGTCCTTTGACCGATATGAAGAAGCCGCTACACAAGTTTTAATACGACTCCCTCTGCCCAATTTTCGAAGGATGCTTAACACGTGGTACTCTTCATCGTATGCTGATTATTACTTTTTCTATCTGTCTCTCTTTCATTCTTTCTCATTTATTTCGTCGATGTTCCGTTTGCCGAAGCGTTAAATTGAAGGACAGGAGCATTGAGAATTTTTCAAGCGAATCCAAAACGAAAGCTGTGATTTATTAAATTTCCATCGTTTACTTCCGGCCTCGAAACGTCGAACCCAAATGACCGTAAGATGCTTCAAATTTTAACAATTTTGTAACATTTTTTTTTTTTTTTTTCTTCTTTTTCCATCGATATCGATTCCCATGATTTTCGACGTGAGAGCAATTTATGTTTCACTCTTGAACTCTCGACGTTCCGGCGGCGATAAAATGTTCCCGCTTACAAGACACGTTGACATGGGGAAAAAGGAACGACGATAAATGTCACTCGAGAGGCACGAGCTTTACATGCTCTCCAATGTTACAGCTAAACACAACATTCATTTCTCCATTTGTCGTTTTCTTTTTTCCTTTTTTTTTCTGTCCAAAAACCTCTAATTTTTGTCACTTTTTTCTCAAACCAAAAATTCTTCACGAATCTCTTCATCTCAATTCAAGATCGTTAATGATACGCAAATAATTTGATTTAATGGCGCAGTCTGTCAGACGTTACTCGAACTCAGTTTGAATAAAACTTGTCATAATTATGAACAAATTAAAAACTAGGTTCATCGACAAATAAAATCGATTTCTTTCCCTCCTTAAACGAAACCATTGTTTTTTTTTTTTTTTTTTTTTTTTTTTTTTCAAAGTTTTGCCTCTTTTTAAGCTTTTTGTTTCAAAAATTCTGGAAAATACAATTAAAAAATCGTTACGGAGCGAACGTTTACAATAAAAACTAAAATGAATGGCCGATTATTTCTCAAACTTTTTTTGTCTACAATCAAATTCGATGTTCGTGGTAGAACATTGTAAAAATCTTTCCCTATGAATTCATGTTTAAAGTTTCGTGAAACCTCTTTTGCAATTTTCGTTCTCCTCATTCTCGTGGCGATAAATTAATTTCTTTCGCTTTGCGAATTGAAAACAAAGCACAATGAGATTTAAAAAAATTGTTTTCTTCGTCGTCGTTGATCCCTTTGTGTATTATTTATAAAATAAGCGACGTTAATGTTATTCGAATAAAATCTCGTGAAACAATCCACGAAACGTGAATAAATAACGCGAACGTTGAAAATAATTAAATGGGCGTTTTTTGGTTTGTTTCAATTTTCAGGTCCGAACACAACAGCCGGTCAGTTGCGTCAGTACTGGTTTCGTTGATGTCGGATAATATAGATCGGTGGATCTCGTAGCCCGAGACCACTGGAATATTATCTGAATGGGGAAAATGCCGGAAACCCATGGACGGATTCCCGACTGTTTAATTATTTCCTCCCGCCCCCATGAAGTGGAAAAGGATAGAGGAAACTTGTCGCGACGTAAGTTCCGTCGCTGAGCGTTAATCGTGAAGGAATATTCCGTTCCTTGATGCTCGGGACGGACGCGAGAAGGAAGAAGATCGAAGAACGGATTCTCGTGATCGCACAACTTTTCTTCAGCAAAATATTGTGACAGATACTCATTAGCTACGAAAATATAAATAGCAAAAGCTCAAGCAAAAAAAAAAAAGAAAAAAAAGAAAAGAAAAATATTGAACCTTAACTTATTTATCGTTCGATCGATCATCGAATTAGTGATTTTTCCATAGAAATATTTTCATCATGTTGCAGGAATGCAGATTTCTTTCAATTTTTTAGAATTTCATTCAAGTTTCGTAGATCGTAAAGGATTGTAAGAAACAACCGATGATTTATAAGATTTTTTACGTTATCACGATGTTGATATTATTTTAATAAAAAACTATTTGATCCAGACATCGAAATGATTATTCCACAGCCTCAAAATGTAACCTGCTTCGTACAAAAATAAACAGGAGCGACAGGAGCTTATTTTCTTTTCAATTTTTTCTTGAGTTTCAACAAACGTTGTAATTGAGAAAAATTATTCGAGTTTAGCGAAATTTCTCAATGTCAAACACTACAAACGTCGGCACACGACATCGCTGTGTGTTCATCATTGCGACGATCGTTGAACCGCGAAGTGAGCGTCAAGACAGTCTCCTTCGTCTCTTCGCAACCCCCGGAAATTGGATCTCATGCCCCGTTTAATTTTTACTTTTTGTCATTTTAGTTTTTTTTTTTAATTCTTTTTTATTTTAGAAGAGAATCCCTTTCATTTTAGCCGCGAGACGCGTGGATTTAACTTCAAACTTCTCTCCTCTACTCATTTATTTATAATCAACTTAACTTGATGTTCGTATCACGTGGCTACGAAATTATTTCAAAACTTAACTGCGACCAACGTTTTGGACAAATAACGAACCGTCATTTATCCATTTAATCATGAAAAAATCAAATCAACAAAATTCGTATGTCAAATAGTTAAGGAAATTCACGCGTCAGGCATGCGTTGAAGGAATTCCAAGTTTTATTGTTTAAAATTCGTATGAACCTTCTTAACAATAATACTCAACTTTGGGTAAAGTTTGAGAAAGTTTTATCGTCTAGAAATCGAGTTATTTGTTGTGAAAAATCGTCTTTTTTCGTAACTTCCCACAAGACCTCGTGTTAAAGTTTCGATTTTAAACACTGAATATCTCGATTACTAGACGGTGAAACCTTCTCAAATTTTTAACACATTATAATACGATGCTCAAGAAGATTCGCGCAAAATTTCAAAAAATTATCTTGCAAAAAATTGTATCTGATGACTTTGCCGTTACTTTGTATATACTATTATTATTATGGCGCGTGAAACTCGTTAACAAAACCCTCAATTATTTTAGTTATATATTGTTTGAAAATCTTTTTTTTTTTCAAAGGACTCTTCAAGTACTTTTCAGTTCTGAAAAATACTCTTCTTGAAAAGTGCTTGAAACGTACTTTTCAGTTTTCACAATTTAGTGTTGCTTGGTTCAAATTTTATCCCAATTGATCGTCTCATTATTGAAAAATGACAGTATTTTGGAATAAAAAAAAAATTTCTATCAAGTTGATCATTTCTTTATACCCAAAATACAATAAAAGCATAATAATAATAATAATAATAATAATAAAACAACAACTGTTTACGCATTTTATAAATTAAAGAAAAAATTCTCACAACATCCGAAATAACATCATATACATACACACACACTCGCACACATAGGCACATACACGAACAACATATAAAACATAATGAGGACCGTGCGGCGTCGGATTTTCGGGTCCTTTGAAATTTGAATATAACCTCGCGCCAGCTCGCTCCAACTCCGCCCCTAAGTTACTCTATTACACACTATATGGCATTAGCCTTCTCATCTTGGCTCTAAAAGAGTGAACGAGACGAGAGAACTCGACGACGACGACGAGGTTCTCCGGGAAGTTCGTGTCAACTTTTCCGACACCCCGTTCTTCCATATATTTCGGTCGCCCGAAGCGCGGTGAACGAGAAAAAATAGAAAAAATAAAAGCAACTTTGCTAGAACGATAAAAAAAATTCATGGGAGAACACCCTCAGCAACTTGAGTGAATAAAACATAACCGATACGTGGAATATATGGACCAACAAAATATCCGGCACAGCAATTTTCACTTGAACATATGAAGTTCAAGTTTCCAAAGAAAAGAACAAATACTTCTGACATTTATAACTTCCACTTGACACTTATTTTAAAACTATCGAATAAAATTTATCAGATTCATGGAAAGCTTATCAAAATAATGAAGAATCAATCGTTTTTATGAAATTGAAAAACTCATTTATAGAGCGTCCTAATGAAAAAGCACAACTTCATGTTTGCAATAAATATCGAATTTTTCATTTGACACGTGTCCGAAAATTTAATAAAACATTCAATTACTTTCTTCCACGTTTTTCGGTCAATTTTTCTCATAAAGTGCCGTTGAATTTCGTTTTTGGGCTCAAGCATTGTTTCTATGATTCCGTTTAGAGATGCCACGGAATTCGAAAGGAGGAAATCAAACGCGGTATTGAATATTGTGACCTTATTAACAAATTCTGATTGTTTTGTGTGAGATGCATATTTGGCAAAGCTTGTTATTAGAAATTCGCTTCGTTAGTGCTTTGGAATTAATTAATGAACGAATAATGAGCAAATCGGGGAGCAAATAATAAAAGTAATGAACGATAGCACATTGAAAGACCTTGATTCTTGGCAACATTTTTACTCGCGTGGCGTTCCTTTAAACCAGCAGATAAGTCGATAAACGTATTTTTACATCCCCAATCGAAAATCAAATTTTTTTGTCAGATTTACGAACCAGACTTCGAATTGTACGATTTGGTTCCTTGCTCCGTAAAAACGTCCGCCAGTCTCAATGTTTCGCAAACTTTCACGGAGAGAAAAATCTGATAAAAATTATACCGTGCTGTTTACCATAATTAATCGTCACGTAACAGACACGTAATGCAGTATTTATCGATGCATGTTACAAAAATTATGGGTTTCTTTTAAAAAAATTACTATTTTGCTTAAGAAAAAATGTATTTCGCAGCACAAAATTAAAAATGAGACGACGAATTTTTCTGACACAGCGACGTAAAAATGTGCATTAAAAAAAAATATCTCTCAAAATCATAGAATTAAAAATATAATAACGAGTTTTTCATAAGCAGCACAGTCAAAATCCAAGTTTCCAAATTTTTCATTTACAACCGCAGAAAAATTGATGGTCTCGTTGGAAATAAATCGAAGACGGTGGAGAAATTTTTACCGTGCTCTCTTGGAAAGGGAGACGGGGATGATAGCGCCCTAGAGCGTGCTAGTAACGTGGTAAAAATTTACTCTACGCATGATTTTTTTTCTTTAATCAACGCAAACAATATTTATGTTGTATATTTTGTAACCTTTTCATAATTTTTCCAATGCCGGCAATTCTCATGAGCTTTATCGGATAGCACGGTAATTTTTTCCAGAAAAACCTTTAAAAATTATGAAATTTTTTTCTCAGTGTTCCATCAGTACTCTGGGCACTTTAGACTTCGTCTAGTTTTATCATCTTTTTCGAGCTTACAAAAAGTTGGAAAAAATCAAGATTACTGTTGAATATTTGTC
The DNA here is from genome assembly GCA_948107755.1 of Campoletis raptor. Lineage (NCBI taxonomy): Eukaryota > Metazoa > Arthropoda > Insecta > Hymenoptera > Ichneumonidae > Campoletis > Campoletis raptor. Next base: position 15,904,407 of record OX403627.1, read on the forward strand.
TAGAGAAGTGTCCAATAAATTATTATTTAGTATTTTAAGGAAAGAAAAAAAAACGAGCTTTTTTATCTTTCCTATTTCACTCGATATCACAACTTGAAACTTCGACTGTGTCTTCAAATCCCCTGCAAGTCAGCGGATGATCAATGATGTGTTGATTATGAAGAAAATCGTGTTGAACGTTTAACTATTTTGATGCAAAAATTTTAAGCGTTGTGTTGTTATCACGAGAGCTTTAAAAAGGAAGAAAAAGGGAAGAGAAAGATTCAAATAAATTAGCAAACTCCAGAGAATCGAAAAAATCGTACGAAAATAAAAAACAGTTCGAAGTTCGTTACCGTGTATGAAGTTAATTGGATATTTCGATAGCATTTCTCAATTGAAAAGATATCTTAAGCCGACTTGAAGTAAAGTAACAAAAACTGCAGAAATGAGGTCGTTTGCATAATTTACACCCACCAACTGTGGGCGAAGCTCGACCTGTCATTGAAAATTGTCGTCATGAGGAAAAAAAAATCCTAAAGTACAGAAGTAGATCTTGGAACTTCTCTCCCCTTTTCAGGAGAAATAAAAAGAGAATTTTTGCTGCAACACCATCGGTAGCTTTTGCAATTCTCTCTAAACGTTTGCTGGTATGTAAAAGCTTTGGTTACAGTATAGTCGCGATTTCATTCGTGTTTAGATTTACGAAAAAATTTGGTAAAGCACGAAACACATATTAACGATAAAGAAACCATCAAAAGCGAACAATGTCTGTGATTAGAAGGTTTCGTCAACGTGTAAGAAACATTTAAACTTCCAGGACAACGATCATTTAAACTCTTTGTAATTAATATGACAGAAGTTTCATGACCACGTGATGTTGTGAAAACAGAAGAAAAGAAAAGAGACTTTGGAAGAAAAGTGGAAGGAGTAAGTTGACGGTATCAGAGCTGACAAAAAGGGAAAATACACTGTGCTTATATGTATGCAATATATGTGTACGTACAAAGCCAGAGAGAGAGAGAGAGAGAGAGAGAGAGAGCGAATGAGGCGCGTGAGTCGCATGAACAGGGGCGTTCCGCCATGCAAACCTGGAATACAGCTAATGAATCTCTGCACCGTCGTTTCATTTCGTTTCGTACGTACTGTCTAATCCCTTTATTTTTTTCTTTTATTACCCAACTGACTTCTCTTCGCTTCTGTCTTAAGCTTGCAGACGCTATGACGAGCGCCCCCTGACAGAGACTATTTGTACAAGACAAGCGCAAAGAAGAGAAACGCGAAGAGCAAATGACGAGAGTGAAGCAAATTTACACGTGTATTATAACGAGAACTTTCTTTTCGTTCTTTTTTTTTCTTAGAAAGTTACCAAATAAATGTAATAGTTATATAATAAAATAAATAAAAATATTGAAATATTATTATTAAGAATTTGAAAAGAAAATTGTTTTAATGAATAAAACTAATGAAATTTCGCTTGAAAATACTTCGTTCGATCCTAAAATTCTCTGAATCTTTTCATTTTCGAGTTTATTGATCTCGGATCAAATTGTATATAAACTTCGATGCATTTTCCTACTCAAATGAGACGTTGAAGCGATTAGCCATGTTTCGAGACCGAGAAGATACGTTTCATTGATAATAAATGCACAAACGTTAAAAATAGGTTAGACTTTTTGTCTGAAACGAGAGATAGTAAATGTGGATAGATTAAGAGATTTGCTCGCGACGAACTTGGAGACTCGATGTCGCTCGTGGGATCTCCTGTCAACCATACTACACGTTGCATTTATCATTTTATATTGATATTACGATGAATATATTTACTTAAATCTTCTGTATACATTATTATGAGAGAGTACAAGAGAGGCGCATCGAAGCAAAGCGACTTGAGATAAACGACCGTTGCAAGGGGTCGCTGCCACTACACGGGCCTTAACTTCGAGATTAATACATTCATAAAGATATATATATATATATCGAACCCTTGATAACCTCTTTGAAATCCTCTACGAAATTATATATTACTGTGTAACATCGTCTTGTTTATATCTATAGACATCCCCAGGCTAACTGACAATTTCCTTTTTATACACTTCACGTCGAGAAACTTTTACTTTTTCAGTTGATGATGAGTAATTAAATAATTTGCGATGATAACTAAATTTTTGTCATTTTAATAGTATATTTGGTTTAATCAGAGACAGGATTCAAAATATACTGCGGAACGTCGAATCCACTAAGCTACTCAATGGAATTTTTCTACATAACAATTTTCAAAATTTGTATATACACACGGGCAGTTTTTATAAGTGAATCTTAACAACCGTTGATTTGTAGTTACAAATCCGTTGGAAAAATGGTTTCCGGTTTGTTTGCAGTAATTTCCTGGCATTCCGTTATGCTAAAGTTTCAATTTCCGGTAAAAACGGAAATAGTTTAAACGCCTTAAGAATAGGGAAAAATATTTATGTAAAAATACAAGTTTTTCCGACACATGAAAAAAAAAAAGAAAAGCTGTTATTCTATAACCGTCACGATCGTGTCAATCCATCAAATCTTATAATTTTCACAAAATGTTTCGTCAGTTGCGCATTTTTATCAAAATCTGTATACTTGATCATAAAAAGCTGCTTTATTGCGATCGATTGAACCATCTAAACAATTGTTGATTCTGAGATATAAAAAAATGGGTTTTGAACACGTTTTTCTTTTATCAACGATCTAATATTTTTGGTTTTTTTTTTTCACTTAGTTCACATTTTGTTTATTTTTTGTTGCATTTTCTATGAAATGGCGATCGATCATATCTTATTGGACAAAAGAATAAAGCTTTATGTACATATAGTTCATGCGGGCTCGTGACTATTTTAATTAAAGTTTGCTGTAAGGCGCCACCTTTATTCGTATCGTCCTACATGTTCGTTCATTCGATCGTTTTCTCTCCGCCTCCCATTCTCACTTTTTCTGTCGGTCTCCACACATATTCACACACACAAGAATATATCGGGTGTCCCACTACAGACGATCATCCCTACAACCAAAAATTCAGGATTCGATTCCGAGTTTCAACGACAAATGCAAATTTTTCACCAGGTTTTTTCATCACTCATCTTTTTCATTGGACGTACTGTCCAAACGCACGGAGATAGAGCAAAAATGCATTAGACCGATTTTGTAGGGCATTAAATTTCCTACAAAAAAGTTCTTTACAACTTTCTTCCATTTTCAGAACTTTAGGAGAAACTCGAACTGGTTTGACAGGGTCATGCAGAAGAAGAACATTTTCGAAGTTTCTTTTCCACCTGTTTTACAGAGTAAACTATTGGAGATGGAAGAACAATTGTGTAGACTTTTTTCTTGAAAATTTTATGCTCTACAAGATTGGTCCTATACATTTTTGCTCCATCTCCCACCGTTTGACCAGTATTTGCATTAAAAGAATGCATTGTCATCAATTTCGATCATAAATAGAACATCAGGAATGTGATCGAGCAAAAAAGCTCATTGAAACGTTCTTTTTTTTTTTACATTTAAAAACACCCTGTAGATAAATCCTAGAAGCTTGATTATTGTATACGATGAAACCGATTGATTAAATACTTTACTGTAATCACTGAATTGGAGAAATGTCCAGAAGTAATAGTGGCTATGGTCGATCAATTTTATCGTGCGAAATTATTACTTTATTTCTTTTATTGCTCGAGCACGATCATTCAGTCGATTCAGTAGTTATGCTCGTTGCACGTGAAACAACTATACAACTTTATCTGCAACTGTTCGTATACGATTATTTTTTATTTCTTGTGATTAAAAAATTTCGTAATGTATTCATACGAATGAAAAAGGCGTGAAGAACAGCTCATACCTTTTTTCTTTTTTCAAAATCCCTTTTATAATGTTACAAAAAATGAATTAAAGATGAAAACAAAAGTCCATAATGCTTGAGATTTCTTGAATATTTACGTTTTCATATAAGAAAATCTTTGAGTAAATGTGTCCATCGAAACATTTGCAGTTCAGTTCATTCATTCAGAGTTTTTGGATGTGAAATGATTTGAATACTTCGAGTCGAATCGATTCGAATTAATTGCTCCAGCTCGTTAACGGTACTGTTTTATTTTTATTTTTTTTATTTCATCGTTCTAAATTGTAACTGTCCACAGAATTTCGTATAAATATAAATAAAAATAGAAATTCGTAATAGAAAAACGTTGAAATTGAAAGAATTCGAAAATAAGAAAATTCATGTAAAAAATAATTCTCATGAACGTTTTACAATCGCACAATTTTCATAGCATCGCAGTGACATCTTGAGCAAAGTGTGCGAACTTCGCTATTACGTATAGAACGTCACTTTATCGGCTACTCCATCGAGAACCACGTGTCGACTATTGGCGAGACAAAAAATTTCTTTTCACATTGCTGCCTCTTGCAGAAAGTGCTATTTTTCTACTTTCCAACATTTTGAGACCAAAATTTATATGAAAAAATGCAAATCTATAGTAGTAGAAAAAATTTACCTTTTCTGGACAATGATATCGTGAATTTCCCTGTTGAATATTAATTTGCAGTCTCGTATTTCTAGGAAAAAACGAAAGATGAATTGAAATCATGAAATTCGTTTCAACAAGTCTTTATTCGCATTTGGGAACGTTTTCAATAATATCATGTGCAATTTTTTTTTGCTGGTAATTGATATTATGTCTAGGAAATGTATATAATACATACATAAATTATTAGATTACACAGTCTCTAGGAAATTCAGCGAGAAGACATCAAACACATTGTCAATTTGATGATCCCAAGAGGCGGATATTCACAACATTTAACAATGTTATCCATAAAGCAAATGTTTAAATTTGCTTTTTCGTATATTACATAATAATATTGTTACAAAACATAAATTTAGTAACAATTAGCTATTTATTCGTGAGCTAAAAATTCATCGTCTTTTTTTCTTCGTTTCTTATATTTTTTTGCCTCCTTTTTTATCATATAAAACACTTTAGGGATTCGTTATAAATTCACAAACGAATCAATTCGTGCAGAAAGGGCTGATTCGAGAGGAGAGCTATCAATTTTATGTACAAATATAAAATGTATGCGTATTTGTATATTATGTGGTCGGTGATGAGGCCATTGACGCTTTGAAACTTCAGCTACAGCTGGAAATGAAATTTTGTTGAGACAAGTTGATTTTTTTTTACGAAATCTGAATAAAGTGACGTTTTTGTATTTTTAACAATATTTTTCCGAGTCTCTGGAAAAAAACAAATATTTCGTTAAAATGACAATAACTTCTTTATTATTTATTTGTATTTTGTTGACTGTATTCAACAATTAATCAACTTTTTCTACAAAATTTCGTTTTCAGCGTATTATGGACTCGAAAATGTGATACAAGATTCGTGTTTTTTTTTTTTTTTTTTTTTTTAATGCGTTTTATATTTACAGTTCCAGTCATCGTTACACATATTAAAACATTTTCTATTATCAATTCTCATATGCCTAGTTATCACTTAAGACGCTTTCCATCAAACGTTTTTTTTTTTTTTAGCTACCAGTTTTCATTCCTCGCTGTATACAGAGAGACTGGAAAATCAGACTCAAGACTTAGAGCATAATTGGATCGTGTAATTCCAAAAAGAATCAGCTTTAAAGGGATTAGAAAAAAATTCTATTTAAACCTGCTTTGTCGGAAGGGAATGGAAATTTTTTCTTTTTCTTTTCTTTTTAATCAGCGATTTATTAGTTCTTTTTAACTATTCCGATTTCTTTCGATGATTCGGATTCGTATAAAAAAGATTGTCGAACTTTTGGAGCCAACGGTTAGAGTCAATTTTTGTCTCGAGTAAAAAAAAAAAAACCAAAGCATTTGCATTTCAACGATGCAAACGTTTATATTGTGTTTTTTTTATGCTTTGAAATTTTTATTAAAAATAACGCGATTCATAATGATTCACAAAAAATTTGACAAACTTCAATGTTTTATCAATCGTTAAGATCGAAAGATTTCCATAACAATAATGCACAAAAGTTATTAAAAATTCGTTTCAGCAAAAAATTCACTTTACTTTTGAACATCGACTAAAAAACGTAATTTTTTTGTTTACTTATTGTTGGAGAGAGACTTGGAAAAAATCTATAAAGTTCCCAAGTCATTGAACGAATAGATTCGAGAAAAACACTTTCAGAAAAATTTAGCAAAGAATAGAAAATTCTAAGAGTCACAAAAGTCTGAACTTTCAGACGTCGTTCAAATAATTATTATAGAAAATAAAAGTTTGTAAAATAGTTAAAAATAATCCCATTTTTGCAAATTTTCAAAACAATTTTGAAGTTGATGCTGATTGAAGTTGTAATCGAAAACACAGACTTTAAACAGAATTAGGCAAAACGTGAAGTAAAAAGGCGCAGATTGAGAAAAATGGATAAGGATTTTGTCATCCAGAATGTTACAATCCGACAATCCACTAAATCTTGAGTTCGATTTACCCAACAATTTGTTTATCAATAGTTCTTATGGAATAACAGCCATAAATTATTTGCTTTTCTTGTTCCATTCAAATATTTGTTTACTTAATTAATGGATATCGAATAGTATCAATTCTTACAACGAATTTACTTCCTATCCCACGAAGTCATTGTCGTTTATATTTCCTGCTTTAAAACCTCACTACGCAACCGGTATTTTGGCACGTAGCTTTTTAGTATTCAAAGCCAAGGCTATTTGTGACAGACGTCATTTATTATTGTGTCTAATCTCTTCAACATCGTTTCACGCAATAAAAAATGGTCTCTCAGTCACACCGAAACGATTTTCTCACGGGAATAATTAAAAAAAAAAACAATAAAAAACTGTCAAAAAACAATTGCGTATTCAATTATTGTTGACATGATGATTATTATCGTTGGATTTCACTTGACTGTAAATATATCTCAACCCTTCGTGTACACAAAGATAAAATCCAAGTTTTTTTAATAAAACGTATAGCAGAAGAAACTTTGAAGGCAATCGTTAATGTAAATGAATTTTCAACCTTAACGTGGCATCAAAATGTTGGTTAAACTTTTTACAAAAGTAAACTACATGTGCAGGAGGTCGTTAAAACTTGCGACGTCACAGAACATAGGGGTTATCTCAAATTTATCAAACTCGTAAATTCATCGATAACTTTAGAACGTAATCGATATCAACGCCACGTTTTTTCAATGGGAAAATCATTGTGACAGAGATAACGATTTTTTATCACACGAATCTCTTAGTTTTTTTCATAACGAATAAATGATATACGAAAAATTGAAGTTCATGGGAAATACTTTGACGATAAACTCTTTCGAAAGCAAAGAAATTTAGAATGTTTACAAAAAACATCGATTGTTTTTCCATTCGTTCAAAATTAAATTTTTTCACAATCGTGTGATCGAGGCTTAGTTCGTATTTAGATATAAATCCATTGATAAATTGACAAGTCAATGTGTTTTTGAATTATTTTGGTCCAACAGGAATGACATGTTTACGTTTGACTGAGAAAAACAATTGTTACGTTTGACTGTTGAAAAACAATTGTTGTTAACATTCCATCATTTTTAAGGAATTAGTGAAAGAAAAAAAAATATAAGAAACTAATAAGAAAAGCTGGAGAGTTGAAAATTTCGCATCGGCCTGAGAGACCCGTGTTCGTACACGAAGGGCAAACCAACAAAAAAAACGTCAGTTCTACTTCGACTCAAAATTACAAAAACATTTTCGTTCGCGTTCCTTGAAATGTATTTTCAAATTTTGTGAAATTTCGTCAAATGGAAAACAGTTTCGACTCAACACTCCGACACTCACACGCACACACACAGTTTTTTTTTACGCATTATTGAATAATATGTACACAGTAATGATATTTCTGCATTTTTGTCAACCGAATCTTAGTTCAGCGAGGATTGTTAATAAAATCTTTCGGACTAGTCGCAACGTCAACAAAAAACGATCAGTTTGGAATGATCGTTGACCCTAGAAGTACACACTTGGGTCTGAGAGACCCGAAAACATGTAAGTTTCATCATTTTTTCTCAGCGAATGATTTTTTTTTTTTTTCCTAGAGTTCAAACGCTTTGATTTTCTGACCAAACCCTAACTGCGGATATAATCTTTGAAGTCGCGTCTTCAAATTAACAAGAAAAATACGTCAAAAAAGATTGAATTTTGAAAAATTTTGACAGTCGTTATCTGCAGTCGGGTCTCTAAGACCCAGTGTTGACGAATGGGCAGCAAAAATGTGTGTACTCTTAGGCTTGAAGAACAAAAGTTGGGAAATGGGAAAAAAATTAGAGAAAATAAAAAAAAAAAGATTAAGTGTAATTAAAGATTTGAAATTAAATATTGACATTCCAAGAATAAATCAGTACAATTTGGAATATTATCAGTCTGCCAATTTTTCATACCGGTCGCGTCGATAAACTGACTTATTTCTTACACCCGCACACTCACACACACGCAGAAAAAAGGGAATAAAGAACCATCGACGTCTTGTTCCCCAAACCAGATTTTAGAATGTATTCTCGAACGTTAAAACGCCAGATTTCGATTTTCCAAAAAAAAGTCTGGAGTTGTAAAGGAAAAAAGTTTTTTACACGCATCTCCAATTATAATTCGTTTAGAAATCACTTCCAAACATTTACAAAATTTTTTCAACTTTCGAAAAAAAAATTGCTTTACGAGCTTCGATACGATTTTTATTTTACTTGAAAAGATAAAAATTTAAAAAAAGTGAATGCTTGTACTTTGAGAATTTTGTAGAATTTTTTTTTTTTTTTTTTTTTTTTTTTTCACGATAATAAATGATCGATATCATTCCTCGTACAGTAGATCGACAATAGGAAGTCTGCAAAATTATTCACCGGATTGTAGAGCACGGATCGTTTCTGTAGTGTGAAGCACAAAAAAAAAATGTTGTCGAAAACGTGAGCAAATGTTAAACTGGATAATTAGAGTATCCAATAATTTTCCAAAATGTTCGTTATTTCTTTGATTCTTAATGGATTTTCATAAACGTACAATGGAGAATATTTGTCAGCTCCTCCGATAGTCTCAGTAAAAACGTTTTCTACTTTTCTCTTGATGTTTTTGATAAAACATAATTCCGATAACGACACAAGCTATGATAGCGAGTGCTACGACGAGCATTATGAAGAACACTTTAATGCCACTAGCTGACGATGGTTTCGGATCGTCCACACGCTCTGCAATAGAAAATAAAGAGATAAATTAGACTCAATCAAAGTTTTCATTTCTCCCTACAATAGACAATGATTAAGGCAATGTTTGCCTATTTTACCTCTAGGCGATTCGAAGAATTCAGCTGATGGCACTATTTTGGAACGATCTTCGTCCGTCTTTGCCTGTGAAATAATATTCGTCGGACAAACGTTAGAAAGTCATAAAAGGTACAACGTTTTTTTTTGTTTACCTTAAATTTACGAGACGGCTTCGAATAATCTCATAATCACCTCCTAATCACCCTTTTAATATATTTTTAATAGTTCTTTTTTTATTTCTATTATTCGTTACTCTGTAACTCATTATTTGGCTTAAATCTATGAGAAAGTTGTCTATTTAAAATAATCGTTTTTTGTGACTAATATTTTCAAATTATTTAATCAACTAATTTGGCTATATTTTTCGTTGAATTGAGTATGAGATGAAAAAATGGGTTAGTGTCGAGACCGGTGGGAAATAAATTACTCACATCGTCGGGGGTATCGAGCTCAAACAGACGAATTGATATGATGTCATGATTATCCGATAAATCACCGGTAGTCGCTGAAATTCCGAAATAATATTCGGTCGGCAGTTTGATACCTTTCACTTGGAAGCACTCTTGCCACGCAGCTTTGTTGGCAATGTCAGTTGAGACTGTAAAAAAAATGAAATTAAAAAAAAAAAGAAACATTTCGTTTGAAAAAAAACTATGATGAGGAAAATTGAAGTTGTTATCATTCTTAAAAAGACTCGTCTAAGTGCAGCGAGATTTTTTGTATGTATTCTTTTATCAGTATCAAAAATCAAGAATTTGAAGAATAAAAACAATGTTTTGAGCAGTTAACCAGCGTCTACAACTCCGATACCATTGTTTTCTTTCGTAACCGGTTTTGCAGACGCACAACAGCACGGAGAGGAAAATTTTTGTTTGGAAAAATTGCATTTTCTTACCTGTCAAGGTATCAGCTTCGTATCTAACAGCAATGTGAGTATCGTGCTCGAGATTTCGAAATTTGGCATCGCAGCCTGCCAATTGAGTGTGAGTACCATCGCGATCGTGGTCATAATGCAGCGTTCCGTTGTTTACCATGGCTGATATATACGGATGCTGATGCTATAGAGAAAAAAAAGTATTAACTCATTGCATAAAATCCTCTGGAATAAATAATAGAATATTATTTCGAATAAACTTACATTATGAGCACCGTTGTGATTACTGTAAGTGTCCAGTATAACGGCGAGTCCATGGAAAAGGTCTTGATTCCCAAACACCGGACCTGATTGCATTCTATTTTTTGCGTACCAAATAGCAAGCCCATCACCAAACAATTCTCTTCCTTTTCCATGGACTTTAAAATGAACTTGTAATTCCCAGTTTCTTACTCTGCAAGGCTGGAAATTAAACGAAGTTTTTTTATTTTTTACCAACTTGTTTAGTGAATTAAGTTTCCGGTCGTTAACTGACGATCTAAGTGGTGAATCAAATTCAAAAATTTATTGCTTCGTGAAAATTGTGTATACAGTAAATTCACATTTTAGCTGATTCTAGAGGATTTAAAAATAACTACAAAACTCAAGGTGACCTTGCATTGATAGAAATAGAACAATGTGCAACTTATATTTCACTTGAAATATCAAGCCTCTCGAGATGAAATGTTTAGCAGGATTTCTATCGACCAAAATGACTGACCGATCATCCCGAGTATTTAAAAATAATGATATTTTGAAATATCCTGTGCTTTTAGCAAAAATGTTAAAGTTGGGAGACTTTATGGATAAAGAAATTATTTTAGAATAGAGATATTCAAAAGCAAAGTATTGAGGATTGAAAAAAAAAAAGTTTTCTATATTTCAAAGAACAAAATGGCTTCTGAGCTTAATCCAATTAGAATAACAATTAAAAGGTAAAAAAAAATTGCATAATTCTAAATAAATAGATGACAAATGTACTTACAATAGAGTTCCATATAGCACCTTGTTTACTTTGTTCATCGGGAGTCAACCTCACGTAATTATTGGTTACTATTGTATTACCCAAAAAGTCCCAGTAAGGGATAGAAACTCCTAATCCTGATAAAAACAAAAAAAAATTCGTGACATATGCAGACAAAGAGCGGTGTGGAAAAAAGATTTACTCTTCATAACCTCAAAGAAAAAATTCGATACGTTGCTAAATGTAAGATTGAAATGAAACTTGAAAAATAAATTGGCAACTAAAACGTTAAATATTCTGACCTTGATAAGGTCGTAGAAGAGAATGCTCTCTTTTCATATAATCTTTGGTATTCCATTCTGCAGCATCAACGGCAAGAAAAATGCCGATTGTCAAGATACAAAAACTGTACGAGAAACCCATGATCTCGTTCTCATGAAAATTAAAAAAAAAACCCTTATAGATTATATTTTAATTTAATTTTAATTTAACACCGTGTCCACGTCGCGAATGATTTCACAGAATTCAGAGACTCTTATCTACGCGTTAATCAAAGTCCCCAAATATATTAAACATGCAAAAAAAATACGAGCGAAGTTTCGAGTGGGACAAACGCCAGTGCCACAAGCCACAAGCTGCACAAACACTTATACGACTCGCAGCTTCTACGTGTGTCCGTGTGTGTGTACTGTGAGAGTGTGGTTCGAGAATGAAGCCGCGGCCGTGAATTTACCAATCCCGAAGAAATACGTGCAACGTTGAAATTTGTGTTCCGGACAATAGAACAACTATAACAAATAATTCTCGTGCTCAGTCGGTCAAAGTTCATGCGCTGTTCCATTCAAATTACCTGGAATATAGTTCGTTGTTCCAGCGTTGTCGTCACGTGTTAACTATGAAAAAATGCCGATCACAGTTATACACAATTTGGGGATTTCACTTTTTATATATAGCGAACAATAATCATGGTTTTCAATTTTGCCTCATTTCATGAATGAAATTTTATCACACTGTTATCTTGGTTTCTTAACATCGAATTAATTTTCGAAGTTTCATTTTTAGACAACAAAACAGCAGGTCTAAAATAAGAGGATTCATCGGAACAATTAAGTTCGAATTTTTGATAATTCCATCTCTGTCAAAAAATATCATAATATCGAAAACATTGCTCTATCATCGGAAATGTACCGCAACGCAATACACGACTCTTTTTATTTTTACTATCGAGAAGAAATAGTTATTGAGAACAAAAACAGAAAATGAGTCAACAAAAGAGTAAATCGAAGTTAAAGAATGATCGGGAAAATCAGGAGAAAAGTTGAACGTCCCGTAAATCAAAACAAGACTACACCTGCGTATCTATATATTCATGTTCATCATTACTTTTTTTATTTCAGTCAACACACGTGTTTACGATCCTTAACGGTCATTTGTATGAGTTCTTTGTGAATGAGCGAAAGTTAATGAATTATTTCCGTGAAAAACTGAGGCTTTGAATTTGCTTTCGTAATGCTCTACAAATTCCATAATAATGATTTGTGATTATTTATTCATTTTTTAGGATTTTCCAAAAACAAAATACCGAAAATGTAAAAATCCGTAAATGGGCTTTTAGAAAAATCAACGTACTCTGTTTGTGTATTAAAAATTTGTTGCTTGAACCCTTTGTCGATAACTTGTCAAGATTATCATAACCGGCAATAAAAAAAATAAAAAAATTTATATCAACGAAGGAGGTGTATGAATTTTTCAGTTTCGCTACAAATCTTCAAAAAAAAAATAACCATTTTAGCCAAAACTTTGGCCGAGTAGGTATTTTCTTCCACGAACTACTAAACGCCGACCACATCTACACGCTTACTCAACGTGGCACATTCCCTAAACTATAAAGGGAGATAGCCATAAAGGACAAGAAGAATAAGAATCAGAAAGAGAAACATTCCAGGCGACTCATTTTGAAAGCGTCACACTCCCTCACTCCCCCTAGCGATGTTTTCTCGTCTTATAGCTCGAAACTTGGAAAATATTTTCAGTCGCATGGACAAACGCGTGTTTGTTTACAAGAATCGTTCGTTATTTTGATTGCTACACACATGTAGCAGTCGATCTCTCGTCTCTATCAGTTCTTTGTGTTGTTTGCACATATATTGAATGATAAAATACGAAGTCATCTTTGTTCAAATATTGTGATTAAAATTGTTTTCTTTATTCAACTCTTTCTATTATAACCTTTTACGAAAAATCCGAAAATCTGGATCACTGACATTATTATTTGCGTTCAATTGAGGAATAAATATCGCGTATGATAAAAACCACATCGTCATCATTTTTTGACGCGTGAATAGTTACGTATTTATATGTAGAGATGAAATTTTATGTATTCAAGTATTTGTGCACATAATAATGGGCTTCTTCAACCGATATATCGGAACGTCAAGTCAGTCGCGTTTCAGACGCGCATCTGCATGGTACAAGCTCATAGGAACAGAAGCATATGTACAACGATCGACGTGCTTTCCCCAAAATATCAATTATTTCAGTAAAGACAATCTGTGATAAACGAGCACGTGTCATCGTCCGATTTTAGAGCTCAATGTTCAAGTGTCCATCGTGTTTGACAGTTATTTTTTGTGTTCTCTCTACGATCCATGAAAATTACGTGTTATCGTAATAGTACCAATTGTACCACGCTTTTTAACGTAAGTATTATGATTATATATTTATTTTCTTTCATATTTTGACGATTATTCAGTTTATTAAATATTGAAATTATTAAAATATTGATTATTGAATATTGAAATTTTACGATTATTATTATTTTTAGATATGAATAAATTACGATTTAATGGTAAACTTACATTTCAAGAATTATCGAAAATAATTATCTTTCCGATCAGAAAAATCTGCGTTTTCCGACGTCAATATTTGCCGTTTTTTGCTTTCATATTAATTTCGTAATTATTTATAAAAAAAGGGAAATACGTGGCACTATTGTCTTAAAATTGATAGAAGATTGGACAATTATTTGCATCTGTTTTGTTATTCATTCGTTTTTGTTATTCTAAAATTTCATATGCAAAAAAAAGGTAATAGAAATGTTTGGAAAAGTTTTGAAAAAATCAAATTTCAAGATAGAATGTTTTTTTTAAATTCTGCGAAGAGATCTGTATATTTTATTATCATTTTGATGAAAATTGCAAAGAACAGCAACATTAGTGTTGTATGTTAAATAATCTTTCGAAATTTTTATTAATCTTGTATAAAGTTTCGAAAGATTCTTGTGACTCAGAAATAAAATAGAACCGCTGCATACGTATATTTAGGATATCTAAGAAAATTCTCGAAGTTATCGTTAGAAGAAAAAACTGTACACAACGTCGAGCTGTCATTAAGTCATATGTGTAAGATACGTTTGGAAAAATGAATGGCAATCTATTTTTCACGACAGTCATCGATAATTTTTACAAAATTTGACATTTGCAACGTTATCTTAAAAATTGAATCGTAAAAGAGTAAAACGTTGCGTTGTTACTAAATTACGAGATTATTGAATATTTCTAAGACCCTTTAAATAAAATGGTAATAACCATCTCGAGTTTTGCGACATACTTCTCGTTCACAATAAGAAATGAAACTTCAATCCAAGCGATACAATGTCAGCGTTCAAGTGACACACGTAATACGACATGTACCAAATTACAGTAATGAGTTTCGATCGAGGAAAACAGATTACCGTCGCATAGTCTGAGTTACATTAAATAAGTTACGTGAATAAAAATTAGAGTCAGCAGGGGAATGAATGGCCAAACGATGATCACGTTATACATATGAAACAAAGCAAAACGAAATGGGTTCAAAGTTCGAAGGGGACAGAAAATAATTGATGAGACCCAACTCATGCAAAAATAATCGTTACATTACGATTTATGAAAAGATTATTATTATCATTTTTCTTCATGTGACGTTTTTTACTACGTGTTATTAGCTTCGCGTTAATTCCACGACGTTCACAGATATAATTCTTTTTTCTCATAACGTTAATTCCAATGGACTCGAGTCTTTGAATTATATTTATCCAAGTTCAAGTCAAGTTAATCCAATTAATCGTATTAAAATTTTCACAACGTTCGAAATAAAAAACAAAAAAATTATTCCATTGAATCTTAAAATCTAACAGAACATCGTACACTCTTCTGAGACTGTTTTTTTTTTTTTTCAAGCGTGCATTCGTAGAGGTCAATGAGTCTGTAACTTATTTATTGAATTATATTTCTCGGGCACCTTTCATGGTCGGTTGAGGTCGTTATCATTGGATGAAATCTTGATTCGCTCTGGTCACAACTGACTACTGACTATCTTCTTAAGTGTTCGAATACACAAATACGTGAACGTATAGAAACACGTATTACATGCACACAAATTCGAACACTTTTTCGGGGAAATAGTCACGTCATCTTGTGTACATATGAATGAGGCAAAAATAATTTGCACAATGTTTTTTTATTCTTTTCTTCTTTCATCCTTAATGTCATCATACTGGATTTTTTTATTTACTTCCCTCGTTACCCTTTTCTTCAATGAATGGAAAATGATCGTGTTAAAATATCAAAATAATTAATAAATATTTTTTTTTTTCAACACGGAAGTTCGTAGTAAAATTTCATTTGTCTATCTTTGTTTACACTGAATTATCATATCCAGAATCGTGACTCAATGAGGCTTAAATCCTGGGGCATAGTCCATTGAGGTAAAAGCGAGATTTCAATGATTACGTAAAGTCAATGGATAAGATTCGTCTCTTTTACGTTGTCACGAAAAAAAAAAAAAAACAAACTTTTTTTTATAAACATGTAGCATTATTTTCGAAGTTATTTTGGACTTTCTGGTTTTTTTTTTAACTGCTAGGAAATTCCCAGTAATTATTACACATTTAACATTTAACTGGATAATTACGAACAACATTTTTGAATTGTGACAATTTGAAATGAATTGATTAAGAAAGTAAATTCAATTATTATTAAAGAATAACCTGCGATCGAATGAATTATTTTGTTTTTAAATGGCTTCATGTTATCATTTTAAATAATTCTCAAAGTTTTATTTATATCGAGATCGAGTTTCTAGTATCTAATAACGACACTTTTCACTATCGGTGTAAAAATCATATCAATCGATTTGTTACTATCTTTCAGATGAAGAATCTTTAGTGATTAAATTCAAAGACTGTTCGGACAGTTGAAAGAAATTCCGTCACTCTGCATACATTTGATATTGACTGATTCATCGATTAAATTTTATATTGAAAAAATAATAAGATGACGATAATTTATTGCGAGATGAACTTTGTACTATTTTTCTATATGTTTATGGTCGTAATGATGACGAAAAGTTCAAAAAGCCACATTCGTTGATTGCACACAATTCGAATGTATAGTTTCATTCGTCAAAGCTTCCGCTTCCAATTTCCAGGACAAATCCCATCCATTTGTTATATAATTATTATTGTATTAAATAGCCAGACCGAAGACGTACATTTCTTGGTTCTTGAGTACGAGAGAATGTGAGAGAATAAAACATATAAAACGAGTTATGAATAAATATAATGTACAAAGGATTTTATGTGGCAATTTTATTCTGAATCCTTGATCCTTTTTCATTCGTACGAAAATGTTTATATGGGGCATTCACGTCACTTTTACGTTCTCAAAAATTCATCCTGTTGACTCTTGTGTGTTTTTTTCGTATGTCCAAAAAAAAAAAAAAATGTGTACAAGAAATAAGTGGACACGTATTTTTCGATTTTTACACAACTATTTGAATTTTGTGCTTTTCTTCAACTTTTCCAAATTAAGGCTGCATTAACTTTGAAGTTATAATAGTGCATTTGACACTTACATTCGCTCGGCAAATGCACGAATGACACACCGATTGAATTAATTATTTTTCGCACAAATTGCGTACATCATTTTTTGTAATCTTTTATTCCAAGATTTGATTTAAAATTCACCAACCACCGATTGACATTGAGTTGATTACTTGACGTATGACAGTTGAGTTGACGTTTCACTCGATCAGTTAAATAAAAAATAGCTTTTTTAGAGAAAAGATTTAAAAGTTAAGACGTTATAACTATAGAAAAAAAAAACTAAATCTAAAAATTGAGAAAAATGTCCTGTTAATCAATTGCATGGAGAAATAAATAACGAAAATCAAATGGGGTCGAAGTTTTGGAATGAAAATTCCACGTGATATCCCTCGTGGATATCAATCCAGAGAATGACTCAATGGAATATATTGTTTTCCATTCTATATCACGTGCTCCTGGCAATAATCAAGAGCTTCTATTCCACAGTACATAATAACAATAATTTCTATCTCGGAATATATTAATTGGCGAGAATACGTTAGTTGCTGTTGAGCCGTTGAACGAGTTAACGTTTCAGTCATGTATTTCGTGCTCAGAAGTTAATAAAAAGGGCTTTAAACGGACTCGGGGTTAAAAAAAAATCTCATGCTGTGAATTAAAAAAAAAAAAAATACTAAATAAATGACTTCTTGTGAATTTATCCTGTAAACCTTTTCTCTGCATTTTTCAATCGTTTAATTCTATAATCTAATGAATTCCGAGATCCTACCTCGCAGACAAATACGGTTCTGGAAATTTTTATCTGACAAAATATTTCTCAAGTTTTTTAGACGTTTATGCAAGAAAAATTAATAAATAATACGAAAAAAATAATTATATTATGTAAATAATTATTTATGGAGATGGAATACTCGTTTTCAGGATGTTGGGCGTATCTTGTAGTAGCATTGGTGTGGCTCTCTTTGTATTATTAGTTGCGATTTGTGCTGTCAGTGAAGGAGCGAGATATCGAGCCAAATTCCTCGTATTTATTGTTCTATCGGCTATAGCCGCAACATGGTGTATACCATTGATGCTTCACAGGCCAGGAGATTGGAGAAATGCATTGTAAGTATTGTTTGAGTGATGATTCATTGATTATTGACGAATCAACGTGGAAAATCTATTTTATTTTAATTTTTTAAAATCATAATCCTGCATCAATTTCAATTTTCTCAAAAACATCACAATACTGCGACTGTGGTTAAAAAAAAAATTCACGATATTTTGACAATTTTCTTAAATTTATTTTCCTAAAAAAATCGAATTAAATTGGGAAAAATAACAAATAACAAATGCTAAAACCAATGTTCACATCATCACAAAAATGTCATATTTTTCTAACATTTTTTAATGAAATAAAAATGTTATCTATGAATGTGTGTAAAACACCCTTAAACCTTGAAATTATTATTAATTTATTTATCATTATTATCTTAATTTAGAATACCAGCATGGGGTGCGAAACAAATTGCAAAGCTTCTTGGTATAAATTTTAAAGTTCGGGGTCAAGAAAATATCGTCAAGGACACAGGATGTGTCGTATTAATTAACCATCAGAGTGCTATTGATTTGTGTGGTAAGATTAAACAACAATTTATTTACTTATACTCATCAAATAACTGTCGTTCTTAAAGAATATTGGAATCCAAAAATTCGTTGGAGTGAAGAAGTAAAAATAGCAAAAGAATAAAATTATTAGTTGCATGAAAAATTGTGATGAATTTCTTTTTCTTCTTCGCTAGTTATCGAAATTAATTTTACAATAATATTTTCATCAATTTTTAAAGACAATTTGTTCGATTGAAATTTATTCGTGAATTGACATGACCCTCAAAATTCCAAACGTGGACTATATTCACGAAAAATGTATATACGATTTGTAAAACTTATAGTTTCCTCAAAATACCATATCCTTTCATAAACATAATTGTTTATTTTTTTATTTTTTTTTTGAGCATAGCAAAAAAAATTGTTTTCAGTTCTAGCGGAACTTTGGCCAGTACTTGAACGTTGTACAGTCGTTTCCAAGAGACTTATCCTTTATTTGGGTACATTTGGTTTGGCCTCTTGGCTTTGGGGCACGATATTCATCGATAGGAACAACGTAACAGAAGCACAGGAAACAATAAACTCCACAGCTGACACAATCAATCGTAGAAAAGTGTGTAAAAAAGCCTTCAATTATTTTCCCATCAATTAATTTTGACCAACAACCAAAACAAATTTGATAACAATTCTAGCTCTGAAATTACTTCGAAATTTATTAAGAATTGTCATTTTGTTATTTTGTTATTTTGCTAGGCAAAATTGCTGCTATTTCCAGAAGGCAAACGATATAATGGAACGTCCTTGATGCCCTTCAAAAAAGGTGCTTTCCACGTTGCAATTAGAGCACAAACTCCAATCCAACCAGTTGTTGTATCTAAATACTATTTTCTTAATGATAAGAAAAAGAAGTTTGAATCAGGTAAGTTTTTGAATGTATAAAAAAAATTTTTAACATTATTTTTTCTAGATTTTTTTGCCAATTATTCAAAAATGAAACTCAATCAGTCATTCGAATAGAAATTGTTTTGAAACAATTAACTTTATTACTATATTCAAAATTCGTAAAATTTTACCAAAAACATGGGGTTTTGCAATAATAAAATTTGCAATAATAAAGTTAAAAAATTTATATTTGTGAAAAAACCTCCACTGATAAATAATCCGAAAGAAACAAAACCTGACAAAAAACAAATCAAAACAAATGCGAAAAGGAGCTCAATTTCGAATCGTCAAATATTTAACAATCGAAATATTACGTTTTAGGTACGAGTTACATAACAATTTTGCCTCCGATCTCGACGAAAGGGCTTACGAAAGAAGATATTCCAATGCTAATGAATGAGGCTTGGGAGGCAATGAATTCGAAGTATCAAGAAACGTCGAAGAAAATTCTGACGGATGAGAAGGTCAAATCCTTAAATTCGTGAAGATGCGCAAAGAAAAGAAAAACACACAATTAACCGAACAATTCTCGACTGTGAAGTCGCATTCCTATTATGAAAACGCGATATTAGTAAAATAATCATTGAAAGTGAAGGAAAAAAAAAGCGACGTATGAGAAAGTCTATGAAAAATATAACGAACGGTCGTTATCTGTGTTATGCAATAATTTAGAAACGACTGACTAAAGATTCGTTAAAAATTTCGAAAAGTTCGAACAGGATATTTTTTTATGTATATTTATATATATATATATTTTTTTTTTGGAATATTTTTTTT
Source organism: Campoletis raptor (assembly GCA_948107755.1). Taxonomy (NCBI): domain Eukaryota; kingdom Metazoa; phylum Arthropoda; class Insecta; order Hymenoptera; family Ichneumonidae; genus Campoletis; species Campoletis raptor. The sequence goes on from OX403627.1 coordinate 15,924,750, forward strand.
ATAGTATTTTTCCCCGTTAAGTCCTGTCTGAAAGATATTTTCATAAAAAAATGTCAACTGTTACAACTCGATGTCATTATTTGTATGAAATTTTATTATTTATTTGTTACAACTGCTAGTATTTTTATGAAAATGTGTAATTTTTTTTTTTTTTTTTTTCATACCATATTGTTGTTATGTTTATAATAAAAGTTGCAAAATATTTCAATAAAAATATGAAAAATTACGATGTTATGTTGTTTCAAGTTTTGATAATATTTATAAACTATTCGAGAAATGTTCCACCCTGTCATACTTCCTTTTTCATGTTTTGTTTTCAAGTGAAAAAATTTGAGGAAAAAACAACGAAGATACGAAGTACTAGTCGACTTTGTTATTCGTGGCTTCTGCACGAGCCAATGGAGGCCACAAGCATTTGTTGTGTCATTGCGTGGACAGGAAATTTGCCGTTACATCTCTGTACCTTTTTTGTGTTTGTAGTACAATGAGCGAATTAGTTTCGCACAATGAGTGCTCACAATGATGGCGTTGTTTGGTTATACTGGTATACGCGAGAATATGCAGGCTTATCTCGTTTATTATACTGACTCGGAACAATCTTGACTTGTTTTTCTATTGACAAAATGCAATTTCACCTACAGGATTATAAATTCCATGCGAACGGAACTTTGCATTGTTGTTTTTGCATATGTCTTTGATTGGAGCTGGAAAAAAGCTTTCCGTCAGGGGTCATTTGCTCCTGGCACACTGGTCACCTTAACCTTAAAAAACTCTCGAACTCTTGTTTGTGGACTAAGAAAAATACATTTGGCTCCAAAAAACACTTTGGTAGCGTGACAAAAAGTTTATTCAGAATGTTAAATCGGTTCGAGGTTTACAGCTATTCAAAATATTGTACGTTTATGCCCCTGTATTACTTTGACATTAAAAAAATGGATTTATAGAAACAAATTTCAAAGAACTGCCAATTTTTTTATTTTCGAGTGTGATTGCATGGGACAACATGGAGAAGCTACCATTGCCAATAACGCTGCAGCAACATACGTCCTTGAAGCAAATTTTAGAGGAGAAAACCTTTTTAAATCTACTTTTACTCTACCAATGGGGATCTCTCCACAAGACATCTCTACCAATCCAATTAACCAATCCCAACCCAAGAATTTAAATCTAGTTTGTTCCCCAGCTGTGATGAATGTCGTCTGCTTCAAGCGCGACAACAATAATGTCACATAACCTAAAATTGTAACATCGTAGAACAACTATTATTGTCCGGTCATGAACAAGTGTGCATCGTTAATTTGGAATACAAAAATAATCAAATGTTCGAGATCTCTGAGTTCGAAAGCGCGACAAACTCCAGCCGAATATTGTTTAGATTTAGTCAGGTAAATAGTGAGAAAAAAAATTAATTATTAAAATGAAAACTTGATTTCCATTCGCATGGAGCATTACGTTTTCGATTTAGAAATTTCTTGACTGTACAGTACAATTTTAATCTGTTGTAATCATTGGTTTCAGAAAAAAAGATCATGAATCTTTTTTATGCTCTTTACTGTTGCCTCGTAACATACGATCGGCAGCTTTTGCAATTCGTGCGTTTAATGTAGAAATTGCTCTCATCCAAGATCAAGTCACTGATAATATTATAGGTAAAATGAGATATAAGTTTTGGGAAGATTCTCTGGACAAAATTTACAACGATTTGCCACCAAGGAGTCCTGTTCCATTGGAACTACATAGGGTAAAAAAGCCATAATCACAATAACAAATGTTTAATTTCTCTATATTCTCAGAGCCCAAGTGTCAATTATTTTCAAAAAATTCAACAATCTGAAAAATTGTAGTTTTTTGTGTGTTTTTTTTCTTTAAACCATACATTTTTGATTTCACAATTTCAGAATCAATATAAATGACAACAATGTATTCATTTTTTGAGCAAGATGATTTAAAGATTTAACGGTTTCTTCAACAATTAATAGGATGAACGAACAGCAATAAATTTTTTTTTCTGGCTCCTAAGACTAAAGTTGTTTTGATTCTTTAAAAAAAAAAAAAGAAAAATTAACAGCTCGGTAGATATTGCTTCACATTTTCTGGCTTATTTGTGTCAAAAACTATATTCTCTACAAAAAAAGTCCTTGGCGTCAAAAATATCTCAGATCATTTGTGTAACGAAACCATAAAAACTTCAAAGCTAAATACAATTATTATTTCAGATATTAAAACGGCACAAACTCTCGAAACGTTATTTCAAACGCCTAATAAACGCGCGTTTGGAAAGATCTGACATTTCAACATTTCCTGATTTGGAATCGTTGGAAAAATACTCTGAGAATGCTTCTTCTTCGATTTATTATTTGCTTCTTGAAGCAAACGGCACACAAAGTGTTGACGCCGATCATGCTGCGAGTCATTTAGGAAAATCTCATGGAATTGTGACGTTAATACGTTCGGTGCCTTACCACGCTCAAAAACGAAATTGTGTGTTACCGCAGGATATTTTAATGAATCACAATGTTTCTATGGAATCAATATTTCGTGGCCAATCGAGTAAAGGACTGAGCGATGTGATATTCGAAGTTTCCTCCAGAGCAAAACTCCACCTCGATAAGGTGAAACCAAAATTGCTGCATGTTCTTAATTTCCTGTTAAACATTTTATCTATTTTCGCAGGCACAATCCCTAAAAGGTGCTTCACAAAAGGAGTGTGCTTCAATTTTTTTGCCAGCGACGTTGGTAGAAGATTATCTCGAAAAACTGAGGCTTGCCGACTTCGATATATTTTCTCCGAAATTACACAAGAAAAACAATCTCTTACCCCTACAGCTTTATTGGAAAAATCTTGTTAGGAAATTTAAATAATTCAGTTGAAAAATGAATTTGTAAATATACGGTTATTTATTAAAGAAAGTTACATTTAGATGTTAAAAAATATTTATCAATCGTTCAAAATAAACCCCGAAATCTCCGCGATTTCACAGCACTAATTTTTTGTCGACCAGAGAGATGGGTGCAAACGTTTTTAAATCAATTCTCATGGAAAATAGTGGTTTTTGTATCAAAATTTTGAAGATGCAATTTTATTTTACGTGTTTTAAACATTTTACGTGTTTTAATAATTACGGTCGTAGTATTGCCAAAGCTCTTGTTTACAGATTTTTTTTTTAATTTCGAGGACACATTCAGAGCATTATTATATGAAACTACGTGCAAATCTTTAAAAGGATTCACCGTTGGAATTCGAAATATTGGAAATAAAAGATTGCACACATTACACGCCTTCTTACGGGTGTAGAAAAATTCACATTCCGCGGAAATACCTCAGAAACCTTTCTACAGACTTTTCTCTCTGTTACTGATGAGGAATACGTGATAAAGTTTGTCGAAAGAATCAAAAATTTTGACTGTTTAATTTGGGAGACACAACGACATAAAGAATTAGATGTCAGAAAGGTGTTAATTTCTACAACTCTAAACTTCATCCTCGACATTTTTCTCGAAAGATTATGTTATTACGTTCCTATGAGATATAAAACAACAACTAAAGATCGTTAGATTGTTGTTCGAATTATGTCGAAGTTTTCAAAATAATAATCATACAGTTAACTTTTGAAATTGACTGCGGTGAGACCAGTCACTTACCTATAAATCAATGGAAAAATCAATTTGTGTGATTGGTTGATTGATAAAAAATTAATCTTCCATAATTGCCTTATATTTTTATTACGAAACTGAAAATTCGAAAGACATCTACGTTCCCATATGTCAACTTCCCCCCCACCTTCTACTTCACGCTCGAAAAAATGTAAACCTCTCTTTCATTCTAGCTCTTTTTTTTCCTTTTTTGTATCTCCTGCTTATTGCATATCAAATATGTAATAATCCATATAAAAATAATCAGAACTAATTAGTCGTAAGAAATTTGGAGATATTTTCGGTGTTTAAAGTAAAACAGTTTAGAGGTAAACTTGAAAACGTGAAATCGTTGGACGACAGCGCCGCTTAGTGACGGCACCTGTAACTTTAAAGTCCCCCACCACTAGAATTGAGAGATGATTTCAACCAATTCCGACCCGCAACACCTGTATATAAGATTGTGCTTCGAATAGGCCGGTGTATAAAAGCAGAGATAAAAGGTTTTGAACTTGAACTGATAATTAATCGCGATTGTGACACTTCCGCGTCGTGAGTACAATCACTGCGATATTTAATCTCGAATTCCGAAGTAAATTCCACCTGACCTGGAAATATTTAATAATCATCAAAAAATGGTAACTGGACGAGCATTGCACTTCGTATTCAAAATACCCGATAGAAAATTGACAGCGAAATTCTATCGTGAAATCCTCGGTATGAAGGTAAGTTAACGAAGAAATCAATCTGACACTTGTTAAATTTGTGCGTTTAGATACTTACGGAACTCGTGATCGCGTATGGATTTGTGGCCTTGAAAAGTGAATGGTACGTTTCTTGCGTGTTGTTACTCGACGATTTATTAATTACAGGTACTGCGACATGAGGAATTTGCAGATGGATGCGACGCAGCCTGTAATGGGTTCGTTTATATCCAAATAAACAATAATATTTTATACAAAAATGCATATCTATATGTTTTTTTTTTTATCATGACAAAAAATTACAGACCTTACGCTAATCGATGGAGCAAAACAATGATCGGTTATGGTCCTGAGGACTCTCACTTTGTTATTGAATTGACCTACAATTATGGAATATCCCAGTACGAACTTGGAAATGATTTCCGGGGTATTACCATTAAATCCAAGGAGGTCATAGAAAGAGCTCAGAAAAATAACTGGCCCTCGACCGAAGAAAATGGATTCACCGTTCTCAAAGCTCCTGGGGGCTACAAATATTACATTATCAATGAACCGCAGCCTTCTGAGCAAGGTAAACAAGAAATTAGAGTCTTGGAAAAAAATTCCTGACTCACTTATCATAAAAGAATCTGACATCGATGAGAAACAAGCAATTTTTTCGTTCTTAAGGCTGTTTGCAATTCATAAATGAAACTCATTCTTGCAGAATTACAATTTTTTTAATAAACATTTCAAACTACGTGCAAATTATCAAAAAATATATATTCAATGTGGCAAAAATATATTATATGGCAATATTAATTTTTGATATTTTGCAGGATACTCATTTTTATTTTCAATGAAGGAATTTTACAATAGAATAAATACTAAAAAAATAGTATGTACTTTTTTTTAATTTTCGTTGAGGTCTAGAAATTGTTTGATAAATTAGTTCTGCACCACAAATAATACTTACATTTTGCCCTTAAGAATTAGTAGACAATGTCGATTTTTATCTAATGTTGAAAAAAATATCGATAAATGGCCTTTGTCAGAGAAAAAAAGAATTAAGAAGATGAGAAAACTGATACAATTTTAGTAGAAGTTTCATTTTTCCCAAATACTAACATTTTTTAACTCGTGACAAAAAAATGTCGATTTCAGTCACGTTGGAAAAATCAATAACAATTTTATGCATAGTCCTTCAATTCAGTCCTTAAAATTTTTTCGGCTCTCTGTTGGAAACTTTTGCAGTAAAGAAAAAAAAAATTGGATAATCTGTAAAATCGTTCGAATACAGAGAAAAGGTTGAGCAATTTTTTGTTCTTAAAAATGTTGTTATTTCTTATTCGTGCACTGAGTAAAACATGTCGTTGAACGAACATAATTCTTTTTTTCCGACGAAAATATGGTCAATTCAATGATTTTTTTGTTGAATCCCGGATCTACATTATTTGATTCCACAAAAAAATCATCCGTTTGACCATATTTTCGTTCAACAAAATGAATTTTCTTCGTTCAACCAAGTTTTTTTTCTCAGTGTGTCATATTTACTTGGAGAAGCTGCTTAACACTGTTTGTCCTTGTGAGGCAAATATATGTTATTAAATATATGTTATTAAAATTGTTTATTTAAAACAAATTGTAGGTGATTCTGTATTTCTATATAACGCAAAATTGTTCCGTTATAGAAAGTTGGATAAACATTTTTTTGCACTATTATATAATGTACTAGACAACAGAATTGTGTTAATGTTTATTTAGTCATAATAATTTCTCGTTTACCCGAAAGTTTGGAAATTTTACAAAGAAATTTTCACAATTGCAGTGACGACATGAAGATAATTTATTTGAAACAATTCGCAGATCCTGTTCAACACGTAACCCTAGCAAGCTCCAATCTCGAAAAGAGTATAGCATACTGGAAGGATGTTCTGCAAATGAAAGTGTACGAGCAGAAAAAGTCGAGTGTTCTTCTGGGATACGGCGATCAACAAGCAAAGTTAAAATTGGAAGACATTGGTACTTTAAATAATGATTTTTATTTATTTATCAATTCAAATGAGAATATCAATTTTGATAAACGCTACTTAACCCTGGACACACGTAAAACAGAGTCGAAATCGTCCTAATTTTTTTTTTTTTCAGTAAAAAACTTCTTTATCGTATTTTTTTGAAACTTTTATTGATTTCATTGAGTTTGCATCATTAAACGTACACTGAATATAACTTTATCATGTACCGGTCTTTTCGTTATCAAAAAACGAAGAGAACGGTGTAAATTTAAATGTTTTTATTGCATACGAAGAACGTTTTATTCTAAAGAGAAAATTTGGGTCGTTTTTGACTTTGTTGTATGGCTTACATTTGGAAAAAAACTGATCCTAAGAGTTCAGAGTAAGGAAATCCATACAATAAGTCAAGAGCTTGATTCGTTCGTTTCGTTTTCTCAAAATTTGATAAAAAACAATGAAAACAATGAATTTCTTAACTGACGGTATTTTGTTTTCATTTATTCAGGAACGAAAATTGAACGTGCCAAAGCCTACGGTCGAATAGCCTTTGCAGTTCCGCATTCCGAGCAGCCGGATATTAAAAAAAGAATCACCGATACGGGCAATACCATCTTAACGGATTTAATTACTCTCGATACTCCTGGAAAGGCCTCAGTTCGTGTGATCATTCTCGCTGATCCGGTAAATTTTTTATTCAACTGCTAATTTTTTTACGGTTTTGTATCTCGGGATTAATGTAGAAAAGTGAAGTGTCTAGTTTCAATAACTTTTCTCCTGAACAGTTGAAAATATCGATTTGATCTTAAAAACGTGAATAATGCTGCACTTTAGTCCGAGGTTCCATATACCAAAAATATTTTCCTTTTATCTCGATATAATCAAAATTTGAATGTCCAAAAAAAGGTTTAACTTCAAATTTTTAATATTTCATTCACATTTTAGTTCCTAACAACAATCCCGAACGAAAATTCTGTTTCTCCCTTTCATTTCCAACTGTAAACTATCCTAATGTCTAAGAATATTCTTGCGTACTTGGGGGACACATTGGAAAAAACCACATAAGAAAAAACAAGAAACATCAATGTAGTTTTTTTTCTTTTTTTCAATTACATCATTTTCTTTTTTTCGGAAAAACACTCAATTTTTTTACAAACTTTAAACGATACTTCCCGGAGTGTTCACTACATTCAGAAAATTACAATTATCTCCAATAATAAGCTCTTCCAAAAGAGCAAAGGAGATTTTTTTTCATGAAATCGTAACGAATATTATAATTGGGTTATTTTGTATCGATTTGTAGGACGGTCACGAAATCTGTTTCGTCGACGAGGAAGGTTTCCGTCAATTGTCCGTACCTGATTATCCGAGCGAAGCGATCCTCGATAAATACATCACCAAGGAAACAACAAGGACACTCGAGCAAGAATAGATCTGAGAACGTTTCGGCGTTGTGCTCGTAAGATATTATGGAAAAAACTTTTTTCTATGAAAAAAAGGAAAAACAGCACCGCGGGCGACGGTTTGTTATATTATTTTTGAAAATTTTTTATCCTCGTTATAAACAACACTTGAAGTGTACAAAATTATTTACTTGTGAATAAAATATTTGAAAGTTATTACTAACTCAAAATCCAAACTCATTTGCTAAATGTCATTTTTCAAAAGTATTCGATTTCATGACTAACGAATCAAAGAATTCAATAAATAAAACACCTTTTTTTTTCTTCAAAAACTTGAAAAAACGAAATTCATTAATTTCTTAACAGAATTACGTTCATTTTCGAAACAATTATCAAACGAAATTTCACAGAACCCACTGTATGAACAAGTGATCGAAACGAATCATCAAAATTCTCCATAAATTAAGTGACGTACTTGCAGAATTTTCTGATAATTCCCTCAACTCTTTCAAGCCACTTGATAACGTTTTACATTCCAATTACGACCTAAAACTATGATTACCTTAACTGATATAGTTAAAACATCATGAATTTGCAAATGTGCGTGAGAAGATGATAATTTTTTATTACAAAAACGAAATATTGCAGATATTTTATTGTCGAAACGATTCTGAAGATAAAAATCGTCACTCGGGTTTCATAAGCAGACGTGGATGAATAAAATTCCCAAAGAAAAATAAAGTGAGACATTATCATAATTATGAAAATAAACATGCTGTTTACTCATCGAGCTCCGGAGTAAGAATTCCCACATAATTTCTTTGTAGCTGAAGAAAAAAGAAAAAATAATTCCCTTGACGAATATAATATTCGACACGTTTGTATTCTCGTTGTCGATTACGATTCTCCGTTTAATGTATTTATAATGCGTATTACGCTGTCGGGGCTTCGGTGGATCGGTTATATCGTACGATAACACTAAACACCGAGGGGTCACTTGGAAGATTTGCTCTCGGTGTTGGAGTCCAATTTTTATTCACTGATCCACGCACAATGAGATATAACGCAGTTTTCAATGTATGAGAATATCGAAACGGAAATAAAATATATAAAAAAACCCTCACGATTCGAGAAAAACTTCAGAGATAAGACAAATACGAACTAAACGAATAAGTGTGAGACAGTAAGATTCGAAGAATACGAACGAACGGAGGAATTGATATAAAATTAACTAAAGACCACTCGTTCCGTCAGTTTCAAATTTTCTCTCGTTGTTGCGTGATCACAAGTGTTTCCATTCATTCTCCTACGATGATTTCTTCGAGGAGACTGATATGCGCATCTTTTGTGTTGATTATTTTACTGGCAATTAATTTTGGTAAGTTGATCTTTTATTTTGCTCGAAAATTTTACTGTTTTAAAAATCACCAGATTTTTCATTAAATACTGCGAGAACATGAGTACATTTTATTGATTTTTTGGTGAAGAAAATTCTTTAAAAAAATACTTGAATGATGTTGAGGATTTCGTTTTCTTCAAAATAAAAAATATACAACGACTCAATGGATTATTATTTAAAAAAATGAGTATATCATATTTTTAATGACAGCTATCGTTGAACTATAACAATATATTTTACTTTTTATAAAAGGCTTCTTTTTAAGGTGATTTAAAAAGAAATTGGTTCACAAAAGGAAACAGCAAAGCCAATAAAATTTATAAAATGAAAGCTATCAAAGTATTTTAAAAAAACTAGAATGCTATAAAATAAATGGAAACTTCTTGTACATCGAAAATATCTTTATCATCATTTTTTTTCTTGTACGACAATTCTTATTAAAATAAAATAGTATGACCTCGTTTTTATATTTATGACTTTAACGAACACCTTTAAAAACGTTATCTTGTAATCACTTGGTCAATATTTGTTCTATTTTTTTTTTGAAATCATGATGAAATCATTAATTCGACGATGTTTACGATAGAACAGTTAAGTTTCGTTGCTTCTCTGAAGCTCTAGTCAAAAGGGTGAATGGGTCAAGACATTTTCGTATGTGTTTACGAACTAAACTTACGAGATAAAGTCGAGTCATTCATTTTTTGTTTTTTTTTTTGTTTAGCAATGAAACTGAATTTCTTTTTCTTTGAATGATTTAATTTTCCTGTTGATTTGAACTTAAAATAAGCTCGTAATAATCTCAATGTGCAATTTTTTTCAAAGAATCAACTGATGCAAGACGATACAGCAGTGGAGGAAGATCAAGGTCGGGCGGAGGTGGAAGCCGCTCTTCTAGTCGAGTCTCAGTACCGAAAGCACCGGTACACGTGCCCAAACCCCCATCTCACGTGCCATCCAGACAGTCAACATCATCTGGCACAAGTTTTCCACAACCTCATACACCTCACAATGCAGGTAATTCACTCCAAACAATTTTCAATATTTTACAATAAGACATGACAAAAATTCTTATAGATTTCATTAGAGTATTTTAAATAATTGCTATTTTTATTACACACCCACCAGGCTCGACTAGTGCAAAAGACAGCAGTAATATACTCATTAATGCAGAAGGTGGTGGACGACCTCGACCAGGTCAGTCATCATTTTGTTTTATACAGAATTTTAATGAGTGTTCAAGTTTTTAAGTTCTTTTAAGCTCATTACAATCATAATTAATAAAAAATGAGAATTTTTATTTAAAAAAGTGAATCTGACTTTATAGTCAGATCAGAACAGAACCGAAAACAGTTAGAAAACTGTAGTGTAGTGTGACTTAGATTTTGACAATAATTCATCTTTGACTTTCACTTTTTTATATTTTGAATTGAGATCAATAAAAGTTTTCGAAGTTACTATAATTCTTCGTGACTCATTTTGTAACGGAAATTGCTAAATTATAATATAATCAAAAAGGATTTGTAAAGGCTTTTGTGAACAAACTTTTTTTTTTTGTTAAATCCTATGAACTATTTATAACGAAGAATTTATTCAAGTTTGACTTTCGCTTTTTTATATTCTGAATCGAGATCAATAAAAGTTTTCAAAGTGACTATAATTCTTAGTGACTCATTTTGTAACTGAAATTATTAAATTATAATATAATCAAAAAGGATTTGTAAAGGCTTTTGTGAACAAATTTTTTTTTTTTTTTTTTGTTAAATCCTATGAAATATTTATAACGAAGCATTTATTATAACAAGGACAGAAAAACTTTCTAACAACGTTGAAATCGTGTCAGAATATTCAACAAATTCATGGAATTTGAATGAAACTTTAACAATAGTGGCATTTCAAAACTCCACCTTGAGTCAGGTGAAAAAAAAGGTTTCTTTCTGACCTTTGACGTCTTATTTTTTTGGAGTTTTCGAAACTAGAGCCTCAATGATAATTATCACTTCACTCTTCTTTCATACTGTTTGGTATATTGTTTAGAAAAAAAACGTCAACGTTGTTAGATCACGTTTGGAGATAACCGACACACTGGGTCCCACAAACCTTTGTACGAAACTAATGAAAAGTGTAATTTTTACAACAGGTTCAATATCACATGATCAGAAACCACAAACTGCACCTCACAACCCATCGGCACCGTATGAACCAGCGCATAAAGTAACCACTGGACACGTACAGAGTCAAGGTAAATATTTCTTTACAGATTTGAATGGTTAAGGTGATTCGAAAATTGTGGAAATACGCTCGAAGTATTGAGAAGAAGAAGAAAAATTACCCCTCGCTCTTTAATAAAAGAAAATCGACATGTAACTTGTATTTTTCTCTTAAACTTTTTTTAAATCAAACATTAAAAAACTCGTAAACATAAAGTCAGAGAAAATTGTTCAGCAGAACATTTACTGGTTGAACAATTTATAAAGTGGGATAAAAAGGTATTAAAATGAAAATTGTAAACAATGATGAGTCGATGAACATTTGGAAAAGGTGTTAATTAAACTTTCTTCGTCGACTGTTTCAAATTAAAATCAATCCCATTAAATTCCTTCGATAAATCACCTAAGTTTCAAAGTCGAGAGCATAGAAATTAGTTGTCAATATAGAATAAATGTTTTGTTTCAAATAATAACGTTTTAAAGTGAAAATAAAAATGAAGAAATAATGTTTAATTTGTTAACCAGCTCCGAGCAATGGTTCGCCGAATCCAAGCGGTAGTTACCCACCGTGGGCAAATCCATCAGCGAATCCTCACGGTGGATCAAGTTCTCAGGGTTCAATACCCAGTGCCCCACACATTCCACAACAGCCTCACGGAATGGGAGTTCCGAGTTCACCGTACAATCCATCGCACTCAAATCATGGCACGTCAGCCCCTTATCCTCCCACGCATCCCGCAGGTCCAATATCGTATCCAAACGCGATGCCATCGCCCCATCAAAACACCTATCCACATCCAAATTCGCCCCATGGTGCACCACCACCATATTCACCCCATGGTGCACCACATCCAAATTCGCCTCATAGTGCACCACCACCGTATTCACCCCATGGTGCACCACCACCATATTCGCCCCATGGGGCACCACCACCATATTCACCATCTTCTCCGCCATATCCTAATGCCCATCCCCAAGGAATGCCAATGCCATCCGCGCCTCATATTGGATTTGGCAACAACGTTGCCCATCAGCCAATCGGAACACCGCATCATTATCCATCCTCTGGTTCTCCACCAATGCAGCCTCATGGTGGATACGCGCCACCTACCGTCATCCACAACCATTACAATGCGCCACCGGTTGGCAGTCCACAAAACCCCGCAGGACATCCGATCTATGGACATCAACCGGCCTATGGCGGTGGCCCTGTGCCAATGGGACAACCTTTCGTTCCTGGACAAACCGTCGTTGTTCTTCCCAACCAACAATCCCAAGACAACGGTCGTGGTCTTGGTCAACTGTTCAAAGAAGCCCTCGTTTATTCTACCGTCAATGCCGGCGTCAATAGGATCATCAACGGAGCTCCTCATCATCATCACGATAGTTATTCATCCGCTCAACCTGCTCCAGCACCTGTTGCAGGCTCCACAAGTTCCACAGTCACGAACACCGTTATTTACAACAATCAATACGGCACCCCAAATTCTGCCAGCAATGGAATTCCCACTCAAAACGGAGCATCTTCTCTGCCCGGAAATCCAACTGGAACTTACATCCCTAATTCACCAGCTGGATCATCCAGCCCCAATTTTCCAACCGATGGACACTTCAACCCTAGCTTCCCACATCCTGCTGCCAATCCCACTTCTGGACCACAAAATCCCAGCCCAACTGGCACACCGACAAACCCACAGACTCCTAACAATCCTCCTGCTCAATCTGGCTCCCCTTCAATCCCTCATAACAACTCTGCAAATAACACCAATAATCAGACTGCTCCTCTTCCTCCTCCTCCAGAATTTGTTTATTTTGTACCTAATGAGGAATTGTGGAATATTACCGAAGACCTGTTCTCCAAAGATGAGATCAATGCTACTCAGTATATTCGCTTGAAACTACAAAAACGATCGAACAATCCTAATGTCACTGATGAAGCTCCTGAACGGTAATTTTTCGAAATTATTTATTTTATACTTTAGTTGTTTCACTATTTCTACAAAAAACCTTTGAATATGTTTCATGGGAAACACTTTAGTTCATGAACTGAAATTGTTTTATAATAAATATAATTGTTATTAACACTTCGTCCGTAAACCTGGGTGTTTCGTGTCCGAGCAAAAACAGTTTGGGTCTGTATTTAACGTATTTATTTAACGAATAACTGATGTATTGGCTGAACATGAAAGTCCCACGTTACAGACGAGAGGTGCGGAAAAATCCATTACGGACGAAGTGTTAATATTTTTTTTTTAATATATAATTGGTTTTATTTTTACAAAACTAGTGATTAGCAATTGCTGTTTTTTGAAAATATTTACAAAATTTTCACATACACTTTTTAATCTAGAAAAATGATTAGAAATTTTGATACAATTTCGAATAAACTGGAATTTCACATTTTTTTAAATTCTGAAAAAAATCTAGTCGAGTTTTTCAAACCTGGGGAATAGGTTATTGAATAATTTGGAAATTTTATTGACATTCTTGAGTATAATTTCGAATATTTTAGAATTTCTTACCGTTTTATATTAACTATTTGACATTTTCAGAAATTTTATCATTTTCTTACAAACGTGCCAAATGATAATTATAAGAAAGCATTGTTTTTTTTTGTTGCAGACTTTTGTACGTGAGAGACGAAGCTTATGGTCTGCCAACGATCCAAGCGGTTCGTGACATGTACGACAATTACGAATACGATTCAGAAAGGAGAGAAGTCATGGATTCGAAAAAGTGGCGACAAGAGAATGTCTTTCTCAATACTTTATTGGGTACGAACATAATGTCAACCGCAATGAATTGGTTATCGAAAAAAGGCTACATCGAGTCTGATGATTTCGAGTGGAAAGATACTCTTCGTCATATTTGGCTGAGCAGAATGAATGGTGCGACTTCTGGGTTCGAGAGAATTTTCTTAGCCGAAAAATATCCTGGCCCAAGTATAATTGGTGCACAAAATTGGATATACTTTGATTCTCAGGAATGGCTAAGGCGAATCGATTACATGAGCTACGTTGATAAAATCAATCTCGGTGACGTGAGTTTCTTTCAATTTCATTTAAAAAATGATTATCATAAATTTTCAACGTTTTCAGACTCATGTCTCTTTCTTTTTCCAACGATTGTCATTCTTTTTATTTTTATAATAATATTAATATTAATTGATTTCTTTGCAGAAAGCAACGCTCTTAAAAATAAACTACAAAATGGACGGCGTTTTGAAACCAAACACAACAATGTTGGTCGGTACTCCACCCGAGCTCGAAATCGCCTTGTACACGATATGTTATTACACAAGACCTAATGATTTTTGTTCGGTGTCATTGAATGGAACAAAATTCAACATTTATACACACTCTTTTCGTTACTTTGGCAAAGACCTGATGGATCTTGGTCTCATGTTTTTTTAGTCTGATCGAACACAAAACTATATTTGCATAAAATAAGCCAAAGACAAATATTACAGACAAATAATAATAGTGAAAAAAAAGAATACTTTTCATTGAAAAAAAAAAAATATATATACAAAAAATTACACAAATGATAAATATATGCGTTTACTTAGCTGTGATATAAAAAAAAAAATGAACAAAAGGATAGAGATCTGCGATACCAATGAAACCGGAAGTCCTTACGAATCGTCGAGGCGTTATTCACTGATTCATTGTTGCTCGATTGTTGCGCAATTTGCGTAAAACCCGCGCGTCATTTTGACGTTATTTTCTTTCCATTGTTTATAATCCATAGTGTCCGCTCTATTTTTAGTTGCCCATTGGTCCAATGTACTCTCGAGGTTTAACCAATGATGCAAAATTTAGTTTGACCTTAACAATGAAAAAAAAGAACGAATAAAATTAATTTTTTACTCCTCTAATTGTTCTGGGAAAAAAAGAGTCATTTTTGTGATAAAAAATCATAATATTTCCCGGAAACGTGTTGGAAAATCGTAGGAAATTATTATTTTTTCTTTAATTATTTAATAATGTACGATTTTATACGAAATTATATGAAATTTTTTTGAAAACATGGATTTTTATCCATCGTTGATCGACATAGAACAACAGAAATAAATTTTCAAACGGAAATTGAATGAAACGCTATTTTTCTTCTCTGATAAAATGATTAATATTATTAATTCAATATTTTGGTTAATATAATTTTATGTCTTTTCAAAAATAATTCAATTTTTTTCAAATAAAAAAGTTCTGAACTCGATAATATTGCATAATCTCAAAAAATATTGCCATAACTTCACCGTTTCAATGTTACAGTCGATCACAAGAAAACTATGTCATAAAAAAATAGATTTTATTAAAAAATGGACAAGTTTTAAAAAAAATCGACACAGAGAATTTGTAGAGAATTTCTTGAGGAACAGAATAAGCGTTCGCGCGTTAAAATCGTTCAAAAAATATGGATGATTCTTCCAAAAATATCGATAAAAACATGATTTCGTAGAATTTACCATTTATCAGTTGATGATTAAATATATCTATAGATATCAACATTTTTCTAAGTTAACAAGACATCCTGCAAGACGAATTCACCGTCGATTTATTAATTTATGTGTTAAACATTCCATACAACTCTTTTAAAAATTTAACACAGCGTTGACTAGAGTAGTCACTGCTATAAGTCCTCAAAAACAGAAACGCTGTCGACGAACGGCGTAAATCTTCAGTATGAAAGAAATAGGCGACTGACAATGTTTTCCGAATAACGAGAAACTACGTCGTCGAACGCCATGAGTATTTGAATCTAAAATGAGAGTTTCAGTGAGCGTGGGACGGAGAGGAAACCCGCATGAATTAAGTGATAAAATCAGTACTTGCGTTTTATACGAAAATTATACGGTAACGTCAATGGAAGCAGAAAACCAATTGTTTTTTTTTTGTTTGCTTCACTTTTTTCATGATTCATATTTCCTCTTGATCGGCTATTTTGTGACGATCAAAATAGTCGATAATTAATAATCATTCGGACTGGAAAGGAAGGCAAGTTGCGGTATTCCATAACGAAGACAAATTAGTCATTTCGAAATGTAGAATAATTGTTGCAATTGGGTTGGCGTTTTTTTCTAAATATTTCGTGAGTCATTTTGTCTTTGGTATCCGTTAAAAATTTGAAGAAACATTCAAGCAACAAATTCATTATAAAATTGGACAATAATTTCAAGATATTTTTTTTTTTTTTAGTTATTTCAATATAAAATCAATCAAATGCTGCCATCAGCGCTAGAAAATAAATCAGTTGATGGTTTAATGTCGTGGGAAGTAAATATTTCAGTACAGTCTATAAATAATGAAAATAATGAAAGATATGCAGTTCATTGTCACTCATGTTCATGTCGTTGTCGATTCATGTCACTCAAAATAACGAGGTGCATGTTCGACGATTATAAATTTATCGAAAAAAAAAAAAACCAGATTGCCTTAGAAACTTTGAGAACATTTTGGATCATACATGGCCGAAAGTTTGAAAATTTCTAGATTATTTCAGAAACTTCTAAGAAAAAAAAAATTTCTAAGAAAATTCGGATTGATTCAAGATTTACAGCAGAATTGCAGTTTATTCGAGAATATTCCACAACACCAAAGAACAGTCTTTCGTTTTCTCCGAACATAAAAGAGATTTTTTTATAAAACAAAAAACATAAACATGAAAGTCAACAGTTTGATAAAATTCCGAAAAAAATAAATAAACAAATTAGAAATGCAAATTTTCCGCACATACACGATTAAATATTGTGTGAAAAATAATAAAGTTCTTTAGCGTCACGATAGGAAAAGGCTACAGGTAGACGTATGACTAAGCAAGCTGTGTGGATCGGTTCGACGAATTTTATCCCCCTTTGGAGAGCATTGGTCGAAAAGAGAAAACCTGCGTAAGCAGAAGAAAAAGAGGGGGGAGGGAGTTGCACATGATTCGCGTAGGAAACAGTGAAGCATCGAGGAAGGATGACCACCAAGACTCGAAGGTACATAACACACTGGCACGGTTTGACGGCTTGCCTCGACTGACTCGACTCGACTCTGGTCAGTTTGTCTGTGACCGTGAGCCCAGAGCTACGACGAATACATAAAGTCGAGAGTCGTATACACTGAACGTGACAACCAGACGCGATGGAGTTTTCAAGATTCCTCGTCGTTCTCTCTCTACTTGTTTTACTTGATTCCTGTAAGGCTCCATTGAATAATAAATGAAAAATTCTCCAACAAATTGAATCGTTAAAAATATCAATTGAGAATTAAAAAAAAATTTCAACAAACTGTAAACGTCAAATTTACGAATGAAATAATTCCGACAAAATTGAAAAAAAATATCGAACCGGCAATGGAATTCGATTTTTTTTTTGAATGTCCATTTCCTTGTTCGTAAAAATTCATCACAAACAATTGTGATTATTAAATAAATCAATTCTGTGATTACCCGATATCAGTTGAAAACGTTTACCTTTATTTAGGCCTTGAATTCCAATTAAGGACATTGAGTCTGAGTTTTTCAATTGAATCTTATTGTCTTTCTTTATATAAGGACACTGTGGCTTATCGAGGCTCGATCTGCAATAGTTTAGCATAAAGAGTCGTTGGAATAAATTTATCCAATTATTTGTACGTGCATCGAATGAGTGATTTTAGTTTCGTGAAGTGATTTTTTGTGTGAATTTTCATATTGTGTCCATTTGACAAGCATCGAAAAATATACACGTGACTCTTTGTCTTTGTGTTGATGAAGAAAATACGAGAATAGTCGAGACGATTGTTGTTAAATTTTTCAGTGTAGGGCGTGTGTATCAATATACAAGAAAATTGCTTTTTGTTGAGTTGAATGATATATCACGCTCGTGTATCGTCGTTAAGTAAATTGGACACCGTTTTACACGACTTAACGGTCCGTACGAATATAACGTAAAGTGTATTATTCACTTCTCGTCATCTAACGCAATTGAAAACAGAGAGAGAGAGAGAAGGAGATAGCTTCGTGGAATACATTGCTTTTGTGTATACACGCATACGAAAAATATTACGTGTGTGAATCTGTGTGAATGAATATATATGCATACGATGCGAGGACCCTTCCAGAAATCATTCGTCCACGATTCAATTATCGAATAATCGAATGTCGTTATCGAATTAATGGATGTCGTGTTGATGAAAGGAAACCTCTTGCACGCGGAAATAAAACCAAGAACGAGCAAAAAATATATAACGAAAAAACATTCAGATCACTTGAAACTGACACTTTCTCCTGCTTTCTAAAAAAAAAAAAATGAAACTACAAAGCCGTAAATTTTTAGATTTAGACTACAAAGGCGTATTTTTAGATTTGTTAATCGTGGAAAATTTCATTGAAAGTTTATGTTAAGTTCCAAACGTCAAAATATTCGCTTCTCGCCTCTATTTGATTTTCTTGTATTTAAAGCAAAAGGGCATTTTCTAAAAAATTGACAAAATTATCGCCACAATAACTGTGGCGATAATTTTGTCAATTTTTTGAAGAAGAACAGTCTTTTTTAAATATTGTAGAAAATTTGGATTTCTTATTTGAAAAACCTCGGGATTCCAAATTAATTACAATCCGAATGTGCTTTTTTTCTGTTCTTTTGGTTGTTTCTGGTCATGAGACTCGAGAGAGTGTCAGCGACCATACGGCCATGTGATATCCAAATACGCTGCACGTCCTTTATTCTCAGCACGCATTCAGTAGCGCAAGAATAAAGCGGCTGCGCATTGTTTTTCTCAAAACTGTGTATTCCAAATTGATAAAATCTCGTAAACTACCGAATCGATTTATGTTTAAAGTAAAGCAACGTTTGATCGAAAGATACCAAAATTCTTGTTATTATTTTTGTTAAGGAAAGACGAGCATCATTTTTTATCGAAGATCATAACAGTTTGATGTACGTTGATACGTCCTTCAGGTCCGAACAAGGTCAATGACGAAAGCAGAACGAAAAAAAAAAACACTTTTTTGGCCCCCTGACTGAATAAAACTTCGCAAAGACGCTGTTATGTGAATTCCGAAATTTTTCCAGACGATATATTTGTTGTGACGTTTATAATTCGTTAAATTAATTCATATGGAGATTTTTTTTCTTCGTTTTAATAGTATTTATCGCATGGATTGATAATTTTTATTAATACGACGTTGTAGGTGTCGATGCACGGAAATCTTTTAGCATACGAGGAAGTAGTAGAAGAGGAAGTAGTGGAAGTAGTTCATCTCGTGGTTCCTCCTCAAGAGGCACACCAAAGCCAAAGCAGCCGCAATCCCAACAAGGTATTACGAGTAAACATAATACTTTTTCATGTACATTAAGAATTCTCACGTTCATTAAATCGCACACGGAAGCGGATTTCATTCCTTCTCGAGGTCAATTAGTTCCAATTATACAAAAAAAAAAAATCGATAAAAATAGCGAAAGATCGAAAGATTTTTTTGTCCACATTCACGACTATGCCAACGACATGTTTTTTGAAAAAAGAAACAATTATAACTGCAGTGGATCGGCATTTGAAGATTTGCGAAAAAAAAACCAATTTATACACATTTTTATCAATTAATTTGATTCATGCGTTTGTTTTTCGTTTCGTACGATTCTTTAAGCGAGTCAAGCACAAAAAGGACAAGAATACAGAGACTGGGCGACCAAATTGACCGGTGCCGGTAACGAACATAGACCCAAAGTAGGCGGAAATACCGGTCCGGTTAATAAACAAGGTGAGAAAGAATAAAGCGTTTTTGGCCACTCGAACAATTACAAAAATTTCTTTTACGATATTATCGTCATTATTTCACGATAATTTAACCTCTAAACCCTTTGTCGCGTCATAAAAATAACTCAACGTCACAAAATAACTACACAAAAATATATATCGATGAAATAACTGAAAAAAATATATATTTGACAACACAAAATGCAAGATTTAGAATATTTCCAAAAAAAAATACATAAACAATTAATGTTACAATAATAATAGAAGGAAACATAAACAAAATACAATTAAAAAAAAGTCGTAACGGTTGAGCAATTACGTGTTTATTTTTGTTTCTCATTATTTGTGTACTTTAACACTCCGTCTGTAAACCTGGGTATTTCGTGTCCGAGCAAAAACAGTTTGGGTCTGTATTTGAAGTATTTATTGAACAAAAAATTTATGAAAAAATAAAATTTCCAAGAATTTTACAATAGATATCTCAAGTCGAATGTTTCGAGCAATAGCATGAATTTTTTCAGAATTTTTTAACAGCATTAAGGGAGTGAAATATTGGCCGGACATGAAAGTCCACGTTTGCAGACGAGAGATGCGGAAAAAACTATTAGGGACGAAGTGTTGGGGTTTTTTTTTTGAGTCTATGAAAGTTTGTGTTGGTTTCGATTTATTTGCATTTGTTGATTGTTTAATTGTCGTTGGATTTTCCTAAAAACAGATAAAAAGTGAATCATTGCATTGTGACGTTTGTTTGAGTGGTTTTGACGTGAGTTATTTTGAAAAATTATTTTGACGTTAGGTCACGAAGACTTTTAATAATTATTTTCAAAAAATTGGATCGAGTGGTTAAATACGGATGTGTGTTCGGTAGAAGGAATTTTCTGAAAATTCCGGCGATCGGTTCGAAAACTGCGCGAACGGAAAAGCACCTCATCTTCCATTGATAGATTTTTTTTGAACGAACAAAAAAATGTATCGAATGTTCGTACTCATTATTTTGATTGATAGGAGGATCGAGTTCCGGTCAGATCGGTTGGAATGTTCCGTCGAAACAGTCACCTGGAGGCATCGGAACAAAACCATCAGCACCGGATCTAGCTACGAAAACGAGTGCAACGAACGTTCAATCTGGATACAATCCTTCCGGTATAAATAAATTTATATATAAAAATATAAATATTATTTATATAAATTTTATTTCATTTTACTATTTTTATATAATTCATAGTTATAAGATTACCATTAACTTTCTTCGTCATTAAGATCAACGATTATTATTCTCTCCTTCAAACCAAAACACTATCGAGCGACACTCCTCGCATTCCTCTTTTTCTTTTTATTACTACATTTGTGGAGGTATTTCGAATCCATTCTGTTTCAAAGTGTGATTTTCAAAAGCGTGGTTGCTTTTTAGTTCGTCTGGTTGATTTGATCGACGAGGAAAGCTCAGAGATCTTCTCCAACAAATTCAACCTCGGGTTTATAATGTCCGATCAATATCACCAACGACACTATTAGGATATGGTGTGATTTGGGATTGCAATAATTTAATATACAGAATTAGATAGATATGGAATTTTACATGCATACCCTTTCGGGTTTTTTACATGGTGGTACTCTCTGTCCGCTCTTCGTTCCCACACTTTTTCCACAATTCCATATTACCACCTGGACCTACATTTTTGCGTGGATTCCGAACCACAGAGAGAACAGTTTTATTTAGACACTTAGAAAAAATCCATTGGTGTCGGCTGGGATCGAACCCGGGCTCACTGGTTGTGAACCGGGCGCGTTACCACTATGCCACTGCCTCTCTTAATATACAGAATTATAGTTTCAGTAATAATTTTCCATAGATATTTATTCCTTGGACTTTAAGGCTCAGAAAAGATGTCCTTACTCTTTGGTCTCTACTCTCAGACTGTAAACTTCTACAGACGAACTTTGATCAACTCTTGGTCACATCATCTGGAAACACTTCGACCCTTTGTATCGAGTCCTTTCTTCTGTTTCTTTCTTTCTGTTCTCTGGAACTCTCTATTTCAACTACTCCAGTTCATCTTAACATAAATTTTAATATGTTGTTTTCTTATATACTAGAGTTGCAGCTTAACAAATTCATTTTTGTAAACGTCATAAACCCAACAGACTTTTTCACACGGAAAAAAAGAAACCGTCGATGTCACAGTATGAATCGTAAAAAAAAAACACGGTACCATATTTCGTTCTACAGTAAAACACAGTAATGAAAATTCTGTCCTACAAAAATGATGAAATTTCGTGTGCAAACTGAGATTTTCAGTTACAGTGCCTTGTTTACAGTTCGGTATTGTCAATACATCAATGTTTCCAGTAAAAATGTTCAACTGTAAAATTCACATGAGATTACTGATTTTCATACTGTACGCAGCTGCCAGTATAACAGCGTATACTGGATTGAGTACAGAGTGATTCATTCAATTTTACAGTGTGACACGGCAGTGTTTTACTCTTCTTTCGACAGTTCGTGACGTTATCCGTGCACTCTGTGATTTCTACAGTTACACTGGTTTACTTACAGTTTGGTATTGCGAATGAATTGGTGTTTTCAGTCAAAATGATCATTGAACTGTTGAAATTTACTTTGGACTACACTGTAATTTGAGCACTGGGTTTCAGTAAATATCGCTGTGCAATCGCTCGAGTCCAATGCGAACTGTGTACCTCTGTATTTTAAACTGTTTCTTTTTTTCCGCGCAGTACTAATCAGTAAATTGAGAAATTCCAGTTAAAACCCATTTAAATAATCAATATACTTGTGTGGTTAATAGTTGATTTGATAAAAATCTCAAAATGACAGGTGGTTACAATCGTCAGCCAGCCCAAAATCCAGCTTATGGGCAAACGAGTGGAAATGGATATAATCCATCGTCAGGTGGATATAACCCTCCGGTGAACCAAGGGTACAATCCATCAGCTGGTGGTCATCATCCATATGGAGCACCACCACCGTACAGTCCATCGCACGGTGTAGCACCACCACCGTACAGCGCTCATGGAACACCATACAATCCTTCGCACATTAGTCCTCCAGCTTACAGTCAACCGTACAATCCTTACAATCCTTCTTACGGACATACGTCATACAGCTCGAATCCAGGTGCCGGTTACAATCCACCGGTTGGTCACGTGCCACAAACGATCTTGGTACAGCAAGGAGGAAGTGGTCGACCGGGAATTGGCCAATTGGCTAAAGAAGCTTTCGTTTTTGCGGGTGTTAGTGCTGGTGTTAATGCAGCAGTTAACAGAATCTTGCCAGGAGGAATTTACGGACACAGCGGAGGTCATGGATCCAGCAATGTTCCAGCAGTCGCTGGTCCAGTCAGTCACACGGAAATAACGTACAATAATTATTACAACAACGGAACTGGACCGGCAGCTGATCCCAATGCACCTGCCGTTGCTCCAGCCAATCCAGGACCTGCTGCAGCCGCACCTGCCGCAGCTCCTGCAGCTCCAGCGGCTCCTGTACCCCCCGCAGTAGCTGCCAATCCCAACGAAACTCCAGCCACCGCTTCCAACAATAATGCTGCACCTCCGCCATCATCTAAATCTACCGATCCTCAGGATGCCATCGCCCAAAACAACCCTAGCCCTCTTGGATTTATCATCACTAATGCCGATTTGAAAAAAATGTCTGAAGACCTTTTTAGCAAGGAAAAAAACAACGCTTTCAAATTTATTACCATGAGTTTACAGGGACAGAAAATGGATGATAGTGTCACTGATGATGCACCCGAACCGTAAGTTTTTTTATCATCGGTGAAATTAAATATTTGTTCATTCATTCAAAATATGAAAGAAAAAAAAACGGGCTGAGCCTAATGACAAAAATGGTGATTATTCATCGATCGGTGGTATCAGGAAATTAAACAAAAAGTCGAATAGTCCGAAGTATTCACCTTAAGATTAAAATTTGCCAAAGGACCAAGCCACAAACCTATTTTCAGATTTTCCGGCTTTAAAGCTTAAGGAAACAATTAAAAATTGATAATTTTGAAAATCAAACATTTCTGAGGATTTTACAGGTTCTTGAATTCGATTATGAAATCAATTTGAAGGAAACATTTGATCTTGGAACAGTAGTTTACTAAAAAGTTTAACAAATTTCACGATTTTTGATGTCACGCTTGTGTCACCCAGAGCTAAAAATATTTGCTCGATCTGTGAATCTATTTCATAAATTTTATAATGATTCTTCCAATACAAAATGAACAAAAAAGAAAGAAAAAAAAAATTCGAAAAAATTAATTTTCCAATGCATTCTACTTGAGAAAATATTCAACATTTACAGACCACATTGTGGTTTTTGATACGAAAAAACGAAAGAGTAAAAAGAAAAAAATTCGAATAGATTATATTTTCGCAGCATTTTACTTGAGAAAATATTCAACATTTGCAGACTTATGACTGTGAAGGATGAGGCCTACGAGTTACCAACGATAAAAGCAGTTGTCGCACTCCACGACAATTATGAGCTCGATGTAAGAAAGAAAGAAGAAGTTACGTCAGAGGAACGAAAAGAAGAGAACGAGTTGCTCGACGAGTTTTTAAAGACCGAAATACTATTGAGCGCAATGAAATTCCTTGCTGAGAAAGGTTACATTCCGAACGACGAGTACGAGTTCAAAGATGCATTAAGACGCATTTGGTTCTCACAATTCAAGAGAATCGACGGTGATGCATCGAGTTCCGGTTTCGAAACTGTATTCCTCGCTGAACAATTCGATAAGGAAATAATTGGTCTTCACAATTGGATCTATTTCGCGAGACAAGAAGCAGCCAAAAAAGCCAATTATCTTGGTTACATCAAACAAAGCTCTCTTGGAGACGTAAGTGAAACAAAAATTCATTACGAAAACTGCCTTTTCAGATCCATTTAAAACTGTTTTACAAGTTTAAAAAAAAAATTACAATTTAATTGCTCTATTACGACTCTTTATTGGATGGGCAAATAATTGAACGAAAATTAGTTTTCGTGTTAACCATTGAAGTTAACGAGCAGTTAAAATACCATTTAAATTGCTTGCTTCTGGGAACCCGTTGAATTTTTTTTTTTTTTTTTTTTTTCAAACTTTTATGCAATTACGTTTCGTCAGAATCTGTGACCAGGTGATTATGGAGAGTAATTTTTCATTCGAATAATTAGCATTTTGTTCCTTGAACAAATTTTTTTATCTCAGATTAGAACTTTGTCAATATTTTCATGTAAAAAATAAATGAATAAAAAAACCAGTGATGAAGTCTTCATCGTTTCATTTCAAATCACTTTTGTTCAACAGTAATTAATGAAATTTTTCTATTTTTACAGAGCGGTGCCATCGTGAAAATGCGTTTGACTCTAAACGATGTCGTCCAACCGGTGACAACGATATTCGTGGGTACATCGCCCGAGTTAGAAATGGCACTTTACACCGTGTGCTTTTTCACTCGCCCTAACAATCCTTGCCCCGTAACTATTGGCGGAACTGAATTCGTCATAATAGCGAACCGGGTCAATTATTTCGGCAAAGATATCCTCATTTCAGCTTATCCAGAGATTTAAACATCGGAGTGTAATGACATTACACTTTTGGGTACTGTGACAAAAGTGCCGATTGAGGAATCGTGTAATTTCGTTGGTTCGTTTTTATCAATCTCTATTAATGTTAATATTTTAACTTTACTTCTTGTCATAGTTAAATTTGTATCGCTGTGACATTGAAACAATACTCGTTAGCAAGTTATATGGAAAATTTGATGATTAATTTGAAGCAACAAAAATGTGGCGAATTGATATTTTCCTGAAATCAAAACTGTCGAATGGATCGATCAAAAAAATTCAACATTTCGAAGAGTAAAAATTTCTCAAATGTTTATGTAAGAAATTAACTTTCTAATTATTGAATTTTATGCTTTAAAAATTAAAATAAAAAATGGATGATTCGAATTCAAAATTGCTTTCTTGTGCTTTACGGTCGATGGAAAATTTCAATTTACTCGTTTCTGTGTTTTCTCTTACCTTGGGTTTCAATCGATTTTCGTTTCCTTCGTACCTTGAAAGTTCCAACAAAGGAATCACGGAAGGTCGACCATGAGCGCAACGATTTGGTGCATTCGTATCTTTCCAACATGATACAAGCACATCACATTGTTCCTTCGTTAAAGGATCGCCGAATTTGATCGAACCTTTAAAACAAATATTTTGAGCTTAAAAATAGTTTTTTCTATTGAGCACTTTTTTTCAATAACATTTCGATGCAACTTGAAAACATTTTCACTATAAAAAATACATAACTGTTCCAATTATAATAATTATCCAATGTTTCACTCTTTAGTCAGTAAATTGAATTTAAAAAAATCGAATCAATCAAAATTTGCAAGTATTCTTTTTATATTTTTATATAGAAACCTAATGGTTCGGCTTGTCTTTAAAGAGAATCAGGAGAGGAAATTCTTTTGTTCTCAAGCAAAGCGCTAACTTCACGCAACAAAATTTCGTATAAAAATTACATAATTACTGAAAAATTCATCGTTTTCATTGACAAAAAAATGAATAATTAATAAACGATGTAGACGAAATATTTTATTTTCTCGTAGCATAATTGTAATGATATTTTGAATGGTTTGACAGTTTTTTATAATCTTTTTTACATTTTTTCGTATTGTTTCATGCAGATAACCGAAGTTTAGGGATAGCGTAGGCATGTCTCTATGTTAAAAAGTGACTTTTCATTTGAGATTTTTGTGGAAACGGTATAGACAATCGTTTTGAAAGACGGAAGACATATTCAGAATAAGTCAAAGAACGTACTGTAGAAATTTGAATAAAATGGTTACATTTCGTCACTTGTACCGAAACTCCTTAAAACTAAATAATTCAATTAAAGTCTTAATCTGAAAAATCAATTGCCTGAATTCTCACATTTTTAAATAATCGATTAGATCGTGAGTTAATATCAGAATTAATAGAAAAAAAAATGTTTACAATAATAATTATTTCTTTGCAGACAATTCGACTTTGAAACCGTATTCAAATTTCCCACACTAGGAAATCAAAGAAAAATAATTGTTTACCGACATTATAATCACTTATTATGAGATGTAATTTATTTAAATTACCGCGACAAGCTTCGCTCGCGATAGCATCGTTGATTGTAAAAGGCAAAATTTTCAATCGACCGTTCTCGAGATCACCGACAACTTCTCGTAACAATTTCCTCACTGAAATTTCCAGCCTCGTGTTGTCACAGTCGAATGATTTTTTCAAGAAGCAACGTGGCACTGCGTGTATTAACAAAGTGTTTTCATTTCGTTGCGATAACTCTAAACCAAATTGTATCAAAAGTTCGCGATTAATGAACAAAAGTTTACAATCTCTTGAAGGAAAATCAGAGATTATGATTGGACGTTGTAAAACACTTGATACAAATTGCTGATTTTTCGATTTCCCTTTGTACGCTGCAAATATAAATTAATTAAGTTTTTATGAAACATTAAAAACAAATTGACAATAGTTGACAATCGTGATACCTTTTAAAAAGTTTTCATAACGAATTCTCTCGTGCATAGCATGTTGATCAATTATTACCAACAATTTTTTGTCATCCTGTTTCGTCAATGCAACGATAAATTCTCGATTCACTTGGTTCAAAATCTATGACGAACGATCATTTTTTAAATAATATCAACAAATAATAATTCAATTAAAGTTCTGTTTAAATTGAATAATTTGATTTAATTTGAATTTGTATTGAAAGAAAATTCTCGTAAAACTCAAATTATTTCATTCATTTCTTAATATTTATTCAAAATTTTTTTTTACCATATTATCAAATAATAATTCAATTAAAGTTCTGTTTAAATTGAATAATTTGATGTAATTTGAATTTGTATTGAAAGAAAATTCTCATAAAATTCAAATTATTTCATTCATTTTAAAATATTTATTCAATTATCTTAAATTCGGAAAATTCATTGAATTAATGAAAATAAAAAATTTATTGTTGTACCTTCATTGATTTCAACGATTCCAATTTGAGCCTAAATTCAAAAGTATGTTTCATACAAGCTCGTACTTCGTGATCCTGGCGACGGAGGTTACGATAAAAATTTGGTGGAGTTTGAAAACTTTCAATGGGATCTCTATCAGTCAATTTAACTTTGCCATGTGGAAGAAGAGCGTGCAAATGAACAGGCAGAAATGTAAATCGTTGGTAAACTATTGGTTTATTCGCTATTGTTTTTTCATTTTTTATTATCGAATGATAAGACCAATTACTCCAAACAGAAAGATTGTCAATGGAAAAATTTGACTGTGTTCTGACAGGTGTTCCTTCTATTTGCATTTCGCTCGTACGTACATTCTTCTGTGATTGCTTAGCACATCTGTGACTTATCCATGAAATATCATGATTTTTGTACTTTTTATTCGGTACTGTCAAATTTGGTCCACGATTTTTTGTTTGTGAGATTAACACATTTTCATCTTCAATTTTTTGTCGTAAATCTGATAGATTCTCTTTATGTTCAATACATTTTTGGCTTATCCACGAAATATCGTGATTATTGATGTTTTTATCAAGTTCTGTTAAATTTACTCCACGATTTTTTGTTTGCGAGATTAACACATTTTCATCTTCAATTTTTTGTTGTAAAGCTGATTGATTTTTTTTATGTTCAATACATTTTTGGCTTATCCACGAAATATCGTGTTTATTGATGTTTTTATCAAGTTCTGTTAAATTTACTCCACGATTTTTTGTTTGCGAGATTAACACATTTTTATCTTCACTTTCTTGACGTAGAATCGATGGATTTTCGTTAGTTTCTTTTTTAGCTTTTTCAATGCATTGCTCGTTCGCCGGTAGTGCGTAAGAATTTTCAAGAACATTGTGATTATGATTAAAACAAATTTTGTTTTCATTCACATCGTGAAATATTGGTGACGATTCGTTCAAGTTTCTTTTCGATTTTTCAACTGACGTCTGAGTCGGCGACGATATATTTTTTTCTATTGAATTTGATTTTAGGTTTGATTCCTTCGTCTGTGGAACGGTGATGGTTGCGTCATTGTTGTCTTTTATCTCAGATCCATATTCCGCAGGCTTGCAAACTCGTTCCTCTTTTTTCACAAATTTTGAAATTTGCTTTTTCCATGTAAAATTCTTTTTGAATTTGATTTCTTTGACATTTTCTTTATGAGCGAAATATCGTCTTGGAAATTTTTCAAAGAATGATCGTTTCTTTTTGGCTCTGGTAATTCGACCAGTGGGGCGAAAAAACAATGATTGATAAATTGGATTTGTTCCTTCATTGGTCAAATCGCGTTTGGTGAAGATTTTTTTGATGGAACGTACCATTTTGTCAATTTTATGGAATTCCACAATCGATTTGTCGTCTTTCCATAAAAATTTGTACTCGGACTCTGGCGATTGGATGTAAAATAGAAAAAAAATGTCGTCCCAACAAATATCGACTTTTTTGTGACACATATTTCTGATGATTTTCTCTGCAAGATTTTGCAACACTGGATAATTGACAGGCCGAAGATTCAAGAAAATTTGGTGGATTTTGTTCGAAGTACACTCTGTTCCCCAATATAATTCGATGTTAATTTCATCCACAATTAAACCTTTCATTCGACTTACTTGACCTTTGGCCAATGGACGTTCACACAGGATACTCAACAATTTTCTCCGTTTTTGATTTTTGCCGATTCTGAGAACGATACTCTGGCTCGTGTCATCGCGTACAGAAAACGATACCTAATATCATTAACATTCTGTTTTAATTTTCCCTCATCCCATAGCGAATGATTTTATGGGTTTATATGAGAATTTTTTAATGAGGCGTTGCCCTTGAATTTACAAATAAATAAATATCATAATAATAATAAATTAAAAATTTAAAAAAAAAAAAACAGATTTTTACATGAAATTCTTTTTAATTTTGACAGAAACTTTGGTTTAATGACAAAAGAAAAAATCGTTGTGTACAAAAAGTTTTCTTTTTACCTTCTGGCCTGAAGTTTTAAAATAAAAAGTCGACCTTACGGTTTCTACTCGGGGTCAATTTGACCCGAACCAAGCGAAAAGTCGATTGCATTATTTTCTAAACTTCGTAAGACCCAAGAATAAAAATTCCTAATTAAATTATTATTAATGACATGACAAAAATAAAGTAAAACTGCAATAAACACAATTTTTCAATTACCTGAGTATTGACAATGGCAAGATATCCGATAATGTATCGAATCGTAAAAGCATCAATTTTGTCATTCCATTGAGAAGATTTAGTTGATAAATAAACCGTTACGGTTGTTCCACAAGATGGTCGATTTTCCAATTTTTTTATGACAGGAACTTGACCTTTTCTAAAGATCTGAATCGAAAGTTTTGGTGGGATTAAGTTTTGTTTAAATTTTAAGTCAATTTAAACCTCAAAGTTATTTTTTTATAAACATTTCTATTTTCAACCAACAAACGTTTCGTTCGTAACGATAATAATCTTCACCTTTCCATACGTATTCAAAGAATCACGTTTTTTCGACATAATTACGAGAATCGAGGAAATTCCTCGAATTTGGATCAAACTCTGTTCAGAATGAAAATTGTTTCCCTCCCTCGTCGCACAGTTCTTAAGGTTTTTATTTTCTACTCTTTTCTCACCCAGATGCAGGAGGTCGTTTTTCGATATTCCACAACCATTGTCGATCACCATTAATCTTTTTTTATGGGCATCGATTCTGACGGCTATGGCTGTTGCCTCGAAGCGCAAAGAATTCAGAAGCTTAAAAAATATACATTTAAAATAAAGATCGAGTACTAAATTGACAAGAAAATATTATTATTATTTTTTTTCAAATGAACAAAAAGTCGAAATTCTCACCAACTCTAGTACGCAATCTTCAAAGGCTGCAAGTTTTTTGTATTCCGCCATTTATCACAAAATATACTTCGAAAGCTGTCTCAAGATTTCAAACAAAATGTAACTTGGAATTTCGTGCTACTGACGACGCGTCAA
Source organism: Campoletis raptor (assembly GCA_948107755.1). Taxonomy (NCBI): domain Eukaryota; kingdom Metazoa; phylum Arthropoda; class Insecta; order Hymenoptera; family Ichneumonidae; genus Campoletis; species Campoletis raptor. The sequence continues at coordinate 15,955,847 of OX403627.1, forward strand.
CACCGACTGGTTCGTATGTTTTTGTGTTGCTTTTCAGTTCTCATTTTTATTATACCTCGAACCTCTAAGAACTCGAGTAAATAACACTGCAGACGAAGGAGACATCTGTTTACGATTTTTCTTTTTTCCAATCCCGTGCAACAATGTATACGTGTGCAACCAAATGGAAAGAAAATAAAAGTGTAAAATCAAACGCATTGCACAGTTTTGTAACTTTTGTATTTGTGAAATAAAATTCTTCGGATTTCCAAAAAAAAAAAAAAAAAAAAAAAAAAAAAAACCTTTAGAGCCATGAATAACGCGATTTTTATGCTCGACTTTGACTTTCAAAACGTTTGTTCGTATTATTCACTATTTTGTGCAGAGTGAAAATTTTGCTATTATCATATTTGTAGTAATTAAGTGAGAAAAAAAAATCATGAACACAAAAACGTCAAAAAAATCGAGTTAGTGTTAAATTATTTCTTTGAAATATTTCAAAATGAAATAAGAAACCTTCTTATTCATGTTTGGGACATAGGGTTTAAAAAAAAAAAAACGAACCACACATGTTGTAGATACGAAACTTTCAAATGGGTCTGACAGACCCATTACCGTTGACGAAACATCATTTGAATTTCTACAGAATTTGTACAGTCTATCAAATTTTTGTTGATACGTCACAGATTTTTTTTTATTTCTTTTTTATACAACGCTTAATAAGTTTTTGAAAAGTACAGTCGATTTGTTCGTTATTGCAGTATCGATTTCCTTAAGTCTTATCCGGTTTCTGTGGCCTTGTGATGGTCTCGGTAATTGTTGAGGCGTACAGGGAAAAGGTTGAGAATAAAAATAAACGTGAAGGAGAGCCTACAAAAAAAATACGAGTTTTAGAGAAATTATTGTGTGATCTTGACCCCTGACAAACAATGGAATAAAATTTCACTCTGTTAAGATTCAAAGTCATCTCGTGAAACCCACAGTTTTTATCTTCAACGCCCATTTTTTTTATTTTCTCTTTTCATCGTTTCCTGATGAACAATCATTTGACGTTTTATTTAAAATAAAAAATCTGAATACCTTCATAAGGGGCCTCTAGACGTTTGGACTTAATTGCAATCGTAAACTATTTACACTCATTATTCAAATATTTGCATGTCGACAATTAACAATAACAATTATTTACATTTAATTCGATAAATTGGTTCAAAATTTTTACAACCAAAATTGTCTCTTCGATTTTACGTTAAATTGGTCACTTAAATGTTGTCAATTTTTTTTTTTTTTTAATGACAAGGTCGTGTCTAATCTACATCGCAGTTTAGAAATGAAATGTTTTTTCTCAAAAATAAAACTTGTTCTTTATAGTTTTCTGATAATTAAGTCCAAAAAAATATTTAAAAATATAATATTATTGCTCAATTACTTCTTGAGCTGTCAATCGTTTGACAGAATTGTAGAGGAGAATATTTTTCACGAGATCAAGAACATCTGGAGTTGCATCAGGTATTGTGTGTTCCCAAGGAATTCCTTTGTGATAAGGAAACGTTATTTTGTTATAATCCGGAAGAGAACTTAGTTCTGGCCAAGTTTCAGCAGTTGGAGTGCCCAAATGTCTCAGTACAATTGCTAATTGTTCGATATCTGTTTCGCCCTGTGAACAATAAGTTTTTTGTCAAATAAAAAAAATGCACTACGATTTAATTTCTAGCGTTTAGATAATCTTCGAATACTTGCAGGAAAAAGTGGAGAATTGTTCAACATTTCACCAAATATACAACCCACTGACCACATATCTATAGATTCGCTGTAAAATCGTGCTCCATAAAGTAATTCCGGAGCTCGATACCATCTCGTTGCAACTTGATGGGAATAAGCCTTTGATGAATCTTGCCACATTAATCTCGCTAAACCAAAATCCGCTATTTTTAATACTCCTTCGCTATTTATTAACAAATTTGCTGGTTTCAAATCCTGTGCAAATATTTATGTCATTAAAGGAATCGTAAAAACCAGAGCCAAACTACAAAACAACAAATAAAAAGAAGAAGCAAAATATCCTCGTTCTATTGAACGTCAAATATATATTTTTTTTCGTCATTTTAATAATTTTTTCTTCGTATTTTTTCAATAATTATATTCACCCTATGCATTATGTGTTTCTCGTGCATATAAGCAACCCCTTCCAGCAACATTTTCATGTAGCATTTTGTTTGTGGTACAGTAAGAGGATTGTCATTGTCCTTGAGCGTTTCCCAAAGTCCTGAAGGCATGTATTCAAATACCATGACAAAATCGAGTCCGGAAGGAAAAGCGTCGAGCAGCTCTATTATCTTAAGAAAGATTTTTTTTTTTTTTTCAATATTTTTTTACATTTTTATTTAATTATTCTTTAATTTCAATATCTAGATATTTTTGTTTATAATTGTTGATATACGAATGTGTTGATACATGAATGATATTCGTGGAGTAAATAATGTAATTATTAACAAAAATGCAATTTTATTTTGAGCAGAAATTTGGAACTTTGTTGCTTAAAACTTACATAGGGATGTTTAAGTTCTTGCAGTGTTTTAACTTCTCTTATAATCGACGTTGGTATTCCATCTTCGATTCTTTTGAGCAAAACCTTTTTTAAAGCAACTTCCTGGCAACTGTCATTATTTGTTGCTTTTAAGACTACACCGTGTGCACCTTCGCCAATACGTCCGGTGACAGTATATCTCTCCATTTCAAAAGAGCTCAGTATATTAAATAAAAAATTTCGTCAAATAAAAAGTCATTTTTTAATTTCCTGTAAAAAAAATATATATATATTAACTCCAGTATTTTTAACACTTTAATTGACAGTATTTATAGGGAATAAAAAAACAAACAAATGATTCATATCACTTCGTACCTTTCAACAATTGAACATTTTTTCAAAATTATCGTTTTTTCAACAAATATATTTTTATTGTAACTCCAAAGTGTCAGGTCACAATCACAGCTGATATGTCAACAATAAAAAATCGGTTTGAAGTCACCATTTTGGGTTAAAATGCACGAAAGAATGAGCTCGTCACAAATTTTCGATGAAATATTTATTTAAGTAGAGAATACGAATTAAAAAAAAACGAGTGGATAAGTTTCTTTTTATTTACGAATGAAACACTGGTTATCCATGAATCGTCGTACACGATACTAAAAAGGTTGAGGGTTAGGAAATCTTCAGCAACCTGAACACCTGCCCACTCCACACACCTGATCGATACTATGCTACACGCTAAACGTCATTATTCTTACACTAACTACACACACACACACACATTATATTATTGCTTGATGCATGAACTTTGCTGAGAATCATATGAAGAGTTGAATAAACATGTGAATGTGTTAAAAAAAAAAATGAGAAGAAAAAAATAAGTGAATAAAAAAATACGATAACCTGTAAATAAAATGAAGAATCGATTTTTGAGTTTTATCAGAACTCAAGATACACAGCCACTCACTATTCATTCTTACATACGTTTGAAAAAATTGAAGATTTATAAGAATTTGATTTTGTTGAGTCTTTCGCAGTCACTTGTTTACGTAATGTACAAAGATTTGATGATGTTGAGTGAATACGAACACGATTTTCTTGGCATGTGGAGCTACACGAGCTTCAATTTCGCAAAGATCATTGGATTTTTATTACTTCCAAAAGTCTTTTTGTCTCGTTTCAAATGTAAGTTTCAGCTAAAAATAAACATTGTTGCAGTTTAGAATTTACGACGAAAACAATTGAGAATTTCTTTCTTTTTTTTTTAGTGCAAAAAACAATACGATGTGGATTACTCGTTTCTTCTTTATTCGTTTTAATTCTTTATGTTAAAATGATCGAAATTGTAATACCCGTTGCATTGCTAATGGGATTCATTGTATCCATCACCTGGGCTTCCCAACTGTTTTACATCTACAGATTAACGAAGATAATGAGTAAAATTTCTGGTGACGATGTCCAAACAGTTGCTTTACGATTTTCGGGAATATTTTTCAGTATCTTCAGATCTTACGATATTTTATGCTACGTCCCTATTTCTTTTGGTTAGTTCGTTGCAATATTTGAAGAAAAAAAAAACTTAAATATAGAGTTCTTTTTTGTAATTAAAAAAAAAAAACCATTATTTCAGTCTCGTTAATACACGAGGTTTCAAATCGCAGCAAAGAACATTGTGGACGAGGATTTTATTACAGTAAATAATTACTCGTATTTAAATCCATTTTTTTCTCGAAAATAAATTTTTTTTTTAAATGAAAATGAAGTATTTAAAAATGATTTTCAATTTCAAATATTTAGTCGATAATTCGAAGTTTTTTTTAGCACTTTTAGTTAAGTCTCGTTATTCTAAAGTCTTAATCTTCATTTATTCATTGCCAGGCAATTATAATTCGTTGTCGGAATTTACTTTGACACCGAGGAACCAGAGTTCTTACGTAGCAAGCCTTACCCTGGTTTTTCTTGCATTTTTCGGTATTTTACTATCGATCCTGTTCATTGATCCTCTGCATAAGTAAGATTCGATATTTTACAAAAGTTGGTTTTGAAATATTATTAGATTTTGATATACAGAAAGTGTTTAAGGTGGGAAAAACTTTTAGACTCTTCATACAGTTTTTAAAAAAAATTTATTTAAATTTTTTAAAATTTTAGTAAGTAATAATAATTCAATAATAATAATAATAATTTTAAAAAATTTCAAAGTTTCGTAAAATTTTGTTTTAAAAATTTTTAGACTCTTGATACAGTTTTTTTTTCAATCCTTAAATGATAAAAAAATGTTCGAATAGAATGGGAAATTTTTTTCAGATCAACATCGACGAATTTGGGCTTCGAGAACTACAAACTTGACTTTTTCAGGACAATTCGTCTCTTTAAGCGTCGAAGGTTGCAAATAATGATTCCAATGGCTATTTTTGCAGGTTTTGAAAAACCAATGAAATCTTATGACTTTACAACGGTTTGGCAAGATATTTTTAAAAAATAATCCAGTGAATTAAAAATCCAAAAGTAATCCATGATTTGTTTTCCATAATGCTCCGAAAAATGTCAGGCTTTCGTTGGATGTACGGAATCGGCACAACATTCCGTTTTTGTTTACTTTTTGGGTTGTCTTGCATCGAGTCAAATGCCATTGGCTCTCGTTCTTCTCGTTGAAGCAACGAGTCTACGAATTATTCTTGGCCTAGCTGTCGGTATTCATATAATTTTGATATTAATATTGTTATTACAAGATCACATAAGTCTGATTGGCTATTACGTACTTTCCGCTACGTGGGGATTGGCATCGTCCGTCTGGGATTGCTTACTCCACGGTAAAATTACAACGCGACTTGAAAAATTAAAAAACATTGTTTAATGAATTAGAAAATATTATAATATCGTTCAGGTTAAAAAAATGGAATCGTAATTTCGAGAATGAGTTATTAATGATGAAAAAAATGGTCTATTTGTTAAAAAAAAAAAAAATTACTTGTACGAAGACGATTCATTTTAAACGTACATCATGAATTAAAAAAAACTTCAATGAAATCTGTGTTACAAAATAAAAATATCCCAATATATAAGAATTTATCAATTGGATTAATTAATTTTTATCCATTGAATTAATAATTATTATCACGTATTTATGGGCATGCAGTTATGTTTGGTTTGCTGTCACCTAATAACGAACTAGAAGCTTACTGTCACCTTGGATTGTGGTATTCGTTCGGAGCTTTTGTCAATTTTATTATGACAAAATTAGTTTCTGTATCGATTAAATTATGGATGGCGTTTGTTTGCCTAATTATCGCAAGTCTCGGCGTTCTTTTACTTCCATTTGTAACAAGTTACACAACGAGAAAGGTTTTTATATTCATTACTCATTATCATTATTATTATCATCAGTAATTTACATTTCTTACTCTTTTCATTTCGGTAATAGAAGTTGAGTGGATCTATTCAGTACATAGTATTTCTTTGTGTCGTTTTAAATAATCGTTTGATAGAAAAAAATTGAAATGTATAACATCGCACTTATTGATGTCGTAAATTTCATTAAAAATTCTTATCACTCACGATAAACTCGAGATAAAAAATATTTGGGTTCATTATCCATCCATATAACGATCATTATTGTAACAATTAATAATTGTCTGTATTCTTTCGTTAACATAATTACAAGAATTTTTCAAAATTCTTTAAAATACAACTTCTAAGTTAAAAATTATCTTGTTGCATATGTACGACAGTTTTGTTACAAATCTCTGCGCGATTTTAAAAAAATATGCAATTTCACAGATCGCACCTACGAGAAGTGATAATCCAACTCAAAATGCTGATAATACTAATGATTCGCGTAATTTAGAAGAGGAAGATTCAACTCGAAGAACTAGCGTATCTTTTCGCAACATGAGGCACAAGAGAATATATAATCGAGCGGATGTAAAATCGATTACGACTACCAGAATACATCACATAGCTATACCTAAAACGAGATCTCGTTTCGAGTGAGTTTTATTCGTGAAATGGTTTTTTATCGTTAAATTAATCATGCAATTAATAATATTTTTATCGTGTATAATTTGCAGTCGTTATGAATCTTCGAATGAGGATGTCATTTGACACGTTTGTTTTTTTCGAACATTGGCATTGTGAAGTTTGACCATTAGTAAATAATTTAGGCGTGCGTGCCTTGGACACTATTTCGTTTACTTCTTTTTTTTCATAATAATGAAAAAGAAGAAAAAAATGTGAAAAAATGTATAATCGAGGTTGTGAATAAAAATAATTGAAATAACTTTCGGACGTAATGAGTCCGAATACGATACGGGTCATTTTGACCCATTGTGTCCTTTAAACCAACGTATTACTCACATCTGACCTAATACATAATATTTCAAACTGTTCGGTCATTTTAACACAGACGAAAATTTTGAAAATGTTCTCTTCACTATATACGTGTTCCAATGATATATATAGATAAATATTCTCCTCACATTCAACGAATCGACTATATATGCGCAAATTATTCATGAACGAAAAAAATATGTTTTAGTGTACCGAATCTGTTTATGGAAAGAATCTATTTTATCAGCCGAGCAGAGCACGCCCGAAGGTTTAAATACTGCGGAAACGCTTTTCGTACAGTTCATTCAGTTGGCAACGTCTAAGAGCGTCGGATAATCCATTATAACTTTTTTTAAATAACTTTTTCTTATAAAAGAGTTTTAACTAACTTTTAACTTTATTAAATAGCTTTTGCAAAGCACTTTTACTGAAAGATTTAAAAAATTGGTAAAAATTCGACGATTCGAGGGTGAAGATTGATAATAATCATCGAGAATTAAAGAAACTACTGATTGGTGGAAAAAGATCATCATGCGGTAAGTTTTCAAGTCAATGAACAACTTTTTTCTAATAACTTATCAAAAATCAAGTTTTATGTCTTCACGGTAAATTGCTGACATCGTCGTACCAGCCGTTACTTAGTTATCATTAGCTATAGCGATTTTGGCCTGGGTCTAAGAGACCCATTGGTAGTAATCAGTAATTATTAGAATCGGTAGCGATTGTCAAATGCCTTCACATGATCATCCAATTGCTGGTCAGTATCGGTTTGGAATCAGCTCAAAATGGCTAGAAAAAAAAGCTTCTGGCAATAGGTCATTTTGACCCATTGTGTCATCATGATCAAATGTGTATATTCTGAGACTTGATTGAACATTGTTATCCATCGGATATTTCAGCCGATCGTGCTATTTGGATCAAAACAGAAACTCTACCGCTGCTGGTATCCGAATATTTCTCGGTTACTACCATCGGGTCATTTTGACTGTTGCCAAAGCAACTATTGCTCGTATTAGCTGAGTATAAACTCTTTTACTACCGTTGGCTTACTACTATTTGGTAAATTCAACTCTTTCGATTATCCTCAGGTTATTATCATTGGAAATTTAAACCGTATTAATTTATCGCGACATAAATATTTGTCCGATTATTTGCTGCAATGATAGGGTTCATAAAAATTAATTAATAAATGAGAGGGTTAAAAATTCCTAGTAAATAAACCATATAAATGTAAATATAAATTTTGTTAAACAAATTCCATTAGATTTCTAATAATATACAAAGATATTTCGAAGAAAAAACACCCCTCTATGCTTTTATCGTCGTTCCTCAAAATCACGAGCATTTTATTATTAAAAAAAAAAGATATAATGGCAATCTTTAATTTAAAAAAATATAATTTCATTAGTTTCCAATGAAACAAATTATTTTCTTACGAAATTTCTCGATGCTCAATTGCTCAAAGTTTGAAAAATTGAACATACTTTTGAAGTGTAAGCATTCAAACATCGTTCTATTTGTCAATGATAAGAAAAGTGACGATTGGAAACCACATTTTACTTTTTTCCATTCCAGAAGCTAAGAATCATCAGAATTTTCACTACTTCCAAATTGAAATGAACTTATTGTTATTAATGTATGTTCCAGAACCAGAAAGTTCTCGAAATTACCATCTGTGGCTGTTTTAATGACGACATTGGAGGTGTCTATGTTTGTTTTGTGCCATACGCCTTCAATGATAGGAGAGTCATCCGTAACACATCTTGGCAGCGAATTAAACTCAACTGTGGCTCTGTGTAAAGAAAAAATCTCTTGCCAGTATTTACTTAGCTCGTCTTTTATATCATTCACGAATTTATATAAAAACTCATTTGTGTACTTGATTGAATATTTGTATACTGTATGACCCACTCGGAAGAGCTTCGATATTTCACTTATATCAACATGATTGGCCAACTGTTCATCACGATATCGTAATCGTCTATTTAAAAAGCATACTTTTCGAAAAACCGTTCTGTAGCTTTTGCTTTCTCCGAAAATAAATTCAAACGGTTTCAAGTTCATTACATTCTATAAGAAAATAATATACGACAACAGAATTACAGGCAACAATACGATCTTAGCGATGTCTCGTTATATCGAACAAACAAATTCTGTTGATTTTAATTTTTTATAAGTTTCCATTAATTATGCTCTTCTTCTTGTACGAATTGAATGAAAATCCGTGATAAATTTATTCCAATTTTATGTTGTTTCTCGAGAGACACAAAAGCTTATCATTTTCATATTATGCAACAAAAAAAAAGGATTTGGCTTAAATGTAATCGTCACAAATTTCAGCATCTTCAGGTAGTCATGAGGATTTTTGCACAACACCAGGATGCATGAATGCTGGTACGTGATAAAATCTAAATAAGCACAAGGAAAATTGAAACTTTACTCCCCATTCTCGTTATAACGTTAATATTGAGAAGTTTGAGACGGAAAAACATTTTTAAATCACTCCCTTAACGAGAGGGTCATTGCAAATGATACTCGAAACCCATTTTCCTTTCATCAATGTCAGCGTAAACACAATTTGTTTATATTAATAATTTAATCTCCAGCATCAATGATCCTGAAGAACATGGACCCGAACGTTGACCCTTGCCAAAATTTTTATCGATATGCCTGCGGTGGTTTCCTCAATTCAACGATTATACCCGACGATAAAAGCAGCGTCGATGTTTTTGGCATCACTAATGACAAGCTGCAGGAGCAACTGAGAACAATCATCGAGTCTCGAGACAAACGCGTTCAACCGAAACCGTACAGGCTCGTTAAGAAGCTGTACAAGTCTTGTATGAATACAAGTAAGTTCTGATTGTTGATCATTTGGAACAACGAATCGAGGGTTTATTGATGACTTTGGAAGGGTCTCACAGCGACAGAAACTCCGAAATGGGGTCAAAACGATTGAATGGGTCGGAAAAAACATCGCAAAGAAACAGCGAGGAATAATAAATAAATAAAATACTGTTCATAAGAAATTTGTGACGGATTCGTCATCCCCGACGTCAAATTTTCGAAATGAAAAGTTGTCGACATGGTTTGACTAATCGCTAAACGGTTCTGTCAGCCCATCCAGGACGATGGCAAAAAATGGGCTGACCGAGGACATTTATGATCGATCAACGTGCCGAAGAATTTTGATTTCGAAATTTTTGCAGTTATTTCTGTCGCACTCGTAATGACGAGCTTTATCGAAGCCAAAGGACTTGAACCCCTTCACCAAAATTTTGAACTTGCTCATTGGCTTAAAATAATCGATGAAAAATTATTTTTAGCTGTTATCGAAGCCAAAGGACTTGAACCCCTTCACGAAATTTTGAACCGACTTGGTGGATGGCCAGTAGTGGAGGGTGATTCATGGAATGAAAACTTCGACTGGATAAGATCAATATATGCATTTCGTGGCATTGGATATAATTTCAATTCTTTCATTAGTTTCGATATCGAAGTAGATCTGAAAAACAACACGAAACGTGTTATCGTAGTACGTATGAGTTTCCCTAAATAAAATAAAACATAATGTTCTATGAGTACAATGAAGAATTGTGAGTAATTTATGTATTTTTCTATTTAAAAGCTTGATCAAGCTAAGCTGAGACTTCATCGCGAATACTTGTTGCAAGGCTTTGGTGGTCATGAGGTCGCAACGTACTACAATTTCATGGTTGACATCGCCGTTATGCTTGGTGCTCAAAAAGATCGGGCTATGAAAGAACTCGAAGAATCCTTGAGTTTCGAAATGAAACTGGCTAATGTACGTGTACTCTTTTTGATATATGATTCTGATATATGATTTATTTCAACTGAATTTGTGGAAGGATGAGCAAGAATCCAAAAAAAAAAAGTGAAAACTTCTGACCCTGGACTATTTGCCGATCGTTGAATGATAACATGAACAAAGAAAACTTGAAAAATCATTTTTTTCATCAAGACAGCAGAATGAATTTGAAAAAAAAAAAAAAACAATAAAAATCTGCAAATCCTTATGCCACAGGAACATTGACTCGTTGATGATTTATTGTCTTCCATATTTGCATAGATTTCATTGCCACTGGAAGAAATGCGTAATGGAACAAAGCTGTACAATCCAATGACACTTGGAAATTTAACTCAAAATTATCCGAGTATACCGTGGAAGGAATTCTTCAGTAGGATGTTACCATCGTCTATCATCGTTCCAGAAAGCGAAATAGCAATTGTGATCGTGCCCAGTTACATAGAAAATTTCGAAAGATTAATATCCCAGACTCCAAAAAGAGTTCAAGCAAATTACGCGATGTGGAATGCTGTAGCGGATTCTATACCGTATCTGAACAATAATATACGTAAAAGACAACTCGCCTATGACACAATCGTCAGTGGACGAACACAGAGTCCGTTACGTTGGAAAGAATGTATCACCAGAGTTTTAAGCGATGGTGGTGTGAGCATTCATGCCATGTACGCACGAGAATACTTCAACAAAGACGCTAAGAAGAATGCAGTCGATATGGTTATGGAGATTAAAAAACAATTCAAAAAAATGTTAGAAGAAGTACGTGTTTGCAAGTCTTTTAAACAAAACTGTTTGGTGATTTTTAGTTATTAATAGTTATTATATTTCTTGATGTTTTTTCCCATTTGTAGGCTGACTGGATGGACGAAAAAACACGAAAAACAGCTATTGCAAAAGCTGATAATATGGTCAGTCACGTTGCATATCCCGATGAGTTACTGGACGACACCAAGCTCGATAAGCTTTTAGAAAATTTAGAATTATCCGAAGACAATTATTTTGATAATTTTTTTAAATTGTCACTATTTTCAACGGAACACTCTTTCAGTAAATTACGCGAACCCTACAATAAAATCGATTGGCTTAATCATGAAGCAGCAGCGGACATTGAAGCTTATTATAGTTCCATCGATAACAGTATTCGTAAGTAACGCACATTCCTTCATGGAAAAATATAATCTGATAAAAAATAATGAAAATATATTCACTAATATCTTCACTAATATTTGATGTTATATTCCACACGCAGAATTCCCTGCTGGTATTTTACAAGGTGCTTTCTTTGACAACGCTCGACCAAAATACATGAATTACGGAGCCATTGGAAGCATCATTGGTCATGAAATAACACATGGTTTCGATAATGTAGGCAGTCAATTTGATATGAATGGCAATCTGGTCGATTGGTGGGATCCAACAACAAAAAACAACTATTTTGAACGTGCATCGTGCATAGCTGATCAATATTCAAATTATTTCGTTGAAGAGGTCGATCTTCAGGTGAATATTTATCGAAAATCGATCAAAAAAATAATTATTGACTTTTTGTAAAGAAAAAGGATTTTATAGTGTATTTAAACAACAAACTAATTTCCCGCTGACCTTGATTCTGAATTCAAATTTTTATTAATAATAACCTAATGTCATTCATTTCTTAACTGTTTTTTGTTTCTCATTTGCAGTTAAACGGTTTTAACACTCAGAGTGAAAATATCGCTGACAACGGTGGAATCAAAGCAGCATATCGTGCCTATAACCATTGGGCTTCAAGGAATGGACCGGAAAAAAAATTACCCGGAATCAACAAGACACCGAAACAAATGTTCTGGATAAGTGCTGCCAACCTTTTGTGCTCAAAAAACAGACCGGAAGAATTGAAGAATAAAATTACTACGGGTTACCACATCCCCCCAGAATTTCGAATTGTGGGATCTTTTTCGAATATGCCCGAATTTGCCCAAGAGTTCAATTGCCCGATAGGATCAAAAATGAATCCTCCACAAAAATGTTCTGTTTGGTAAATTATTTATTCCAAAGCGATTTGGTCGAACTCAAGAAGTGTTAGAGAAGATGAAATTTTCAAATCATCATCTGTCTCCTAAGCTTCGTAATTCGAGAAAATGACTTTCAGTTTTTACCCCCACTACCGAATTTTACGACTTTATTCAGAGATAATATACTCTGGCGAGCCTCGGGCCAGCAGACGACAGAGCTGTCAAATGTACTTTTGTCCCGAGACTCTACCGAGTCTCTTGATAATCTTCATATTAAAATGTTTTCTCCAATAAACGACTTGTGGACGATTTCTCTGTCATCAATTATTGAACTATAAAAAATATTTTGAAACTGGTGACACTCAGCATTGCTTTTGCAATGTTCAACATTTTCGTTTGATGTATTTATAATAAATTAATTCATAGCACACCGTTTAATTATCTCAGTCAATTCTATATTCATCATTTATCGAAAGTGTAATATGGACTCAGTTTGAAAATAAAGTGAATTTTTATTCATGCCCTTTTTGTCTATTAATCCAGGAGCTTTGTTAGTGCGCGATTTTAAGCGAATCAAAACTTTCGTTTCGATTTTACAAATCGCCTTCTGAAAAGTTTGTGAGTAACGCTCGAAGTTGGCGACCAACGGGGGGCATTGTTGTCGTTTTATTCGTGGCGTGATTGGTCGATTTTTTTTTTTTCAAATATTGTGGTTCAAAATTTCTCCAGGGACGCTTAAGACTAGAAGTCTTCAAGAGTACACGCAAAGAGTTTCTCCATCACTCGGAATTGCTACATCCACGAGAACTCGCCATAGTACCTTCAGACATCTCAAGGCTCAAAATTTTGAAACAAAAATTGGCGCAGCAGCGCTACTAAGCCCTTGTACGCCCGCTTCAGCGCGCGCTGGTATTCCCTAGTATCTCATAAAAAGTGCTTTGGACGTTAAAAATAATAAGCACCGTATTTATAGGAAATTCGATTTTTTATAAGTTTTGTTCGCGTCGAATAGACCCCTAATAAGCCTTGCTAGCTATCAACACTAACAAAAATTTAACATTTCAAAATTTTTCCGTTGGCGCTGGCGTCGCTTAAAATCACCGAAAAATATCTGTGGGCCTCCCCACTTAAGAAAACAAATTCAAACGTTTTAGTTCTCGCGGCGAAATTTGTTTTAAACAAAGACTCGAAGGACAAGGCACTCTGTAGCACTGAAACCCAAACGAAACAAGCATCGAGGAATAAAAGGTGAGAAATATTAAAAAAGAAACGAGAATAAAACAAATTACGGTATTTATTTCGTTGAATAACCCAATCAAATTTATAAAGCAGAAAGAATTTATATAGACAGAGAGAGAGAGAGAGACCAAGGAAAACGAAAGAATTTCGACATACAAAATGGTTTTTCAGGAAAACGGCGTCGAATCCAAGGTGAGAAAGAAACAAAATCGATTCAATAGTTAAATGAAATAAATGAATATAGAATAATAATAATCTTAAATTACCAACCGTAGGAGTACGGCTTACGCTTGGTATTTCGTCGCATCACGGTTATAGTAGTAATTATCTGGTTATCTGCGTTGTTTCTGAACGGTAGTTACTTGATATTTTCGTAGCTGGCGTTAGTGTCTGGGATCAAAGTTTTCTACATGTCCGACAATTGTCTGTTGTCTCTCAAAGAGACAAAAGCCTGACAAAATCGTGGAGGTTATACGTTGGTTATACATCAAGATAAAGAGACGTCTTTCTGGATAGCGTGCAAGTGTTAAAAAAATATGAAAAACGTAAAAAAATAAAGTGAACTCAATGAACAAGTCGAAGCGTTTTTTTCGGGATAATAAACAATCACTGTTGATTAAAAATGCCAACTAAAGACGAGTTGTCGAATTTGTTACCTTTTCAAGATTCTCAGCACAGTTGGACCGACGATTTACCAGTTTGTAAACACTCCGGTCAGTGACAATAATTAACACAAGAAAAATAATTTCGTTTACGCAATAAACGTCATTTGGATCCGATAAAAAAAAATGTTTATTAACAAAAAATCGATTATTCTCCGTCTACGAAATTTGACCAACTGTTTTTGTTTTCAACTTTTCGAATTTATTTGTCACCAACAGGCGTTGGGTTCTCAACAAATCAAATATACAGAGAAGATGGTTACCGTCAAGAGGAACATTCCTTTGAGGATCGAAGCTTTCATTGTCGCTACGACGACTCAACCTTTCTTTATGGCGTTTTCGACGGACACGAAGGCTCCAAAGCTGCTAACTTTACCATGCAAAGGATGGCTGCCGAAATACTTTTGGGTCAGCTGACTGGAAAAACAAGCGACGAAGAAGTCAAAGATGTACTGAGGTATTTAATAAAATAATAATACACATTTTTCCGACAAAGAAACAAGACAACGTATTTCTTTATTGAGCATTTCTAAATTTTAGTGCCTTGCAATTAGGTGATTTTTCAAAAATTTGGCATAACATATATCTAGTCTCTATTATGCAATCAAATTTCAATATATATGGAAAAATATCGCACACAAATATGCACCTCTTTAAAGATTTGTCGAAGCTGAAAAATTATTATTATTACTAAGTTATATTAAGTCTCTTTTTTCAGAACAAACTGAACAATACAACAAATTATTTTGAACATATTTTGATGACCAATTCCACAGTGAATGTTGACCAGTTTCAAAATCTTTCTGAGCTAAAATAATCATTGATACAAAGTATTTTCTTCGTCTTTCTAGAGAGCAACAAAACACAGAAACAAAAATGGTTCAACTTATTTCGAAAACTCATTAGAAAATGAGTATTTGGCGCTTTTTTAGTTTCTCTTTCAATTGTCAATTCATTATGATTATTACAGAGGAATATTTGGGCATCTTTGACAGAACAATGAAAGAAAATTGCCAAAAAATTGACTTCATTTTGAAAACGATTTGCATTATCAATACCAAAGGGGATGAACTTTCACTAACCTGCAGAGAATGTTTTTTTAGGTTTTTTTGAAGAACGAATAAAATTAATTTGCAAAGTAATTTGAATCTGTTTCCTAGACTATTTGTGTCATAAACGAAGAGCAGAAAAAAATTATAGAAACTTTTTTATGATCTGTATTATAGATATTACGACCTTTAACTTTTTTCTTGCAACTGCGGAATTAGAGCTGTTGACTCTGTTATTTATAACATTAAGGAATTAATAATAATTCATTATTTATCAACTTATTTCAGACAAGCTTTCAATGCTGTTGAAAGAGGATATTTAGATTCTATTGGCGATTTATTGGCCGAACGTACTAGTCTACAATTCGATATACCTGATGGCCTTAATTCTTACGAAGCATACCAAAAATTCCCACACCTGGTAATTATAAGATTTTTGGTACTATATTTAGTTGCAATTAAAACTTTATGTCATAAAAACATATAAATTTATATTCGTACTGAGAGAATGAAGTATATGCAAAAAAAAAAGAAAAACTTGTGAAGAAAACTAATTTCTTAGATCATTGTTTATTGTTATTATCACTTATTACTTATTATTATACAGGTTGATAAGTTAAATGCAATAAATTGCGAACTGTCGGCTGGCACAAGTGCAGTCGTTGCACTTATTCACGGTGGTCGATTGTACGTGGCAAACGTTGGCGATAGTAGAGCTTTGTTATGCAAAACGGACGAAAATCATGTGCTCAGAGTTATTCAATTGAGTATAGATCACGATTTACGAAACGAGGATGAACTCTTGAGATTATCGCATCTCGGTCTCGATGTCGAGTCGATAAGGCAAGGTGAGTTTTTCAGAATCACTGTAAATTTTTAAAGGCTCTTGAAATCGTTTCTTTTGTATAAAAAATGTTCCATTATTACATGAAAGTGAAAAAATCATTCAATAAATAAAATAACATTTAATATATTCCATTGAAAAAGTTAAATATTCGTCTTGAAATTATGACAAGCACGAGTGGGAAAAATGTCGGTTGAAAATTTTTGTGAATCTGATGAAAAAACGGATCGATCTAAGGTTCTCATCTTGGAAACCAGGAGAACACCCGATGCCTTGGTAATTATTTGGTAAAAGGAGGTTACCGCGAATTCGAGGAATTATCCTCAGGGTCGGCAGAGCCAATTATCGCCGAGCCTGAAATACACGGTGGAATTGAAATTGACGCTTCTTGTCGATTTCTACTTTTAATGTCACGGGGACTTTATAAATCATTGGAAGAAGCCACGGGGACGGATCAAGTTAATAAGGAATTAGCGCTAATGGCAGTTGAACAGGTGAGCAGTCAATGAAAAATAAAAATCTGTACATCAAATATGTAGACGCAAAAACTATTCTCCAAAAATTACAGTGGAAGATCATTAGAAACAAATCAAATCAATTTTCTCGTTCATCCTAGCAATTTTTTCTCACAGTAACTGTTAAACTGTGATTTCTCGTCAAAAATTTCAAGCACATATTTAACAATTGCGCCTCACCACCGAAAAATCAACGTGCAGTCAATTTTGTTTATATTTGAAAAATTCTGAACGAAAATATGTTGCAGTTTCAATAAAAATATCGGTGTCTCGAAATATAAACGAGAAGTTTAACAAATTTTATCTAACAGCACAATATAAATTTCCATTGTTTCGTTTCACACGAGGCTTCCGGCTGGTGGAATGTCACCACACACGTTTCGCTGATTTTATAATAAAAACGTAGTAAAATGTACAGATATGCTTAATCATAAAAACGATTTTCGCCTCGGCCTCACGTCCAAGCGTGAAACGGTAATTTTTGTTGAAAATTTTGTATAAAATTGGGTTTAAAATATTTTCGGTATATTCTCTATTTTTTTTTGTTTTTTTATTCCAATTTTATTTTTTTATTTCCCAAGTTTCCGGTGTAAATAATTTGTGTGAACAAATATTTGATTTCAGTTTAGAATACAATCGACTCTTACAGGAGTAGCTCAAGCGGTAGTGGACAAAATAGTTCGAATTCATCACGACGTTAATATGAGTACTTCGCAAAGTGTGACAACGAGTGGAAAACGCGAAGACATAACATTGTTAGTGAGAAATTTTAATTTTCCAATACCTCACAGTCAAAAGAGTCCAACTGCTCAATCAGTTCGTTTTAATCCGGTGGTTGAAACGGCGGGCTCATCCTCGACGATGATCGATGGTGAATTTTCGACACTAGGAACATCTATCACTGAAGATAACTTTGATACTTCGACTAACGACACTTCGACCACGTCAGAATTGTATCCAACGGACTCAACGAGACCACCAGTCGATAGAAACGCGAGAATTAAGCCGTATGTTAATTTTTCAGAATATTACGAAAACGTTGAAAAACGGAGATGCGAAGGTACGCTTCCCGAAGGCATCGATTTTTAATGCCACTCCGTTACTATAAACATCGATCAACAAATTGTAAATAATTATTTTTAGGATATAACTGTTATAACTTTGGTACCGTGTGTTCAGGATTCTCTCGACTTAGTTTACCCGAAATTGATTAAACAATTTTGATACAATAAATAGCAACGGATCTGATTGAAAATTCGAAAGTTTACAATAAGGTGTTAGTCGTACGGTCGGAAAAATCCTGCGACACTTTTATCATTGGGAGAATCTTGATGTTTCACGAAAAAAAAAAAGTTACACGTTGTTCTCCTTTCGTCAGAGAAAAAGGTGAAACTTTGATTTTTCTCTAAATATAAAGCCTGTCCAAGAAAAACGTGTATCAGATTTTTAGTCTTCTCAGCAACTCGAATAATCATGTAATTTTTCATTGTGATAAATAACAGCAACCTAATTATTTTCTTTAACGAGGTTCACGCGTCATAATTATACTAGTATATTCCAAGTAACGGCAAAATTATGAGATACAATTTTTTACAAGATCTTTTCTTGAAATTTTGCGTTAATTTTCTTGATTATCGTATTATAATGTGTAAAAAATTTGAGAACGTTTCACCGTCTAGTAATCGAGATATTCATTGTTCAAAATCGCAACTTTAACATGAGGTCTTGTGGGAAGTTACGAAAAAAGACGATTTTTGACAACAAATAACTCGATTTCTAGACAGTAAAACTTTCTTAAATTTTACCCACAGTTGAGTATTCTTGTTAAGAAGGTTCATACGAATATTAAACAATTAAACTTGGAATTAATGGATGCCTAACGCGTGAACCTCCTTAAATAAGGGACAATTCGTTGCTTAAATTTACTGGTTTTTGTTTCCATTCTTTTGGGTTTGGGCCTAAAAGCTAAAGGATCCTGAACTCACGGTACCCTTGAAAGCAAAGGGTTTTCAAAAATGGCTACAGTTCTCGAACTTTGAATAGAATTTTTGGCACATACACTAAAAACTCTAGATATAAGAATTTCTCAATAATCGCGCAGCGCGCATGGCGAGTCACTTCAAGTTTAGAAGAAAAAAAAAGTATGGCGAAGAAAAGAGTAAGATTATATTATAAAATTAAGTTGTACATAAATATTGAATTAAGAATACGATAAATTTGTGCAATTTGTCGAGTAAATTGTTTTGCGTCCGGTACGTTTGTCTTTTTTCATATACATATCTCACACTTTCTTTTTCCAAACTGTTTGTCTATGTATTTCAATCAATTTTTTTTTTCTAGTTTTAACGAATAAACACATGTTATAAAAGCTGATGTTGAAAAAATCGAATGAGACGATCGTTGACAATTTGTGATTTAAAATAAATCATTGTTCTGAACAACGACGACAAACGCGTTTTTGTGGCTTTGAATTTCATAATTTTTATTATAGTTCACAGATATTTCGTTGGTGCACTCTTCAGCCTATCGAATGCTGCTCTTTCGAGACAATCCCTATGATCAGGATGCGCGATGTCGATCAAAGCACACGCTCTCTGTCTCAATGTTTTGCCAAATAGTTGAGCCACTCCGTATTCCGTTACGACGTAATGAACGTGCGATCGTGTTGTTGTCACACCACCACCTGACATGGAAAAAAAATCGCCGTCTTAATATCAAAATTAATATATTTGATGCCAAATTTTTAACAATTTGATTAAACAATTTGATTGCATGAGGCATTTTCAAAACTTGGCAATTGGACAAGAATCTGAAAAATTCAGTTATCGTACAAATTTGACAAATATTGATTTTCATTTAATCAAAAAAAGTTCAAAAATCAAAAAAAATCAAAAATCAAAAAAAGCATCGTGTTTGAAGGAAATACTTTTCTCCAAATAACGAG
The DNA here is from genome assembly GCA_948107755.1 of Campoletis raptor. NCBI lineage: Eukaryota > Metazoa > Arthropoda > Insecta > Hymenoptera > Ichneumonidae > Campoletis > Campoletis raptor. The sequence goes on from OX403627.1 coordinate 15,975,755, forward strand.
AACATTTTCGAAAGTAAAATGTTTCCATACCGTTTGCCAGACTGAAATATAAAAGTCTCAATTAATTTTTGGCGTCTTTCTACGTGGGCTAAAATTTTTTTCTGTTCAGAGGAACGGTGTGGAAAAATGGAACCTTCGAAATTATTCGAAATATTGCGTTGAATTGGTTTTAATAAAATAAGAAAGCTCGATAATATTATAAAAAATTGACGAAAAAAATTCATAAAAATTTTTTAATCCGAAAATGAAAAATAATTTTGGAAAATAGTGCGTTGCGTTCCAACGATACAAACTTAGAAATCTTTTAAAAACCTGGATTGAGAATCGGTTGAATTCTACTCTCTCCTCTGCTCGTAACTGATGGCAAAGCAATGATCGATTTTCCTTTTCCATCACGACATATTGATGCTCCACGACCGAAATCCAATTGTCCACCGACACCGCAATACATTTTGCATCCTAAACTATCAGCACATATTTGTCCTGTGAGATCGAGTTCGATGGCTGGATTAATCGCAGTCATTTGGGACTGTGCTGATATGACTCGTGGATTATTGACGTAATTAATTCCCAACATTTCTGCAAATTTATCGATCAACATTAACATGAAATTTTATCAAATTTACGATTATTGAAATTCGTGTGGAAGCCTGAAAATCGAGAAACCAATAAACGTTCGATTGTAATCAAAACAATTATAGAAATCATTTATCAAAAAAAAAAAAAAACAAAATAGAACAACGATTCGCAACTATTATTAAAAATTCTTCTAATCCGTTTAAACAAATAATCGTTCAGTAATTATTAGATTATTTTTAAATCAACACTTCGTCAGCTAATTAATTTTGACCGAATAATGAATATCGGTCGACAAAATTTAACAAATATTCTGCTTTATATTTTATTGGATTCTCTTGAACATTTTGGAACTGTTATTGGTGGAGGCTTTTGAACCCGGAACTTTTGTTTTTTGTGCACAATTGAACGAGAATTCTCAATGGAAAATTTTCACCGCTGCTTTAAAAGACCCAGTGTGTCAACCGAAGGTTAATATTTATTGAAACATGGAAATATTGTGAAAATAATGACCTCGAATTTTTGTGACATGAAAAAAAAAAAGATTTTGAATTGAATGAACAAATGAAAATTCAACATTTTGTAATATAATTTTAGTATTGAAAAAAAATTATTTTACAAATATATTTTTTTACCAATTGATGGATTATTATGAATAAAATCGTAGAGTTTTTTCGATCCTACAGCCAGGGAGCAAACCATACGACCTCGATGTCTCGATTTTTGTCTGTTCGTTATGGATCCCTTTTCAACAAGATCGACCATTCCATCGCTCAACATTTCACTATGGATACCGAGATCTTTGTGATTTGAGAGTGAACACAAAACAGCATCAGGAATATTTCCAACTCCAATTTGCAGCGTTGCACCATCCTCGACTAATCTCTGAGCTATTATTTTTCCGATTTCGGATTCAATCTCGTTCAGGGGACTTTCACTTACACATGGCAAAGGACAATCGAATTTAACCGCGTAATCAAAATGACTCGAATGGATAATCGAATCACCAAAAGTTCGTGGCATGTGCTCGTTCACTTGGGCTGTTGGGGTTTCAACGAATAATTATTAAATTAAATTAATTAAAAAATCGTATTGTATGTCAATAATTTTGTATTAATGCATTGCAACGAATCATTTTTTTTTCTTTATGCTTTTATGGGAATAATAAAATTATTGAGCGAGCATTGAATTCATTGAACATTTTAGTATCGGAGATTAGAAAATAGACAAATTAATCAATTAAATTTAAAAAAATCGTATTTTATGACAATAATTTCGTATTATTGCATTGCAACGAATGATTTTTTTTTCTTTATGCTTTTATGGGAATAATAAAATTATTGAGCGAGCATTGAATTCCTTGAACATTTTAGTATCGGAGATTAGAAAATAGACAAAAAAAAATCGTATTTTATGTCAATAATTTCGTATTATTGCTTTGCAACGAATGATTTTTTTTTTTCTTTATGCTTTTATGGAAATAATAAAATTATTGAGCGAGCATTGAATTCATTGAACATTTTAGTATCGGAGATTAGAAAATAGACAAATTAATCAATTAAATAAAAAAAAAAATCGTATTTTATGTAAATAATTTCGTATTAATGCATTGCAACGAATGATTTTTTTCGCTCTTCATGCTTTTATGGAAATAATGAAATTATTTAGCGAGCATTGATTCATGGAACATTTGAAAATCAGAGACAAATCCATTTAGTTACTAACAAAACAAACGTAATTTTCTGTAAATTGAAATTTTAAAAAATCCAATGACTCTCTGGCAACATAATTAATTCATCGTCGACGAGGCTAACCAATGATAGCTTTTGCATTGCAAATGGCGGCTCGTGTGCAATCGACACTTGTACCCAACGAGCAAAAACCTCGGGAATCCGGTGTACTGACATGAATTAATGCAACATCCGGAATTAGGCGTCTCTCGTAAAATAACTTTGGTGTCTCGTGGTTGAATATCGGTATAAAATCGGCTCGACCTTCGTTGACTGCTTCTCTCAAGTTCGAACCGATGTACAAACTTACCGATCTAAAATGTTCTGAAGAAAGGATCGCAACTAAATTATAATCCGAGCTAAAAAATCCTATAGTTTTTTCAACTCCAATAATTCGTTCGAATGTTTAATCGAATGTTAAGCTTTTTATACGCTTTTATTCGTACTTTCAAATTCTGGATTTGCGAAATAAGCATCGCCCTCGAGTGCCATGTGCAGTAAACGAACTCCTCGAACGTTATTGCAAATTCCATGCTCGGTCATCGCTCTAACTAATTCTAAAGGTGTCGCAGCTCCTCCCTGAATAAAAACGAGTTGCTCTGAAAAGGAGCAAAATAGAAAAATAGGAAAACGTCGAAAAAATCAAAAGTTTTTTTCTTTTTTTTTCAATGAAATTATGCACTTGGAATAGAAGTTTGAAAAAAGGGTGCGAAGTGTGAATAAAAGTGATTTTGGAGTTTTTTAAATATTTTTATTATTGTTGACATCGTAGGGTTGTAAAAAATTTTTTTGCATTTATGGAACTCGATTTTCATTTTGCAGTAAAGTTCGTTTTAATTTACCTGAATTTATAATCCTCACGGCTTCTTCGACGCACACCCATCGTGGACATCGTCTCAATAGTTGAAATGGCTCTCGCAAATATCTCCGATCGCATAAATTGAACGATTTTAATGAGCTAAATTTTCCAAGAGCTAATTTCAAGCTTCGGAACATTTCACGAACATGTATCGGTCTATTCGTTAAGCGTTGAGAAACGAAAACGTGGATTGACGAAGTATAATTACGATGAAATTATCATTTTGATCGTGCATCATTAAAAGAGCGCCAAACTGTTTTTTCGAATAAATGTAAACGTCAAGAAAATAGCGAAAAAAAAAAACGTTTTATCTAAAATCAAGTTTTCAACACGATTGACGTTTGACGTCACGTCACAAAATTTCTTGCAACTGTTTTTATTTCAGCTGGTTCAACATTTTTCAAATATGAGCCTTCGAAAAAATAGTAAAAAGTATAATTTATCAAAAAAACAATATTATTTATCGATTAAGTCGTTAAATTTCACAGACATATTTTATCGTACGATCTCCTGTTCGATTATTGAAACTAAAATTGAACGAAATTACAATTTTCCATAAAAATAATGAACTACTAATTATTCAGTCATAATTATTGTATTTTCTTTGAATCTTTTAGAAAACCAAAATGATGTTTCAAGCTCGAATTTATTGTTTCAAGCCGGTGGTTTCATGAGATAAAATACAATGGGCAAAAAATTCAATTATAGAGCTTTTTTTCCAAAGTAATTAATCGTAATAAAAGAAATTGAATTAATAATTTTGTTGTTACATCACGTTGGGTCATATTTTCGTTTATTTTGACTTACATCTGCGGGGACCAGCAGCAGAAAACCTTTTTGAAATAATCGAACAAGACTCTCCCCTAAATAATGATTTTATTAAATCGAATGGAAAGAATGATGCACCCGAAGAAAAAGCCATGTGTGTTTATATCTCTATATTCATACAACAGAGTACGAAAGCCTAAAAAAAATCATAATGTACAACAGTCTTGAAATTACACACGAGTGTATGCATTAAGGAGTTGTCATGGCAACCTATGTTTCGCATCACAACTATCATGGCCGACATCGAGGGTAAGTGTGTACATGTGTCAAAACCTTCAGTACAGTTAATTCGTTAAAACGTGTAGAAATTTTTTTGCCGATAAAACAATTGCTGTATATCAAATTTCTTTATTTTCGAGCCAAATGAAAAAAAAAATCAACGGTTGCACAAAATTTGCCAGTTAAATCGGTGCTTTAATTTTTTTTTTTTTTCGACGTAATTCGTTCGACGTGGCCGGTTTCTCACGCGCCGCGACGCTTTTCTGGCCTCTTCCCATGCGATTATCGTGAACGATTGAAGAAAAAATAAAAAGACATACCGAGTGAGGAATAAAAAAAGTTTTTCTATAATTACTACAGGCCTTGGGGAATAGACAGTTCGGTGAAAGGAACGGGGAAGGGGAGGGAGTTTCTAAGTATTGTGTGCACTGTTCGAGGAACGTGAAAAAATCGTAGTCGAGCTGAGGAAGCCCTTACTCAAAATAAACCCTCAAAGTGTATCTGTGGTAGCGTGTGTACAAAATATATCGAAAATCATACGCACGAAGACACTTATGGACGGAGACATTATTACGAATCATTTAACGTCAACATGAAAACCGACGTTTTTTTTCAAATCCCTATAATTTTGCAGACTGGAGTATTTTTTATTACTCGATCGACAATTTTCAAATCGTTAAATACGAAATAGTGAAAAAAACATTATTTTTATCACAATTCTCACAGATTTTTATTAACTATAACCTTTTATCAAAAAATATTAAGTATTGAGTACAATTTTCGTTGTCGATAATTCATGCGTTCAATTATGATTGTTGGATAACATAAAAAATCAAAACGAAGCACAATTCGCTGTTGTAAATGATTATTCGAAACTTAAATATCAAAACTAATAATAATTTGTCACTGTGTATGAATATTTGAAAGTTTAAAAAATCAAAAATGAATGATTAAAGCATAAAAATAAATGCAAAACGTAATTTATTGCTGTGAATGAATATTTAAAGCATAAATAAAATTGGGTCGTTGAATTGGCTCCGAACGACCTATTTTAACATGTGTCTGTGTACATAAAGATATATATGTATATATTTCACGTATATATATAAATATCAGGGTTTAAAATCGTTTGGTGCATTCGTGTTGTCGAAGAACTATCCTCGTTCTTCGTTAAGTTTTTGCTTCCCCCTCGTTCACGTTGTCAGTATGGATTCAGAGAGTCAGACAGTTGGACACTAAGTATCCAGACAGACGAACTTTTTAACTATTGAGGTTTATGGATAATTTTATAAACATAAATACAAAAATAATTGTCTAAATGTTGTGTTGCGTGTCAAGGAAAGCTTCGAGGCAATCGAAAAATAATAAACCTGATAGTCATGAAAACATCAATAAAAAATCAGTATTGCATCACGACTCAACGACATCGTCGGGTATCTCATCATCGAGTTTCGATAGCAGTGATAATTTCAATTCTTCACTTTCTTCCAATTTAACGGTTTCATCTTCATCATCGACTCAAAACACTTCAGGATTTTCATCATCTCCTACTATTCGTAAATTCACGAATTCAACTTCCGACACATTTTCCATCCCTTCAAAATTTTCTTTAAATTACGACGATGCCTCCAATTTTTTGGCTAATAATTCAAACGTCATTCACACGGTCGATCAAAACTCTTCGAAACCCGAATTTCCCGAAACTCCAAAACGATTGCAAACTTTTTCCACACCCGGAAACCCGATAAACGTTGAATCGAATATTAAACCGGACACTCCTACGAAAGGTAATGAAAAAAAATGTAGAAACTGAATTATTCTTTCGCGAATACGAAAAAATTGCTCACGCTTTTTTTAAAAAGAGTTTCTTCAAATACTTTTCTGCTTTTTCGTTTTTTCGAATAACAATTAATAACTTTCTTCGTATCAAGTTAATTATTTTTTTAATTAACAGTTCGTTTTATTTCAAAATTAATTTACTTAACTCGTTGCTTAACTCACCATTACGCAAATAAATTTCGTATAAAATGCAGAAAAATTTATTCTATTTTAACGAAAGAAAATCAAGACTTTTTCGATATCTTATTCGTTATCACTCTCATTTTAAATCAATAATCCGATATTTGAAAAATGTAGTTTTCAGAAGAAAAAAATAAATAAATGTGTCATTATAAATTTATTCAAATTTAATGAGCAATAAATTAATGACACTCCGTTACTTGCAATAAAGAATCAAGAATATTTTCTTTTTCTTTAATCGAAATCGAATAAATTATCTTTAATTGAACGAAACATATAGACATCAAATTATTAAATGGTTAGAGATTTTTAGAAGCAATTAACAATTTCTTGTTTCTTTCATTTCGACTGAGATTTAATTTTCCAATGTTGCTACACAGTACACTGTACGAATAATTTTCTGTCAATTTTTCTCGCTGACACAGATCAGACTTCGATTGATCAACATATAATCCTGTTATTATTCGCAATTCTAAGAAGCAGTTATAATTGCAATTCGTGCGTGGGTTTTTCTCCTCTCTTCCTTCATATCTGTTAACACATCACGACTCTGTTATACTCTCTTAATAAACTTTATATATATCGCGTATGAGTTACATCTCGAGAGAAAATCGTTTACGCCTTCGTTGTTGATTGAACCTTGAAGCAAATTCCCAATATATGAAAAAAAATGCATAATAAAATGCGCAAAAAAATTCTAAACTGATTATTTAAAAAAAAAGTGAAATTCGATATTTTTGGCGTTGATTCGATGGATAAAAAAAAATTAAAATATACATCACGATTACGCGATTTTTTGAATGTTCCTTCAACTACGGTTCCTCAATATATCGGAACAGTAATTAAAACGAATATTGAAAATTTCCAGTTAGTCTGACGATTATTTAAGAGAAATAATATTACGTCGTCAATATAAACAAGAGTTACGATACAGCGTAGAATTTTGTTTCGTCTCTCTCGCGGAATCCAAAAAAGGAATCCTGCTCGATTCTCAACGTAGGCGAAAAAAAAAATGCTTCAACGAGTTGCGGGGGCGTTTTAACCTCGAGGACGTGTGCCTTGCCTGCATAATCTTTACGCGATATAACAAATCGAAGGAGAGGAATAAAGAGAGAGAGAAAAAGAGACAGAACCATTTGTTGTATAGCCTACGAGATCTCCAAGAGAGGAATTGCCGCAGGTGTATAAGAATGTATGCGCAGCATCGGAAAAGAGACAGGAGATTTCATCTCCGCTGTGTCACTTTCTTGTTCTTCTTTCTCTCTCTGTCTCTCCTCCTCTCTCGTTCTTGTCCACTGTCGTTCTCGATGGTTTTTCTCACACATTCTCAAACAGGCGTAAGTGTTTTTCACTCATGGACACACGTGTATGCTCTTGTGTTCATTATTATTACCCACGAAGGCTCTTGGTCGTTACGACTTTGGCCCGATACGGAAAAACACCTTCGTACAGTTGAAGTCAAAGTGCCGGCAATCTCACAGTCGATGAGCTCAAGTCGACTATTCCACTTCGTTCAGTTGTTTTTTTAATGTTTATTTATGATTTTTATATTTTACCTTCGTATAGATTTTCAATCAATCAGTTCATCTTATACTTAATTATTTATTCGTTGTGTAGTTTTTTATTTTTTTATTTGTATATCAATTGCGGATTTTTTTAATTGACACTTTATTTGGTGACGTTTTAGAGTAATAATCAAAATAAATCATCGAAATAATGTAAAGATTACGAAAAAAGAATTGGCAATTACTAATTGTCGCTTCGATTGTAAAAAAATTGTTTGAACGTCGAAGTGAGACTAAAACGTTTTTTTTTTTTTATCAAAATAATTGAAAGTGCTTGGCTTAATAAAAATAAAAATGTAACAATCATCGGTGACATTAGGACGACAATAAAAATGCATCGTAATTTAACGTTAATAACAATTTAATTTTTACGTGTGACCCCAAAATGGCTCGAATAAATTAATTACTCGATTTTTTATTCTGTTCGATGTTAATTGAATTTTTTGAAAATATAAAAAAGTGACAAATCGTTATTCAAATCTAACAATAAATGGGAAATAAAATAAGAATATTTGACAATGTGTGTTTTTGGAATTTATAAAAAAAATACATCGCTGGACAATCGTTGAAAAAAAGCGTCGAGTTGAAAAATCGTGACGTTTAAATGCGGATTAATATTGCTAATTAATAACCCGTGAGATTCGCCTTATACACGCGATAAAATCGATTTAAAAGTAGAATGAGAGAGAGATGTTGAGTGGGATTAAAAAATCGAAACCTCGGTGCACTCCCTTTTCTCAGAAGTGCAGGTCAACGCAATTAAACCTCGAGTTCTAAGTGTCGCGAATTAATTATCGTCCTCTGTGTTTCGTGTGCGTCAAATGATCGGTTCTTTCGAAGTCTCTACTTCGAGTGGAGAGTCAATCGGTTTTTTCATTGAGCGTCAAACTTGACAACCGTTTGAGATATTAATAAGAAACAGAAATAAACCTAACACTTGAATAAATAATTTTGAAAAAAAAAGATAAAAATTTAATTCGTACGTTAAATGGCAACAGATGAGCCATCCGAACTACTCCCGTGCGCTATATGCGCTCGGACATTCAAGCCACAATCGTTGGAGAAACACACGAAGATATGCGAGCGATCGGCGATCAAAAAAAGAAAACCCTTCGACTCCGCAAAACAGAGAATACAGGGGACCGAATTGGCCGAATTTTTGCCGAAGGAAACGATCAAACGAAAAGTTCATCAGACCGAAGAAAAAACGAGCAATAACAAAGGATCCTGGAAACAGACCCATGACGAATTTTTACAAGCTATTCGCGCGGCTCGTGGAGAAACCGTAAGTTTCAACATTTTTTTTTTTTTTATCTAATGAGGTTAAAATGCATAATTAGCTATTTTTATATATTCTTCTAATTTAATTATCTTCATGAATTTTTGCAATTAAATTTATTGTATTGACCGAGTCTACGAAATTAAATTTATCAAATTATAGTTAAAATACTTTTTGACGTCACAATAAATTTATTTTATATTCTGTTTCGAATTTTAAAAATCCGTATAAATGAGCACATTTCTATAAATTAAGGAAACGCTCATGAAATTGAATGATTTGAACTCAATAATGATAAACTCTTACAATCCATTAATGATGGTACTTTGGAAATCTGACAATTATAGTTTTAATCTTTGGAACCTCATAACAAGGTCATAAATTTACTCCACGAGAAATTTCTCATCCCTTAAAGTTTTTCATAATCATTATTTTCGTTTTTGAGAGTTTTCTTAATGAAATTTCCACCGATTGAGAATTTATCATACATCATTCTTTTCGTTATCGAAAACCCCATAAAATGGTGTATAATAAAATATTATTATCGAAGACGAAGAACGTTCTTTACTAAAAAGGATTTATATTGGAAAAAAAAGATGTTTTGAAAACACGTTTTAAAGAAACAAATTAAAAAATATTTATAATTATGATAAAAATGAAAAATAATTATCGAAGATCGAGGTGACTCGGCCGCATCAATTGATACCTGCGAGCAACGTGACGATCGGTGTACCAACGCGTCCAAATGAGAAGGGTATGTGTCCGACGTGCAATCGTCAATTTAGTATTAAATCGTACGAGCGTCACGTTGAATGGTGTAAAGATCGAGCAACGAAAGTGCCAATGAGTGCAGCAACAAACATCGCGAAAGAGCGTCTCGAAGCTCGAATGAAATATCGTGCGCCTGCACTAAAAAATCGTCGTGCAACAGTGCGTGAAAAATATTCACCATCATCGGCCTCCAATTTGGGCAGCTTGACGAGCAATAAAATCAATAATGGAAATGTAACGAATCAACGAGCCAAAGAGACCTCTTCGACGCCAAACTGTCACGAGAAAATTGGAAATGATATTGCAGCCGGAAACAGTCACTCTCAAAAATCAACAGCCAACACGTGAGCATTATTTTTTTTCGTTTTTCCAAAACCTTTGGGCTCTTTGCCAAGAAATTTGTTTTTTTTTCCTATCTCTTTCCTTCGTTTTGTCTTTTCTTGCTCTCTACTTTCGCGTTTGTAACACTTCCTGTTCAGCTGCATATTCTGGTGATCCAACTCTCACAGACCCACTCGTATTATTATTAGTTATAACGTATATAACTTCGTTAAAGGGTCCTCGACATCACTGAACGCTCCACTTACTGTTTTAACGACTTGTGAAACTCGGCTCCAAACACATCGAAACTCAATGTATACACAAGAGACGCATACACACCTAAAACGTGTATTTTCGGCTCGTCTCTTACTATTTGAGAGAAAAGCTCTTCATGTTTTTTTACTAATGAGAAAATATGATTTATTGTTGCAGTCGACGTTCGGGACAGGCCAGAGAAGGAATATCTTTGGGTCCAATGAAGTCAAGACTTTCCGATCGATCAAACAGGTGAGAATTCATTCATTTTTATACTTCCATTGTATTTTTTTTTTTTTTTTTGCAACATTTTTATAATTATTGTATAAACTATTGTTGAAAAAATGAAATGCAATATTCGCTGATGTGAATTTAGCGTTAAAAATGATAGTGAGGTGTCGTTGAGGAGAAGGAAAAAAAGGGGTTTTGCATGGTCTTTTGTAAAATCTACAATTCAATGAATTTTTTTGTCCTCGTTTGAATCGACGATGATTTTAAAAATCGAAATCTTTGTAGTGTAATTGTTTTTTTTTTTCTTTATTTTTTATCGCCTCGATGTCCTTCTCCTAATGACCAATCGGAGAAGCATTGTCCATTCCTGACCCATATTATTTTTCCTTCTCCTTCCATCTCATACAGGCCTTCGGGCGAAAACGATTCCGGAACAACATCCAATTTTCCAACCCCCCGTGAAAATTCTTATCGTCCTTGTAACAATCCGAATCCTCGTTACCCTCGCAACTCACCAACGAAAACACATTTTTCCAAGAGCTCAAATGTAAGCGCGCGAAATTTTCGTAAAGAAGACTATTTGACAGACGTTCAGGACGAAGATGAAGAAAATATCGATGAGAAAATCTATGAAGAACGACACAAGTCTAGAGCGATCATTGAAACGTCAAGGAAAAATCATCGTTCTCGACAAAATATTGTTCATGCACGAAGTCATGGAAATCCACGTATCAATGATGTTACGATTAACGACGACGTTATGGGCATTACTGTACAGCCATGTAATCGTCAAAAAATGCATGTAAACGATGAAGAATTTGTAACATGGAAAAAAATAAGTGAAGAAAGTTTGAAAAGTAATGAATATTTGAAATTTCATTCTGTCAGAAGCACCAAATGCATCCAAGGGTCGGAAACCCCTAAAGTTTTTAATTCCTCTGACGTAATCGATGATAAATCAAACATCGATTCAGAAAAAAGTAGGGTTTTAAAAGATTTCACGTGTTCCAATGGAATGGAAAAACTCGATGAAACTTATTTGATAACAGAATTGTCGGACGGCGAAAGGGATCTTACGGAATATTTTGGCAGAAAGAAACCAAGGCCTGTGATCGAAAGTTCAAGAAATGAATTTAATTACGACAGAAAATCAGTAGAAAAACATTTTTTTGAAGACCATAACGATAGCGAAACTTTACCGCAATCAAGGTATGAGATGAAAAAAGAAAGTGAGAGAAAGCTTAAGAAAAATATGATTGAAAGTCCCTCGTTTTCAACTTGTCCCAAAATGGAACCGTTAAATTTACGTAACTTGGGGAATGGAGACGAACTTGAAACGTCTGTTGAACGATCCTGCAGATCAGAAAAAAGTACGATATCGAATAAACAAACTTCTCGAAGCACATCGCAAAAAAACACTCCGAAATTTGACCAAGTTCTTACAGATGGACTATCGAATTCGAAGTTGAAAAATGGCGAAGTTTTTGACGGAAAAAATCATGAAAACTTAACCATTGAGCCTAAATCGACAAATTCGAATTTAATACACGCCGAAATGGAAAATATGGACATTTTGAATACGTTGCGATCTTTAAAGAACGTTCAATCCTCCAAAAAATCTGTTGGCGATGGGCCTTTCGATCAGATCGATTCGAAAAATAATAACGATGAAGACTTTCAAATTGTAGAGACTCCAAGGTCATCAAAAAGCACAACCTCAATGAGCAGCAGTGCCAATAAATTATTGATGAAAAAAGTTGTTAAAATGAATGAGCACGGAAATGAAAATGAATTAATTGCTGAACAATCGTTGAACTTTGAATTCTGCGGTAAAAAAAATCGTGAAAAGCGTTTTTCTGACGATATTTTTACTGAAATCGATAAACAAGTACAACATTTCGGTATTCTGCGATCTGCAAACAGCAATGAATCGCGAAAAAATGATTGGGAAGAGACGACAAGGAAAATCAAACGAACTGACTCGAAAGAATCGTTTTCTCACGATTCATTGAATTGTACGTCTCGAAAAGAAAAAAATGACGATGAACGAAGTGGAAAGAAGTTCGTAGAGAAAAATCGATCGAAAATCGATGACGAAGATGCTGCAATGGAGACTTCAAGGTCTCAGAAAAGTACACGATGCCAAAAAAAAAATTGTGACAATTTGTTGGCCATTAAAATGGCAAAGATGCAATCGATTGTTCAAAATCTTAATTTTATCGTTCACAACGACGAAAAGAAAGAAAATTTGCAGAATATGGTTCCTCGTGACGACGCTGTTTTTAAAAATAACGACAAGAATACTCCACGATCTTTTGAACTCCTCGATCAATCGACTGAAAACGTGAAAATCAGAGAAACTGATACAATTCCCAATAAAGTTATTGCTCAAAACGAGAAATCAAGGGAATGCTCGGAGAAGGAAACTGATAAGAAAGACGAGACGAAAATAGAGACTAAAATCAATTATACAAGATGTAAAACTTACGTAATCGATAAAAAAAGTAATTCCAACAATGATAAGAAACATCATGCACCCCAAGAATTTTCAGACGATAAACCACTTCAGAAAAAACGAAAAACAGACAATCTCGAGATAGAAAAAGTTTCGAACGTCGAGATCGATAATTGGAAAGAAAAAAAGTTGATAGCAGCTGAGAATGAAGACGAAGAAATTGAAAGCAATGTTGATGAAAATCTCGAATCAAAATCCGAAAAATGTATGAAAAATTTGGAAAGCACGAACGTTCCAAATATTGACAAGATCGAAAATGCCGAAGAATTTAGCGAGAAATACATAAATCAAAAGTTTCATTACGACAGTGACGAGACTCTGATAAGCGATAATTGTTCCAAAGATTTAGAACCGAAGAGTTCAACAAAAATGGAGGAAAATTTATCGGCCGTATCTTCCACGTCGTATCTTGATATTTATGAAAAATCATTCTCCGATTCGTTCGTACCTCGAGAACAAATTTCAGTTGATACTTTTTTGAGAACCGAAGTAAAACCGGAAATAAAAAATGTTGAAAAACGCTTCACTTTGAAAAACCAAGAAACGCAGGAAGCTCCGAATCTTGCACGGACGTCACAAGAATCACAAAATGAAAAAACTACTGATGAGTCTTTAAGAAAAATGCAAAGACAACCGAAAGCCCAAGAACCTTTCGAAGCATCGAAAGTAGACAAAGAAACGAGTTCGAACCACGAGACTTTCCCAGACAATGAAAAAACATCGGAAATCCCAGATCGTACCGAGACGTCACGAAAAGGATGTAAAAAAAAATCGATTGTTAACGCTTTTCCCAAAATCCATGAAAAACAGCAAATAGAAAATTGTTCTAAGACAGCAGGAAAATTGTCAGATCAAAATACACTTGAGAATAGTTATGGAAAAAATTATGAAACGCTGGAAGAACGAAATGCAAATGAGGAGAGACAAAAATTTCGGAATCCAAATTGCATGTTTCCAAAAGTATTTGAAAATGGAGAAGAGAAAAATTCGTTACTAATAAGAAAAAAGTTGAGTGAAAAAATGGAAGTGCTTCGTGAGAATAAAAATAATTTAATCACGTCTGTTAAGACTTCGGAAGAAGTGTTGAATAATAAAAATTCATTGTCAAACATGGGTCCACTCGAGACGAGATCAATGGGTGAAATCGAAGAGGAAACAATCCAAGAAATAATTTGTGGAAAGGTTGGAGAAACGTACGAAAGTAAAATAGGAATTTGTGGATTTTTACCAGAAATTCCAATCGATCGAATTATCACTAAAAGCGATAATTCAAAAAATGGAAAAAATTTTTTATCCCTCGACGGTTCGTCGTTCGCTTGGCAAAGAGGCCTCAAAAATTCAAACGTCCGTCTCATTAATCTCGATCTGCCGAAATGTCATCAGGAAACGAAAATTCCATGCAAGAGACAGAACAACGTTGGAAATCTTCCACCGGTTTCTTCATTCGGGGAAGAAAGACGAAGGTAGAGTTTAATCTCGATTCCTCGATTGACAACAACAACAAAAACAAACGAAACGTCATAACACGAGACATTGATAACATTTTTTTTTTCCATTTTTCCTATTATTTCGATCGTCGGTTTATACCCAACGCTGAATAGCAATTAATCTTTCTAATCAAATGTCACAGATTGAATAACCTTTTCATTCAATTGTAGGAATGAATATTCCAAATGGTAAAAAAGTATTTACCTCGCAGCTATATAGAATTAGGGTTCTTATGAAATTTAGAACTCTCAAAAGCTATTTGGAATTTTCCAAATAAAAATGAACCTTTCTATAGAAAATTTCAAACTTATGATCCCCTTAACCACTCAATTAAGGCCCCGAGGCATCCCTGAGGCCCTTAACCAAAACGTAAAAGCGTTACGACTATCTCTAATGCCGATAAATAAATGGTCGATGAAAAATTCGTGGTGGACTGATATTCAAATTAAAATCAATTACCAAAACTCGTTTTATTTATTTATCGTTATTACTGTTTGATAAATGGGTCAAATTCTTTCTGTGGTTCCTTATGAAACGTAAACTTTTACAAAATTCATTAAATTTATAATAGAAATACAACGATAAACAATTCGAGATTATAAAACTAACGAATTCAGTAAAAATATCGATGTTTTCGAAGCTCAGGGGTGGCCTTTGATTTTAATTGTAGAAAAATTCAAATACAATATCTAATTCCGTATCATTGGAACACCCAGAGTTCTGATAAGCGTGAACAGAATATTTTGTCAAACGTTAATTTCCGTAGGATCTCCGACGATCGAGATTCTCGAGCTGTATGGAGTAAATACGTGCGCAGACATCCGGACTTTAATCTCGTACTAACGGGTAGAACGTAAGTCCCTTCGTAAACGATGGTCGGTCGATAGAAACAAAAAGCATTAGTCCATTCGATGTATTTATCATTATTTTAGTAACTCAATCATTCGTTCACATGAATGGAAATCTAGTAGAATCTTCGTACTTCGATCTTGAAATCGAATCTCGATTATTTAGTTAAATCACACACGCCATCGTCATCGTAAGGATTTACCGATTTTTCAAATCTTTATTAATTCATTTTTTAATCTAATTAATTAACGAGTTTTATTGACGAGCTCGTACCGCAAAAATTTCCCTAAAAAACTATTGATTTAAATCAATAATAATTATTAAATTAAACAAAATAATAATTATGGAAATAATTTTATAATTTTATTTCCCGTTGTATTTTTTTTGTGAATATTGCCAAATAGGTAAAAAAACAACAATATTTTGTGTGTAAAAAAAAAAAGAAGTTTTTTGTAAATAATTTTTTCATTAGCTTTGCCATTTTTTTATCAACTGAATTTTTTGCTGATTTTTTCATCATTACAATACCATGAACGCAATTTTTTAGAAAGCTCCTTTGTGTTTAGGTTTCATTTCGTTTATAAAATCGCAAAAAAATCGAAAGAACGCTACATTTCGTTGGTTGGAGGCAGCACTTGCGAAATCATGAGACATCAGCTTGCACGTGGCAAAAAACAACACAAAAATATATAAAAAAAAATTTAATGCAGTTAAAAGAGAAAAAAAATGATGATTTTTCAGTGGCAGCTGCGCAGACTACGATCCTTTTCTAATTGCGGAGCGTCAGATGAACGATCTGTTATCGGACTCATGTAGCGAAAAATCGTTAACGGATTCATCGTCGAATCGTCGTAGATCGTCATCGTCACCGACTCTCCCAAATTATCCTCTTTCTCATTCCTCAGCATTTGTCAAATACAGTGATTCGCCAGTAGGAAAAATACCGAAATTACCAGAGAAACGTGTTTCCTTAATAGCTCCGCCAACAGAATTTGACGATTTTTCATCCGATTCGACCGAAACTAATTCTATATCGCGCGAAATAAATAATTGTTCTAATACGAACCTTCGATCTCGTGACGTTTGTCACGAGAACGATGAGGCGAGGAGAAAAAATATAGAACGCGATCACGTGCTCGGCAGACGAGTTATTATTGATAAATCGAAAGCTCTCGGCGTTAGAGAAACTTACGACGATGCCACGTCAATTCGATCGCTCATTGAAAACTCTTCCGGTAACGGAAAAGTACGAAAATTATTTGAAAAAACAACACCAAAAATAACGCGTTCAAATTCTGTAAAAACAAACTCAGCCCCTAAAACGAACGAAAGAAAAATTCATAATTCCACCAATTTTTCGTCTGACAAAATAAATAATATTCAAAATAATAAAAATAACAATTATGCTAGTCTTAGTGGCAGTAATGTCAGTCTTAGTTCTATCGTCTCGAGCGACATCGAACTCAAAAGATCCATTTCAGCGTTCGACGAGCTTGCAAGCTCTTGTGACGATGATACTTCCGGTATTTATCCCTCCTTGAGATATTTGCTTAAAAATCATTCCCTCTCCGTTACCAGTCCCGTCCAATCGAATCGACCACGAAATGGACAAATCAGCGACGAGGAATTCTCATCACCTGACAGCTACAAGAGACACCACGAACACAACAAACTCAGTGCTGATTCAGCTTATAGCAGGTTCGAAACTCACGTGTCTTCATATACATATATATTTTTTTTTTTTCAATGAATCTTTTCCACTTTTTTATTATTATCATCCATCTCGTTGCTAAAATCACGGAGGGTCATGCTTTATAGACATGCTTTAGATGAATTCCAAGTTTAATTGTTTAAAATTCGTCTGAACCTTCTTAACAACAATACTCAACTGTGGGTTAAATTTGAGAAAGTTTTACCCTCCAGAAATCGAGTTATTTGTTGTCAAAAATCGTCTTTTTTCGTAACTTCTCACAAGACCTCGTGTTAAAGTTGCGATTTTAAACACTCAATATCTCGATTACTAGACGGTGAAACTTTCTCATTTTTTTTACACATTATAATACGTTGCTCAAGAAGATTCACGTAAAATTTCAAAAAATTAACTTGGAAAAAATTGTAACTGATGATTTTGCCGTTACTTTGTTTATATTATTATTATTATGGTGCATGAACCTCGTTAAATACTTTTCGTCATTCATCCTCAAAGATTGTGTAATTGGAAATGAATCGATGCTACAATTAAATTGACAGCTAAATACTATTTTATTCGATAAGATTTTTAGTGATTAATTCATGGGGAATTTTTTGTTTATTGTGCCATCTCGTCATGTTATAAATTTTGATTATGAATATTTAGAATCGTTATTGTCTGAAAGTTATGAAAAGATTTATTGAATGAAGATTAATTGGTTTTAAATTCTAATCCTTTTGTCTTCAGTTTTTATTTATACGTTCGGTAAATTTAATGATTTTTTAGAATTTTTAAATATTTTGTTTTTTCGGGTTCTCTTCTTTTCAAAATCCTGGAATTCAATTTTCTTGAATAGTATTGTATTTATGAAAATGTTCATTCGATGATGCAAAAATTTTCTCGAAAGAAAATAAAAAAATAGTTTTTATCGGTTCTGACTGAACGAAAAATTGATTTTTGAAAATCAATTTTCGTAACATTGCGAGGATGAACGAATTTTTACAAATTTTTGTTCAATCGAATTTAGTAACGAAATGTTTATTTATTTGGATCTTTGCCAAAAATTGTATTTAACGAATTTTTGAAACTTTCTTTCCGACCGTAATATTTATATATTTTTTATTTATCGAGTATCCTCCGCAAGTTTTAAATTCTTTCAGTCAAATATTGTTTTCATTCTGTTTCATCGTCCAGTTTAAATCGTAAATATTCGAACCACGGACGCAGCACGAACGACATGGCCGGACGTCACGACGAGGACTCGCCGTTACATCGTCGGGACGTCGAGACCGTGGGATCGATAGCGAGATCAAAACTGTCGAAATTTTGCCACGAGTGTGGTTCAAAGTTTCCTGAAACTGCCAAGTTTTGTTGCGAGTGCGGTATCAAGAGGCTGGCACTTTAAAAAAGCAAAACAAATAATAAACAATGTGTACTGATAAAAAAAAAAAAAAATCCAGATTCAAGGAATCGAACGTTGCCAATAAGAAACAAATACGTATCACTGTCTGTGTCATTGTCAATTTTTTGTTCATTCATTTCTCAATCAAGACTCTCTAAAAAATCATAAATTTGTATTGAAAACAAAAAGTCTTGAGCGAAACCGAACGAAAGACTTGTGAAAAGAACAAAAACCGCCAAAACTTTGAAGTATCGACGAAATGTCTTAAAAAACCGTCAAGTGCCGAAGCCCAATTAGAAAAAAATTAGCATCTCAAAATACGTGCAAAAAGAAAATTCTAAAAAATGAAATCAAACTGACGAGGTTTGAGGTCAAGGACTTTTCCAAATTTCAGCCCACACACCAAGTTCTCTGGCACAGCATTAATTTTTTTAAACAACAAATAAATGCTTTTTAAAAGTATAGAGATCGAGATTGTAAAGATAAAAAGTTACGACGACAGACCCAACACACCCAAGGCGACAGCTTTGAAACCAGAGAGAGAAAAAATATCAAAACGATTGTCAATTGCTGCAGTTATGTTATTTTTTTTTGTTATTATTTTTGTTGTATGCACGATTGTATAATGTATCTTCCTTTATTTATTTACACTCATACACACACACACACGTATATATATGTTATTTACACAATAGCATGAAGCTGACAATTTTGGTACTGGGACCTTCGTTTACAATTAATCATTTACTGTGTTAATAAATTATGCAAAAAAAAGTCCCATGTATACGTAAGACAAGATTTTTTTTTGTTATTCAAGAAAACAATTTCACAATTTTTCTACTGACTAATAAATAGTTCTGTTTCTCAAACAGAATAATCGTGTGTCAGTTTTTATATAAATTTTTTCTTACGAGATGGTATTGACTGGGTCTAAATATTTACAAACGAATAAAACACGAAAATGTCTCAACGCGTCTCCATTTTTTATAATACAAGTAAGAAAGTACAAGTTAATCGAAGGACGATAACATTGTGTAAAAGTGTGTGAAATAAAGAACAAAAAAATATATTCGAAGGATAAAATTGAGGGTTTTAAAAAATAATCTGTTATGCAAAACACTTTTTTTTTCGTAGAAAAGATGAAGAAAAAGAAACGTTTCGTAAAGAGAAGACGAAAACAAAGGAATCGTGCTCATTTGTGTCACGCGAGGCATTTAGTACCTCGTGACGTTTCTGTGTATGTTTTTTTTTTTTTTTTATTGCACACGTGACGAAGCGATGTCTTTGCTAAGCAAGCTCGTAAATAGTTCGCTTCTCGTGCGAGTAATTACGTTTACAACTAAAAATGTTTCGTCAAGATCTACGTTTCGTCAGTGGATCGATTCGTCATCGTTAGTTGGGATGAAATTTCATGAAGTGCGAACTTCAATCTATCGAGGTTTGCACGTTAATGTCAGCCCCGGTGAAAAAGCACAATGTAAATTCGACGACACTACCTCAACCGATAAAGTAAGATAATCTATTTTTATAGCACGTTTATTACTTTTTAGACTCTTGATAAAAATTAATATCTTACGTCACTGTTTATACATTTTTGACGAGGAGTGAATTTTTATTTTTAGACTTTTTATTAATTCTCTTTCAAACACACAAATTGTCTCATAAACTGATCAACTTCAGACACTTCTTAATTGTCATTTTCGATTTTCAACAACAATTTTATGTTAAAAAGTTATTTACATTTTCTCGATGTACAAAAGATTTTTTTTTGCTCGTCTTTACATCGGGGTTGCAACTTTTCTGGAAATGTGTATTATGGAAAAAAGTTGAAAAAAACTTTATCCTTTTTATTTAAAAACCTGCCCTTCAGTGACGAAAAAAAAATTCTCTGACGCAATGAGGACTTTGTCCACAAAAGTTTATCAAAGACCTTCCGATTTGTTCATTAATTTACCAGAATTTTCTAATACTTTTCAAAAAAAATCACAGTTCCTTTTTTTGCTGACAAAATTCACTTGTATTCTAAAAAACTAACAAAATCAATTTTACACGATAAAAGAAAAGTGTTTGATTGCTTTTGAATAAGTTTTATGTCAAGTTATCGATTTGTTAATAAATTTTCTTTCCGTGACTGTTGGGAATCAATGTTTATATCGTTTTTAAGATGGACAATTTTTTTTAGGCTTTTTTTAAATCAAAAAATACATACGCCAATTTGAGACTCAATTAAATGTTTCGCTGTTCTGCAAATGATACTTGTGACATCTATTTTTATTGAAACGTGAAATTTATGTTTTTTGTCCAGAATTATCCAGTGGTAGAGCACTGCTACGATACCGTAATCGTAGGTGCTGGTGGAGCAGGCCTAAGAGCCGCGTTTGGTTTGGGAAGTAAAGGTTATCGGGTTGCGGTTGTAACAAAATTGTTTCCAACGAGATCTCACACCGTTGCTGCGCAAGGTGGAATAAATGCTGCTATTTGTAACGTCGAAACTGACAACTGGCTCTACCACATGTACGACACGGTCAAAGGTTCAGATTGGCTCGGGGATCAAGACGCAATACATTTTTTGACTCGA
Organism: Campoletis raptor; assembly: GCA_948107755.1. Lineage (NCBI taxonomy): Eukaryota > Metazoa > Arthropoda > Insecta > Hymenoptera > Ichneumonidae > Campoletis > Campoletis raptor. The sequence continues at coordinate 15,996,930 of OX403627.1, forward strand.
GAAGCACCACAAGCTGTTTTTGAACTAGAAAACTATGGTAGAGCGCAATTATTTCCTCGTATTTACAAATAAATAAAAATACGAGTCGGAACAAATGAACGGTCACTCGTTCGTTATCAAATTCGTCGTTAATTTCTCAGCGACCATATCGTCGTGAAAAATGGTCGTAAATATATTTTTAAAAAAGCATTTTCAAGCTTGAAATGTCAAGTTTTGAAACCTTCGTAAAAAAAAAAAAAAAAAAAAAAAAATTCAAAATCAACGAATGTTTTCGACTTGAGAGTGATACATGACGTTAGATATTTTTTTTATTGAATACTAATTAAACAACGTTAATTTACATACATTCCGCTTTAATTTCATTTTTTAACGATCACTGTACGATTTTTTTTCACAAAGTTATCAAGTGTCAAAAAAAAATCGTACTTTTGACCTTGAATGTTAACAACTCGAAAATCAATGATTCTGTAAAATCTAAAAATAGATTTCAACTTTCCATCGATAATATTGTGACGAATGTTAAGTGATCATTCGTTTGATTGTTTTGTAATTATTTATAAATTCTTACGATTATTCGTCCGAAGCTTTCAATAATGAGACAGAGCAAAGAATTTTTTTGCTATCGAAAATGACACGAGAAACAATTCTTTAATCAGAGATTATTGAATAACAACGATTGTACGTAATTAGGTTGTCCATTCAGTCGTACCGAAGACGGAAAAATTTATCAAAGAGCATTCGGTGGCCAATCATTAAAATTTGGTAAAGGTGGACAGGCTCATCGTACATGTGCAGTGTCTGACAGAACAGGTCATGCAATGCTTCACACGCTTTACGGTCAAAGCCTTCGCTACGACGTCCATTATTTCATCGAATATTTTGTCCTCGATTTGTTAATGGATGGAAGACGATGCAGAGGTGTTTTGGCTCTTGAACTCGAAACAGGACAATTGCATCGATTTCGTGCACATCATACGGTCATTATTAAGAAATTTTTTGAAAATAAATCGTCAAAAAATATATCGGAATATACTTTTTATGGTCTTATACTTCGTCCAGCGAATTTATTTTTTTGAGACGATCTTATGACGAATGATTTTGTTATTTATTCAATTTTCGTTAAATAATTTATTGCACGTGATGCAAAATAAAAAATTTGCAAATAAATAATCTTTCAGGTATTAGCGACTGGTGGAGCTGGACGTTGTTACTTCTCGTGTACAGGCGCCCATGTCTGCACAGGAGACGGTAATGCAATTGCATCCCGAGCTGGTTTACCTCTTCAAGATATGGAATTCATACAATTTCATCCAACCGGTGAGAACACGATTTATCACATTTATCAAATAAATCATCAGAAACGTATTAAAAATAAGATTTTTAGTGAATTCAGCGAATTAATAATCACAGTGAACTATAGAGAGGAAAAAAATGAATATCGATGCATTCCAACGATGGAAACTTCAACATTGTTATTTTTCAACCAAATCCTTCTGGAAGCTGGAAACTTTAATGATATCGTAGTCGTTTTAATACAAATTATATTCCGATTGTATATTCATGTGAAATTTTAATGTGTGTTTGAATAGATAATTAATTAAAATTAACTATGACAACATAATTAATTAATAGTTAATTTGTCATGGTTTTTTTTTTGTTAAATTTAATTAACTATGCCACACGTTCTTCTCGATGTTTGTAGTTGTCATAGTTGATTTTAATAAACAATGACAACTTTATTTTAATGTTGTCATAGTTAATTAAAATTAAAAAAATTAACAAAATTAGTTATTTTTAATTAACTATGACAATCGTATATATTCGTTTTCAATAGAATTTTGAATTTTTTCAAAATTTGACATTTTTTTAGGTATATATGGAAGTGGAGTTCTCGTGACTGAAGGCAGCAGAGGTGAAGGTGGAAGACTCGTGAACTCGTCTGGTGATTTTTTTATGGACAAGTATGCACCGAAAGCCAAAGATTTGGCATCGAGGGACGTTGTCTCCCGAGCGATCACTGTCGAGATCCTCGAAGGAAGGTTCTCCACGTTATTGTTATTCGGATCTCATTTTCTTATCAATATATCTCTTACAACTAATAACTGACCACGATTTCAACTCCGCAAATGACAAAAAAATCATGTTTTTGTCGATTTCTTATATTCGTCATTTTTTTAAATGAATTTTTCGTCGACTTAACTTCCATTAAATTCAATATTTCGCATACCATTTTATTCGTTATTGAAATACGAAGAGATTCGTGTTTCTCGCAAGTCTCTCTATCTCTGTAAAAACGACGTTAACGTCATGCGTCAGAAATTGAGTTAAAATTTGCATCCACGGAATGTAACGAAAATCGTTTCAACTCATTTAACAAACAACAACATTTATACGCAGTTTTTTGCGACCTATAAACTGTTTTTTCCATAAAAATAAGAAAGATATAAAAAATTAAAGAAATCAGCAACAAAAAGAAATATTTTCGTTGCATTCTATCGATCAAAAAACTTTTAGTATCATCGACAATATGTCAAAAAAAAGGGACACGAGTTCTAGGATTATTATTATTATTATTATTATTATTATTATTATTATTATCACAAAGTGGAATTAATTTTCTGTTTATGGTTTAGAGGTGTTGGAGAAAAAAAAGATCATATTCATCTTCAACTCCATCACCTTCCTGCTGAAACAATAAGATCGAAATTGCCCGGAATATCGCACTTAGCTTGGGTTTTTGCTGGTGTCGACTGTGAGAAAGAACCAATTCCAGTTATTCCAACTGTTCATTATAATATGGGTGGAGTACCGACCAATTGGCGAGGACAAGTCAGTTAAATGGAAATTTTTAGATTTCTAGACTGTTTGAGAAATGTTGTCAAAATCGTACTAAATAGACATTTAATCGTAATAATAATAGACTAATAATCGTAAAATAGACATTTTTACAGATTATTCGTACAATATTATCTCAAGGGTGATGAAAGAAAGAAAAATTCAAGAGATTACACTAGTAAATTTGAGAGTCATATCAAATTCTGATTTTCAACAAATTAACACGTAATCAAACGAGTTAATTATTTCTACAGGTCCACTAGAATAGACAAAACATATCGAAAGAAATGGGAGCGATATTTCGAAAATTTGCACTCATACAGATTCGGTATGGAGAGATTAATTCGCGATAAAATATTGGACTCAATGATTAAAGGATAAATAAATAAAATTGCATGTTAGAGATTTGTTTTTTTTTTTTCGAATAATTGTGAAAACAAAAATGTTTTTTACAGCTGAATTCTCGACACTCCCAAAAGTTTTGATGTTGAAATTAAGGAAATTCAAACAAAACAAAAAATGATAAAAATACTTAAAGATAAATGTTTATTTACAATTTAATAGTGAAACTGTCTTATTCATAATTTTTCGCACTGCAGCTACTTGGAATATTGTATTGTTTCAGGAAAATACAAATTCCTCGAAAGTGTTTTTATTCCTATTTACAAAGCTTCCCTTGCCCGAGATATTTTATTCTATCAAAAATTTAACTCAATCTCTTAAAGGTTCTTACGCGCGAAGACGAAGAGGATATTCCTGTGGACGGCCTCTGGGCAGCTGGTGAAACTGCCTGCGCATCCGTTCACGGAGCAAACAGACTCGGTGCTAACAGTCTACTAGAAATAATGGTCTTTGGTCGGGCAGTCGCTGAAAACATCGGAAAATATACGCAACCTGGTGACGCGCACGAAGATTTTCCAACCGTAATTCTTCAATATTTTTTGCCATATTAACTTTGCCAGAAATATTGACTTGAAAATCTTGTGGATACGAATTCGGTCGTGAATTCGCCTCAATTCGAAATTCGAGATTTTTTACGAATCAATTCTACCGAAAATTCCACGAAACAACAATTCATTTGAAATGGCGTGAAGTTAGACGCTAAAATTTCTATTTTTCATCTAATAATTTTGATTTTTTCGAATTGGATTCGTTTGTCATTTCAAATAAACAACTATTCGTTCATTCACGATTTTCAGGCGAATACATACGTTTCGAAGGGACTGTGTTGATTTTTCATTTTGTTATGTGGTTGATTCACCAGAGGTCACTTAGAGGGCATAATTATTTTTACGATGTTGATATGTCGGAATTCGCATCATTGGATTGCAACCGAATTCTTTTTTTTCCTCTAATAGACTAAAATTTCTTTTTTAAATGCAAAACAAAACGCTTTTACCTTCGTCAAGGACATCGAAGAACAAACGATTCGACGTTTCCATGCGACTCGATACGCCAAAGGATGCGTGAGAATATCCGAACTTCGGGAGCAAATGCAACGTACGATGCAAAGCTATTGTGGAGTTTTTCGCACTTGTCCGATCCTGCAACGTGGATGTCGCGAAATAACTCGACTCTACACGTGCGAATTACCCGATATTTGCGTTCGTTTCCATTTAGATTTATTTTCGCATTAACTTGAAGTTGATTACGCTTACATTCTTTGAAAATGAATATTTACAGTATAGAAAATTTGACAGGTTCAAGACAGAACGTTAATTTGGAACACTGAGCTCATCGAAGCACTAGAACTTCAAAATCTCATGTTGTGCTCAATGCACACTGTTTACGCGGCTGAAAACCGCAAAGAATCACGAGGCGCTCATGCCAGAGACGATTTTCCGGTAAGAACTTATATTTTTGACGTCATACCACTTCCGAACCGACTTTGAATAAAATTTTCATAAACCCGTGACAAATTCCCTAGTCCTAATGTGTATCGATGAAAAATGTAAAAAAAAAAAAAATGTGTATATCGAAAGCAACTGCAACGGAATTTTCGAATACTTCAATTGTTGAATATCGACGAATAATCATTTTTCATTGTCCTCGTGTATCTCACATGGTAAAAAATCTGTTCGTTTTTTGGAAATATTGCCAACTATTGAAGCAGCTGATGGATGAAAGTATTATGTAGTTGTTTCAGGTGACATTCATTTATTTGCGGATGTCAGGATAAAAACGTTTAATTTGTAGTTTTTTGTTCCTTCATTCGGTTGATGTTTTTGATACAAAAATTTTAGAAAGAAATAATCATTACAAAAGTTCGAGGCTAAGGATTTTTATGGTCGTGACGTTCAACAGCCTGATATTTACAGATTTATTATTATTATTATACTTTTCGATAAACTACACATTAAGATCCACACTACATTCTTGCATGATTATAAAAATCGTTAATTATAAAAATAAAATTAAAAAAAACACCGAACGTCCTTGACAAAAAAAAAATATAATTTCCGATGCAGAATCGTATTGACGAGTATGACTACAAACTTCCGCTACAGGACCAAACGAAACTTGCCCTGAGCGATCATTGGCGCAAACATACGCTCACATGGGCGACAGAAGATGGCAAAGTAAATCGAGTTCCGATTTTGTTTACAAAAACTATTCTTTCATTGTATCATTAAAAACAGAAAGAATTTTAAAACGTGTTTCTATAACGCAGATTTGCGTGTCGTATCGTCCGGTTATTGACACAACGCTGGACGATTCCGAAGCTAAACACGTGCCGCCGGCGATTCGAGCTTACTGACCTGCGTTAACCGGCTTTCTTTTGTCTACCAAGTACGAACGTCTGCCCCGCAGTCCCTGATCTCGCACAGTTCCTCGACCATTCGAATGCCCCAAGACAAACAAAAAAATCGAGAATAACAGCCCGGATTTTAATGCATTATGTATATGTAACAGTGTTCTCAATGACCTGTCGTCTCGTCTATCAACACGGTCAATTGTACTAATCAAATATATCCAATAAGACTTGAACTTTACGCCTCTCATAGCCTTCATGAAAAATAATACTTTGCGACCCACGCTATTGAATATGTAGCCCAGGCTTCATAATTGCTCAAGCGGTTGTATTTTTTTTCTTTTAACTTTACTGCTTTACCGTTTCACTACAGACTGAGCCATTTGACCCGCCCAATTTCTTAATTTTTTTTTCTTCTGTAAAGAATAATAATTCTCCGACCATGAAACGCGCTTTATTTTTTACGATGTCTACTTTTTTTTTTCTTTTCAAAAAAATGCATACTTCGACTGATATTGTCCGAACAATCAACAACGTCTGGAGTCAAATGACCCCTTGTGTTTAGTAGTCAACAACTCTGTGTGTTTTTGGTCGTTTTCACGAAGGTGCACAGTCGAAGGTCCAATATATACAAATAAAATCAAATGAGACCGATTGAATATATCTGATAAATGGAAATGAAAGCATCGAACACAAAAACAGATCGATGAACGAACAGACCGGATGAATGAACGATAAACATGTTAAAATTTTTTTTATTGAATAAATAAATAAAATGTTGATTTTGAAAAAATCAAAACCGAGCCTTTGAACTGAAATGACACACGTTCTTCTATGGTTTTTTTACTACAGACTTACAGGTATCAAAATTGCACCCGAAATTCAACGTTTACATCTGGGAATTAATTAGTTGAAGAAAAATGTTAAGTGCAAGAAAGAATTAATGAGCCCGATTTTGGCGTTTTTTGCTCCTTAGAAAAAAACAAGTGTATAAAGCAAGGCGCCAGCTGTGCATTTGTCGAGCCCAATCAGTTCGACCAATGAAAAACTTGCAAATAAGCAGCGAGCCCTGAACAGGTGTTTTAATTATAAATACACAATGTTAATTGAGGAACGTGGATGCTTATATAAATTCCAGATTAACAGGTGAACTTCATAAGTATTTTTCCACTCGACCACGTGAGCTCACACATAGGAAACGGTTGATAACCACTGGCGTTTTTATCTCGCGTGAATTCGTTCGATCCACAACGAAAAAAAAAAAAAAAAAAAATTCCACGATTCACGAAATCCTGAGATTTTGCGAGTACGATATCGTTCGATGACGAATTATATCTGACATTGTTTTTATTACGGGAGCAGCATGTGGTTGATGGTCAAAGAGGCGGGGCAGAACTCGCAGGGGGATCTACCGGGAGTTTTCTCAACGTTTCGTAGCGTTTACGTCGTTGCGTGGGGTTGGCAGCAGTGCCTCAACTCAACATCAGTTCGTTTTCGCCGTGCGAGAAGTGCGCGAAGTAACGAGGGTCTAGTGGGGCGCGCACTGGATTTGTACGAAAGAAGGGTTAGAGCCCCCCGTTTTAGTGAAATCTCAGTTATCGACAATTTTTTAATTTTTATAATAAAAATTGTTTTTTTTTTTCGCATTTGTGGGTGATTGCAGGAATTAATCTACGACAACGTGGCAGCCTCAAAATGAGTGGAATACTCAAGCTCTCGTGTCTACTAGCGCGAAAGCCCAGCGTCGCCTTGGTAAATCCTTTGCATATACGAAATTACGGAATATATAATTTTTAATCAATTTTCTAATTATCCCAAAGTACAAATTCATGTTTTCATGTAACAATTACTGATTTAATTATAAAAAGTGTTTCGTCGTGTTACAATCGATCGAAAATTTTCCTTCGTTACGTAAGGATTTCACCGTCGCAAATTGTAATTAATGTTTTTCTGCAACACAATTATTGGTACGAATTTCTGTTGTCCCCTAAATTATAGCATTACTCTTTAAAGACTGGATATTCAAAGGGCGCGAAATAATTTCCATTATCGCTTCGTCTATTTAGTATCTTGTGGCTTTTTATGTTTTGTTCAATTCGAAGCAGAAGACAGCGACAATGTTGTCCCTCGGTAACATTTTCGTCTTTCGAACGATGCTTTCGTGATTTTTTATTTTCGAATTGTCTTTTACTTAAAAATTCACAGACTTATTTGAGGTTCGCAATGAAAGGAGTGCTAAATATAGTCCAATTGATGAATCGATGTATTCGGTGTATGACAAATGGGATCAATTTTTTTGCCATTATTTTGTGCAGCGGAAGTCTTGCCTCTGACATTTTCCCCCCTCCCTTTGCTCTCTCTTCTTTCGGTGGAGAAGAAGGGGAATCGATGCGTTTTCGTGACGAGTCGATCACATGAAAGTTATCTAATTCAAGATTTTCGACAGTATGCCGTAGATTAAATTTAATTTTGCTCAAATCTTGCACATGATTACGACGGTTCAGTCAAAACATGATGCGCAATCTTTGTTTTTCGAAATATTGCAAGATTTTCATTACGTGATGAATCCTTACGTAGATGAAAATATTTCGAGACTTGACGAAACAAGTTCCTGTTATCTTTTTTCTCATCGTTCGATTTATTCGATTATTTTCTTTTTGAAACTCCTCAATTTCCAGAAAATATGGTTAGGGTCGTCGAACATCGAACATGGAACAGCAGCATTCTATTTTCGAGCTTTTATTGTTTTATCGTTATTCAAATTTTTGACGCCCACACTCAAATTCATCTATACAGTCGAAGCCAATATCATGCGGTTCGAGATAAACGCAGGTTATATAATGCTATCAAAAAAGTAATTAAATTATTCCTCCTATTCTTCGATCGCAAAAAGTCATCAAAAAAAAACTTTTACAAAAACAGTTCGATTTACGCAAAAAAAATTCCTGCAATACGAAATTATTTCCATATACAATAATTATGTTTTATTTTTATTCATTTGATAATGAAGCATTAAGATGGATAGCAGTAAAAAACAAATAATTGCAAAATTGTTTTCCAATCATTAGAAAGAAACAATGGATTCTTAATGCACATGCTGTGCTTTCAATAAATATGATTTTTTTTTCATTATTGTTATCGATGTTATTATTATTATTATTATTATCGATCTTAGAGAAAGACATTGCAATCTGGGCTTGGTACGAAAAAATTATATAGTGAAATATTATTTCAGAAATGAAGCGTGATTTAATGATTTATTGGGAACAATTAAATTTATCGCGAAAAAAAAAAACATTAATCTACTAAGCCATTAATCTTCTGTATTTGTATAATTCTTGTGAGAACCAAAGCAGCGTTCATTCTACTCATAAATTATGATTCAATATGCAAGGCTGTCTAGAGGCTTTGACAGTGTTCACTCGATCGAACTACGTTTCAATGAAAAACTAATAATAGGATGTCATAGCAAATTTGATGGAATTAACTCTCATAATCGGGAATATTTGTAAAGAAAGAAACCTAAATTGTATTTGTAATTTAGTGTGTGACAAGTATAAATCTGCCAATGGATTGCGTAACACTTCACATTTTTATGATAACAGGAATCGCCTCACATCGCTTCATGAATTAGTCCGGCGTGATTTGTAAACAGTGATACGGGTTATTGATTGGCATATTTTCAATCTTTTTCTCTGTCTTTACCACAATTTTTTATTCAATTGATTGCTGTGAGGCAAATTGATAAATTAATCAAGCTGACAAACTGTTCATTTCGTGATCATTCGAATTATGAGTTGAGAATGTTTGTGATTAAACAGCGTTAACATACAGACATATGGTAGACGTCTTTTAAGAAGATACGTTGAATAGACAAGATTTGAGGGATTAACTGCTGAGCTATAATTAAATAGTCATATTAGACATTTAACGATAACTTGTTGCTTCTTAATTGAACAGAACTGTATAAAATAAGATTTTATAGATTCATTGAAAAATCATTCAAAAAACGTGTTTCAGGGATTGTGTAAAAGAAATAATTAAACAATACTTTGATTGCTAGAAATATTGTGACGTTTCTAAAAGCCTAGATGTTGATACATTATTTTCCATTACTCCCGAATCATGTTAAGTTTTATCCTTCAGTTTGTACCATATTTGATTGAATTTCCTCACATGGGAATACTGAGGGCTTATTAAAATGTTGCAGCAAAAATTGGGACTTCCAGCGGTGGCGAATCGTGATTTTCACTACACGCCAAATGAAAACGCTGCTAAGGTTTCAGATGCTATTTCCAAGCAATACCCGGTAGTGGATCATTCTTACGACGCTGTAGTTGTAGGTGCAGGAGGTGCTGGTCTTAGAGCAGCTTATGGACTCGTCGCTGAGGGATTCAAAACAGCCGTTGTGACAAAACTTTTTCCTACAAGATCTCACACCGTAGCAGCTCAGGGAGGTATTAATGCTGCACTAGGAAATATGGAAGATGACAATTGGCAGTGGCATATGTATGACACTGTCAAAGGATCTGACTGGCTTGGCGATCAAGACGCCATTCATTATATGACACGAGAGGCTCCAAAGGCTGTCATAGAATTGGAAAACTGCGGCATGCCCTTCAGTCGTACCAACGATGGTGAGTCTTAACTTTTTGCTACAAATTTTTCCTCGCAACAGCCACAACAACGCTGATCAAAATTTTTCAACATAAACCGCAAATAATTATAAAAAATTGGATAGGCGAGGATAAAAATCTTTCATCCTCGTCCACACAATAAAGATAAAAATGAATGGTCGGGGAAATATAACTTGGATACAGCAATTATCAATCGACACTTCATAGTTTTATTGACTTGCCAAATAGGAGGCAATTTTTGTTTTTTTCACACAATGAACTTATCCATTTTTTTTTTGTGACTTCACTTTAGGAACGAGACAAGCTGTGAGTATGAATAACAACATTTACATGCTTCCATCTGAATCCAACGAGGCATTATCACTTTCAAAGTTTCTCATGGAATTATCTTCTCCGGAATCGTACTCAGAATCGCTTTTATACTTGTCATTATCCTTTTTCTGCTTTACAATAATTATCATATTGTAAGTTATAAATTTTAGTCGATAGAAAAAATAATTGTGAATAATAATTATTATTCTTGATGGTTTACAATACCTTAAAGTTTGATCCTTTGGGATTTTTAGATTTCTTGGTCCGAGTTTGCTTTCTCAAGCTCTCTCTACTTTCTTCATTGTTCTCTTTTTCCAATCTTTTCTTACGTTTCGCTTTATTCGCCGCGTCAATGTAGGGCTGTTTTTCGTCAGATGACATTTCATTCCACTGTTGACTAGCCAAACGAAAAATACTTGCGTTTCTGATTGCATGATTTCCACGAAGATTCTGGAAATCGATGAGGAAAATTTTGACAACGGATCAAAAGTGGCATTCGGATGAAGTGAAATAATGATAAAAAATTTTGAAATATTTTTTTTACCTCTCGAAAATGTTGCATAAAATTTAACCAAGCGTTAGAGCTTTTCCATGATTTTTGGGTTCGCAGGCTCGGAGTCTTTCGTGACGACGATCGCGATCTTGATCGCGATCGCGAAGATTTTTTATCTTTCTGTAGAGATTCGACTTTTCGTGATTTTCTGTTACTACTAGATTTCAAGGTTCCTGCCTCGTCATTCTTGTCCTCATGGTCCTCGTTAGGTTGATCACTTTTTTCACCATGTTCCTCCTCATCGAGATCCATAATATTTTCTAATAACGGTTTTATCAAACTCAGTCCAATTTTTAATCGAAAACACTCACAACGGTCCCTGAAATTTTATTTACGTGTTCATTTTTTACCAACATGGACATAACTCGATTTTGAGAGAAAATACGAAACATTTACATACAAGAAATAACAAGTCACATGACAGAAAGCGTTGTCATGCAAATTTTTCTGCTCTGAATGACGACGACTTCGTTATATCGATACAATCGATTGATTTCGATCATTACTTTTTTAAAATTAAAAAAAAAAATTTTATCGTATGTAATTTTCCCAATAAAAAATACTCGCCGGATAATCTCAAAACGATATCAATTATAAATAATAAACAAAAAAATAAGAATAATTAATGAGACTCGAAATGGAAACTTTAAGTCTTGAGTCCACTGGAACATTCAGATACGTCAATAAATTTGAACCACCATTCTTTGTTGATTGCATAAATGAACACCGCGTATAAATAAATATTCAAATTTCGAATTTCTTCATTAGAAAATTCATTTTGTACTCAAAAAAAAAAAAAATTTATTCACAATCTTAATACATTACAAAAATTTCACAGAGTTTTTTCAAAACTTTTCTTACAGTGGTTTTGGTTTAGAAATTCGTTCATTTTTAATTTCCAAATTTCGAGTTCACATTCGTATTCAGCAAAGCCAAAAATCCTTGAGTGCATGTTCCGGAAGGATTGAAAAACGTTTGTTTACTTTAACTTCCGTATCCACGTACCGAATTAATTTTTTAATATTTATTCCTTCATGTTTGATTGCAGGAAAAATCTATCAGCGTGCTTTTGGTGGACAGTCCCTAAAATTCGGCAAAGGTGGTCAAGCTCACAGGTGTTGTTGCGTCGCAGACAGAACTGGACACTCTCTATTACACACGCTTTACGGCCAATCGTTGAGCTACGACTGCAATTATTTTGTTGAATATTTTGCTCTGGATTTGTTGATGGAGGATGGCGAATGCAGGGGCGTCATAGCTCTTTGTCTCGAGGATGGCACGATTCATCGTTTCCATGCGAATAACACAGTCCTCGCGACTGGTGGTTATGGACGTGCTTATTTCTCTTGTACTTCAGCTCACACCTGCACTGGTGACGGTACAGCTATGGTCTCCAGAGCTAATCTGCCAAACCAGGATCTCGAATTTGTTCAATTTCATCCTACCGGTAAGTTTTCATTATTCAAGGGATCAGAAAACCTGACCAAATGTTCCTTTGAAATTTTTCTCATGAGAACTGTACCATTTTCTACGAAATATGATCGTGTGCCTTATAATGTGGATTTCCTTAAGAATAACATTTTTCACGACTAAAAGTTATCAAACATTATCCATACTGCCAAAAACTCTGGAAACAGAGTCTTAGGTCAATGGTTAGCTGTATGAAAAATAATTTTATATTTAAAAACCGTTTTAATTCATGGACAAGGAGTTTATAAAATTGGAAATAAACTGATAGAGACGTTTTCACAATATATCGATCCCCCATTTTGATAGTTCTATGTCGAGGAAAACGCTTCGCTACTTTGAACCTATTTTCAAAATATTCGCCTTGTTCATTGTTAATCGATATTCTTGGAGTTTTAACAGGATTTTTGACAGATACTACACTTCGAGAAAAAATAAATCTGAAAAATTGTTTCATTTAACCTGTCCGACTAAAAGGAACTCCTAAATCAAACGATTTCGTAGATATACAGGATAAAACAATAAAGCTCAGTTCCTTAAATATTTCTTAATCGTTCTAAATTTAAATGTTTTCTTTTAAGTTCCTTGCCGCTAGAAAATACTTTTTTCGGTTCAATGATCCTATTATTGATGACGATATTCAAAGTTCGAGTCATGCTGTATAATTATAATCCATGCATTTTGGACCGAATATTATTTTCTCACGATCAATTAACATTGATACGTCAAGTCCAAATTTATTTAAATGGTTTATGAATCACGCAGGAATTTATGGCGCCGGATGTTTAATTACCGAGGGCAGTCGTGGTGAAGGAGGTTATTTAATAAACAGCGAAGGTGAAAGATTTATGGAACGTTACGCACCAGTAGCCAAAGATCTTGCATCTCGTGACGTTGTTTCGCGTTCAATGACCATCGAGATACGCGAGGGACGAGGTGTTGGTCCGGAAAAAGATCATATTTATTTGCAACTTCATCATTTGCCGCCAGAACAATTGGCAGCTAGATTACCCGGCATTTCCGAGACTGCTATGATTTTCGCTGGTGTTGATGTCACTCGCGAACCTATTCCTGTCCTTCCCACGGTACATTACAACATGGGTAAGCTTTCGCGATATTCACCATTTTCTAGTACGTTTACTACGTTCGTTATAAAGAGAAAGAATTCATAAATCTCATGAATCAACAGTTTATTCTTTTTTTTTTGATGATTTTTTGTGTTTCATTTTTGTTAATTTACTTTTTTTCAGGCGGAGTACCGACTAATTACAAAGGACAAGTTTTGACGTCACAGAACGGCCAGGACAAGGTTGTGCGAGGTTTATATGCTTGTGGCGAAGCCGGATGTGCTTCGGTTCATGGTGCTAATCGTTTAGGCGCTAATTCTCTTCTTGATCTCGTTGTTTTCGGACGTGCTTGTGCAAAAACTATTGCGGCCGAGAATAAACCGGGTGAAAAAGTTGCTCCTCTGAGGCCGGTGAGTCAACAATCTTTTTTTATTATCTGTTTCTGATTGATCATGCCGCTGAGGTAAAATTCTGGACAAAAGTGTATAATATTTTAAACATTCGAATATCCAACACGGTATTTTGTTTTATATTTTTTTTTCTGAGAATAATTCTTACGACCGTATTATTTGTAGTTTTGCTCATTCGTGAATGTCAAGTTTTAACATCGAAAAAAAAATCGAAATCAATGACAGTATATTTACTAAACGGTTTTTTCTTCTCTGTCATAATTGAAATTATTAGCACACGAGAAAGGCTTAGAGCACAAGTCTACAAATTTGCTTAATTAATTTCTAATAATAGTCATTGACTACGACATGAACGACTTGAGAAATATAAGAATTGTATTCGGTACAGAACGCTGGTGACGAATCTGTGGCGAATTTGGATGCTGTGAGAAATTCCAATGGCACAATTACCACTGCTGATTTGAGACTGAGTATGCAAAAAACTATGCAAACGCACGCTGCTGTTTTCCGAGAGGCCCAAACTCTTCAAGAAGGTAAATATTTCTTCTGTGTACTTGTAAGAAAGATCATTTTTTTCTTACGATTATTATTCTGTTACTTCCAGAATTTTTAAGTCAGTGGAAAAAAATTCACGAACTTATGTAATTATTCACGGTGTTTCCGTGTTTTTCCAGGCTGCCGCAAAATGTCTGACCTTTACAAGAAAATGGACGAGATTAAAGTGGCTGATCGTTCGCTCATCTGGAATTCCGATCTCGTAGAGACTCTGGAGCTTCAGAATCTTATGATCAATGCAATGCAAACAATTTATGGTGCCGAGAACCGGAAAGAGAGTCGCGGTGCTCACGCTCGTGAAGATTTCAAGGACCGAGTCGACGAATTCGATTACAGCAAACCTTTGGAAGGACAACAGCCTAAACCGATTGAACAACACTGGAGAAAGCACACGTTATCGACGATCGATCCGAAGACTGGAAAAGTCAGTGCAAACGATATTATTTTTTATTACATCGAATTCAATTTGATCAAAACTGAATTGAAATTACTTAAAAATGTTTTTTTTTTTTCAGGTGACGTTAAATTATCGACCAGTGATAGATCATACTTTGAATAAGGAAGAATGCGCGACCGTGCCACCCGCAATTCGTTCCTATTAGATTCTCCACTTCACTAGTACCTTTGTAAACTTTAGTAATTTGCTCTGCTCGTAAAAAAAAAAAAAGAATGAAACAACGAACAAAATTCGAATCTCCAACATTAACTTAAAGCCTCGTTTAACGGCACGATATTGTGAAGAGACGGAAAAAATGTGTGCGGATAAGCGAAACTTTATGCCGAGATAATCATGAAAGTCCGCAACTAGAGAGCAGCAACTTTATTTATTCCCCCCTCCCCCTTCTTTACGAGTGAAAAGGAGAAAATGCAGTGAGAGAGAAAAGTTGAAATTGAAAACTTCAGACAAGGAAATCTTGACGTTCACCAACATTTGTCCGCATCAGTTTTTTCGAACTCACGACTCCGTATATTTTCTTTGCGTTTTTTATACGGCTCGTGAAAAGGTTACAATCGGATTTGAACGAAGAGCAATTTCTCGGGAGAAAAAAAAACGAATTTTTATTTTGACCATCATTTTTTTTAACATACCGTAGGCTGATCCACATTTTTTGAAATGGAAAAGTGGTTCTTGATTCCTTTGCCAAACACCATTCTGCATGAGGAATAAAAAATATGAGAGAGTAAGAAAAGAAAGAGGAGAGAGAATAAAAACGTCAATCGAAATTGTGGCGGCTCTGTACTTAAAAAGTCACTACAATTGTTAGAAGGCCGTTATTTCTGTACGATTTTTCTTGTGTACATCTTTCAAAACGACGTCACAAGGACTAGTCGATTTGATTTTAAATTTTACGTTCAGTCCGACTCACGAAAACAAGTCTTGCAAGGCCCAAGATTTTTTTTTTTGTTTTTCTTCATTAAACATTTTATTGAACAATTTTTAGACTGTGTAATCTTTGTTCCCCCAACGTCGTATTTCCAAGAACGCAGTATTGTTTTACACGATTTAAAAACCGCCCAAATCTGCTTGGATTTTGTGAGTTTGCTCATCAGTTCTGAAAAATAATTCCTGACACAAGCCCACAGCAGTTGGTCAGAATTGTATAAGTGTCAATTTATTTTTTCATTAATAGATCGTCAATTTCTACATTTTTTTTCCAAAACTCAATGTCTTGTTTTCAATCGATTAAATAGGAAACAAATCCAATTTTTTTTGACGAAGATTTTTCTAAGAAATCTTCCACGGGACATGAAGAAATGAAGTAACTAATAAAATCTTTGTAACATTTTATACATCATGATTTTTTCGAACGAATCAAATGGGTCAAAAAATCGTAATTATTAATCACGGAAGCCAAAACCGGCACAAGCTCCGAGTTCGATCGACTCGCGATCGAAAAAATAGAAAATATTTTGCATAATAATGGCGCTACTTAGAGCTCATTAATGAGATATACATATAGAAATAGGCAGGTAAAGATCTGAAAACGAATGTGGAAGGAAGTCTCGAATGTGACCTCGACAAAATGTGTATATATGATTAAGATTTTCCGTCAATAAAACGTTGATAAAGCTTTTATTACATTAGAACGCTATCTTACTCCGTTTTAAATCTGGGATTCAAGTCAGTTGATTAAAACAAAAAAATTAAGAATCGTCTGAGTAAGGGATAATAAATCATAAGTCGCTGGAAGCGAAAAAAAACATTCCAACATTGAACAAAAGAACAAGGTTTTTGTTTTTATTTTCTCATCATTTATTTTTATCTATTATGCTCGACATTGGAATAAATACTTTTTTTTCTCTATTTATTCTCAAGCCGCATAAATTTATCCGCGACGATAGAAAATGGAGATTTCTTTGTTCATTTTTTAATATTTCAGAAATTAAACAAAGGTTTCTTGTAGTTGAAACATATCTTTTGGGAAACGTTAATAATATTTTTTATGAAAAAGGTGGTACACGGAGAGTGCGGCGAATAGCTGAAGGATAAAAAAAACGAGGAAGAGTCATATTTTATATTTGTCGACAAATTTCATTTATTAAGCCCACAGTTGTTTTCGTATCATGGTTATAAATAAAAATTTTACAAGATTTAAATAAAAATGTTTACATCATAAGTCTCTCGATTTTCCAAAGTATCGCAACTACGAATTCGCAAAAGTGAAGTTGTTCTCCATTTTTTGTCTTCTCATTTTCGATTGCTTCGTGTTATTTATATCTTTGTTTTTTGATAGATAATACTTCAGAAAAACTTTACAAATTATCAATTTAACTTAAATGGGGATGAACTTGATGATTTAATGATTTTCAGTTTCGTTCGTTTGGTTTTTCACTGCCATACCTGGAACAACTTAATAATAATCGTGAGTCGAGTTTTTTGTTTGTTTCGTTCGTTAGAGCTTTACAATTTCCGCATCGGGTGTAAGCGCGAACCGAGAGGAGAAAATATAGATCAAAGGGAAGAAGAAATGACTCGAAATCTGTTGCTTTTCTCGTATCAAGATAAAAATGCTTGACGAGTAATTCAGGACACTAACGCAAACTAGCTAAACGCTAAAGTATGTAATTTTTCAACTTCTATGATCCAGCTAAGTGAAATTGTTTCCCATGAATAATGCATCTGTGTGTGTGTGTTTTTTTTTTTCGTCAAAATCTGTGTTTTTTTTTTACATTTACATATTCTCGAAGTCATTACTGTTTTTTCATTTTTCATGCTAACGGATATACGGTAGAGGGTGTTGCTTCGCATTTTCCTTTTAGTTGTTTTGATTTTTTGAATTAACGAGAATTGATATATAAGTATAGATATATATATATATATATATAAACATATATATATATATGTGACAAGCATTGGCGGCTTTTAGATTTGTGGCCATTTCATCTAAATCCTACTACAGTTTTTTTTTCTTTTTTTTTTTGCATTTTCATTTTTCACAGACAATTACCCTAATATTCACAATTCACAACGAAAGACAAGCGCGCGTCCATAGACGCCCGTAACAACAGTTCAGTCACACGTTCGCGCACCGCGACAAAAGTTGTTTTAAAGTGTGATTTTTTCAAAAATCTCATTTTTTGGACCGTATACGATGATGTTTTGCTAGTCATATTCAAGCTGCCGAAAGCTATCGTTATTTCGATAAAGAGTTAGTTCGCTCTCGATCGAACTACGGAGTTTCGAATTTCGCCTGAACACGAACGATAATAATAGTGATAATCATAATAGTAACAATTAGTGACTGGCTTCACCATTTGTTTGAATAAATTCAATTAACTAATCGTTAGGGTCGTAACGAGCATTTCGCAGTTTTTTTGGATATTCGACTTCGTGATCTTCGTTCTTGCGCTTGAGATCGTATCATCGTATTTGAAATATCGTTATCTCTCGCGCAACTAACGACAGAATCATCTGTCCCAGTTTTCCAGCATTAATCGGAACTTGTCGTTTATCCCTGCTAAGCGCACGCGCGTGTCTCCTCGTTTTTGTTGTTGTTTATAATCGTTTAACATTTACCTCCTTGGACCCTCTCTCAGCTCGAGCGGTAATTGGTCACAACAAATCAAAACTGCAGCGAAATAAATCGCCACATTCTCGTGGTTCCACATTCACTCGAATCTTCGCATTCGTACGATGGTGGTAACGGGGTGATTGAACGCTATAATGTATGGTGATGGTGTTAATCGTGTTTCTTCTTTTTTTTTCTTTTTCTTTTTTCATTTTTTTTTCAGCTTATTTTTCTTCTTTGCGTTTGTTGTTGTTTTGTTTTTAAGTCTTGTGCATGTTTGAGGCTGAGCTCTGGATCTCCTCGGGGGCCAGAGTTCACGACGTCGCTCGAAGCTTTTCGAGGGCAGGCACCAAACTCTCATCGAGTGCCGGTCCACAACTCAATCCACATTCACCGACCCATCTTGCCTTTCCGCTCGCGTGAGACTGCAACATAAAAATACAACAATAAACAATTGATCAAAATTCACAATTTTAACGAAAACAGTTACATTCGATTTTAAGGAAATAATTACTTCCTTTATCGATCGGGACGCGTTTCGCATGTTTTTACGAGATATATTTTAACGTTACGGTTCTAAAAACCCGTTTTTCACTCGTTTGAGTTCTTTTTTTCCAAGATTTTAGTTCTCGAACTATATAAATATATTTTCAAACGTTCTTTACAACGTCCGCTCAGTTAAAACGAAATCCAGATTGTATCTCATCATTTGTTTGAAAGTCAATTTTTTCTTGCAAGTTTTAAGACATGGGATTAAGACACCAACCGTCCGTGTGTCGTATCGTTTCAAAATGTGACGTTCAGTTGATAAGAATACAAATTTCACGTGCAAGTTTTCTTCATTTTCCACTAAATGTCTGTTGTTTCGAAATGAAAAACATGAAAACGCAAAAGAGCTTTTTCTCTTCTATTTAAGAGGGTTTACAGTCAATCTTTCATTTAGTCTTGAGAAGTTTTTTCCCAGTCGAAGCAACCAATTATAATAAAATTACGATCCACGAAGAAATCGCGTGGAAAAAAAAAAACAAATATTACAGGTTTTGGAAGGGAAAAGTCATGTTTTCTTGTTTCCGATTGTTTCGTTCAGGCTCATGGTTCTCTCAACAATCACGTGGTACCTGGGCCACAATAATGGCAAAGTTTTCAATACCCTCATTCACGCAAGTCACAGAGTTAACATACAGTTGAGTAGGATCAACTATGCAGCTGTGCTATCGGTGCTGATGTGTAATGAAGAACGAAACGAGTGCAGTGGGTCGAGTGTTCTCGCGATACACACGCGCCTCGATCGCAATTGCATTGTTGCCGAGAAGTCTTATCGACTTTAACGGAGTTCACGTACCGGTTGGAACGAAACGTGCCGACCGTTCTTATCGTGAATATACCTCGTAGAGAAAAAAAGAAATATGATGAAAAAAAAAAAAACGAAAACAAAATAGAAAATAAGAAGGAAAACGACTGACGACCTCCGATCCAATGCCGAGAGTTTATTGATTGCTCGTTATAAAGGGATTTTTCCCATTTTTTTTTGTTCAGTTTATTCGCCCCGGTTGGAATCTCACGGTCGTCCTTTTTCCTGTTTCTTTCGTGTCAATAAGAACAAGCCGTACGCGATATTAAGCTCGAACAAGTCTCTGCACACAGTTATTGTTGGATTGGGACTCTAAAAACGATTACGACTTTGAAAAAAGTTTCTTACCATGGTCAGGTCGCGTTTCCACACTTTATGGCAACGTCCTTCGCACAGTGGGCATGGTCGTTTCAAGGGATAATCACCACATTCCCTGCAATCGAGAGAAACGTGCTCCTCGCTCCACGATACTCCACATCTGTAATCGTAAATTTACGAAAATGTTACAGATTTTTCGAACAAATGATACATTTAATTGTATAATAATAAATAATAATAAATAATCTTATTAGAGAATCATTAATTTTTATAAATAAACACATTTTACTTGTAAATGTGTTAATGTGCAAAAAAGAACAATATACAAGACAAATTGTACCGACACATACGATACTGTGTCATACTCTATGTGATTCGTACACAAACAAGAAGAGTCAGCTATTATTTGATATTAATTCGTTGAAACGTTTGTATAATCGCTTAACTCCGGATCGGACTGGATCTCATTGTTCATCATTGTATTTCGAGTTCTCTTTCTCGATTGCGCAATAGAATCATGAACTTTTGATACATGCTTATGAGTGTACGAGTTTATTCTTTATAACTTGGTTACTTTACAACTTTGAGCTCGACGGTGATTGAATACTCTTCGGCATTAAAGTATTTAAGATTTGGCTAAAATATAAAAATATTTAATTTCTGATATTGAGCGAGTTATAACCATTTTGTTTTTAGTGTTTAATATCCAAAAGTAAATTAATTAAAGCGATTTCGAGATATAAAAAAGAGAAAAAGTTTAATACGGAGGAAAAAATGTTAGAAAACGAAGAAGAATATTCGAAAAATTGATAATTCGTGTGTTGAGACATTGTCGAAAGAAGAAATCAACACAGGCAATGCGGTAATTCCCTGCCAACAAAATTCGACGTAACTGTTAAGCGATTAAGCAATCCTTGATTGCGAAGTTTTCGTAGAAAATAAGATTCTCAACTAGTAAACATTTCGTAAAATCAGATATTCCAAATATAATGATAATTATAATATGAATATGTGAATTTAAGATTAAACGTTATAAAATGCAGGATTGAAACGATTAAAATTAATTTCAATTCTTTTATCCTGTAGTTAAGGTCGCGAAATGTCAGATTTTCACTCGAATAGTGAACGGACGCACGTGTCGTATGCATGACATTCACGTGAACAGTTCATAATGAAGAAGTGGACAGCTCTTTCTCTCTCGCTTCCTATCTCTTGGTTTTCCCTACTACAACTCAGTGACTCGTTTCAACGTAACACTGCTACGGTCTGCTTAAAAATTTAATGCTACAGCTGGACCGTGGTGACGCTTCTCACGTCCGGACACCACATGATTCACGGAAACATTCTTATAGTTGCAATTATTGTTCAAGGAATAAAAATTTGAATAACCGATTCAATTAGAGAACGAAAATCATTTTAACGATCAAGCTGATCGATTCTTTAAAATCGGGTACAATTTCTAAACAATTTTTAATATTTTTTTTGTGCTTCTAAAAAGACTTTGGATATTGAGCGAACCGATTAATTTTTGTAGACAATTTTGATTCTTTTTCTTATATTTTTATTGGCATTTTGCCATTTGTTGTGTAAAATTTGAGACTTTTGCCACCAGTGCCAAGTGACAGTTAGAAAAGCATTCTCGTTTTTTTTTTAATTTAATTTTTATTTTACGAATTAATCAATTTGAGGCTTCTCTACGATTATTTAATATTTGGAACATTTTTTGTTCTTTTGTTTTTGTTTTTTTTTTTTCCACAGAAGTTAAATACTAACGTAAAACAGGAGTTGAGTTGAGCACGAAGTTCCTCGATAGTAAGGATGGTGTCCTGGTACTGTGGATGCGAACCTTGAAGACCATCGTCTACGCTATCGCACAGACTGTGGCAAGACAGGGAAATGTTGCTCCTGAAAACAATAATAATATCCAGATGAGTTTTCAACTCGGTTTGTTACAAACAAAAATATTTTGAAATCCTGCTACAAAGATCATTGAAAATAATGTATCAATAATATTGAAATCGAATAACAAATGCAGTTCATTCCATTGCATCTCCGAATGTCCATAATTAATATTGATTAATCAATCGTTTATTCATAAAATTGAAATTTTCATCGTTGAAATTCACCGGAATCTAATTTTTTATGTAATGTCCAAAATTAATTTTCAATATGGCCCGAGGCAACCGAAGCAAAATTCTTTTGGTATCAGAAATAGAATGTTAAAAATAAAAATTTCTTTAAAAATTCAGAAATTGATGAAATTTTATGAATATTTATCGATGTGTCCTAACGATGAAAAATTCAATACGATTACATAAAAGAGATAAAGTGCCGACAGCAGTTCAGTCATTTTTTTTTTTTTTTTTTTAACATTGTGAATATATTAAACATAAAATGTTCTATTGTTAGAAGTGAGGCTGAAGAGTTGTTACAATTTGAGTGAACCCTCTTGGAACCCTCCTCGTTTCAATCACGAGTAGTTTCCGCTTACGCAAGTTGCGAATCTGAGAACGTACGTGGACAAATTGTTTTGGGGGGAGGAAAGATAATTCGACAAGAGTATACGTACAGTAAAGAAAGAACAAAAAAAAAGTGGTGAAGAAACATCGCGACAACTTGGAGAAAAATTCAATATAGAATTATTGTATCAAGTAACTTTTCCTCTCTGTCAGTAGTTCTTGCGAATAAATTTAGTGTTACAGAGAGATGGAAGGTCAGTATCATATATTCTTAGAATTCAGTGATTTCGCGAGTACGACAATAAGACTGCGGAAGAATCGTGACCTTGAACTTGAAAAAAAAAAAAAAAAAATGAAAAGATCGCGAACACGCGATTTTGTATACGTAGTGGTATTATTATGTACTCGCGAAGGTCGCTCACGAGTAAAACTCGACTTTGAGAAGAGAGAATGCCTTATGGTAATATCGGTAAGAGGTAGAGAAGCAAGGTGGCGTCCGTTGCCTTTCGCGCGAGGCCAATGCGAAGTCAAGCCTAATGTAAACACACGTATGCGTACTTTTTGTTTATAATATGCTTGTATTTTTATCTGCGTTACTTTTTAACCGCGTAACACGATTTAGTCAATATGGCTCTTCTCACGTTCATTAGAACGTACATTTAACTCGTCACGTATGTAAATTACAAACGGAATGATGCAAAACGTCCGAACCATCTGTAAATTCCCAGTAAAACACCCAGTCGCCGAAATAAATTTAATTGCTTCGTAATATTGAATCTTTATCCTCTTCTTTAAATTGCGAAACGTAAGAAGCAGCGTGTGGAACGCGTAGAATTTCAAAAAAAGAAAAATCCAAAATAAACAAAAATCCTTCATTTTTTAAATGTATTTTTTGTTTTCGTTCTCTCACAAATTTTACTTTTCATGGGAGAAACCTTGAACAAAAGAGACTCGAGATTATTTGTTCGAAAAAATGGACTTGACAGAAAATTTATGCATAAATATTTGTTTTTATAGGAAAAATAGGATGTAACGAAATTCGTCAGTTATTGTCTGAATTTTCGTAAAAAAAGCTTCGATTAATTTTATTATTAATATTCTACAAAATATCAAACAGAAAAATGGTTCATTACGTAATAGAAAAATGAGGAAAAAGTGGTTAGAAACAGAGAATCGACGAGAGAAAAGTTTTTACGATATACGCGATTGAATATCTTGCTGTCGAAAGCGAACAATTACAGTATGACGATGTGAGATTTACTGTGTAGTGTATATGTACGTACGATTATGTGGGGGAACAGTATAATACGTCGTGATAAAAGTTGTCGACGAATCGGGATCGTGAAAGCTCAGTGAGAGGCTTTTGTGGGTAATTATATACGGTGAAACGACCATGGGCCGTCGAGACAGACAAAATTGACAGGATATATATATATATATATATATAAACAAAGTATTAAAGATGTGATATAAAGAAGCGAGAAATCGGGTTGAAACGTTCCCGAGATTCTTCCTCGTATCGTTCTCTCGTGACTCTCGAATCGAAAGTCTAAAGAGAAATAATATTAAAAAACGACGACACGATGCAGTTGATTCGTTTCAAGGCTGCATACAGGTGCATTTATCGCAATATGGAGGAGTGTTTTTTTTTCTTCTCTCAACGTTATTTTTTTTTTCTCATCTATAAGGAATTCAACGAAGCTATGACTCATAGATCGTCGCGATTCTCGTGATGTAATCCAAAAATGGAGGAAGGTCGTGAAAGAATTCCAGAAAAGGAGCTGCATTAATTTGGTAAAATGCATTTGAAATTTATGCAATCTTCTCTTTCTCGATTTCACGTATCCAGTCAATATATATTTCGAACTACGATGTTTCGAGAAAATTTTGAAATGTATACGTCGTCGATGGTTATTTATCACGAGCGTAGCGCATGACACGTGCCTTTGAATAGTGGGAAAACTAATTCGCGGATTAAAACTTGCCAAACGATGACGTTATGCCGTATATAAATTTATATTTCATCAAAATACATCGTGTTTCAAAGTTTCTTTCCTTATTTACAATCCTCCTCGTAGATATTAACTTTTCGAATTATTTTATTGCATGAAATATACAAAAAAAAAAAAAAGCAACTGTGGGAAAAATACGAGAAAAACATAAGCGATGATAAAAATCACGTCAATTAAGCAATAAAATATTAGAACGTATATTATAATACGTGGCAAGCAAGTGATTGATGAAAAATCATATTCCGAAAACACCGAATTATTTCGAAGGAATATTTTTGAGTGTGTTAAAATAAATCGACAAATGGATCAACACTTAGGAATCCAAAAAAATGGATTCGTTAATTTATTCTTCGTTTACGTAGACTATGAGAGCAACGCCCAGGCTTTTAATCCGAGAAAATTTCATGACTCACTGTTATATTTGTTTATTTGCTATACGAAATTGGTATATACGCAGTTTGGAGAGTCAACGGTTTTTTTTGTGAATCAAGTTCATTATTCAAACATCCGTTTTTAGAAATTGGAATCTATTTTTAAAAGTTGTCGAATTTTTTAAGTTTCAGCAGTTCAGAGACAAATAAGTTAGAAAAATAAACAAAAAATATTGCTTTCAAATTGACGACTGTCATTCATTGATACTCGTAAGTTCCAAGACTTCTTTTGTGTTTTACTTCGAGTATTGCAAGCATAGCAAAAGAAAATAGAACTTACCCGTGTCGAGAGAGGCTTTCGTTGGCTGTTTGAACCGAAGTGATAGACATCTTTCTCTTGTTTTGATGAGAAACTGCAAAAAACGAAAAAAAAAAAAACATAGGTCTGTTAATTCAGGATCGTATTTAATGACGCGTGGGTGAAATCGATGCGTTTTCAGAATAGTGAAACGTGGAAAGTGACGGTAAGGATTCTCACTTTGAGATTTAATAGATTTTCAAGAGGTTCCACGTGTTTGTCAATGACCTTGACGCGAAGTCGCGATCTATCGAGAGACTTTCCCTTTCTCAGAATCAAAACTCTAGTCTTTCAACTTTCTTCCTCGAATACCTTGTTTTATTTTGTAACCGTAAATTCTTCAATCATTTTCCGAAGTTTAATATTTCCGAAACTGAAGAAACTTCATTCGTTTTTGTATTTTTAACAATTATCTCGCTATCTCTTAAATTTGAACGGTGTAATTAATTCTTTTTGTTAAATATTCAATCACGAAATGTCTTTCTGCTTTTTGTATTCGAAACCAGAATGTTGTTTCTTTATAACACGACATCAACACCGTTATAATGGAGGGGGGCTTTTTGAAACGGTACCAGCGCGTTCCACGGAACTGATATATAAAGATATTCACAGTTGCGATCATTGGTGACTCGGTAATTGTGCATGTCAATGGTAACAAAACAATTTATTCCCCTTTAATTCTATATCCGGATAAAAATATTCCGGAGAACTCAAAAGTTTGTTTAATTTGATGAAATATTGAAAAAAAAATGTATAAATTCCATATTGTGGGGCAAAATTTATTGTTTGTGACGCAGAAAACGAAAATGTGGGTCAAACGCGAATTGAATGAATTGTGAAACAGTAGGAATTAAGAATTCTATTGATTTCATAATAAATGGCGTCGTAAGGTGGAACCGCGAAATTTCTACTTGTGAAGGGCAATCCAATGTTTACTTGACACAGTTTATTCCAGTCTGTATTTTTCTCAACGAGGTCAAACTCTTTTTTTCGAATAAACGAAATTCACAGAAATTCAATCGTAATTTAGCTGCATACGAAGGCCGTTAAATGGGAGAATCGATTTTCCAAGGAACATTAAACAAATATTATTATAGCGAAGAGGTACTTTTATGAATCCGCGGAGGTTCGCAAAAACGAAAAAGGAAAAGTGAACTGTGGGAGTATTTTCATTAATGAACGAGAAGAGAGAAACGTGAAAATCAAATAACGAAAAAGACAGAGTGGGAACGAAACGTAGAAATGCTCTGACGTCAATCGGCAACTTTTCGAACGAATTAAAAAGAAACAAATAAAGTTCTCGATCAGATAATTATGGGTAAATATTATTTTTCTAAAAATAACTGAAATTTAAAAAAAAGGCTGCGAATTTTTGTTTGCAAATAAATGTTCGAAAATAAGTTGAATTATTATTTCTTAATCATTTTGAAACGAAAAAAAAACACAATAAATTCTTTTCAATCAATTAAATTCTCGAGCTCAGGAATTTCTTCATTGGATTTATCGTATGATAAGAACTCGAGCACCTTTCCAATTCTTTCGTAATCACATTACGAGGAGAAATTTTCAAAACTTCGTGCAAGAAAAAAAAACCTTTCGAGTCTCAATATTCGATCTCTCAATTTTCAATCCACAACAGATTCTGATTCGTTGACTAATTGATGATGAAAAAAAAATGAGAGACAGAAAAAATATAAAAGGCAAGATCGAAACGGTCGCGGAGTCGGATGTCGTTAAATGCAGTCGCTTAAAAATAAATGCCCTGCCTGAGTAGTCTGCGGTGGTTCGACCCAATTTCAGTATTACGATCGTATCTCTCATCTCAGGGGAAACGAAGAGGAGAGAAGAGTAAAGAGGGTTCACTTAAATGTAGATCACTGCGAATATCCTCTCCCTGCCATTCGTGACTTAATTACAAAAGTTAATCCAAGAGAAGTTAAATTACAAAGCTGCATAAATGGCACGTTGAAATTATACGAAGAAAAATCGATGAAAAGCTGAACGATCTTACAATTAAATTGGAAAAATCTTCCAGTATCGTAGAATTTGTTATTCCAACGAAAAAACTAAAGAATCTTAAAATAATATAAAATAAATTTTAGTTCATTCGTTTGATGTGTCATTTTTATATTTTTCGAAAAGTGACTTATGCTTTTTTTTAGTTTGTTTACTGTTATCGGAATGACAGATAATAAACTCGACACTGTCGGATAATTCATCGATTTCCTGTAAAATTTGAATTAGTCATTAAACGGAAAAGTAATCAAAGCTTTTGATATGCTCAAGAGGTCATGAACTATTCTGCAACAACTCTTTTTCAATTAATAAAATATAAATGCCAGGCACGTGTGCTCCGATCGTCCGTTTTTATTTTTTGACCAAGGTCATGGAAATTGTTTGAACGGATTGAAAGACGAAGCGTGGCTGTTGATATTGGCACGTGGGCGTTTAATCCCTTGGGATAAAGAGGCGGCGAGACGTAGGTAGCAAGAGGAGGAAGTGGATTTAACACAAAAGTACAAAGATCTCTCTGTATCCTCGTTACGGATAACGTATCTCAACTTGGTCTGATATTTATGACACTGGTGGGATAACCATTTATGCGTATTATCAGAAATTTCCATCAGACATTGAAATATCTCATTTAGTAAATTAAATTTAAACAAAACTTGAAAATTTTATTTCGAAAAAAAAGTGCATTTCCGTAGGAATACGATTTTTTCCATCTGGAAATAATAATATTCATAATTCTATTCACTTCGTTACGAAATACTTGTACATTTCAATTCAAAAATATTTCATTAATCTCATGTTTTAAAAATAATGTTGAGGCATTACTTTTTTTTTTTTTTTTAATAGAAATTAACGAATATATTGGGAATGAATTTTTTGTAGTTTTGTTGCAAAGAATCATTATTCAAACACACGATATTGCGAGAGCAGTGATAATAATTCGTGGTACGAGCACTCTAACCAATAAGTTTGTTTCAAACGGTTGTAAAAAAAATTTATTTGGCACGTATGAATAGCGAGTAGTAAAAAATTATCTAAGAATAAGTGCAGGTGGTAGAGATTTATCTAAAAATAACGAACCAAGATAATAAATTAAATGTTTGAGCTGAGATTAGGCACGTGGGTATTGTTTTCGATGAAGCAGAACTTGTTAAATACAAATAAACATAATATTGAGTTAGAGAAACCATTCGTTTTTTTTTTTTTTTTTTTTTTTTACAAAAAAATCAACTTCCGTCCACGTGGAGGTAAAAATGAAAAAAAAACAACGATAAAAAAATCTGGACCTTAAATAATGGGACACGCGCGTGGTTTTACAGATGAATAAGTTATATAACAAAAAATACTCAGTCTTGACGATATATATGTTGGAACACTTAGAGAAGATCTACGACGTTTGTTAACAGTGAAACCGTGACGAAATAAAACGATAATTTCCGACCTTGTTGCAACGATGGACGGAGCTTGAAGTTTTATGAGACCGAAAAACTTAGATATTTCTCTATTATTTTTGCGACTATAAGGTGCGTAAATATTTTAAGCTCAAGGAGGAAAAAAAATCAATTTAACGTCATAACGTCGCGACGTCATTAATTTGAATAAAAAGTAGGGAGAGTGTAGGTATTGGAAAAATGATGACGTAGTTGTAAAATCTTTTAATTAATCAATGACAAAGTGTATGCGATCGCTGGCATTATTGAAAATCCTTGAGGTTCACGTTTTCTTTATTCAATATCTATTTACGTATATAAAAATGTAACGAGACGTGGAGCCACCAATAATCAATACGTGCAGTTTATGAATTAGAGAACCTTGAGTGTGACGTAAACTCGTTGAACTTGTAACTTTCAATGATCCTTGACCATTAACTGTGTACCCTCGTTTGGTGCAATGAAATTCAAGTTGAAAATTGATTTTATCAATATAGAAAGAATCTTATAAAAGCAAATATCGATTTGAGGAGATAAAATAAAAGTGGGTATTGACGAAAAAGTAAAACGTTATCTAAAATGAATGAACGATAGCGATTGTAGAAATATGCTGTTTCGTCATCTATTTTATTTGAT
This sequence comes from Campoletis raptor, assembly GCA_948107755.1. Lineage (NCBI taxonomy): Eukaryota > Metazoa > Arthropoda > Insecta > Hymenoptera > Ichneumonidae > Campoletis > Campoletis raptor. The sequence goes on from OX403627.1 coordinate 16,026,476, forward strand.
AAATAAACAATTTGAAAAAATATTCATAATATCGTTCGATAAAACAACAGATTTATTCTCTTTTATTGGGACAAAATTAGTCAGTCATTAGCATAGAAATGAACTCTTGTTTCTAAATTCGTTCAAAATGGATGAAGATTTTTATTTTTATTTTTAGTGCCTATTAAAAATTTGTTTCGATCCAATTGATGATTCTATTATTTTCTTTAATATTCTTTATTTACATATGGATGAGTATATAGCGTCATAATAAGCTCTTTATGACATTATGCAGCATAAAGTGCACATAAACGTATATAACAGGGTCGCAGTGTGTCAACGAACGTTTCGTTCGTGTATAATGAGTTGACGCACATATACGAGAGACCCGATCGCATGTTAATTACGGTCATTTACCTCAATGAAGCACCTCGTGCCAGAGGATTGTCAATAGCAGATATTTATTTACTATGCTCGACGATTATCCGGATTTAATTCATTGACGTCAAGATTTCGTTGCCATTTGTTTTTGATTTATAATCCATTCTTGTATACAGTAAAAAGAAAAAAAGCGTACTAACAATTTTTTCATCGACGAATTCGACTACTCTTTTTTATTTTATTTTTCCTATAAATATCGCATTACATTAAAAACGTAATAAATTTTCTATTGTCAATTCAAAGCAAGTTTCGTGACTTCCTTTCAGCCTTAAGTTTTTTAAATTAGTAAGTCACTTTTTTAACAACAAATACCAGATTTTTTTAGTTCTGCATGCTCTCCGGGACATTCATTAATGTGAAGAAAAAAATTATCAGGCATTATTCTTTAATTGCACAAATATCAAATTTCATACTTTTCTATGAAAAAATTTATTTTCTATTAAACAAATATGAAAATGAATTTTTTTTCACAAGCTCGATAATCTTTAACAAATTTTACAGAATTCTTTCAACGAATTTCGTACAGCAGTTTTTGTGTCAAAAAAATAAAGAAACACTGAGTTGTGAATTTTTGAATTTCGAGTTTAGATTCGTAATAAAAATTTTAATCAATTACACGATAGAAAAACCATACGGTTCCAAAAAGGTAAAAATTGCTATGGCTGGAAAAAAGAAACGAAAATTTTTTAAGCCCGTAAAAATCAAAGCATCAGCTAATGAAATTAAGCACAAATTTCTATTAATTTCGTTTGACATTTAGGAAAATCTATTTATATTTATATAGTGGTATAACTTGGCAATATTTTGCACTAAAAATTTGTTGAAGCATTGAGGTAATGAACGAGCAAGAGATCCTTTGAGCAACGTACTGTTTGGAGTGCGGTACGAATCGAGAGTCGAAAATCCTAAGTTTAGAACGTCTGGTCTCGAGGGTCTGTCTCTTGGGGGTATGTGACTCGAAATGCATACTATGTTATTCGTCCACACACACACACACACACACACACACAAGTACAAACAGACGAATGTAACGAGAGTTCGTGTCTAGCGGGTATAAAGCTTTTGGCATTTATCCCAAAAATATATTCACATATATATATATTTATCTGTATATAAATACAACGTTCGAATATACATGTGATAGTCGAGCACGAGAATACTGTGTATTTTTATAAGCATTAGAAGTAGCTAAACCCACAAGAATAGAATAACGAACGCATTCGTTTGGTAGAGCCTTTTTTTTCAACACTTCGAAAAGCATAAAAAAAGAAGTATCGTAAAAAATAGAATGTGTGCTCAATGTATTTTTAAGCAATGCTAAAACCGTTCTAGTCAAATAAAGAAAAAAAGGTTTCAATTTCATTGTACTCTCATACGAGGCGAGTTGAACGAAGTGTAGAAATTCATTTTTCGCACGAAAGTTATACAAAGGTTTTGTGCTCTCACTTCCGGGCTTTTCCAAAGTGCAAGCTCAAGTAACCCCGCGCGTTCTCGAAAGTACGAATTTTCTGCAATTTTGCACAGTTGACGTTTTGTACTACGGAAGAAACTTGCGAGATTTTTCCTCGCACAAAGGAAAAGGGTCAATGACTTTTGTTCTGCGGAAATGCATCGGAGGTCGTGTGTGGGGTCGTTCGTTCGAGCGATCATTTTCTTACAATAAAATTCGTAATATTAATCGTTTTTTGTAAATTCACACCAACTATTCGACTTTACAATTAATACTCATTCAAACAAATAATAAAAACATTTCAATGCAATAATAACGATTATAAAATTTGTGGAAAAAAAAAAGAGATTTTTCGTACAAACAAATTTTACAAATTTCCAACAATTCTATTCTTATTGAAATGAAAAAATAAAAATAAAAATAAAAATTCTCAGCAAAATACGTGATTTTCACATATCAAAAATGTGCCTCAATATTCTTAACAGTGTTATTGTTTTCTTTTTTTCCTTGTAGTGTCAATCAAGGATCGAAATTGCCGACTCGAAAAAAAAAATGATTTTTTTGTTTTTTTTACAAATTTTCTCACATTCAGTCAGAAATAAAATATTCAGCTTTGTTTTATGCATTTATATGCAACGAGAGTAAAACTTATGCACTTCAACAATTTTGCCTGACTGTGAGTTGAGGATAAAAATTGTGCACGCACGATTTATCGCAAATGTTCAAGGCTTCGTACTCTTGGTCTGCTACTTCAAGGTTCTTGTATATTATAGTGTTCAACTGTTGGTTGCATAATGTCTGTCAGATTGAAAGGCAATGTGTGGTGTTAGGTGTGGGAATAAAAAATTCTTACAAATTCCATTGCATCATAAATAAGATAATCCAATTTCGTTATTAACAATAATTATTATTCAATCCCGATACGTTCGAGAATAATTGCTTAAGCGAGTTATTTATAGAATTTATTGTTCAATCGAATTATTATCGAGAGTTATAACTCAAGCATTTGAAAACGATCATCGGGATGATTTTTTCTTTTTATTTTTTTTGTATGCAGTGGCCGATAACTAAATTATTTTTTCCTGGAAAACTTGCAACCAAGAGAAAGTAAAATAAAAATTTATTTGACGTTTATTTGCTTTTTCAAATTGGGAAATAGGGTTTTTAAAAATTGTCATTTTTCGCATTATTTCGACGACAGGAATTCCGAGCCAATTTTAAAGCATTTACAGTATCGAGTTCGTTCTATATTCGTCGTAACTAAAATAGCGCAACTATTACGTGAACAATAGTATCGAGTTCAAGTTGCGTGTGGTACAAAAGTTACGCAGATACAAGAAATAAGTCCGAATCGATAAGAAGTAAGATTGCAATAAGAATCTGCTTTGTTCTATCGTTCATTTGGTGACGACAGTCGAGGTCAGAAATGTCTTGTAATCCCGTAGAAGTGAATTTTTACACTATATTAAATAATTTCTTATCGATGTGAATATAACTTTCAAGTTACGAAAAAAAAAAAGTATTATTCGAACAAAATTTAAAATCCTTATGACATTGGTTTTTAAAATAATAAATGTTCATAAAAATTCTTATTATTCGTAAGAATATCACAACGTAAAAATTCAACGTACAACGATAATTTGTGCGACTCAATCCTGCGATAAAACCCATCGGAAATAAATTATTTATAAAGATAAAAAAAAAGGAAAATTCTCGAGGTATTATATTTAATCATATAAACCAAAGCAAAGCAACACTTTACCATCTTTTATATGATCTGAATCCGGTTTATTGCCTGACTTGCGAAAGTGTTTTGACAAAAGCCATTGTCCCTCGTTCGCAATAAATACCTTTGTATTTATTTTTTGATTTACGATTCAAGAAGCTTTGTCGTACGATGTTCGTAGCAAACTTAGCGGTATGAAATTTCATCTCGACCGATATTCGATAGGCAAAAGTATAACGTGATCGTTATTATCGAGCAATCTTTATTTTCCATGCTGTCATAAATTATGAGGAATTTTCGTGGCGGTCTAATCGACAAGAATAAGGAACAATAAAAATTTATTCGATTAAAAGTTTTTATGAGCAAAATTAATGCAAAAAATAAAATACCCGATCGAGGAACACAACAATTTTTTGTAAACAAAGACTTTGGAAAAATAATAAACTGAGTCAACAAATAGCGATAAAATAAATAACTCTACGATCCATTTTTCCGAACGCAAACCCTTCAAAGTCGTCGTAAACGTTCCCAATCTTTTCTTTGGCATAAAATGTTTGTAGTTTGCAATTATTAGGTTTTATTGTACATCCTTATTTTCGTTTTTTCATAACGAACAGAATGGTCCGTAATAAACTTGGATTTGTTAAACATATGAAGCTGGAAACTATATAAAATGCAAATCAAAAAAGAAAATTGAAAAAAAAAAAAAAAAAAAAAAAAAAAAAACTAGGAAGAAATCATTTTCTCGACCCGTTGTGAGGTCCACAATTTCGAATATTTTCAACACTTTATTCTCAGCCTCATTAAAATTTTGAGCAACGCCTTTGGAATGAGTAAACGTTTAACGGAACATACTGAGTAAAAAAAAAGAGAAAGAGAAAGAGAGAGAGATGGGTTGTAATTGCTGCAAGACTCTCATCAGAGAATACCTGACCCTCTTATCGTGTTTTTTGCTTCAATCAACTTACACACCGCTATTCGGTTCGGCATTCACCGTTACAAACGTCAAATTTCTCGTAATGTATTATTTTCGTAAAAAAAAAAAATAAAAATACAAAAATATCAAAACAGTTGGATAAAAGTATACGAAAAACAAAACCTCAGACAGAAATGTAGTCATTTGTGTATCAACCTTGAAGTGTTTGGACTCGTTTTAAAACTTTTATGTCTGACTACGTGAACTCAAAACGCGACCTATGTTCGACGATTTTGACGAAAAATATGTGAGGTAGAAGGAAGATTAATTAAATTTTCTTCCATCAAAGTACATTTTAAAATAATAAATTTGCATCGTAAACACAAAAAAAAACGAATATTATATAAATCGAAAAAAGAAAAATCAAAATATAAGTAAAGAGAATAAAAACAAAAATTTATATACTGAAAATTCAAAGTAAAATAATAAAAACACACAATTATTATCGTTAGTAATATTTGAAAAATATTGAAAATCAAATGATTCTGGAAATGAGCGAAATTCGAAATTTCAGGTAGAAAATAAATAATAAAATAAGGGGACGGGTACAAATGCGACTCGACGTTCCCACGTTGATGCGGCGTGCAAGGACCTCTATAAGGACCCCCGGTTTATCGACCGGGTCAGCACAGCGTGGGTAGATATATACATATACATTTGTGCGAAATATCTACATATATATTGAAAGACAGTACGAAAAAGGGCCGTGAGCGCAACGTCCGTTATATCCTGTCCCGAACCCACCCGAAGGTTTTCAGGGCGGTTGCATGCATCCCACCCAACAACATTCTGTCTCACTCTATCTCGTCCTATTTGGAAAAGCTGCTCGACGAGGTATTGATTCTCGCATAGAGGCGACCCGAGGTCGACAAATAGCTGACCCCGAATGCCAGCTCTCCAAAAGTTTACTTGCAAGCAAGTCCATAGAATATTTCCCATGAATTTCTAGCAGCTCTGACCGTGGGAGATTCTTCAAAAGAGTCGACCAAAAAAAAGGCAGAAAGTTAAAAAAAAATGACCTGAGTATCTTTTGGGTCTCTGAATTGACGAATTTTACATTCGAATCGGCACAAAATTTCAATAATTCCACAACCAAATCCGTAAATAACTGTAGAAAAAATTTCATTTGTATAATTATTTGTATTGAAAAATGGTGGATATTCTTAATTGATGAATTATGCAAATAGTTTCGTTCTCGTTTCCCTCGAGCAGACAAATTTTTTTATTTCGAAATTCGAATGGAATAACTACGAGAAAAAAACCTTTGAATATTGCTGTAAGCGTTGTTCGTAATGTGCGTAAAGGTGTATTGTTAACAAGAGCCAATGTTTTGAGTCGGAGACACTCTGTATCGATCAATCCAGCGGACATATTAAGTCGCTCGCATTTACACACAACACCTACGCACACATTTGTGTACAACATGCGTACATTATGAACGAAAGAGAAAAAAAGGTGGTTTCAAGAATATATGTGACACGAGAATATAACTGAAGCAACACGATTATTAGCACGAATAATGATCTTCAACGATGATCCAATGCAGAGAATACAATTGTCGTTCTTTGTTATTTTCTATTTTGCCTCGTAATATCGGAGTTATGCGCGTGTGTGGAGAGTTATGAAAGCTTCAGAGGTGAAAGCTGCGTTAATCCAATCTGTTTTTATTTTTTCGTCCCAATAGAACCGCGATTTTATTGATAAACAACCAAAGAATCTCACTGTATGTTATCTCCTCAGAAATTCATTTCGAGTTTACGATTGTGAGGTGAGAGAATAAAAGAATTCAAACAGTTGGATCATTCCAGTCGAAATAATTGTCGTTTGAATATATAACACGAAAAAAAATGAGGATTGAACGATGCTTTTGCTCCTAAGTTTCAATTCACTCCACAGATCGCAAACACTCCACAGGGTATCTCGTATTTGTTCAATTTTGTAGGTATCTATTCTATTTGTATTGTTATCCATTATGAACACTTACTTTATTAGGAACAAATGAAGGAAACAAAATTTGAGTGTGTTGCACCACTTGACGAATGTGTAGACACTGCCGCGCTTGTAACACTTCCAAAAGCGATATTACAGCGACTATATCGTCGATTTCTTAAACAATTTATATAGAATATCAATGATTTATTCACAGTAGAAACTCTATTGTAGAGAATGCTACGTTTAATTTCGATGTTTGTTGTTGTTTGATGTTTTCAACAAAGTTTAAAATTTTGCCAACGTTAGGAACGCTATGGATCCGAAGCCTCACTGATCACTGAAGTTGCGGCGCGTCGACGCGCCGATTTTATAAACGCTTGGTGGGCGGAGTCGGTGGGGGACTGGAAGGGTATAGCGACACGAACGACGTCGGCGGCGACGACGGCAGCAAGCTGTGAGGAGGAGGGGGAAGCGTAAGGGGGAAGACAGACGCCGTCAATTTCCCGTTCCCCCTTCTTTTTATATTGCATCGCAAATTGTATAGTACATGAAATATATATATACATATATCAGAGTGAAGTAGGGAAAAAGGGCGTTAATGAAACCGTTTTCTGGCTCAAATCACGTTGGAGTTACGTCTTTGCAGTTTTTAGTCAAACTATTTCAATTTTCACGTGAATTTTTATCTGAAAGATAAAACGGCGAAAGTAGTATGTTTCTTTGCATTATAAGACGCGTGGGTTACGCCCTTTTGTTTATACGCTTCGATTTGACGCTGAGAACCAAATGACCGTAACTAACCTCTTCGTACATATTAAATCGTACAGGTTACGCGCCTTTTTGCTCTTTCCCACATACCACGCAACACATGTACAGTCGACAACGTCTTTTAAGCGGTTATCCATGATATACACGGACATTGGACGCCACAAGTCTATATACAGCACACACTACGGAAAAAAATCCTGCTTGCTCGAGTATCGGAAAACAGTGGCTCTCAATGTGTGGCGCCAACGTCGACTCTAACAAGATTTGTTGAAAAAAAAAATTGTTCTCATTGAGTTGAGAGAGAGCGACGCATAAGTCGATGCTAGAAAAACACGTCATTTAGACGAGATCGAAGCGTCTATGAAAGAATTTTTTTTTTTACGAACGATTGTTCGATTGGTGGGTTAACCGGTTTTCTCCTTCTATAATATTGTGGATTGCATATGCTCATTACTATATAGTTATTATTATCATTGGCATCACCGTGATTGTTACGACAAGATTTTGTGTTACGAATTCTTGGTAATGCAAAACTCGTACGCTCTTCGTCGAACGAAAATGAAAGCCATGGAGAGGTTGCGAGTTTCATCGATTCAGTGGTTCTCAAGCTCTCGATTTATTCGCGCTTTTCTCGTATACAGTTCAAACGAAATCGTTAGTTTTCTTAGAAGAAAATTTACGTTCGTTGCATTTATATTTCGTGGATTTTCTCTAATTGGATCGACCCGTTCATTCATAGTCGTCTTTTCACCGGGGAAATTATATCGTGGCGCAACGTATCGGTGCGTCCATGTACTTGAACGTGAAGTGTGCTGCTAAAACACGCGTGGGTCGACCGTCCCAGTGAAAATATCTTTTCTGAAAATCCATTGGGAATAACTGTGGCATTTTCACGTGTTACGATCGGTGATGTGTTTACGTTACAAGAACCAACGATTTTTCTACGATAAATCGTCCACAAAAACCTTCAGGGGTTCTCAGTAACGCACCGACGACGTGTAAGCTGCAACAAGAAAGAGATAAAGATTTGGGCTAACCGGAAATTCTCAACGGTTGTAATCTCAACGGATGAAAAAAAAAAAAAAAAAAACATCGACTGAGTCATTTGAAATTCCACTTAAGAAAGCGATAATAAAAATTTAGCGAATTCGATTGATTTTCAATAGAACGTTCATTTCCCTCCCACTTGTTTCGATGTTTCGAAAGTGAAAACTTTCGACATCGTTTCAACTGATCGGAATTTAAAAAAGTTTTAGCCCACACTGAAAAATGACACAAATGGGCTAAAACTTCACTTCTCTTTCCAAATTTGCAAGTAATATCACGACGCTCAGGCTTCAGGTGATCCATCAGTTACGTGAGGGTGACAGACATAACTAGAAAGCAGTTACGCGTTGTTCCCGGACATTTTTGACTGACGAAAGAAGAACGGCTTGTAAATATTTTCCTTTAAATATGTAACTTCTCAGAATAAAACTTGCGACAGGTTTTTCACTGACCGAACGTCTGATAGATCACCTCAAAGTCCTCATTTCCTCAATTTTAGAGACGGAATTTTTGTCGCGTCTGTACGCAAGACGAACGTGAATCCTGTACAGGGATTGCGCATGCGCATACAATGAAAAACTTATCGTGGCAATGTTCAGACCATTGTTTCCAGTCATCTCCATGTTGTTGCACGTCTTTCGTTGAAAATCACGGGTTTTTTCAATGAAAATGTGCGACGAGTACGCGATGAGAAAAAATAGCAAAATTCTATTTGAAAAATTCAAATGTCTGACTTATTCTAATTTTATAAGTATTCGAAGATATTTTGTAAATGAATCGAACGCTTTGCATTTAGGGGAAAAAAATTGAAACTAAAATGGTCTTTTTTTCAATTCCTTGAGGTTATGAGTACAACTTTGTTTTGGTTTTTTGAAATTTCGAATACAATGTTTTATTTTTTATACGAATCGATCCATATAGCAACTAAATTTGTCCAGAACATGAGGAGTCGTGGCAAATTATTGAGCTTTTTCCAACTGTTCGTAAAAAATCGAAATGTTTCTAAATTCTCCGAAGGATATCTAACTTTTCGACAGTTTTTCAAGAGATTCTTATTCTGTGACTATCTCTTGACACTAACGCGCGTCACAGTTACGAACGCGGCTTATATCGAGTGAGTTATTATGATGCGTCATTGCAATAAGTTAAGTTTGGTTATGAATAATAAATGCAATCATGAAATTTCGTTATCTGGGCCTCTCGTATCTAGTTTTAATATACAGAACGATGAAACTCGTGGCTCTTAATTTTGAAGGGTCCTCGGGTCGAAAAGGGTCGAAAAAAAGAAAAAAAAAAAATCATGTCGAAAAACCCGATAAAATTGTGTAAATATTAGTTTTCGTCTATTTTCTGTTTTTCATTTGTGATAATAGTGAAAATATTATTCACGCGGAACTATATTTGTGTATCGATCGCATGTTATTGACACTAGTGCGTCACTATTTCAACAACCTTTGCCAACGGTCGTTTTACTTCGTATAAGAGCAACTTATAAAAAAGTTTCGACTTTCATAAATAGTTATAATTTTTTTTTTAACACGATCAAGTCGAAAGAAACGATTATCGAAAAACACCTGAATTAACACAAGAGAACATCGAACAGGAAAAAAGGTCAGGAGGAAAAATTAGAAGGAAGAACGACTCAAATATATACATTTTTTTTCAAATTCTTTGTCTCTAAACGTCTATTTTTATCTTTTGCTCCCCTCGTATCCACTTTGCAAAGTGCGTCAATGATAAGAGTTGTCGAGCCTCAGAAATATGTCTTTACGTATACAATGATCGTTGTCGACAGCTCGGGGAAGCAAAAGAATGTGGCAAAATGAAATTGGTCAACATTTCGTGAGATTTTTATGATCAACGTCGCGTACACTCACGTGCACACGACGAGAACCACGCGTGGGATATTATTGAATGTGTCCATTACTCGAGTATCATCCATGTGACCGTTTTGTCTGTACAAGCAAACGAGAGTATTTACGTCTGCGAAAAAACCAGAAGAAGAAAAAATATATACAATGTCGTGATGTTATCGCTGCTGTCTTTTTTCTTCTTCTTTCATAAAAAAGATTAAAATCATCTTCGATCTTCAACTCTTTCGTGTCTGACTAGAAAAAAAAAAACGTAAGGAAGAATTTGATTTGAAGGAACCGGAAAATTGAGGACTATCCTTTGTATAAAATAAAATCTATTAAACAGCTGTCGACCTCGATTAAAATGACATACGTACACTCGAAGCGCAAAAAATATTGTTTTCCATGCAAATTGAATAAAAAACATTTTTCACATAGCAAACACAAGCGGATGACGTTGATGGATATTCGCGGAACCCTAGACCGAGACGGAACGATGAATCCCCTCATTTTTTTTCTTCTTTCTATTTACATTACGAGTGTCCATGAAATGAAAAAAAAAAAAATTTGCATTCAGGACCACAAGTTCGACATCGAAGGTTAAGAGCCTTCGATAATATATTTTCAAGGAGCTTAGTCCCTTGCTTTCTATTCAGTACAAATTTTCATTATTTTAATCAACGAGGAAAGTTCATTTGACGTATTCAATGAAGTTGGCAAACAAAATAAAAAGATTTTATCACGTTTTACAACTTTAGTGAAATTATAGAAAAATAAAATAAAACACAGAAATAAACTGTTGTTAGGATAATATCGAATGAAATTATTTGAAAATAAAAGAAAAATTAAATAAATGACATTTTTGTCTTTTTTTTAAGAAAATTAGAACGTTAATTTTTACGTCATTCTTGATAACACGTAATAACGCTCTTGTGGGTGGTTCGAATTACACAGCAATCGCACGTGGGTCTAGTTATGAATGTTTATTTGTATAAACAGATATATTTTGTAGACACACGCAATACATGTTCATTATGCGATAAAACGTCACTAACTAAGGACTTAAGTGCCGACGTGTGTTTTGAAAAGCATCCAGTCCAGCCTTCATATTTTTCTCACATGTAAACATCGCAATTTTGTGGTTGCCAGACGTGCTCAGTCTGCTTACGTATTTTCCAAATTATTTCGAATGATATCCACGTGCAACGGTTTATTCGCAAACGAAAAGGATACGCGCACACATCACCGATGTAAAAATTGTGTTGAATTATTGTCCGAACATCGTAATATTTTTTATTTAAAACAGTTAGAAACAGTAATTTTTTAAAACAATTAGTGACAGTAATTGCTTGGGATTTGAATTCATTTCTCAATAATAAGTTCGAAGTGTTCTTGTTTGTTTGTTTTTTTTTCCAGTCCACCGGATTATTTCCGCTGGATTGACCTTTAAATAGTTTGCTTTTTTTTACAGTTTTTTGTTTACCTCTGAAGGTGTCAAAAACACATTTTTATGATCACTTCTATTTTTACATTGGAAATGTAAATAAAAAAAACAAAGTGCTTCGTTCCATGACCTCCAGATCGTATTGTCCAGGTTGTTGTGGCTCGAATGCCAAGGTGACGAGGCCAAAGATTTGGGAACCCCCAGAAAGCAATGATTTGAAGACGTTTATTGTTCCTTATAAATTTTCAACAATTAATCGAAGGCTTCTTTCGATAATTGCCATCGACCTTACAAAGAATTTTAAATTATCATTTGTTTCTGCAGTTGTACGATTAAATAAAACGTTACACGCTATTTTTACTTTCTCCTTCAATTCTTCCGCACATCTTAGCGGCAAACAGCGGCAATGTGTTATTTATGATGTTCAAAAAAAAAATGCGAAATCTATTTATAACTCACGTCAACTGTTATAGAACGGGACGAGCGTTAAACTTTTGTAATTTATTCACGTATGCGCATACAAATTGTGTGTTTTTTTTGCGATTTTATATTTTTTTCGAGATTTGATACGATTTAAATATTACAGATTTTGACAACGTGAATAAAACCAAAAATTACAGCATATTACGAAGCCAATTTTAATAAAAATCATAATTATAAAAAAGTTTATTTTTTTTGTTGAACTTGTCTATTTTAAATACAAAAAACAATATCCAAATTTATTGACGAATGAATTTCTCGTTTTTATTATTGACTCGTTAATATTTGTTCTCTTATTTTTTTATTTCGATCTTTTTATTTGAATCAACTGTGATAACAAAATTCGTACGATAATTGTTGGAGAAATTTCGTCAAACTATGCCGCGTTGGATGGAGTCTCGTAGCTTTCGACTTGCATTCAAACATTTCTAAGAAGCTCTATATATTGCCGTCCACGTTAATGTCAACTGTAGGACAAAGGACCCAATGTTCGACGTCGTCATCGGAGGATGACGACTAAACGACAACGAGAAATTCGGGGCTGAGACTCGATCGAGAGGAGACATGACCCTGGAGAAACTGTCGGACGTAAATTTAATTAATAATTCGATAATACTGCACAACATAATAATCATTATTAATTGTCTGCTATAGTTATTGACTTATTGTATTTACTGTTTTTGTCAGCTTTATAAACACATTTATATAATTTGTCTCATTTGGGTAATAATATTGTATGTTTATCTCATAGCGGACGAGAATATTAAGGGATTACATACATGACAATGAAACAATTGGATCAAAAATTGGATCGATTTCAATAGATATTTGTATGTTGAAAAAAATGTATCCATTGAAAAAACTTCTCGTGTATTTGACTGCAGTTGTCATTTAACTCATTCTGGACGAATATTAAGGGGTTACATACATGACAATGAAACAATTGGATCAAAAATTGGATCAATTTCAATAATTTTTTGTATTATAAAAAAAAATGTATCCATTGAAAAAACTTTTTGTGTATTTAAATGTAATTGTCAATGACAACTGAAACGCACCAAAGTATATGAATTGCTCATTACTGTACATGCATCCTATGATTCGTGAGAAAATTTTGAAATTTTTTTTTTTGTTTTCTTGCATTTTTAAAACTATAATCTGTCTCTGGGAGACAGTCAATAATTGTGTTGTCGTTTTTCTCTTAGTAGTCCGTAAGTCCAGTGACTTTTCTACTATTGTTCGAGATTTTTGCAGTTGGTGAGGTCTTGAGGTAATCTATACGTTTTAATTTTCTTTCTTTGTGGTGATCCAGTAGTTCTTGCGCCAGTATGTTCGGCTCGTTGTGGAGCCTTTGCTCGTATTTTCCTCTGGATTCTCGTATGACTTCTTATATCTGAAGAATTTTTACGTCGTTGTGTATTGTTTTGTTGCTGACATACCATGAGGTGTTAACAATCGACGATAAAAAGTGTACAGTAATTTTCTTCTTAAAACTGATTATCGATTAATTATGAAAAAATAACAAATTAACAAATGTCATAATTTCGTGTTTTTCAATATTTTGTTTTAAAAAAAATGACTGGAGTTCATGAAAAATGATTGATAGCCATTTTTATTGCGTGTTCTTATAAAGAAAATGGAGAAAATAACTTTCAACGATCTTCTAATGCATTCGATTAAAAGTTTGTTTGTTTTTTTTTTTTTTTTTGCATTTTTCTATTCATCGATACCCTAACGAACTTTTCATCATCTCGAAACATGAAAGGTCTTTCAATCATGTGAATTTAAAAGAAAAAAATAATAATGTCAGCTGTTAACGCAATTCGCGTTCATCATCACGGATCGTCCAATCTCAAAACGAATCTAAACCGGCTCGAGCTGGCACGAGCTTGACAAATCGAAACGAATGCGCATATATATACATAAACATTTGTATACTTGTGTGTATTAGATGAGGTTTTAATCGATTTGACCAATGAGTGGTCTCGAATGTATGTGCAAACACACATGCACATCGGTGTATGCGTTTCAAAAGATCTAGAGGCGTCTAGACGCTAATTGGTAAAAAAAAAAAAAAAATACGTTACTTGTCTAAAGACGTGTAAGTCGAACGATAAATATTTCAAATATTTCCTCTTCATTATATCGCACACCAAAAAAAATGATATGTTTTACAGAACTGTGAAAATAGTAAACTGTTTAATTTCATTGATGAATATTTTGTGTTAAGTTGCTTTTGGTGAAGCCAGCACTGGGATGGGTGACCACTTAGCCATGAAAATATTGCCAAGCTCTATTTTTCTATACAATTTCCCTTGACGCTCGTCGTCCAAATTCAATAGTGCCTCAGGAACGTTTGGCTGCTGGCAACATTTTGTAGAATTTCACATATGAAAACTGTACAAGGAGAGAAAATAATTGTACAAATTACTATGAAAAATTATGTTAGCTTTTTAGATCATCAATTTTTATGGTTTTTACCTAATATGTTTCAATTTTTAATCTGGAATTGACTGGAATTGGAAAATTACAATGTTTTGTAGAATTCAATTTCGAATTGATTCGAAAATCACAATGTTTTTGATAAAAACGTCAAAAATCGATGATATAGAACTCTGACACAACGTAATTTAATATTTTTTACATTTATTTTTCTTTCCATGGAATGGATTTGTAAAAAGATGGAAGTCAATTTTCATTGAATTCATTTATTTATTTATTTAATATTAATTTGGTTGTGAATTTTTTTCCACGCATATGAAAACATTAGTGTTCCATATAGTTTTTTCCTTCGTTTATTTAAATTGAAATTTTATTTCAATATTTTATTTCATTTATTTTTTAGTTTTAATATTATATAGATTGCTAATGATATAAATAAGATATAAAATTATAAGAATAGTAAATTAAAAGAATCAAAAGACTGCCACTGCATTGAGAAGCATAACTGTTCTTCGGCATGTGGGGTCGATCGATTTATAGAAGGATATAAAATCAGGTGTATCGGTATGAATTGTGTACAAAGATTGGCCAAGGTTAGAAGGAACGATCGATTCGTTCGGAAAGAAAATAATGGAAGGACCCTGCCGAGGACGATAGACGTGGCGCGTATCACGAATTCCTTTATCGTCCCACTATACCGTAAGACCTCGAAATCCGCGGTTTATTTAATCAACAAATGTACACATTTATTCAGTTAAAAAAAAAAAAAAAAAAAAATTGCTCAGTGATCTGAAAAAAGTTTGACTAATTATTTCCCTTCCGGGTGAGTAATTGTTTGATTTTCGTTCATTTGTTCCCTTTCGTTACATCTTTAATTTTTTTCCAAGATTAAAATTCACTTTATTTTTTTTTACTTTTTGTTTTATAGAAAAAAAAAACATAAAAATGTGGACAGTGGTTAAAAAAATAAAATTAGTAAAATTTAGACAAACGAAATTATAATTATTTCAATATTTTTCTCTGTTCTGTTTTCTTTAGTAAATTTTTTTTTTTTTTTTTTTTTTTTACATTTTTGTACCATGTGACAAGTTCTTGAAAATTTGTTTTGTATTCGCATAAATAATTCTTCCGGAATGGAACAAAATTCATCGTAATCTACTTCCTCAATTAAATATTTTTTTTGCAACCACTTCAAACTCAAGTTTATATTGATGCGGTAACGAAATATAAACAAAAACTTATTTACAACTACGTGAACAAGTCAAGGAAGTGGACTGTGGAAGTTTTGAGAAGTTCGAGGTGGGTTTGTGTGCGAATATGCTAATTTTTGTGTGGAAAGAGCGTCGCGAAGAATTCTCTGAACTCATCAATTCACCTCTGCATAATTTTTCTCTCTCGCTCTTATCGTTGCTCCAACGAACGTGATTTTTATATTGGTTGAGAAAGAGGTTGACATTACTCTTCATTATAAATGAGGGGAATTCTCTTGCGGAAGTTAATCGTCATCATGGGATTTTTTGAAACGATATTTAATTTTGTTCGTCAATGTCAAATTTTTGTAGACTCTATAAAAATCGTTCAAATTCAACAGGTGATAGAATATTAAATACATCCTCGTTTTAATATAAGAAATAAAAAGTGGTTTAAATTCAAGTGATGAAGTAATGTTTAATTTGGATGACCAAAATCAATATTTATGAATTTAAATATTTATCAATTTTATTAATTGTACATTTTATCCCCATTCATGATGAATGATTTATTTTTATTTTATTTTTTTTACTAACATTGCACGAAATCGAATAGAAAATGTTGTCCGGGTAACGATCAAGGTTCAAACTTCGTGATCCATTGACATTCGACAACGTTTCGTGGACGTATACATAAATGTAAACTCATGAATTTGTATCGCAATCGAAATTTGCGTGTCCTCATTTTTCAATATCTGACTTGGACCAATCAACAACGAGAATTTTTGTAACTGAATTTTCAATTTTCCTACATAGTTATAATATTTTTTCTTCATACCTCGGTCGAAAGTACGCACTTTCGGCATCGATTTCGAGGCAGAAAGTTCGACATTCCTGCATTGATAAAAAAAAAACACGATCGCCCTCTGTGCGGGCCGAAATTTTTTTTTCCTGCACCCCTGTCACGACTACCGCCAGTGACTTGTCTCTAACCATTTTTTGGTTAACGTCAAAGCTGCGTTGATATATATATATATATATTATATTATAATATAGAGGAACATGGGGCAAAATGGGCCCCTTAAGAAATTAAGCTAGATGTATCCGTTTACACGCGACCTTGACGATACTTTTGTATCCCAAAAATGATTTGTCGAACTTATTGTGTATATTATGAAAATTCGAACTCCCTTCATGTTTAGGACACTGGGAAAAGAAATTTGTGGAGTCAACAAATTGTGGCGGAAAAAATAAAATTTGTTGATGCAACAATAATATTGTCGTAGTGAGCGATATTTATTCCAGCCAACAAATTAAGTGGTTGGAACAATGGAATCTTTGTTGGATGAACAGAATATTTTGTTCGCCGCCCGTGACCGCAAGATTATTTGATTTCACGAAAATATAGTTGATTCAATAAATTTCTTTTATTAGTGGAGAGCCCATTTTGCCCAAAAATATAAAATTTTGGCTACTCCGCTTTGCCCCAGGGGCCCATTTTTTCCCTACTTGTGTTGTTATTAACAACTTCAAATTTGAAAAAATGAATCAGTTATCATTTTTGTATTTGTATTTGTATTTCTTTTGTATTTGATGCCTGCCCCCGACCAGCTGGCACTCGCTTCGCTCGTGCCGCAAATGTCGGGGCAGGCATCAAATACTAGTCGGCACTCGCTTCGCTCGTGCCGCGAAGCATCAAGTACATGAATTTATCGTGAATATATCGCGAATCCAGCGTACTTTCGACCGGGCATGAAGAAAAATAGTATACACAACACGGGCAGAAGTTTGAGAGCCCTGAACTGCGCAACATGATGGCCCTCGGCTTCGCCTCGGGCATCATGATGCGCAGTGCAGGAATCTCAAACTTTCTGCCCTTGTCGTGTAATATACTATTGCTTTCATTTTTCTCCCAAGTTTTTTTGCTTAAAAACTATTGACTGGGTTTCGTTTTCGAAGGAAAAAAGCTTCGAGAACTTTATATGAAAATTGCGTTGACGGAATGAGCTAAAAGTTTCGATTTCCGGGTGATTCGTGAAACTCTTTTTCTTTCTTGTATTTTATTATTATTTATTTATCGCCTCTCGTATTTTTCCTTCTATTTTAGAATCCATCAAAATCTATAACAGAGAAGTAATTGTACTCGGAAAGATACTTGACGAACGACGTAAATTTTAGAAAAGAAGTTTCGTAAAAGAAATCGACAAAAAAATAACTTTGCTACGGCGATCCATCGAGATAATTTTTTTTGTCGTTCCCTTGCTGTCTGCATTCCTCTAAACTTGCAGCCAACGACCTCTGGAGTTCCCAGAAGAGCTCTGAAATCTTTGAAGCACGCACCAAATATATACATACATATAAAATAATGCATTCGCGTAAGTTGCTTTTTTTAAGTGTTCAGTAGAAGTCAAAATATTATTTTCTGATTTATTTTGTATTGAATGATGAATCGTTATTTAATGTTTACTTTTTTTTTTTTTTTTTTTAATGAAAAAAACTTAAGACACATGGCTCGCGAAAGCTGCGGCTACAAATTGGCGAGAATCTGCACCGACGATTTTACATTTTTCTGACATTTTGACGTTTCAAAATCCTTCTGGTCCAGTCGGAATGTCAAAAAAAAAAACCCTTGACGTTGCAACAACTCCTTTTTGCTTTTTTATTTTGTAACCCTTGGGGTGCAGTAGGCGGGGGGGGGGGGGGCTAGTGCTGGTGTTCTGGTAGATCCAATACGACGCCCAGAAACTGACGTGGCGTTGATTACCACCTTGAACTTACGACGGATCAGTTTTTGTTGAATAACTCGACCATTATCAACTTTTTGATAAAAATAGTAATGACTAATCTTGTAGGAAATTAAATTCTCTACAACTTTGGTCTCTACAGTTTTTACTCTACGTGCAATATTTTTCGAGTTAAACCTAAAAAAAGCGGGGAATTAAAATTATTGCATTATCTCGGACTGGAATGACCACAATAAATTTAAATTAGGCGAACTATGCCGAAGAAAAGTGTTCGAAAATCAGTAAATCCTAGTGTGACGATCGAAATGAAAGAAATAAATATTAATTATTAAAATATAACGAAGTAATAAAAAAATAAAAATAATAAAAAATTGAACAATAAACGGGAGTTTTTTTTCTTTGTACCGTTACGCAGTACAAAACGTGATGAGTTGGTGAATTCAGATGAAAAAATGTGGTAATGAACTTGAGATACTTTTTTTTTGTTGGGCCTTTTTATCATGGAGTTCAAACGGGTCCGGAAAGATAATTTTTAAGAGCGTTAATCTTTAATAAATAAATAAGTACATTCGTGTATAGATATTTATAATTATAGAGGAAAGTATTCATTTTGTACTGAACATGTGAGGCTAAAAAAAAAAATCCTTCGCATTGAATGATCAAATGACAAGAGAGCAAGTCGAGAGTATTTAAAAAAACGATAAATCCGAAGATAGGGTCACGCGAGTCATGCTTGACTCTCGTGTCTTGTGTTTCATGTATAATCGAAATTCTGAGCTGCAATGGAAATATTCCATTGATTATGTCATTCTCGAAGATTTTTGTGCTTGAAACAATCGTGGACAATATTTAATTACTCGCTAATCCACAGGCCCAAAAGTTTAATGAAACTACTTTTTATTTTCGCAATAATTTCATAAAACTATGAAAAGTAATGATGACATTTTGTTCTTAAAATCATTTTTTTATCAGTCAAATTATTAAGCATTTCATTAATAGAGCTTTTTTGTTCATTTATAGTTTTTATATTGTTGCACTCATTTTTTAGAGTTCAAAAGAATGAGAAATAACTCCTTGCCCATCATTTTTTTTTACTGTCAGAAATAGTTAAATAAAGAAATTAATGTAATAAAATAAAGAATGCTCGTAAATGTATCTCTCGACATATTCTTCGTTTTTGATCACTGTCACGATCTACGGAATCCTGCATTTTTTTATTATCGAAATATGTATTGTGTTTCGTTTATTTATTTTTTTATCCGGGGAATTCCCGGATTAAAGTCTTTTAGAAGCGATAATCAAATCGATACGAGGCACAAAATCGATCAATTGATTTACTGCCATAATTTTATCTTTCATTCTCTTTTGCGTCGACTTTTGTGTCCAATGTTCTGTAAAAAGTATAAATTTCAAAATCTACACAATTAATTTTTAAAGCCACTATTTGTTGGATCAATTGTTGACTTGAGAAACTTTTCTCTAATGGAACATCAAGGCACTTAGTTTTTTCCTAGCTCGAAATAAACAAGAAAATTATTTTTGTCATACAAACATCGATAATTATGTTACGAGTTGAAAAACAACAGGTTGGCGAGCGTCGATGTTTGTTCTGATGACAGATGTTTGTTTTGATGACAGAAAAAACTTCGTTTCAAACGTAAGAAAATATGGAATGAACTCTGTTGCTTAATTTTTGAAAATGAAAGCTCTGGCTGTTGAATTGAATTTCTGCCTCGGAATTTTGCTCTTTTAATGTCTCGGCTCGATTAAGTGATAAAATTGCAATTTTGGAATTTAAATGTTTGAAATAGATCACTTTTCCATGAGGATAATGTTAAGAGAATTCCTATAAAAAGATGTGAAAATATTGCAATGGATAAAAATAGAGAAAAATGATGTGAATTGACATGTGTCACGAAAGACGACGATAACTTGGCCAAACAGTCACGATGTTATTAACCGTTCGCGTTATATACACCCCGTGAGACGTGAAAAAAAAAAATTACTCCAAGGTATTGTAAAAATACACATAATGTGCATTTTCGAAGGTTAACAAGCATCATCTGAGAGCAAATTGATAAGATCGACACGCTCCATTGACGTAGTTGTCACTCCTTTATTGCGACGTAGAAATTGAAACCGGGTGATTTTTGATTTTGATGTTTGTTTAAATTAGAATTCAAATTGCCACCACTTCCTATTTAACGTTATTATCATTATAATTCAATTTTAATTCATTTTTATCGTAATGAAAAAATCGAAAATTTAAAATTTCTATATTTGGCAGAATTGAAATCAGAAAAATATTTCCTTAATCCTTTGGCTGACAACTTGTTTTCATCATGACTTTTTAAACGTTTATTCCTTCGGATCAAATCGTACAGTTTAAATTAATTACTCATAATTTTTAAACCTCAAAATGTTTCTAAATAATCGTTCATCTTTAAAGAGGTAACAATTGATGAAATTGGTTTGTACATAAAATCAAGAAAAATGCAAAAATAGTGCTGCTAATTCGTACAAGTATGGATGCAGCTCGAGGGTTCAATTACAAGAGTGAAATATTTGCAGAACGAGTTAAGCAGGTGAAGAATTTTGTCTAAAATTCTCATTTGCCTTTTGCCATAATAACATTTGATTTAATTGATAATTATTTGATTTAATAATAATCAAATGGATTGTTTTTCTCCTAATGTGAAATAAGAATAAAATTTTGTTATGCACGAAAGAGACTTTGCTGAACAAAGCAAAACATTCGTACGACCTAAAGACTTTGGTCTGAGAAGCAAGAGAATGATTTTCCAAAACGAAATCTTTCTACACTCACTAATGTTTATAATCTCCGAGGACAATTTGTGTACTACATCAAGGGATTAATATGTGGTGATAAATTAGTACAAACTGCATTTTTCGTCGTAGGGAAATAAAGGTATCGAGACAATAATTATAAAAGTCTTAAAAATGCTACTTTAACAACTTCCCATTATAGTGTCACGCGAAATTTTATACAAAGTTTTGTTCCAAGCGGTACACGAATGTTTTGATCGAAACTTTTGTTACGACTGTACGACCTACGACAAGCTTAAAGTCTATACACGAATGGAATGTTTTTCGTCAACGCATATAATCAAACCTGATCGAGGCAATGTCCAGCTCATTATTATTAATCATTCTCTTTGCACGTGTTTTGTCAAAATTGACGCATTTTTCAAAATTATTTCATGAGAAATACGTCATGGAAAACATGGAAAACTTTTTGCTATGCTTTGAAAAGACGAAATAAGCTCGGCATTTAAGGAAAAGAAATCGAAACAATTTATTGTTTTTTTTTTTTTTTTTTCTAAAGGTAACATTAACGATAAATCGTGGAAAATTATGAAAAATATTTCACCCTTATTTCGAAAAACTGTGTGAAATTTGACAGATTTGATCAGATTCAGTTTTAATTTTTCATGCTAAACTCTTCATTTTTTCGGGACTACGAATTTTTATATTTTTTGAAAACTTTTTTCACAACAGTTTCCACCAGTTTGATCCATCGTTCCAAGAAAATTGCTTTTTTTTCTCTAAATTCGTAATACCCACGCTACGGTTTTTAAACGTCGATATAAATTTTGCTCTATCACAAAACTTATGAGCGGAAAAGTGGTTGGAAAGTGTATTTCTTGAGGTCGGAAAAAAAAAATAAGAATTTCATGAGGAAAAGAAAAATCAAGTGGGTGGGGAAATCGCATTGGGCTTTTCGGTAAGTCGACACACATTTTTGCATTGCGTCGAGTTGATGTTGAAAATTTTAGCAAATTAAGCGACGAGTCAATAAACGCAGCGATAAAATAGTTAAAGCTGATGCAGCATTTAATTTGAGGGTCTCAAGCAGAATTAAACTTTTGAAGCTTCGCAATAATTCCAGAAATACTTTTATATAATAAAAATATCGTAAAGTTGATTGCAGCATTTATAAATAATCGCATATCCAGAATATCGAGAGGAAAGTTGTAAAAATAATAAAGAATAATAAAAAGTGCATCGCGAAAGATCGTTTCTCGTGTCGTTGGCTGATGATCGATCGATCGAATTGAACTACGATCTTAACGGGTGCGACGACGACAACCATCAATTCACGTGTCATTCACGTGAACACCCGCATCGATTACGAGCACCCGAGAGTCGCTAGCTGTTTAGTTTTGTATTCAATTTGGGTCGTGACCCCAACGAGGTCTTCGCTTCGTGATGTGCCTCAGTCGAGGCCTCAGTTGCAGTTTTGATGGTACGTTATCTTTCTCTTCAGAATTACGAGCAACATTAACAATCGATGGTAAAATGCAGAAAATTCTTACGTAATTCAAAACTATATTATAATAATGACGTAACGTGAGAATAAAAATGCATTTGAATTTCAGAACTTAAAGTAGTAGTCTCGGCACCGTCACGAAAAAAAATTAACCCTCCGGCTCATTTTCTATCAAAAAAAAAGAATTAATTACCGATCAATAATTGACCCTCAGGTATAAATTATGGGGAAAATTTCTAATATGAAATTTAGAGTTTAATAAAAAAAAAAAAAAAAAACAGCTTTTTCTTTAACAAATAAACAGAGTTTTTAATTTATATCGCTGTATCTTCGAAACTAAATAGTCAAAATTCTTCAGTTTTTTTAACAAATTTCTTCATATGTTTCTTTGTAATTGAGAAAAAAAAGGAAAGAAGTCTGTAGAAAAATTTCTGTGTTATTTCGTGAAATGATAATTTTTCTACCGCTTCCCATAAGAACTCGTGGAAATCAGTGCAATCTTTGATTGCCAATATCTCGCAAACAGGATCGTCAATTCTTTTGAAATTTTGTTTGTAGTTTTTTACTAGTGTTTTGAATTTTTATCTTTAAAGTTATAGAAAAATTCTGTAGAAAAATCACTTTGCCGAGACTACTATATTAAAAATTTCTTCATTTTTTGAATTCCCACGTTTTTTCAACATCGATCCCTTTCCCTTCCCTATCGTTATCCATGCGAAAGAAAATCTGTGTGTCTGTTACCTCTTCACGTTTAAACCACTGAACCGATTTAGATAAAATTTCGTCTGGAGATAGTTTGAGTCTTGGGGAAGGACATAGAATAGTTTTTGTTATGGAAATCATCCCTTAAGGGTGTGAAAAGCTTAAGGACGTTTGTAATGTGAAAAAAAAAAACAACAAATCGGATAAAAAAAATACGCTACTCGTAGTAGCATTAATTCGACGCAGACGAAATCGCGAGCAGAAGCAAGTTAAGTATAAAATATGAGAGAAAAACAATAATACTTTTAATTAATAATTATATTTCCATTGTACGATTTGAACCGTTAGAATAATTTCAAGAATGATAAAAAAAAAAATATCGAATTTTTAATTGGACAAAAATCTCTCTAGAGCTCTGACTGTTTGTTGAACAAAAAAAAAATTACATTCTCATCAAAAAAGCATTAGGAAAACCCGAAAATCTTGACGGTTAGAAAAACTGCAATGAGATATGAAGAAAAAAAAAAGAAACGTTAGTTTAAAACTTTAAATCAAATCGTCAAGTGCATTATTGTGTTGTTCTGAATCCAATAGATAATCATGAATTTTTACTGGACATGCATAACGGAAGTCTCGTTTCGTCCTTCGATAGAAATAGTTTGAAAGGTTTCTTTGAGAGATATCTGGCAACGAATCACTTGATCAAGTTGAATAGATGGAGAAACACATTTGAAGGAAGAAACGGAACAAAGAAAATGCGTAAGATTTGCGTGGAAGGTCGTAATTTATGATTCGTCATTGTTTCTTTTGTTTTTTTTTTTTTTTTTAATTCCGCCGTGACCGCGTTATCGCGACCTTGTGTCAGGCCGTTTGCATCGGCGAGAAGCAATCGTTGCTAACGAGTCAGTTTCTTGACACGTGCGTACTTGACATTGAGAAAGAGAGAAGGATTACGAATGGCAAATAAAAGGAGAGAGAGTAAAAATTTTTTGAAACTGCAGAAAATACGAAGAAATCCGTCAAAGTTTTAAATAATTCGATTCGACGAATTTTTCATAAATTTCTCGATGTTTAGAGTTTTTTTTCCGAAATTTTTCCTTTCTTACGATTCTTAAACTCGATCAAATGATAATAATTAACGACTCAATCGAGAATGGAGAGAATTACATCAGGAAAACAACGAGAGAGAGAGTAAATTCACGCGGGCGTTTTTGTTGCTCACATGTTTGCGATACTCTCGGGTATTAAGTTCAAGAGACCAACGTCATTTCGATCACTGCGGGGGTTCGCGATAACCTCTCTCTTCTCACCCCACGCGAATCTTTCTCTTGTTTTGGTGGAAAATTATGAAATGACAGGAAAGAGGTTGCGATAAACATTGCTTCGGTCTTTCATCATTCATTCCATATACGCAATGGAATATAAACATGTGCGATAATTTGATGACGATAAAACGTTGCAAATAAGTCTTGCGCCAAAGCAGTTTCTCCATTTGTTTTTCCAAATTTCGAAGATAAATTGAGACCACTATTATAAAAACAAGTGTAAAATTTCAAAAGAATTCATCGTCCTGTATTCGAGATATTGAAAATCAAATATTGCACAATTATAAACGTTTTCTTATGAGAAGCAATTAGAAAAATTCACATTTCACGAAATAAAACCGAAACTTTGCGAAATATTTTTTTCTTTTTTTCCTTGTACACGGAGGAACATATGACGAAATTTGTGTAAAAAAATCGAGCATTTTGATCGTTTAATTTCGAAGATACAACGATACAAAGTTATCTGTCAAATTGTAAATTTGCGTATAAGTTATTTGCAAGTTTTCAAGAATGAACCGTACGGTTAATTTTTGACGGTGACTATGCCAAGAATTCTCTACATTTAAAAAAACCCTATTTAATTGTCCAAAGCAGAGTCTTCCATGACGAAAAGTTTGAAGCAAAGATTCCATTGAGTTTTGTTTTAAGAAGAAATGACATTGACTTTTGGTGGAAGTGCAAAGGACACCTGAGATCCTTCACAAATCATCCTGCACGTGTTTATGAAAATATCCACGTGCAGAAGTGTTTTATTATGAAAAACGAAGAAGTCAGAAGCCAAGTTTTGATGACGTTAAGTGTACACGCGCCAAGTATGTGATTTTAGTAGGAAAGTAAGACGATCGGGCCATATCCAATTGTGTCTGCGGTTGATTATGAACTTTCTCGCGCGCATGGCTAACAAAGATATGAATTCAACGACCTGATCGTCAACATAAGTCCACGTGTGTAGTCCGTTGAGACCAAAACTTCTCTTTTTATTCCTGCCTTTTCTTTCTCTCTTTTTCGTACAGTTTTCAAAACCTTTCGTGTTTCTTGCAGTCACTAGTCAGGTTTTAAATAAATAAAAAAAAGCTCGACGATGTACAGGGTGTGAAAAAACGTAAATTCCCACAATTCAGAAAACATCCAAGTTGCAAAATTCCAACAAAAAAAAAAAAACTATCAAAACTTTTGTATTTTTATTTTTAATGTTATGTTCATTTCGTTTGTTCTTCTCGCTTTTTTCACACGAGATTGAAACTTTTTATTGAGCATTTTTCAGACTGCTTGCTCGTTGCATCTAAGGGGCAATTTTTTTTTCTCACCCTCTACATAAAATAGTCTTTCTTCTTTGTAGTCAAAACAAAGAGCAATTCAAAGACCACACCGAGAGAGCTCTTTCTTCGTGGACAACGAACGATCATCCTGTGCCAAGCACAATACCGAAATAAACATCGTTAATGCGATATACTGCAGCGTGTGTGAAAGTTATTCCAAAAGGCTAATTCCAATCTCTATACAACTCTATACTTTTATTGTTTTATTTGTGTGAGCGTAAACTCAGATTCGAATTCTCGTCTAGACGAGATAATAAGCCAGCTATGGTAATGGGATTCCATTTATGTGATCGCTAATATTAAGATTTTTTTTTTTTCATCCGTCAACTAAAACCGTTTGACCAAAAACTACGGAGACAATGTGCGAGTCATTCTTGTTTAAAAAAGTAAAATAAATAAAAATAAATAAATAAATTCGAATGTACGCTAATAAAAAAATAATAAAAAATAAAATTGAATCAGTTACCATAAGAGCAATAATCGTACGAAAAAAAAAACTTTGCGGAAACGTTTCATTTCGAAACTGTCCAGTTTGACGGAGTTTTGACCTTCGGATATAAATTTCATTCAGTTTTATTTAATTCGCGTGTGGGATACTGTGGTAATGAGACGATTCGAATGATCAGTGCGGCCATCTATCGTTACAACTTTGTATCTCAAACATTTCATGCGTTTTTTTTATTTTTCTCGATGACCTGTGAACTTGACTGAGTTTGTAGATTAATCCCATCAATTCATTTATTCAGATATTAATTTATTCAGGGTCTTGAAAAAATTTAGAATTTCGGTCCCAGGGGATTGTGACTTTGAAAAAAATCTGATGAACTTTATTTCGTTCGAATATTAAAAAAAAAAAAAAAAACGTCTTTTTAAGAACGAATAATCGTTCCATTTTATTATAAATCTAAAATTCATAAATAAAATTATATTTTCTATTCAATTTTTGCGAACCACTGATTTTTGTAGTCATTGAGAAAATCATTTTGAAAAAAAATGCTGACCACGTGTTCGCAACTAATAAAATAACGGAACGAATGCTAAACTCGTGTGTTAAAAAATGGGAAAAAATAATGAAATTGTCATAATTTTAGCTGACACTGCGTTTTGGGGAACGATGAAAAAGTTTATAGATATTTTTTTTTTCCACGTGTTCGTCCGTGTAATCGATGTTGGTGGCGCCAAGCTGGCGATAGAAGAAATTCGACACGCAACGTGACACGATAACGCTGCTCTGGCTGCTGCCAAGTCGGTCGTTCATTGGCTCACGTTTAAATGGGAGTTTTACAGAAGATTTACGACCAGGTATGGGCCTGAATGACGATAAAATTCTTGACAATGAGCAAAAGATGATCAATGAGTAAAAATCAATTGTAAACTTCAACGATCGTCGACGTCATTTGTATATATACGAATATATACAACTTGTTTGATTTATGAGCTTAAAACACGAGTGTTATGCTACATCAGCATCAACAATTAGCAAAGGTAATTTTTAGTGCATTTAATGTGTGTGTGTGTGTGAGGCGATCTTGCGTCAAACAACGCGACATTCCATTTTTTATTATTTCAAAAAAAAAAAAAAGCTGGTGAGTTCAATTAACTTTAAATCCAAAGCAATAAGAAAAAAATGTTGTACATTGAACACATTTTTAATTGAACAAAAAATAGTCGATTTTTGCTGAATATAAATCGAAAAAAAAAATAATTGGATTCGTCATTTTTCACTCAACTGAACGGGGTTTTGTTTAATGAACAAAGATTTTTTCTCAGTGCATCAAATATCGGTTTGTATAGACATAGAAATTTGGGGGAAAAAAAGTACTAATTCATCCCATGTTTTGGCACGTCTTTTTTGTGATTTTTTTTCTCATTGATACTTCCCGTGAAACCGCAGTTCGATTTCTTGATAATCTAAAAGTTTTGGACTCTTTATTATTATTGATGTGATTTTAATGAATTTTTATTTTTATTTTTCTTGTAATACTTTCGGGGTTTACGATCTATTTCTATTATTCTTTTCCCAACGAAATCTCCTTCTTTTTTTAAAGCTTCCAATTCGTTACTTTAGTTAATTATTTTTCTTATGAAAAAAAAAATCTTGTCTTCTTCCAATGTCTGTTTACATTATTTTTTATATCGAAGTGACGACTATTTTGTTTCAGATTGTCGTGTATGTGGAAATTAATATTTCTCGCAGCTTTTCAAACATTTTTATTCATTTATTTGTTCATTCATTTGTTTATTTATACGTTAATTTGAACGAAACCGAGCAGAGCCCAATCACCAGCACGATAAATATTAATCGATCGATTATACAAGGAAATTGAAGAAAAAGTGAAAAATATTTGATCATTTGGGGCTTTGACCTCTACGAGACGCCATATTGGAGTTCAATTAGTAACTTGCTGCGAGTGTGCATTTTTTTCCAAGTTTCGAATCTAACTCATTTTGTTTCGTTTTTTACTCTTCGTTGTGGTTGACAATTTATGGCACGACGTGTTAATTTATTGACGCGTCTTACATTTTACACATTTGTACGATCTAACCTTTCGATAAATAATGGCGGATTAAAACTTCTGAAACGTCTTCATGTCCAACAAAAACTTGGACACGGCTGTGTGTATCCAAGTCGTTAGTAATAAACTTGTGAATGGATTCATTAGTTCGTTAACCCCACGAGTACACAAATCATTTTCAGCCCCTCAGAGGCCACACGTTGTCTTGATTGAATAAATTGCCTCCTAATTGTTCGATTTAATGGATTCTTTTTTTTTTTTTTTTTTTTTTTTTCAAGCCAAATTGATGTTCAAACTTTTCCCAACAAATTTTACCTCGGATTCGTTTTGTTTGAACAGTGCGAATAAACAGCCTCGTCAGTGTTAATCGGCAAATGAGAAAATTTCGATGAAATTCAATTTGACTGTTAATGTCCTCACGAGGTTAATCCTCCACGAGGATAATTGGATGGTGGCCCTCTGACCAGACAATTCGTCACTCATTTTTCTTTACGTTATATTTTTCGGAGTGGACGCAGTCGGAGGAATTGTCGCGCACACTATTCGTCCGGGTACCTTATAGGTTAGAAGCGTTTGGCGCCGAGAGCGGGAAGGAGGTTGTTTTAAAAGGATAATTATTTGATCGGATCAATATTCTTGGATAAACAAAGCGTATTTATGCCATTATTCGTATAGATTCATGCTAGGAGCATTGATAATCGTATACCTGGATTAATAATGTGTGCGACAATTCGTCCGGATGCATATACAGAGACCATTCGAAGTTGTATATCATCTGAACGAATAGCGAGCTGTTATTCATCCGAATACATACTGGAACCATTGAAAATTGTATACCCGGATGAATAGTGTGCCATTATTCGTCCGGATGCATTCAAAGACCATTCGAAGTTGCATATCCGGACGAATAGTGTGTTGTTATTCATCCGGAGATGGTTGGAAGTTACGCGTGTATTTGTTTTTAGTAGGGGTTAAAATATACCAATATGTCGAATAAAATTTAAGTGAAAAAAAATATACATAACCTCAATTTCGTCAAATATCCGGACGAATAACGTACGCGTATTCGTCCGGCTGCCGACCGAGCAGACACGGCCTATATTTTTCATGAGGTTTTTTTTTTTTTTAATTAATTAAGGACGGAAACTCGATCTGACCCGAAACGACATAAAAGTGGAAGCGTTGACGTAAAAGCCCAATTCACATCCTCATTTCTTTCCAAAAACAATTAAGGGTATGGATCATTCAGTATGAGCTGTCAATTAACGGGAACACGAAAACAAAACAGTAAATATTTTTCAAATTTTGGGAATGAGTGTATTAAGTTTTTGTCTACATAATATAAAAATTGCAAGTCTGTTGAAATCATCCCACCGGTTTGTCCTTCTTCGTTTAAATAGTTAGTGACCATTAAATCCATTGACCATTCAATTGAAATAGTTAGTGGCAATTATTTCCTCGACCATTATTTAAACAAGATTATTAATGGAAATGTAAATGAATTGAAAAAAGTAATGCAGATTATTTGCAACCCTGATTAACAGCCGAATTAATCGGAGACGATAAATTTTTATCGATAATTTTGCTTGTTCGATTAAAACTTTTTTTTTAAATCCACAGTGTCATTGAGCATAGAAAGTATTTACTGCTGTAAAACCTTTCGCCCAATCAGACTTACGCCGAATGAAAACAAAGAGAATTTATTCTTTTTACGACACGACCCTCGAAACGTTTCGACGAGGTCATATGAATCCGTTGCAAACGTAAAAAAATATGTTATGCAATAATTCGTCTCGTAAATGTGTAAATGCAGAAAATATTTGTTAAAACTCGACGAAAAATCGTATTTGATGGATTTTTGATGATGCCTCAAGGAAGGCGTTTGTCTCATTAAATCGTAATTATTATTATTTTTTTTATAATTTATGTCGTGACGTAAATAAAATATACGAAGTAATAATAAAAAGAGTTTGTTGAAAATAAATCACTCACATCTGCCGCTAATACTGTGAGCTCGTTCGCGAAAATTGTCCTTGACGGAGTTCACCGAACATGGCGGAGCGAAGTCCGGGTCGTCAAGGTCGAAGGAGACACTCTCCTCCTCGAACTCCGTAAGAGCATTTTCGTACATGATTCTGCTCGATTGAGATAATTTATATTTTCAAAGATTTTATCACTCTTTTCAAATTCTCTGCAACAGACGTAATATGCGGAGAAAAGAAAATGTATTTAATATTACGTAACCGCCGGTTCTATGATGATAAATATATTCGTTCCGTGATCAAGATTGTCAAATGGAAAATTCACCGATTACCGTCATTCAATTGTTCGTTTAATAATATATTTAATATGATAAAACACACATTTTTCTCAACCAACAGTTTCTTATCGAATCCGATTCAAAATTGAAACATAGGAATGCGATTTCAATCAAACTGACGCTCGAACGGTTAAAAAAAAAAAGAACAAAGAAACTCACAACATTTTTCGTGATTAATAAAAAATGTGGCCTTTCAGAACCATTTACAATTCTTTTTATTTAAAAAAATTGGTTACACGACTGTGATGAGGTGTCGTGAAGAGGATGACATTGAAGTTTGCATCATTGAAATGCAACGGACAATTTTTCAATTGAAATTGACAAATGGAACGTTTGAAAATGTTCCTCGCAAGTTTACGTCTTGGCTTCGAATGAACGCTCGTTCCATTCCTGGAGCCAAAAACTTTTAGTAAGCTGGAGATTCTACTAAAGAAAATACGAAATTATGGTGCAACCCAAGGGCACAAACTTCAACATCGAGACAACTAGATGACAAAATTCTCGATTTTATATCAAAAAATCAAAGAAAAGTTTCAATTTCTAAGCCAAATTTCATAAATTGTCTAAAAAAGAAATAAAAGAGTCGTATGATTTTTTTTCCTTTTTTTTTTATGAGTTTCCCAAATATAATTGATACCATGTTGGTATTTTTTTTATTAAAAAAAAAAAAATTGTACACTTTTCTCACAATATATATTTTCGGCTTCAAAAACTGTCATAAAATTAATGCAAACCAATTATTTCATTTCGTAAAAAAAAAAATGTTTATTGAAATTATTCCTTGAGGTCTCTTTCAGGTGCATATTATGCTTTCTGAACAAAAGTTTCAATAAAAAAAGTAGCATTGGGTTAAAATTGAGCGATAACGCGTGTTTAATTTATGGACATTTCTAAACTTGTAAATCGACTGCAATCGCATAACTAAGGTCGGCAACGAATGTCAAGGTTGTGGAAAGCGTTACAGAACCGAAGCTTACATCGCGAAGTGGATAAAATCATTAAAAACCGTGATTAAATAACGTCAAGAAAAAGTACTGAAGAAAACACTTACCGGAAGGACGTAAAAACGTATTTCAACAAGGCTATCAATCTCGAAAGCCATAAACACGTAAAGTCTTATTTCTCTTTGCAAAAACGGTTACTTTCTTATCGCACTTTGTAACGAGAGACACTTTAATCAAGCGACGTTATTTTAGTTTTTTATAATTATTATTCCTTTTTTTCCAGTCGTTTTTTTTCACTATACAGATCAGATAAGAAAAGAGATAAGATTGTTACGCACGTTGTAGAACGCGATATCGAACATTTCGTGTTTTTTCGACTGTTTTCGTATCGTTCGTTCCACGACCGTTTCGCTCGAATTTTCAACGATTACTATTGTTTACAGTGCACGAAAGTTTATATTTTCAGTGTCAACGGAGAAAAAAAAATGAAAAAATGAATGAGAAACAACAAAAAATGATATTTCTTTGTGCAACTCTTCGCTCCGACTAACGCTTCAATGTGTTTTTAGAGCCAACGCGCACAAAACTCTCAAGTAAAATGTCTGTATTACCGGTACGAGAACGCAGCGTGAAATGTTCGACGAGAAAATTGCTATAAGGCGCCCCGGTTACAAATGCACCGTGGCCACGAAGCTCGAACGATTACGCGAGTAAGTGTTCGCGTTGTCTGTTGTGTATATCGTCACGGGAAAAAAAAAAAAAAAACAAACAAAAAACGAAAGAAACCGCGTGACATGCAACGAAAGCATTCTTTCCAATGTTTTCGAACAGCAATTTCTGAT
Source organism: Campoletis raptor (assembly GCA_948107755.1). NCBI lineage: Eukaryota > Metazoa > Arthropoda > Insecta > Hymenoptera > Ichneumonidae > Campoletis > Campoletis raptor. The sequence continues at coordinate 16,059,207 of OX403627.1, forward strand.
CGCTCGTTCTATTTATTTGTTTACAAATATGAACAAAAATAAACGTATTTTTGTTTTCATGAATCTTTCGTCAAATAAAAGAAAATCCAGCGTATAACTTTTCGGTTCTCAACCTCTCGAGCATAAATACTGTCACGCAAAACTCTCGATCTAATAAAAATGTTTGTTGTTGTGGAAATGACACGTGATAAAATAAACACAAAAAGTCGTTATTCATAAAAATGAGATGGAAATATTTAGCTCTGGTGAAGATTCGTGACTATTGGAAACGCGATTTATCCGGGATTCGAAACTGCCTTTTTAACTTTTTTTTTCTACCCCCACCACTGCCAACATTTTTCTACGCCGGTTCGTCGTACCTCGTTTGTCGCGCACGTGGGGCAGGTCAACGGCCGCCTTTTTTCTTTCATCATCTAATATGAAACGATGAGATCCCACATCCCACTGTTCAGACTAACCAAACGATCTGTAATTGATGAAAATTGAATGTATTTTTTTTAACGATCAAAAAATCGTTATTGAGACGAGACTACGTCCGAACGAGAACGATGAAGACAAAAAATGAAATGGGATGCCTAGAGACACAGAGAGAAAGAGAGAGAGAGATGTGAGAAATGGATCCGAGATGCTTTAGGACGCACCGACGAGCGTCGAGACGATACTGGCTTATGTTTTATATCCCATTTCTACACTCTCATGTTTCTCTTGGCTTTCGACAAGCTCACGACCATCCAATCCCTACGAAACACAGCGAGAATTCTCTTTCTCCGCGCTGAAGATTTTTTTTGGTCTAATGCGTGCCACATTTTTTTGTCGATTCTCGTTGCCTTATTTCTTTAATATGTCTATTATCTTTTTCGTTATACAAAATGTTTTCTGCTTCTAGAATTTCGATTTTTACTTCGATATCAATAATTTGGGTTAAAAATATGGAAGATTTGTACGTGAAAAATTTTGATGTGTTCTTAAAACGGGCGAGACCCGGCCAACACATACGACCCAAGGGATAAATATTTATTGGTTTTTAATAAATGTTGTTTATTTTTTTGCTAATAATTATTAAATCCTTGTTTTTTTTTTTCGTCTTTTGGGAAACCATCTTCTTTCGTTATCTTTAACCGAGGAAAATATTTAACGGAAAAAGCAAACACGTGCTGGCAAGGCTGTGGTTCTCACAAGTTCACCATATCGTGACAAGCTAATCAATCGCAGGATCGAAATTGATAAAAACGAGAATGTGCAGTCAAAAACAAATGACGACCTTGCGCAAAGCCACTCAAGGACGAGTTGTATACGAAATTCACAAAATTTCAGATTCAATTTAAAGATTGAATGGCTTTAGAAGGTTTTTTAGAAATTACAAATAACAAAACTGTCAAAATATATAGTAAATAACTGTTCAGCGAAATTTGTGTAAACTCTACAACTTTGCTCCGCGTAACCCGCTTGGCTTCAGGTTTCGAAATATAAAAAAGTTGTTTCTTGAAATAATTTGTTTTTTTTTTTCGACTCAATCATATCCAGAAAAAACTGCTTTGAAAATCCAATTAATTTTTTCGATTATGCGAATGATTGTGTTGGGTTTTCATAGGTAAATATTTTGATGTAGTTCGTTACAATTCTCAGTGCACTCATAATAAAATGAAAAACAAAAGATTTTTCGTTTCACCGAAATATTTCCGTTTCCGGAACATTTTTTTCACACTTTTCGCTCAGAATTAACGAGATGAATAAAAATATCTTTGTAATTTCAACGAATTTTTTTGACCATTTCGAATGGTTGCGATCGGATTTGATGGATGAATATATTGATGTGGTAAAATTTCATCACAACGTTCCTAAAACGAGCTGTGTATAAAAATCATCTACAAACGTCATCGGCGTAATAAATGGGAAGCGAAATTCGTTAAAATGCTTTTCAACGCTCTGGAAAAAGGCACTACAAGCGGGAAAGGGTGTAATAAACGAAAAAAATAATACTGTAGTTTTACTATAGAAAACTACCATAAAAAAAGCTGTAGCCGCAGGGGCGTATTTTCAAAGCCTCGCCGAACTGTAATTTTTATGAGGCTGCAAAAAAGATATATGCGTTACGTCGATGTGTTTGTATTCGAAAAATGCCCCACTCGGAAGGTCATCCCCATAAATGTGTGCTATCAAGAAAAAAATTCCTCGTCAAAAAGTCCGATAAGATTTTTTTTAAACAAGATTCTCGTCTACTGATGGTTTGTTAATTACTAAAAATTGACAGAACCGCGTACTTTTACAGCGCATTCTGTCAAAACGGTTAGACATAGAGCAAAAACACATAGGACTTATCGTGTAGAGCATCAAATTTTCTAAGAAAAACTCAACAACTCCGTTTTCCATCTTGAGATCTTTCTCTCTTGAAGCAGCTCAAAAAGTGACCTGGTTTACGAGGGTTACGCGGAAATAGAGTTTTATGTTTCTTTGCTATCCTGTTTCAGGACTCAACTATTGACAAGAGAAAAATGTAGTCAAGGACATTTTTGTATAACCTTTTATGCTGTACGTGAATGGTCCTATAGATTTATGTTCTATCTGTGACCGTTTGGACAGCGTCTGTGGTGAAATTACGCAGTTTTAGAAACTTTGTGATATTAAAATCTGTCTTCAGGAAGGGGTCTGATCACAGAACGTTTTGTAGGCTTTTTGACTCGGAATTTGGTCTCGGACACTCGACTGGTGAGCCAATTTTTATATAAGGAAAAAGAAAATTATTGTTTTACAGCTCGAGTCTCTTTAGTTACGACAGAATGTAAATGTTTACGAAATCTCGTAGTTATTGGATATTTTTTTTTCTCCTTTGTTTACGTCTGCATGTTTGTTGAATCAGATGTCACAATTTTGTCAACTTTTTTGAATAATTGCGGTTACATCTTTTTAAAATACTTCGATTTGTTCAACATTTGCTCCAGCAGTGGAACCGACGTCATTGGACACACTCAGTGTGGGTAGAAAAAGAGATGAAGGGCTGCCGAGGGGGTGGCTTTGTTTGTAACGTTACTGACGTTGTTTTACTTTGAAGGTAGACGTAGGCGTTGAATGTAGTCATAGAAGACTCTGCACCAACACTTTTTTCTAATTTGACTGCGTTGCTGCGAAGATACAGTCAACAGCTCATGTGTAAACAACCTGTACAATTTCTTCATCAAAAAAATTGAGGAAAAGAATACGAACTTTTGAAAATCACAGTTACAGAATAGAAAGGAGGGTGACTTCGAAGGTTCGCAAATTTTGACTGTCGTTCTTATTTTGCGAATAATTTAACGGAATTATCGAGGAATTTACTTGAAATTCAGTAAAAAAACAAAAATTTTATATGGATTCATGGCAAATTCATTTTCGAGAGCGAGGACAAGAATCGCTTTGTTCATCGTTCCACAAAACGAAAATGCCACTTCTTTTCTTTTTTCTACAGTGTATAATTCATGAGGAGAAATACTTGGAACTGGAAATAATTCGCCATCGCCCTCGCCCTCGCCCTCATATGGTAACATCGCAAATATCGATTTTTATGTTTTTACGGACAGGAAACAGCAATTTAACATGAAAATTTTCCTGGATATCCTTTTCGTGTAATGTCCTTTGAGAATGCTGCATAAAAAAATGTAGCAGGGAAATTTGAATTTAAATATTTGAATAAGTGAGTAATTATCACAGTTGCATTAATTTTTATAAGATTTCTTCAATAGAAAAAGGTTGGCAAATAAAATGAAAATTAGTATTCCAGTTTGTGAAACCATTTTTTCTATTTTTATTTTCCAGTATTTTGATTTTATACACGTGCTTGTATAGAATAAACAAAAACAAATTTATATATCAAGGATGCGAACTTAAAATTAACTCTTTTTCAGTATAAACTGAAAATCGATTCGACCGTAGTCGATTTTTATCACAATCATTGTATTAGTATTAATTCTTTTCTCAAAACAACGCGACGAAAAATTATACGTTTTGCTCAACAATAATCATCGCATGCTTGAACATTTTTTTTTCTATCAAGACGTACATAATTAGCCCAGATTTCTGATTTTCACACATGCACAATTCATAATATAATAATTCCTTCAACATCAGTTCTTTCAGACGAAGATTATAAAAGTTTAAAAAATTAGCAAGAGCGTAAGGCCAATTTTAAAAGGTATTTACAAGGCTGTTAAAAACTAATAATAAAACTAAAAAATAAAAAGATTTTCTAGCTCGATTTGACAAGACTTTTCTTCTCGATCCTTGGCACCTTCTTTTGTCAAAACATTCGAGCGAAGCCTGAAACGAAATTTGTTTTTGATTAATAAATCGTCCAACGGAAAAGACGAAAAGTATGTTTACAAATTTTGATCTACGCGTTGCAGAATATATACGGAATTAGGCTTTCCAATCTTTGAAATTTTTTTTTAAACTGCATACGACCTTTGAGTCAAATTTTTTCGCAATTCAATCGCGCTTCAACTTTCTGGGATTTCTGCGTTCGACAAATAAATATTCAAATGAAGTCACGTTTTTTCAATGCGTAACGAAATATTAAAGAGCAATTTCAAAAAAAAAAAAAAAAAAAAACAACAAATCAAACTATAGAGTGAACATATTATCGTATTGATATTTGAATATGTCAAAATGACTGTCGAAAGTTCGAAAACGATAATAAATGTTACAGCAATTTATGAATTTATCGAAACAATTGTTGAAACTTACGTGGATTTGGATGCGGAGCTTGTCTGTACATTTCTGGTGGGAAAAATCTTGGTGGATACGGTGGTCGCATGGGAGCCATCATTGGTCGTATTCCACCTCGACCTATAGGCATTTGTCCAGGCATATGCATCATCGGACCGATCATCATAGGTCTTGGATGAAAACTCTGTAAAAAATATTCAAAATTTCATCATTCCAAAACTATTTTTTTAAATTACGATTTCCTTTTGCTTTTACTGTAAACCGAGACTACAAACATCGTTTTGGATGCAATCGTGATATTAATTTACCAAAAGTTAGAAATAAAAAAGAAAACTTCAATTCTTACAACAGATTGACGAAAACTACTGTAATTTTTTTTTTTTTTTTAATTCGAAATCAGAATTTTACCCTCTCCACTCATTCTTTTCGGTCTCGAATTATCTTTGAATTGGTACTTTGTGTTTTTTTATTTATCAACATCTTTGAATTACTAGTGAATTTTGAAAGTTGGACATGGAATGAAAATTGTGATTTTTTTGTTAACTTTTCCAAAATGGATAATCAATCGTGATGTTATGCATCCTGCATCTTGTTCCGATTCATGAGCTTTATTTCTGTTAATAAATCCTCAAAATCGATTCAAGAGTTTTGCAGTGAAAAGTAGCCAAACATATTTTTGGAATAGAGATTTGTACTTATAGAAATAATAATAATAATGGAGTTTCGAAGGAGGGAGATTTTTCTCGATACTGACCTCGTAGTACATAGGAACTGGCATAGCATCCGCATAATGATGAGGCATTTGCATTCTTCTTTCTCTCGATCTGTTATCGCGGTTTCGCCTATCACGGGAACCATCGCGCGAATGCGCACGACGATCTCGATGGGACATTGGCTCTCTGCTCGATCTGTAAACATAATCAACACGTTTTTTTATAAATAATCATTATCGCTTCGTTATACTAGAGACAAAAGAGCGTATTCTTGTTGAAATGATTTTGCAGAAATTATTTTAGGTTACAAACGTTATAATCGTTTATATAGCAAAGAGAATGTTTTTAATTATCAAATTTATGAGCACGAACATTCCAAAATGCAGTTTTTTTTTTCAATTGCGTTCCAACTTGAGCGCAAAGACCTACGGGTGTAAGTTTTAATCAAATATTTCTATAAAAATGATTTGAAAACTTTAGGAAAAATAATAAAAATATTAAAACTCATTCCCGTATCGTTAAATTGATATTTTTTTTTAATCGATCAAACTTCAGTTTTATGCATTCGTGGCAGTTTTAAAATTTTATTTTTGGTCGTGTTCATAAACCAGGTATTCATTTTAGTTAATAAATTCAGTTCGTATTTGACGAAGCAATTTTCCTATGCAGATGCCATTTTGAATATTAAAAAATGAAAAAATGCGGGTACGTCATTTTTTCCAATATTTGCTCAATAAAATTATAGTAACTCACCAAAGTACAATTAAATTATTCAGGAATATTAAAATCATCCGCTAATAAAAATAATTCGCGAGATTTATTTTTCTACATGAAAACAAAGGATAGATTCTTAAAATAGTCATATTCGGTGTACAGTTTCGATTTCATTTTTTATTACCTGTTCCGAGCTTCGCCTCTGCGTGATTCTCGGTCACCAGAGTGCGAACGATTCCGACGATCTCTATGATCGCGACTAATATCGTGACTAGATCTTCGGGGAGATCGATGTCGACGTATGTCATCAGTCTCGTGTCTTGCTTTGTGTTCATTGCTTCGACCACGGTCTGACCCACTGCAAACCAAAAATTAAAAATGTAATAAATTCATCAAATTAACAATTTTATTAATCGTGAAGGATTCAAAAAGAGTAATTAAACAAAATGTCTATTCTGTGAAAATTTTGGATTTAAATGGATGACGATTTTTCATTGTTTAAAACATGAAGCTTTTTACAAAAAGTTTACATTTTTTTGTCACACGAGAATTAAAAAACAGCACAAACTAGTATCGGAAATGCTTGAAATTTCAGACGTTCCTTTTGTTCAAAAACATCAGCCCGATAACGAACAATTTTTGTTATGATTCTCAGAAGTGTTTTGGTCAAATTTTTCAAATTCACTTTTCAAATGTTTTATTATTACTCTTTTTTAATAAATCCAGAAATGTGTCATGTATCAAAATGAATAAAAATGGTCCCTTACCCAGATTGCTTGTGGCTTCTGTGCTCTGCATATTTATCAGTGTTGTGTCTAAAGCTTTCATATCTATAAGTACAAAAAATAATCATGATATTGTTCGAAAGACGTGTCCGTCATGAATGTGACGGACACCCACGAATGCAATACACGATGTAATTACAGATGATCATAATGTGTTATTATTTTCACAAAATTTTTTCTCTTTTTTATCCGAATCATTTCTGCATCCATATTATTGAACGGCATGCAAAATAAAAAAAAGTTGAAAGAATTTTTTTTTGACAACCTTATTAATTGGAATTCAATAATATCTCAATGTGAGCATCGTTTACCAATTTCATGAAGTCAAACTCGAATTCTCTAGCTTTTTAGTATCTTTTATGCCAGTTCCGTTTTGTTGGTTTTTATTAACCAAGTCCTGTATTTTTGCAATTTTTATATCTAAATAACTATAAAATACTAACGCTTCCTCAATAAGTGGTACAGATAATTTGTATCGCAGAAAAACCTTTTCATCAAACCTTCGCCAAAAGTTCGATTTCTAGCTATGGTGAAGTCGAATTTTCCGCGGAGGTGCGATGAAGAATCGTATGTCCGCAACACGGGAGGGAAAAAAAATATCTCAAACCACGTGCTTGGCACGATAATTTGGCACGCGGTAAGAAATAACGTACTTTCTCTCCCTAGTGGCGTAATATGTTATGCATTTTGTCACGTGTCAAAAATAAATCATATAAAAATGTCCTTTGTCAGTAAAGAAAACAAAAAGTCGTCCGGACACAAAAGCAGGATAAAACACTGAACATATCTCCAATCGAAATAATGAAATACCTTATGATTCAAATGTTTCTATGAGTTCACAATCACAACAAAGTCATGCCAGTAAGTTTCGATGTTGCTTGAGAATTTTCCATACTCGTGAGAACAATGAGATAAACTTTGTTAGAAACTTTGTTAGATATTTAATTGGAAATGAATGAATAAAAGTTTATGTACAAGAAAATAATGACTTCCGCTATCCCAAACAGCACAAAAATAAGTAAAAAGTCTGTAAGACGTCTTTCCGATGATTTGCTGACCACAGTCATCAGAAAAATGACTCATCACACTTCTTCTCGATGACTTTCTTTGTTTTACTGTCTGCTATATTACGTGTTCATTGACGAACTGATGTCTGTTGCGAAATAAAATAAAATTAATTACATAGGCGGTGTTGTTTCATAATAAATGGTTTTAAGATTTATTTTGAAGTTTGAAAATCAATATTCTTATACAGCGATAAGAAATTAGTAAATAGAAAATTTATTAGTTGAATATTGCCCGAAATCCTTCAAACAAATTCATGTATTAAAGTACTTTTTTTTTTTATATTGGTGCGTGAATTTTTTGTATCCAACATTATAATGAATATTGATTTTCAATGTATTTTCAATAGAGTGATAATAATAGGATTAAAGCATATAAATTTCAGTGTATCATAAGGCGCGGCAGCGGCTCGATGCAGTATCAAAAAAGTGTGAAAAAAAAAAAAAAATCATTTTCAATTCTTACGGTTTGATGAAAAAAAGATAAAGCTGTTGAGCGAAAAACCAATCGCTACAGTTCTGACACGTTCCTCTCTGATGTCCCAAATCCAATTTCTTATGTGCCCCTTGGTTATTTCAGCCAAAAACACAGCACACATAGGTTTATACACACACACACACACACACACGCACAGCCACAAAGAAAACAAATGACAAAAAAAAAGATGAAGCAAAGGAACATGCGCGGATCCGTCTTGGATTTTCGGGTTGTAAGCGTCTCGTCACTAGAACAAAACAGACTGTAGTAATAACAAAACAATGAATGCCTAAAAATTTGTTACGTTTGTTGCATGTAAACCATTAGGTTTAACAGAAATTTCGCAATGCAATCGAACTGTCCTTATATTTTGATTTCTTCCGAAACCAAGAACTCGTTCTTATTCACGAAATTTAACCTTGCAACAATATTTCCTCAACACTAACGAAATTATTCGTTTTCAATCCTCAGTATTTTCAACCATTATAATCAGTTTTTGTTTTCTTTTTCATTCCTCATATTCGATGACCTTTTTATAATGTTAATCATTTTAACACATCCTAAACCCTAAAACCTCTAATGAAGCAAATACTTAGTGTAGATTTCACTTGTCGTGAAATGCTAGGAGCATTTTATCGCAACAAGTGAAATTCAACTCGCCATATCGAATAACATTCGACATTTTCTACATCGTAGAATTCAAGAATTCTTACGAATGCGAGTTTTTTTGTGGGTGGACCTCTTGCAATAAACAATATTTTGAGAGAAATAAAAAATATATCGAACAATTGATAAAACGATAAGTTCTGTAATATAAAAATTTCTTTTTTTGCAAACAATATTTCCGTAATGTTTTTTTTATTGAAATCTAAAAAAAAGCAATCAAGCAAGATTGAAATTTGAAAAATTCGATTAACCAACATTGAATTTTTGTCTCGAATTTGTAATGAGCGTCCACCATATCCATATTGTCGAATTTGCATTCTTTTGGCGAAACGAACCTCGAGTCATGACTGTCAATATGACGCCTTACGTTGGGTTTGCTAGAGGGGCTTGTTGGTGACGCCGAACGTTTTTTTGTCACGGGCCGAACGGGTTTTCGTCTCTCTGAAAAAAAAGACAATTGTAAATACATTCATTCATTTTAATAATTTACGAAACAATGTTAATAAATTTGAAATTTAATTTATACCATTTAAGAAGCATTTTATGTTTTTTTTTTCTAAGTTCCTGACGTCTTATTCGACTAATTGTTTTGTATTGATTTTGAAAAAAATTTCTATCATAATTTTCACTAAGTTGCATTGTGAAGAAGAAAAAAAAACGAACCTGCTTTGCTATCATCCAACGAAATAACGGTACGATGTTCTTCTACTTCGGAAGCTGGATCAACCGGCTTTTTCAATTCTTCACGCTCAAAAATTGGCTTGGAACCTTCACCTGTGGAGAAACAAAGTATGAAATAGCAAATTCACGATTGACTCATGTCAATTATATGAGGTGAGATGATGTTAGAAAAGCAATTTAGATCAACAGCGATGCATTGATGAGTACAAGCGATTTCGGAAATTCATTTCCGTTCAACGATTAGTGTAAATCGTATGTTTCAACTACCTCGTTTTGTCAAAGTTGGTAAGAACTTCAAGCAATACGTAAATTCTCAGTGATTACATTTCCAATCATTGAATTTCACATTTTCCGCCATTAGGACCGAATTATATGGACAAAAATAGTTTTAAATCTCGATGGAAACGTTTATTACGCGTTAAACTTATGGAAAACCTTCAAAATTGTACAAAATGAATTATTCTCATTGCGAACGAAAAAATTGTTTCGTAAAAGCAACAATTTATTGTATTTCTTTACCAAAAAAAATGGACAGAACTGAAACGAAGTACTGTGAAATTATTGGCTGTACAAAAAAAAAAACGATTGTTTATTGAAATTCAATTATTTTTTTTTCTCGTAAAAATAGTAAAAGATTGTGTATTATTATTATTATACCAAAAAAGGACTTTAAACGTGTAGGAGCAAAATTTTCAGGCTTGTCAGTGTTGTTAATTGGTGTGATCAACGATCGATGAAATTGATTCGATCGCCGATAAGTGAAACCAAATGATTTACAATTATTTCATGAACTATTTTTCTATGGTAAAATATTTCATGGTCATTCTTTTTCTTCCACTCATGTGTAAGAAAAAAAATATAATTATTCGTTTCGATTACCGATTGTTCGATTAATTGGTGGGGTTTATGGTGGTTTATTCCTGAAATTGACATTTTTGATAATTCGAGTGTGTCGATATGGAAATGATTTGTTAACCGATCATTTCACAATATGGCTTTCATTGACGGATTCAAACCTATTCATTATTTCAATTTTTAAACCTTTACCGCTAATTTACGGGATAATATGAAGCGCTAATTGATGTTTGTATTTTCTTTATAGTTTTTTCGAGTATTTCAAACAATATTCAAGTTTTTTAAGCTTCCAGATGAATCGCAAATATCTTCAAAGTAGTTTCAACATCTTGAGTGCTAAATATTCATCAATATTTGAAGATTTTTTCTTTGCTGAAGTTTCAATGTTTCTAAAAAAATGATAAAAGAAGCAAGGATGAAAAAAGTTACAGAAATTAATACGCGAAAACGATTTAATTTCATATTTTTCTGGATTTTTTCGAACTATTGAATTGAACTTTTTTTAGAAGTCAATTGGCCGGAGATCTTCGGGTGGTCGTTGATTATCTTCAGTGTAGAGTCAGTCGACGTGTTGTATGTACTGATAAACTTTCCAAGTTACTTTTTTTGAACGATTTTTGTTCAAACAATTGGAATCAATCAAATAGCGATTCAAAGAAAATGTATTACGTTTTTCAAATAAATTTATTTTTCAAAGTTTGTTGAGAAATTAAAATAAATGTAGAGACTAATAAAATTTGCAACAACTTCATGAAAATTTAGAATGGAATCAAATTCTGAATTGATACGGATAAAAATTCATCAATCTCGAGACGTATTTTTGGAGTGAACAAAACTTTTTAAGAGTAATCTTCAAGTCGACGTCGTATCCTGGTGTTTTTATTTTCCATGATGATACTTTACCGACGAAATATTACCACAATACCCAAGTACACAGAAACGGTACGGATCATGCAGAAGCAAATTGAATTAAATCTTAAATAGCGAACAAAAGCAAAAAGTATATTAAAAACAAAAAAAATCATAAAAGCAAATAATGGCAAAGAAACACAAAAAAAAATATTACAGAACATCTTAAATAATAGTAAAAAATAATAATAATAAAAAAATATATATATCCCAAAAAATTGCTGGGATATTTAAAAAAAGTGCTGCCTGTATGACAGCAGGAAAATAATATCATTCGTTAATTAACTCGTAACATATCATTATTTTGTACCCCCAGCAAAAGATTTTCTTTTGGTAAAAACAATGCTCAAAAACCTTTAAATGCGAAAAAAAAAAAATAAAGCATAGAAACACACAAAATAATTCAAAGCACACGAAGAAGAAGAAAGCAAAGGAACTATAGCACACTAAAAATTTGTGATATAAAATGATCTCTTACACATTGGCACTTTTTACGAGATCAAAATCCGATCCATCGTCGTCGTTGCCCAATAAAGCTTGATCCTAATCAAAGAAAACATTTATTAGATTTAATGCATATGTTTACTTGATCGACGATCACCTTTGCTGGTTCTTCTTTGGTGTTAATTTCTCCTTTAAATTGTACGGAGGATCTAAAAATGCTGTAAATCAGAGTATCTCTTCCAATCGTTGATCCGGCTTCGTTGCTAATTAATGTAACTTGATAATGTGATTTGAAAAATTTATTCACGTTGCATATTTTTTGGTCGATAATTGAAGTGAAAAAAAGTGAAAAATATAAAAAACAGAGACACGAATAAATCTTCGTAACTCTTCATGAACGATCGATCGTGGGTGCGACGAGTTTTCACTCTTCCTGATCGTTGAGCCGATTAATTCCTAATTATTCCAAAACCGATGGAAATAAAAAATTTTGCAAAAAATATAATATCAAGAAATAATATTTCTCGCGAAAATACTAAATCAGGTACAATCTTCACAGCGGATGGCGTTAACTCTTCCAATAACTGGTGCGCGTGAAAAAAAACTGAACATCCTGATGAAGACGGTTACCGCGTCTTTGAAATTTTGACAATACTCGAAAATGGAGTGATTTTCGGTTTTGCTTGCAATGGTGATAACAATGGCATTATTTGAAAAGGACCGAACTGAAATCACCTGGCTACAAAAAAATTTCGAATATTTATATCCGATATTTAGCAGTAAAAAATTATTTCCAAATTACCCGGTCGCCTCTTCACTATGACGTCCTCCGGATCGAGTATTTCACGCTGTAGCTCGTTGGTCGTTTCTGTGGTTGTTAAATTCCGGTGTATGTCGACTTTTATTCTCCGAAGTTCCGCTAAATCTATCTTTGTGCCTTCGGGACCGTTGAATAGTCGACCATTACTGTTCGACGCTTCCAATCTTAAAACAAATTAAATTATTATTTATATTTATTTTAAATTATCGTAATGTTATTACTGATGAAGATTTCCACTTGATTTTCAGTATTTTTATACTCTTTATGAGTTGTCCAAGTTCAGAAATTATGAACTTTGTAATGAAATATTACTATTAACGAAAAAAATGTCATAATTTTAAGACAAATTCCGATAAAACTTTTTGTATTTAGCAAAGTTTGCAACTTACTTTTGCGACATGACCGAAGTTTTAGACGTGCTGGCCTCCGTTGCGTTTTTCCTATGACTTTTTGGTGATAGACTTCCACTTCCATCATTACTAAAGTGTCTTTTCAGCTCTTGTTCTTTCTTTTTTCTCTCGTAATCTCCTTTGTCTTTTTCACGACGATCCGGTGATACACTTTGGCTCCTATCGTTACTTCGATAAGACGATCTTCTCGTGTCATTTTTGAGTTCTTGTGCTCTCCTTTTTCTCTCGTATTCTTCAATTTTTTCTCTCTTCAACCGTTCATGCTCTCGTTCCAACTCCTGCTGTCTCCTCCATTCTCTTCTTCGTCTCTCTTTTTCCTCGAGATCTCCTCTTCCTTGTCGATAATGATCGGCGAGTCTCGACGACCTCGAACCACCGATTTTCGATGACGAGTCAATCCGCTTCATGATCTGAATACGAAATCGTCTATTAGTAATTTTCATCGAGCAGTGAATACTTTGATGAAAAAAAAAAATCCTCTTCTGGTCACACACAAGAGAAACGCCGAGCGTTACATTTCGATCAAAAAAATGATGAATTTTGTCATTTTTTAACGCGTCCTTAAAATACGTAATTATAAAATCATTGAAACATTCGAAATAAAAATAACCCATCGAATAAATTAAACAATCATTTGCAATAAACGATATAATTAATAGTATATAACACACCTAGGGCAGGAAAATAAGTAAAGTCTCAGATCACATGTAATTGTCGGCCGAGGCGAAGCCGAGGCTGACAAACATGTGGTCTGAGGCTTTACTTTTTCCTGGCCGAGATGTGTATACGATTTTTAATCCGAATTAGTTACGATTGCTCACCATCATCGTTCACTTTTTATAATCACTTTTAATAAAATAGTGCAAAAATTTAAACACTTGAAGCGCGAGATCACAACTCGTTAATATGAACAAAAATTAAACGTCTGTAGACTTTGAAGAACAAAACTAAACTGATGAAGGATGCAAGCGAAGAATAAAACTGTACGTTCGTCTACATTTGAAGAAGGAAGTTAATGACCAATCGACGCTCTTATTTGACAGGCGTAGAGGCGATCAGGGGGTAAATATGAATCGATGCTTCGGGATTGGTCTAGTAATTTTTAGGGGGGGGGGGGGGGGTGATTTCTTGCCCAGAGGAGACCACGAAACGTTGGTAAGCCGCAATTGTTTTATGACTTCTAGTAAACTGGTGGGGATAATCCTTTAGTCAGAGTATTGCAAGTTCGTGAGAAGGGTGAAAATATAATACAATAGCTATTGAGTGGAAAATAATTGCCTTGTCGCGCCATGGATTAACTCCATTAACTCCAAACGGCGACAAATCGTTTTATGTGAAATAAGGAAATGTTCTTTGAACGTGAAATATAACAAGAGTACTGAAATAGAGTTTAGAAAATTCAATCGACTTGGCAAGAACTCCGTTCATTTATCTGCCATAATTTAATATGTTGGGACAATAATCTGTTATTTACCCGGAGATATAGAATATTTGAATGTACTCTTCAAAATTGATACATAATGAGGAATGTTTTCTTTTTCTTTTTTCAGTTGAACTATCCATATTTCGACAACTGCAATGACTCAGATTTATATCTGAATTATGTTTTTGCCTTTTTGTACCATTTGCAATTACTCAGTTTTTTGGACAAATTAATTTTTTTTAATGCTGAAGAAAATATCCATGTTCCACTCTTTAATGAACCACGTTCAGTGATGAGTGATATTTTTGCAATACTCTGAAAAAATCCAATATTTTGGCCATTATCAATACTCAGGAAGCTCAAAAGTAAATTGTTTTGGCAATATTTAAAGTTTGCATCGTTGAAATGCAAGGACATTCCTATATCTTTTATAGTAAAACATGAAATTTGTATGTATCGTTTGTCTACGATAATTGGACAATCGTTTTTTACGTTGTGAAAAAATTAGGTGCTAGAAATATTGAGATAATTCCAAAAATTTTGAAAAAATGATGACTGAAAAAAAAAAAATTTACGTTTCATTCCAACGACGCAAACGTCAATATCATCGAAATATCCATATTCCTTCAACTCCAATAATTCAGATTTATATCTGGATTATGTTTCTGCAATACTCCGTGCAATATCCTTTTTGTACCATTTGCAATCACTCAGTTTTATTGCCAAATTATTTTTTTGCAACAATCAGAAAAAAATCCAGATTCTGCTCCTCACAATGATTCACATACATATCCAAATGATATTTTTGCAATACTCTGATAAATACACATATTCTACCTTTTACAATGTCTCAGATTTATATCCAAATAATATTTTTGCAATAATCAGTGAAATATCCATGTTCTAACATCTGCAAAAACTCAGATTTATATCTGTATTATATTTCTGTAATACTCAGTAACATGTTCTTCTTTGTTATTTGCAATTACTCTGGTATTCGGCCAAATTATATTTTTGCAATATCCATGAAAATATCCATGTTTCTACATCTGCAATAACTCAGTTTTATAACTGTATTATACTCTTGCAATAACTCAGTGAAATATCCTTTTAGTACCATTTGCAATTACTCAGTTTTATGGCAAAATTATATTTTTGCAATACTCAGAAAAATATCCATGGTCCGCTGTTTACAATAACTCACATGTACATATATCCAAATGATATTTTTGCAATACTCAGGGAATTATCCATGGCCCACTCTTCACAATAACTCACATGTATATCCAAATGATATGTTTGCAATACTCAGGAAAATATCCGTGGTCCGCTCTTCACAATAACTCACACGTATATCCAAATTATATATTTGCAATACTCAGGAAAATATCCATGGTCCGCTCTTCACAATAACTCACATGTATATCCAAATTATATGTTTGCAATACTCAGGGAAATATCCATGGCCCACTCTTCGCAATAACTCACATGTATATCCAAATTATATGTTTGCAATACTCAGGAAAATATCCATGGTCCGCTCTTAACAATAACTCACATGTATATTCAAATTATATATTTGCAATACTCAGGAAAATATCCATGGTTCGCTCTTCACAATAACCCACATGTATATCCAAATTATATTTCTGCAATACCCAGGAAAATATCCATGTTTCCACATCTGCAATAATTCAGTTTAATAACTGTATTTTATTCTTGCAATAACTCAGTGAAATATCCTTTTAGTACCATTTGCAATTACTCAGTTTTATGGCAAAATTATATTTTTGCAATACTCAGAAAAATATCCATGGTCCGCTGTTTACAATAACTCACATGTACATATATCCAAATGATATTTTCGCAATACTCAGAGAATTATCCATGGCCCACTCTTCACAATAACTCACATGTATATCCAAATTATATGTTTGCAATACTCAGGAAAATATCCATGGTCCGCTCTTAACAATAACTCACATCTATATTCAAATTATATATTTGCAATACTCAGGAAAATATCCATGGCCCGCTCTTCACAATAACCCACATGTATATCCAAATTATATTTCTGCAATACCCAGGAAAATATCCATGTTTCTACATCTGCAATAACTCAGTTTAATAACTGTATTATATTCTTGCAATAACTCAGAGAAATATCCTTTTAGTACCATTTGCAATTACTCCGTTTTATGGCAAAATTATATTTTTGCAATACTCAGAAAAATATCCATCGTCCGCTGTTTACAATAACTCATATGTACATATATCCAAATGATATTTTTGCAATACTTAAGGAATTATCCATAGCCCACTCTTCACAATAACTCACATGTATATCCAAATTATATGTTTGCAATACTCAGGAAAATATCCATGGTCCGCTCTTCACAATAACTCACATGTACTATATCTGAATAATATTTCTGCAATACTCTGCAAGATATGCCCATATTTGACCCTTTGCTGCTGCTCAGGGTCATACCCAAATTATATTTATGCAATAATCAGCAGAATATCCATGTTCAAATTTCTGCAATAACTCAGATTTATATCCGGATTATGTTTTTGCAATACTTGGTGAAATATCCTTATTCGTTTTTTGCAATTACTCAGTTTTACGGCTATATTATATTTTAGCCATACTCATAAAAATAGCTATTTTGCACCCTTAACAATAACTCAGATTTGTATCCATATTACATTTCCGCAATACTCAGTAAAATATCCATGTTCCGACCACTGCAGTAACCCAGATCTATATCTCAATTATATTTTTGCAATAATCAGTGAAATATCCACGTTCCTATATCTGCAATAACTCAGGTTTATATCTGGATTATATCCTTGCAATACTTAGTGAAATATCCTTTTTTCGTTATTTGCAATTATTCAGTTGTATGGTCAAATTATATTTTTGAATACTCAAGAAAATATTCATGACCGGCTCTTTACAATAACTCGAGTGTATATCTAAATTATATTTTTGCAATACTCTGTAAGATAATGATGTTGAAGTTTGCATCGTTGGCTTGTAATGAAATTGCTTCATTTTTTATTTAGTAAAGCCAAAAATTTACATGCAGTCTTTGCTATGATAATCTTACAATTTTCATTTGCCATTTGAAAACTAAATCTACTCAAAACATTGGGACAATTCAAGGAAGTTGTTTAATGAATTATTCAAACAATATATTTTTCATTGTATTCCAATGATGCAAACTTCAACACAAATGCAAGATACGCATATTTTATTCTTTGCAGTTGTTCAGGTTTATATCCAAATTATCTTTATGCAACAATTAGTGGAATATATATGTTCCTATTTCTGCAATAACTCAGATTTATATTGCAATTTTATTCTTGCAATACTTAGCGAAATATCCTTTTTTGTTTTTTGCAATTACCCAGTTTTAGAGCCACATTGTATTTTTGTAATACTCAAGAAAATATCCATGATCGGCTCTTTATTTTTTCGCTATATGCAATTTACTCAATTTTATTGCCAAATTATATTTTTGCATTACTCAGAAAAATGTCCATGTTTTGACCATTGCAATAACCCAGTTCTATATCTTGATTATATTCTTGCAATACTCGGTAAAATATCCATATGTCATATTTACAATTACACAGCGCAATATCCAAATTAAATTTCAATTTCAATTTCAATGGTCATCACCAAAATATTCTCATTTCGGTCTTAACAATTCCTCAGTTTTATAACCAAATGACAAAGTTGCAATATTCAGTGTAAAATCCATATTTCATCATTATAACAATTACAGAACTTTTTAATCACGTTTAATTATTGCAATACTCAGTGAAAGTTCTTTTTTCTTTGCAAATACCCAGATTTATAGCCATATTTAACACCCTATAGAACTCAGTTCTGTATATAAATTGACATATTGCAATAAACAGTGTTACATTTGCATCTGACACATCCCATTCATAAACAAATGAAAAATAAATACCTTAATTTCGAAACAATGGAAGTTCCAATTACACCTTAAGTAGCAAATCTCCAGAAAGAGGTGCAAAATGTACAAAAAGGATTTTCTAATATCTGCCCAGAGAGCATCTGAAGGTGTCACACATCGAAAAGTTACCTAAAGGACTGATTAATCAAGGAGTTTTCGCAAAATATTATTGAATCCTCTATATAACGTTTGAACAACACTCGAAAAATTGCTACGTGGAATATTGGAATTAATTCATCTAATACTTTGTATGCGGTAAATGCATGTAAAAGTCTTCATAACCTCAAATCTCCCTATAACTTTGGCGGTACTATAAAGACGTGACTTCGTGAGAGGAAACAAAAATCATAATCATTTTTGGAAGTTTACAAGTACAGAAAAACATGGGTTATTTGACGACAAAGGAAATGCTGTATTTCCCGCGATTTAATGTGGTTCATTGAAGGTTGAAGGATTGGAGGTTAAGCTGATAAAAAGTGAGGATACAGCTCAGTATTTCGTAAAAGATTGGTCGTATTTAAATAAAAATATTACATTACCTTTCTAAGTGATGATCCGATTTCGTTGTATTTGATGCGTGCAGGTAACAACACTTTTACACTTTTATTTTAAAAATACTTACAAGAGCACAGACTCTGAACTGAAGAAAAGCCTCAAGAATCTGAATTCACGAAAAGCATGTAGTAAGAGCACGCCAAGCCAAGAACGCCAAGAACCACCGAGAAGACGCCATGGCGACGCCACTAGTCAACGACGCGGGAAATCACGCAGGCGCGTACCTAAGCGAATGAAACCCCCCAACTTTTGCTGTTTTTTTGTATTGAAGATTTGTACTCGGGCTTTTCTCAAACAACACAACTGATGGTTGTGGGAAAAAGTTATTAATATGCGTAAAAAAATGACACTGACAAAGGTACCAGAGCAACTTTGGTTTAGATCGATTGTTGCTTCGAAGAAATTACTCGCTGAAAATTTCAACGATGCTTGTCACAGCTTATGCCGACTAATAAAGGACAGGGGCTTTGTCGCCATGTAGCCCTCACTGCTATTTTGCGGAGGCGGAACTACCTGTAGATTCTTTTGGACGTTTGAATTTCTTTTTTTTTCAAAAACACCGCAAAAATATGCTTTCAACATGTTGAACATATATTATTTGAAGTACTTCAGACTTTAGACAAAAAAAGTTAGCGCACGTATAAAATGACACTGACAAAAAATAAAAACCTGAACATCTTTCGTCTGAATCGGTTGTTGCGTTCCGCGGAAAACCGTGTCTTGCAATTCATAAGGAAATCTCTCGCGGGCCAAGGAGGGAAATACCTTTAGAATTTTCGGAATCAGTTTTTTTTCATAATATCAGTACGATCAGAACACAACTTCCATTTCCACTAATATCGTAGAAATAATGTCAGCAATGGTAATTGCAAACATCCCAAGAATGTATTTGCACAGTTTTCAAACGAAACTCGAATAATATTCGAATTACTTCAGTCAGTCGTTCAAGACACACCGCACGAAGGTCACATATGAAAACGAACTGATGCAACACAATTGTACAAAGAGTAAACATTGTCCGATTCAAAATAAATGGTGACAGAATCCCCCAGTTCGCCGGTGAATAAGGAAGTCAAACGGTTTGTGATTCAAGTGCCATTGATCATCATTATCACGAATTCACAGAAAATATTACGGAAATGCCGCCTAAAGTGTCTCCCAGCCATTTAAACAGGTTCGCTATTTATCTCGCTAAATTTCACCGTTTTTAATCGCCATTGAACATCAATAAAATATGTTTTTTTTCTCTATTATTATTTCTACTAACGTTCTTGATGTTACATTTTCCGCGCTTGCCAGCTTTTCTGCTTATTGAACCAAATTCTAATTATTGATAAGTTTCACTTTCTAAGAAAAGGAATAAAAACCATTGCGAATATTGGAAAAAAGAACAATTGCATTTTCTTTGGAAAATATCATAAATTGTGCTCATTTACACTCCCGTCCAAAAGTTTGGAAACACCGGATGAAATTTTTTGACGCACTAAAAGTTAGATTACTCAGTCGAAAAAAGAGATATTGAAATTTCGCGAACGGTGCCTTAAAGGGGACACATTAAGCTTCTTTTTACCGTTTTGAAACATTTTTTCCGATTTTTTTTGGGTCCAATATGTGTTTTTGGAGTTGGGCGTTTTTCGACATCTTTTTCAACGTTTCAAATAGTGCGCATGGTCCGCGAGAATTTTTTCCAATCGTTATCTCTATGGAAAATGTAAAGGGGATGGCAGTAGCTTCAATTTCGTTTTTTGAAAAGTTGCGTACGATTTTTTTTTGCAAAATTATGTAATTTTCTTTCACAAAAATGACTCTTTTTCGAAAAAAAATTGTACGCAATTTTTCAAAAAACGAAATTGAAGCTACTGCCATCCCCTTCACATTTTCCATAGAGATAACGATTGGAAAAAATTCTCGCGGACCATGCGCACTATTTGAAACGTTGAAAAAGATGTCGAAAAACGCCCAACTCCAAAAACACGTATCGAACCCAAAAAAAATCGGAAAAAATGTTTAAAAACGGTAAAATGAAGCTTAATGTGTCCATTTTAAGGCACCGTTCGCAAAATTTCAATATCTCTTTTTTCGACTGAGTAATCTAACTTTTAGTGCGTCAAAAAATTTCGTCCGGTGTTTCCAAACTTTTGGACGGGAGTGTATGTAACGATAAATAAAATCGCTGATGTATTGCCATTTGTTTTTGAACACAGAACTTTACTAACAGCGAGTAAAAATGAAACCAATAAGGGTGCCCGAGAAGAAAAGCCCAATGCAGTTGATTCTGACATTTCAGACCAAGCATTTCGAGTGAGGGATTCAATAAGCGGCCAAACCAGCATTGTGTCATGTCCATTATGCTTAATAAATCTCACCGCTTCCCAAAAACCAACCACAACTCGGTGCGGTCATATTTATTGTTCGGAATGCATAGAGTTTATAACAAAATCCAAAATCTGTCCCAAATGTAAATCAAGGATAACTATAAAATCTTGCCGTAGGATCTACTTATGAAATCGTCATAAAATAATACAATTGCCTTCGCCCACTCCAACAAATAAGGAAGGGCTAATAGTTGTTTTCAAAAATGTCACAATTGGCGGATAAAGCGATTGAAAACAACAAGAACTGTTATAGAGTGGAAGAATAATTTAACACAAAAGATCTTAAAACGAAAATAGTTCCTCATGGGCAAAAATATATTTTGTTCCTTCAAAGAAGACCCCTTTGAAAATGGCTAAGTTTGCTGGACTTACCGGCCCTTTAAATTTTATTAATTAGAATTTTTATTAATTTAAATTAATTAGACTTATTTTGTTGCTTTAATAATTTATCACTCGATGTCACAATTGTTCATTAATTTATGTTCCTCTTTTACTTCGCAATTCTTGCATTCAACCTCTTCAATACTTTGAAGAGATGCAGATAGTCAACAAAACGGAATGATAAAGAGTTCATTTCATTTGTGCAATATTATATCACGGTCGAAAAGTGCTGGATAAATAATAAAATAATCTTTATGAGATATTTTGTATTCTTAATCGTAATAAACATACATTTTTTAATCCAAATCTTTCCATTTATTCTCGTTGTTGTACCCTCGTTTCAAAAAATACTAATACGAGGATTATCCAAGAACTTTGAAGTCATTCAAATACATTAATAATAAAAATGTAAAACGAAACAAGCCTGAAAATTAACGATCTTTTATCAGGGCATGTTGTTACTTTGTTCAATGTTCGTTTCAAATCTCGTGCAATTTTTGTTAATTGGACTGTATTTGCAGACAGTAAATAATTCAATTGATACCTTCATTCGTTTCTAAAATCGTAGCTGAGATGAAACAAATGACTGAATACGTTTTGTCCGAAAATCCTTCTTTTTAATTTTGTAATTATAAACCCTCGACAATTACAAAACTGTTCATAGAGATACAATGATTTTTTTTCAAATATACCTAAAATAATAAATAGCTCAAAAAACGTGAAACCAAGAATGTAGAAGCAAAGTAAATATCATAATAACATTCAAAGCCTTTGTTCACTTTAAATATTACTACAAATTATAATAATATTTTTTATTGTGAAGAAGCGATAAAAAAAAAAACTTTAAATCAATTCAGCACAACAAGCAATGTGATTCATTACATAAAAAAAAAAAAAAAAAAAAAAAAACGGTTGTACAGAATACGTACAATGGTCCAAAATTGTATTTGAATATTGAAAATTAAAAAAAAAAAAAATTTCATTACATAAAACTTCTGCTGGTTCGTATTAGACAAGGAGTTTAAAAATACATAAAAGCTGTTGAAATTAAATAAGAATATAAATAAAAATTTAATCAAGCTAAAGTGATTGTGAAATAAATAAAAATAAAAAGTATTGTCTTAAAAATTTGGAGATTCCAATGCATAAAGTAATTATTGAAATATTTATTATGTATATATTCAGTCCTTGCATACATTATAACACGTACCGATTGCTGATATCAGCAAAGTACAATCATCGTCGCCTGTTCTCCATTATTAGGTAGCGAGAGTTTTATATTTTCAGCACTCCAATGAAGCAATGCACCTCGACAAACAACGCTCCATACGTAGGGTATAAAAAATTCTTCTGGCTGATCTTCTTCTACGTATCTGAATTTAAGCTCCGGAAATTTCTGCAATTATTATAAATGCTTTTATAAGTGACGCTTTTCTATTTGGGAGAAACGTGTTTTACGATTTTTATCTTTCTTTACCCTGAGACGATCCTTTGGCCATTGTGTCGAGCCTTGTTGTATCGCGCTGAGTACTTGACTTACGCCAATTTGCGACTGTCCAATTTGCTCTAATTTGTAAGAAAAGAAGTTGATAACCTGTAAATTATTTTCAAAACATGATTATGACATATTTTTCACATTACGATAAACGAATGATTGAAAACATTATTAATTATCAATTAATTCTTTATGTAGCTTTAGATTTTAAGAAACAGATATTGAGAAAAAAAACTCAAAGAAAATTATTCCGTGTAAAAAAAAAAAAAGAAAACATCTTCATGCAAAATAAGTATCTAACAGAGAAAATCAAGACTTCTGTAAAATAAATTGTTAGTTTTAACTATAAGAATTTTGTAACTCACGGAATAAATATTTTGAATGATATCCTGGAAAGCAGAATGTGTTCTGTACGGTTGAAACACGTCCCTCTTGTACAGAAGAGTGTATATCAAATTTGGATTTTGTGCTAACTGGTGCGTCAGAGCACTGTTTATTATTTCGAGTACCATTCGAAGAACTTCTTCGAGAATCGTTAAATCTTGAATCTATGGAAGCAAATAAAAAATATCCTCTATTGATGTCATTTATAATAATCATTACTTTAAAGTAAATAAAGTAGTAAATAGAGCCTAGAACTAATGTTCTATTTTCGATTTGTAACGCAAGACCGAGGTCGATATCGATCACATGATTTTTTTGGATCGTAACATCGTCTCTATAGAACATTTTTTATCAGGACATGAATCTCTTCGTATTTTAATGATGATATGTGAAAAATTTGATCGAAAATTGTAATAACGACTTGAAATTTGCAGACATTTTTTTAACTGTAAAGTTGAATTTTGATTGTTCGTAATTTCTGAATGAAATTAATTTTATTTTATCATTGTTAAGTACACGATTTAGTTTTCAACATCGAAGTATTGAGAAAATCAACAAAAGAATCACATATTTTTTGCTCATAAATTGTAATTTTTAAAATCGTTACCAAATCTGCACTAGCGGAGTTCTGGCTAACATCGACAGTAGTATTGACAACTCCG
Source organism: Campoletis raptor (assembly GCA_948107755.1). Classification (NCBI taxonomy): domain Eukaryota; kingdom Metazoa; phylum Arthropoda; class Insecta; order Hymenoptera; family Ichneumonidae; genus Campoletis; species Campoletis raptor. The sequence continues at coordinate 16,083,708 of OX403627.1, forward strand.
GAAACAGCTTGATCATGAATCCTCGTTTCGAGCCTGCCGTGCTTTTTCGCAAGTGTTTCGAAAAGGCTTAATAACCTTTGGCTGACGTATGGATGCAAAGCACGAAATTGTGCGGACATGTTGGCGAGGGCAGCCAAGCAATTTGTGTGAAGATATTTGTCCTATTAAAAATAAGTGAATTATTTGTTACTACGCGTTTTTTGTACGAAAAATTAGTGAATTATGGAAAAATCGATTACTCACTCTCATTTTGAGCATATTATATTGTATCGTTCGTATCACAACGAGTATTAGTAGACCACCTAACGATATTTCGCTGATACATCTCTCGGTGTACCACGTGACTCCTTTAAGCATCTGAAATAACAAAATATCAAATTACAACAATTGTGCTATAATAATTATAAGTGAGTGAAGAATTTCAAGTGAAACGAGATCTAACAATTTCATGGATCCTTATATTGAATGAGTCATCTTCACTCAGTATTAGGAGAATTATTAGCGACATATATATATGATGCGACGTGTTGTCCGGAGCATGATACAAGATTTGCAATATTGGCGTTATCTGAAACAATCAATTAAATCAATTACGATTAAAAATTAATTTATTCGTCAATAAAAATTATTATTGGATTTAAAAAGTGCGTACTAATAAATGAATGTCCGGTCGTTTGATGATGTAATCCTTGACACTTGCATTTTGATGAAGTAACATATATAACAATAGTATAACTTCATCGGTGTTTGGTATTTTACAAATAGTATCGTACAATTTATCCAAGTTGAGCCGGAAGGGAGTTGTGGCTTTCAAGGACACTGGATTGTTTAAATCTGTGAAAAAAAAACAATCATTGCAATTATTATTTTCTCAGCATGTGCGGTGAATTCGCACCGCCGAAATACTATTTTTTCGAGATTTTTTATTTTTATTTTGACGCATTTTCACGATATGAATTTTTTTTCTGGATTCCAGGCTTTTGAAGTTGGATTCTTGGAGATTTTTACTCCAAAAAACCCCACTAAAGTAGTTGGTGTGTATTCTTGAAAAAGAACTTACCATGTACGTGTGAAAAACTTATCAGAGCATCACGATATGGATTGTTTGTTGTTGTGCAATGATTCGTTAAAACGAGTAAAAGTAATAACGATTGACTCGCAAGAGGAGTTTCCGTATCACGTTTTTCCTCGTCTTCCTTAGTGCCGTGACTATTTACTTGTACGTTCCTCATACTATTTCCCATACCCATTGTAATTACATTCCAGAGTCCAGCTGCAATTGATCAATCGTTAAAAGCTTTTGCATCGAGTTCTCATGTTCAAAAAAGTAAAAAAATAAGTATTCAAATAATCCGATCAGACTTTCAAGTGTACACTCATCTTTAGTAACGTTGCCGAGTTACGAGTTATAAATTTTGAGTCTTTAGAAAATGCTCGTAATATTTTCAAACATTCTTTAATAAGACAGAATAATTTGTCTATCCATAAAATAAAATAACGTATTTGGAAAAATGATCAATTGCCAAAAAAATGGATTTAATTGGGGCTGAAATTTTGTCAGGGGTCTCTTAGACCCCAAGTTTACTTGAAGGCCCAATAATATAGAAATTCTTTTAATTTGAAATTCGGATTTTCGCTAATTGGATTGGAAACAAATATGCAATTATTAGTCACGTGAAATAAAATTCGAACTCGAATTACAACTGTGTAGTTTTTGTTTCTATTTGTTCAAAGACTGACCTGCAATGCTAAATACTATGCTACCTCCAGCTTCTCGAGACAATAATCCAGGTGGAGCGTGTTGCTGTTGAGCAAAATTGTTCAACAACGTGCAAACGATTATTGGAGCTCGCACTCTTTGCTCGTTGTGCATGAAGATCCTGTATATCGAACTGTATTCAGCCGAACTTTGGGCGAATAGTTGCACCGAGAGGAGTACCAGTAAACAGTTGATAGCCTCGAGATGTACAATATACGTGTATTCACTGAAAATCAATGAAATTAGTAAATTGAAATACAATGAGGTCATTTACTTTTACTTGTTTAGTTAAATTGATTTTTCGAACGTAATAAAATTTCATTAATCTACAAAAATAACGTACCATAGAGGTACGTCGATGACCATATCAATAAGTGCAGCAATTAATTGCTCGGTTCGACTAATTGTACTATCTTTGGGTTCGGTATTGCTTAACGATACTTCCGTATGCTTTATCATTTCTTCTTCGCCAACTGTTTCCAGCAGATACTTTAATATACATCTTGTTGCGAACAAAGCATTGTACGATTGCCACGCTGATACAACGCTGAAAAAAAACAACAGAAACGTTATTTCATGTCGATAATTTAACTGTCAATAGTCGTCATCAATAATTCATTCAGAGGTAAACCATAATCGATTGGATGTGGATATAAACTTTTGCGTGTTCTGATGTGAAGCTTGGATATAAATTTGAATAAACGTATTAATCCCAAAACGTGAATAACCATTTTTTTTATAAAGAAATTTTAGAAAACAAATGAATCGAATAAGTAAAATTTAAAATAAAATTTTTGTTTCAATTTTAATGAAATAGTTGGTTTTGTTTACAAATTTTATTTTGTCGCTGTTTTTGAGCCAAGGTACAGTTACCATTGAAAACGATATGACAACCAACTACAGCGTTATTGTTAATTTATGAATTGTTACAACAATGTTGAAGCCTTAAGTCACATGTGGTTCGTGAAATTGACATTTTTTTTTATCTGCAACTTCCAAAGAAATATCCATTTCAAGGTTTCCTCGAATAAAATTAAAACTCTTCTTAGTAAACATGAGTCTGATGGAAAAATAGTCTTTTAAAGAAATTAATAATTTTTCCTCCAATTTTCATACATTATTGTTCATAAACCAAATGTTTTTTTATAGAATATTAGAAAATTATACGTGTATGTTTTCAGGCCTCAATAATCATTACTTTTTACTCAGCAACATTCAAAACTCTTTCACATTTGTACAGTTATCGGACCACAGTGCAGCGTTGGTTTTGTTAGTTTGAACGAGTACGAATTGGTTCATAGGACTTGAAATATTATCATACTTTTGGTCTTGAACGGATCCTAAAAGTTCACTCGTTTGTAGCAACGTCACTTCGATGAATGTGCCAAAGTTACCGGTGCTCAAATTGTTGTTCAACAATCGTTGACAAGCGGTATCTAGCGTAGAATCCAATTCTATCTGCTCATTTCGTGTTATCGGAGGTCGTAGATTGTACGACAAAAAATTACTCCAAAACGAATCGTTCAATGGGATGCATTCCTCGCTGCAGAACCTTTCTAAGAGAGCATTCTTAGAAAGGTCCTCGTACCGACTCGATGTCGTCCCCATTTCTACACTTTTGACGAATTCTGAAATAAGAATATTCATCTTGTAATCACCGGTTCATCAAGATATTTTGTTTAAACAGTCTTTAAAACAACAAACTGGATAAATTAATTCCAATTTGGAAAAAACACAGAATTGTCCCATGTCACAAATGTCAGACATTAAATGAATGTTATTTCAGCTTTTTTGTTTCGCAAAAGCTATTTTCTTCGAGGGATTATCAAAATTCAAAGGACACATTCAGCGCAGATGAGTAAAGTAATTAAAGATTTGACATTTCTTCAAGAATTACCTCATTACTTTTCTACAATTTTATTTCTATAAAATTCCCAAATGCGGTGGAACATATAATAACGTTTATAGGAAAAAACTAAAATTTTGACCATTGAGTTTTAGAAATATAGCGATAAAAAGGAAAAGTGAATTTTAGATGGAGAGAATGTTGTTATTCTAGGAACTCCAAACTTAATATTACGCATTCTGCGAAAACTATAGCCAAGCTTTCATCAATTGACCCAGGAGTTGACTTTTCAAAATATCTGTATCAAAACAACTACCTTAACATCGACAAAATTTTCCAGACAAGAAGAATGGGATTTTATAAATACATACACGGATTATCGAAATTCGGAGAAAAACAATACATGCCTCGTAATTTTTAACGCGCATCAAATTTTCGTTAAATTTGACGCCGATTTTGAAATATAGAAAGTAGAATTATAAATAAACAAATCAGATTCAGCAGAAAAAGGACTGTGTCTCATCCTTTAATGTTCACTTTTTCGACGTGCACTGACTTTTTAAAAAATTGATACAAAAATTTCGGGTCTTCGAAAATGGAACAGAAATGTCAGTGGGAAGACAACGTTGTTAACTATAATAATTAGAACAGAGATTTTTCTTTGTTGAATTATTAAGAACGCGGAAAAAATTATTAACTACGTATCCACGTGAAACGAGTGTTGGAAAAACGATTTCATTATTATAACAAAAACATTGGAACGTCAAAGATGAAACATAACCTATTAATTCTGTCAAAGGCAAGTTGACACATAGGACGTAAAAGAAAATACGATATGCAATTATTTGATATTAAACAATGTTGTAACAATAACACTGAACGAAAAAATAATTGAAAAACTGATTGCTCAAGCATTGAAAAATTAATAAATACCTACACAGCTGTAGATTATGCCGAGTTTACATAGTACCCATTTTCGGGTATGTCATGGGTTTTCCAATCAGAAGACACCAATATGAATGTAAATACACGTTATTCGCTAAATCCAAAAGAATTGTCCAGTGACACTTGACGTGAATTTGTTGTATTTGCGTGTTCATTTTTGTCGACGTGTTCCGTTTTTTCGTTAAGTACAACAATTAAAAAAACAAATTTCATGCCAAATTATCAAAAAATCCAAATTTGGAAAACTTATATTATTGATGATGAAACAGTTTATTTTGGTTGATAAAATTAATAAAAATGTGCAGTCTGAGTCGAATTATATCGATTACGAAATTCTTTATTTTTGTAGCCTAGCTATAGTTGCCAAATACGTTGAAACGTTAATTGTTGATTTTGTGTACAATAGAAATTAAATATTTTTTTTCTCGTAGATGCGGTTGGAAGGGATAAGGAAAGTAGAAATAATTAAAACATTAATCAAGAATCGTACAGTAATTTTTGTTTATTTATTCGAAAAAGAAAATAGATTTGAAAATTATATTTGCCAGTACAATTCCAAAATATTGGACAGAAATTTATTTCGCTCAACATGAATCGTAATAAGAGGAAAAATATCATTTATGCCGGATGGCCGTCGTCGTTGAACAGATTTTTTGTTTTTTTTTATTATTTATTTATATTAAATTGATTTATTTACGAATTAAAATAATTCGTTTGTTCATTTTGCGTAAATATGAAAATTCTAAAAGGGATTGTAGATATAAGAACAAGTGGAGCCTGTTCGTGTCAAACAGAATTGCGTTATTCTGGCATGAAGAACGAAGTCACTGAATAAACGTCACTGAAGCACGTGAGTCTACATTTAAAAAGTAAAAATAAAATAAAAACGTATGAATCTACAGCATAAGTAATCGTTTGCGATATTGATCGTTTTCAAAACGAGTTGTTATTGAAAATTTATTCGAAAAAAATATTCAAATTGATAATATATGAATAAAAACTGAAGGCAGCGAACAATACGATAAAAACTAGTATCGATAAGTATGAAACCCGAAGTCCAAAATATTCATCTTGATGATGAGATTTTTGTTAATTGTCTTCTGCGAGAGTGTTGATTCTCGAATTAATAGCCATGAGCTGTGCCAAAAATGATGTATCCGCCATAACTGTGGCCAGAGCAGTAAGAAGACTCTCCATATTTTCCCTTGGTAGGCCCAATTGACGAGCGCATTCTGCGATCATTGCAAATTCTACGTCGTTCGGAACGATCTGTAAGCAATATAAAATTTTGAAATTAGAGGCGTTAAAAAGCTCGTAGTTATTTCATAAAAATCATAAAATTGTAATGAAAAATGAAGATAAATTGTTGAATGAAATAAAGTTATAATAAAATTCACTTACTTTCGATGTACTGCCGAATTTGTTGAAAGGCATTTTGACGCGTACTTTTTCAGTGTTTGTTTGATAAAAAAGCGTGAAATTTTGTCCGTTGTTAACATCGAGTACGATCGGAAAATATATACCGGAAGTAACATGTCCCTTGGTATCTCTAGCGAGTAAACTACGAAAGTTATAAACCAAATTTCTTCTTTCGGTAACGTCAATGGCAGTTAAATACGGCCTTGCAATATAAATAAGAGCGACTTGCATACGCTCCAAGGCACCAGGGCGATTTTCTCTCTCGTGCCACTCCACGTAGTCGGAATCTTCCGCGCACAGAGAATAATTGTACTCTTTTTTGCAATTTGGTTCTTCCGATTGCGTAAACCATCCGGTATGGGGATACGATTTGTCGGCCATTACTGTTATAACACGAGCAACGTGATATCCAGGATCCAACAGCAAAACACCGCGACGTCCGTTTATTTCGATTTTCAAGCAAACAAGTACGTGCTCTTTTTCGCCACTGTCCGCAGCAGGTGGTCCACCGACGTAACCGGCAATATCACCGATTGTCTGTATAAACATGAGCCGAAAAAAACAATCGTTAATAAATTCATTGACCATTATATTGATCTGTGGACAAAAAAAACGAATAAAACAAAAAATAATTACCTCTTCGCACGATACCAAGTAGAGGCCACTAGAAATGCCGGGATATCTTTCGTTCAATTTGTACAGTCGACGCATCAGCTCAAAACCAAGACCCACACAGGTGTGATGTTTGTGAGTTATTAATGGCTGGTATTTATGGTAGAATCGCTCAACCATCGGTTCTTTGCTTTCCTTGAAATCCTTGTAGAATCTAATTAGAAAAAACGAAAAAAATCGTTAGTATAATAATAAATGGAGCCAATAAATAAAACTCTGGTTTTTACTATTGTATTTTTTTTTCTTCATTTATGTGATAAATGTTTCGAATTGAAAAAAATTATTAATGAATAGATTGAAAATTTCAGACGCGAAGGAACTGTTGATTAAAGAAGAAGATTTTTATTACCTCAGGAAGTTTCCAATGGTATCATAGCGATGCTCTCGCAGCAAGCGCTGGGTCTCCAACTCAACGCTGCCTGCTAGTTCTTCATATTGTTCGACCGTGTCGACGATCAAGGCTGGCGATTCATAATGAGCCCAAACAGGCAGGGGTAGCGGCACACCCCTGATCCAGGGCCCGCGTGCCTGCCCCTGCGGCTGGCACCATATCTCTGCCGTCTCGAGTCAACTTGGCCATTCGCTGCCCCAGCGGCCAACCGTTGGCAAGTATCCATTCTCATCCCTGTAGCTGCTTATCGGCTCCACAGGGCTCTCTGCGTTCTTTAAACTCTTCTCTCGCTCTATGAATTACAATTATTCTTCTTTTTTTACAAATTCAATTCAGCAAATTAAATTTATATGTAAAATGTTGTGTTTATTCAAAAATTTAGCGCCAACCAACACAGTTGTACAGTTTTGTTTCATCAATTTAAAAGCTTTTTAAAAATAATTTGACTATCTCGATAGATCATTATTTGAATAAATCGAATTATCATGAAAATTATTTTTCATTATTTCAAACTATTAACCTAAATTTAATTGTTATGTTGACCTTGATTATCTCTGGTTAAGTGTATTTGGAAATTAGTCATGTTCTTCGATCGTGTGAAATGTCGAAACGAAAAAAAAAAAGAAATAATATCGTTATTATGAGTGCAAAAACTGTCAAAAGTTTTTTTTTTTGGCTTTATCAGAAAATATAAACATTTAAATTCCTTCGCGACACGTGCCACTTGATTAAACAGGAAATCTCGGTCTTATGAGTCAGAGTCCAGTCAGCCGGAAAAATATTTTCCATCGAAAAACATCGAGTTAAAAATACTCGGGAGTGACGAGCCCAAAATATGGCGATGCCCGTCGTTTCCATTGAGTTTTTCATGCGAATCTTGTTCTACTGAACGCCTAGAAATTTTGTTATTTTAGATAATACGCGATCGGGTGACCAACAATATGGCGAACGTCAAATCAATGTATGCGCAGGGACAGTGCCACGTGTTTATTTCCGTTTCTTCGAACGATGCTCGTTATTTCCTTATATCATAAATGCGTAGAAGATTTTTTTTTGTTCCTCAACAAGGTATTCAAATCGAATTATCTGTTTTTCTCCGTTTATACAACTCTACAAAAGTCTCTTATAATACTCGAGGCAAAGGTTACTGCGCATCAAAACTAACGAGAAATACGGACAAAAAAAAATGACGATTTACTTCTCCCGAATCCGAAATGAATAGAGACAAACTAAATATTTTGATTAATGGAGGTTCAATCGTTCTAAAATTTCAGCCTTGAAATATGAAATGGTGCGAAAAATGTGCAAACGTATTGCACCATGTTGTTTCATTATGTAGGTCGTCATCTCGTATGAAAGCCCGAGTAAACGCTCTTACCCCATTTTCCCATAACGCGACAAATCTACAGGAAACTCTTTTGTTTTCAACGGACGGTCGTAAAATAAAAAACAATGGATAACAATGATTATAGAATTAAACAAATATTCTTACCCATACAATGAGCGCACCAAACAAATAGGAACTTTCTCTTCTCGAAAGCTTATCAAAATTCACGTGTCCGAAGTCCGAGCAGAACTGAAGCATAGTCACATGCGCAAAGAATATATACCGTTCTTCTGACCTCTCTCTCTCTCTCTCTCTTTTCAATCTTTCCCCCTCTACCCACCAACGCGAAATATATGTACGTCACGAATCCAACACAACACTGCCACCGTGACTATAGCCTTGATACCGAAAGTCGAGAATAGTCACGCATTCTCCATGTACACAAACATCTGTGCATGGAGTTCCAAGAGACGAGAGGGTGTGTGTGTGTTTTTAATGTGTACGTCTATCTTTCTACAAATATGTAAATTTGTGTGAGGGCAAAAATGTAAAAATGTGTGGCTCGAGATAACGGCACGCTCTTTGTCCAATATCTGTGTCAGTTTCTAACGACCAATCATCCATTGGCCACTGGAGCCTCGCTCATTCTCTTAGAAACGATGACTCATCGGCCCATAGTCCTAGCCACACCACCAACCCAACTTTTCCTAGAATTTCCTTCCCTTCAATTTCTTACATCGAACAGTTTCGATTTTTCTTACCTGCGAACCTTAAGGGAGAAATTCCAAATTCTTTGTCGGTATAACACAAAAAGCCTCCAAGAAATCTTGTTGCGAGTGCTTCTCGTGTCGAAACGATTTCAACACATAAAATTCGCAGGTCATGTTTTCGTGGAAAAATATATTTACGGTTTCAGTTAAGAAAAAAAATCACAGTTTTTGCCTCCTGTTAACTTTTGTAAACATTTTTTAGAAATCTGAGGAGACTCCTGTTCATTTTCAGATCAACGACATTTATTTTAACACGCAATTATCATCACACCATGATAAATTGGGTATTTGCCACAAGTGTTCGAATTCTTTTTACAATAAATTTTTTTCCAATGTGAATTCGAATTCGGACTTTCAGTTACATCCATATATGCCAAATAACAAATAATATATTTCATAAAGTTAAATGCCAACGTATGAATGATGCTTGAAGAATTTATGACAGAACTGACTAAGGGCAGGATTATACATAAAGAAAAAGCAATTAGGTTTTTATCAGGAGTAAATGTCAAAGCTGTAAGTTCGAAGCATTGTACTTTAATTCGACTAAAAGGTATACGACGTTCTCCGTTATCTTTCGTATTTATAATCCGCATACAGCCTTGGCCAAAAGTATTAGTCATCGCAATATTTTTCACTTTTATCACATGCTAGATCTTATCCAATATGTAAAATCAAATCTCCATAAGCTGAACGATAAGAACACGGTGATTTCGTTATGATAATAACAAGCGTGTTCGCAATGAAACCAGAATATTGTACCACGATCTACATTTGTTGAGTTGAGAAAGATAACGAAGGAGAAAAACGATTCTACGCAGTACATTCAGCGAAAAAGTTAAACACAACAAGGGTTCCCACTATTTTTGGGACAGGCTGTATGTATATATATATAGTCCACACAGTAGAACGTTTATTTTGTTGTGTGGAATGGTTTACACACATACAATTTGTAAGTGTGGATGTAAGTTTGTCCCCACGCTACCCACGCCATAAACATAGGAAAGAGAGAAAGGCAAATAACATATGTCTATATTCCAATGACGACATTGAAGTTCTGGAAAGTCCAGGAATGGGGGAAACAATCGATCGCGATTACTCACGAGGAGCGATAATTGGTACGTGCAATATAATTCTGAGGGAGTCTGGAATCTACAGACTCCCGATAAAATGATCAACTTGACAAAATACGTGAATTTAATTCGATCTGCGTAGTATGTACCACACCAACAAAAGTACAAAGTCCCGAGAAACAGCTTTGTTTATATTCTCATACATCCGTCTCTGTTGCTCTCTTCCATGTGTTTCGAAAGCTTCGAAAGTTGTGCGTAGTCGCACGGTTTTTTTTTACCATTTGCCATATGTCATTATCATTAATCTGTCATATCGCTAGAGGACAGGAAGTGAGGAGAGAGAGAGAGAGAGAGAACAGTGTTTCGTAATATCAATGTCGGGTCAATAATGTTTAGATGTATTTTCGTTCTTGACGCAGGCATTAGGTAATCGTTGTGAATATTTTCATTGGATCTTGTTAAATAATGTTAAATAATAAGTAAAAAGAATTTTGATAAACACATTCCACATAGGTCTCAGAGACCCATGCACAATTCTAACGGTAATTCTGATGAATTAGAACATTCCCTCAACAACAATTTTTTTTCTATTGTAAAGAACCGAGAAGCTGTTTCATTTCGTTCCAAAAAACAACCATTGGAGGCAGATTGACATGACCGTATGGTTAAAACTTACAAGTGAGACACCTGGACAACCATAAACCAACCAAATCATAATAATAATACATAATTTGAGAACGACCGTGCACTAGCGGTTGAAAACATCTGTTTGGACCACTCTTAAGCTATCACAACAATGATTGTTATGATGTTTTATCATTACAACAAAACAATGAAAAATATTTCCCAGGAATACTAGGTAGAAAGATTCTTCTAAATTTAACAGTTGATATTTTCCTTTATACTTGAAATAATTTCATAAATATTAAAAGTTAACGTATATATGTGTTTGAAAGAGAATTGAATCAAAGTCGACATTAATTAATAGGATTATTTCGATTTTTCTATCATTCGATATCGAAGTATTAATCTTATAACGGAATAGCAAAGTGTATTAGCCCATCGAACCGATAACAAATTGATAGATAATCATACAATATATACATTACATATATATATACACACATCACGTGTCAAGTCGAGGTCATTACGACACAAACAGCACCTTTTTATTCCAAGAATTCCAATAAATCTAACGACACAATATATAACAGTCCGAGTTTCAAGAATCATACTTCAAAATCAAACAAAATGGGATTTATTTAGTAATCCGAAAATGAGATAACAAAAATACATATATCCGAGCACAAGTCATTGATTCTCATTACATTAAGAGCATTTGAAGGTCAAGGCGTTGATCGCATATCAATCAAAGGCATATTTCACGATTCAACTTTCACGATTGTATCAGTGTCCAATTTTTACTTATAGTAAAGTAGGGAGCAAGCACCTCGAATATATTTTGCTTCGTAAACAGTGTTACCCGCCCACGATTTACGGTGACGTAATTCGGAAATAAAAAGATAAAAAAAACTAGCTTACGATATGATGTTTTCAACTGTTCGTATACGAAATTATTACTCTTGTAGCGGCGGAAAAAAAAGAAGTATGTGAAGTCTCCTTTCATCAATATGTCAATATACGAGAGATTTTTTCTCCGTTTATTGAAATATGCGGAGAAATATCGAGAGTTTATAAACAGTATTTCGCATTTATATATTTATCTACATATTTATTTAAACCTCTCGGTCCCTGCAAGTAATATTTTATTTACATTATCTTCCGTATCATGTTTATCCTCCTGTCGTTGATTATACGGAGATTAATTGTAGAAATGACGTTAAACCGGGTGTAGACCATATATTAGCAAGAAGCAGTTTTGATCGATATTTAACCGACCTTTTGCGTTAACTATTTTATGGAACAGTCTCAAGCTTTGAGTGGAAATAATGTTAAAAGACAAAAAAATGATTTGACAGAATTTTTTGAACAGTTTTCGGTAAACATTTTGGACTTTGAAGAAATCAATCGTCCGTGTTCACAAACTGTGTTGATTAACACGGAGATTTTAATGAACTATTCATATGGTTAGGAAAATGGTTAATCGAATGTCAAGGTCTGTATTGCACGAGTGGGAATGATTATAAGCTGATAAACGGCGTGTGGTGAATTAGAAACCTGATAACTGCTCAATTGTCGATCTGAAAGTTTCAAGTTGCATGATGTCGTTCATAGAGAGGGCGGCACTTGTCAGGTGAATCTCGAATTACTTGTGGGTCAGCCTTTCGGATGCAAATTTTTGTCGCTCTCATGAAAGTCAGCGTTTTTTCGTTTCAATAGCTACATGTAAAACAACCGTGTGAACCGTGATCACCGTGACACTATCGTTCTATGAAAGACGCAAAGTCGATTATTTGCAGTCATGGCTCTTGTTGACGTATGTGGTGTTAACTCAATCGTGAATTTTAATTCGCAACGTATCAATGGTGGAATCGAAGATGAAATTGAATCGTACAGTCGTAATTTTTCAAACAACTTAAACCTGTCGATTCAGCCGGGTTTTAACGTAAGTTCTCAATGATTTTATACTCCTAACCTCTCAGCGTGTACATTTCACCGGAATCTGCAAACTCACCTTCGAAATCACCAAGTTATCGGCATTAATGATTTAACCTTTTGTTGTTATTTCTAAATTGTATTATTATTAAGGATGCCAGTTAATTTGAGTTTCATCATTTTCTCAAAATCACATATTCAATAAACGTTTTTAGAGTTGTTGCATTTCCACACTCTGAAAATTGAACTTTACTCGTATATTAAACCAAAAAAACTAATAAATAATGTTTTCGTCTGGATTATTGATTGTTCGAAATAATCATGAAACAAATTGTACGAATTTTTCGGAAATAGAAGCATTTCGTTTTATTTTAGCCGATTTTTCTGAGTTCTGCCATTCAATTTCATTATCACGGAATATTTTTTGTTTATTACATTTTCCATCACATTCCCTTAAAGATTCATATATTTTTAATTGATTTATAAACAGACTTCAGAAAATCTCATAGACGACAATGGAAGGAGCATGAAATTGAAATTTGATCATGGCACAACAACGCTTGGTTTTCGGTATAAAGGCGGAGTTGTACTGGCTGTCGATTCACGAGCCACTGGTGGTCAATTTATTGGTAAGGTTCCATAATATGAATTAGTCAAAAAAATTCATTAAGTTGTAGAATGAAAATTCTCAAAGGGAATATGTGACACTAATTGTGCCATCCTGAGTGTAAGAAACATAAATGTTTCAGCAATTCCCAGTTTTTTCATAAATAATGAGCTCTTTATTTGCATCCAGGAGAAAACTTGGACGTGCAATTTTCAATCAGCGTTTGCCTGTAATTTTGTGACCTTGACAGATCAGACTCAGCGGAAGCTTTTTCGTTTAATTTATTTTTCATTCAACAAAGAAGGAAATGTTTTTTTTTAATTTAAGAATTGAGTTTCGATATATTTGTCGAAACTTTGGTCTTCCATTAAGTAGAAACTGAAAACTGTATTTTTTCATTTTTCTACTTTTTGCAAAATAAGATTTCACAGTGAATTTATTATTATTTAAATTAAATCCACATTGAGAGCACGCACTAAATCATTTGAGCAATTGATACTTAAACTCACGTTAATATTTGTCATTTTATAGGTTCCCAGTCAATGAAAAAAATCGTCGAGATCAATGACTATCTTTTGGGCACACTTGCGGGAGGCGCAGCCGATTGCGTTTATTGGGATCGTGTTTTGGCTAAACAATGTCGCATGTACGAGTTGCGAAACCGTGAACGTATTTCCGTTGCTGCTGCTAGCAAACTTATGTCGAACATGGTTTACAATTACAAGGGAATGGGTCTTTCCATGGGTAAGAAAAATATTTCAATACTTTTATCTTCTCGTATCAATAAAAAAAAAAAAAAAAAAAAAAAATCGGCGGTTCAGAATAAAATCCATGACTTTTTGATTCGATTATTCGATTATTGCTCACATCAATCGTAGATTACTATTGGGTCATTTTGACCCAAGTCAGAACCGTAACTGAGTAAAAAATTGTTCTCTTCTTTGATCGAAAATTATATTTAAAAATAACGATTATCTACCGAAGTTTGCAGCACGCAAAATGGCTGGGTCAGACAGACCCACAGTAACAACGATCAGGGTAGAAAAAATTGATAGTTGAGGAAAACTATCAGTGGTTGGACACACTCTTTATTGAAAATTATCAAAACTATTCGGTTTTTTTTCTCGATTAGGTATGATGTTGGCTGGCTGGGACAAACGTGGACCAGGATTGTATTACGTTGATTCGGAGGGTACACGAACCCCAGGAAAAGTTTTCAGCGTGGGTTCAGGATCGGTGTATGCTTTTGGTGTTTTGGATTCTGGATATCATTGGGATTTGACCGACGAAGAAGCTTACGATTTGGGTCGTCGTTCAATTTATCACGCTACTCACAGAGACTCGTATTCCGGTGGAATCGTCCGAGGTACAATGATTTTTTTATTTTCCAATGACATTTTGAAGCGAGTAAATGAAAACAGGGATAAAAAAAACACAATTCATTTCTCTATTGATTTTAAATCGTTTGTTTAATGAATTTACAGTGTACCACATGAAATCAACCGGATGGGTCCACATTTCCGACGAGGATTGCAAAGATCTTCATTATCGTTACGCAGAAGAAAAAGTTCGAGCTGCTGCTGAATAAACAAAAATACGTTATTAAGTACCTTAAGATCGTGTCGATTTAGAAAAATTTCATTTAAATTGTCTGATTAAACTCTTTTGTATTTCCCAAATGAACAATACTTTACGTAAAAAGCAAATAAATCGACTAAAACAATATTATTTCTATTTTTTTACTAATGTCAATTGTGCATCCTTTTTTAAAAAAAATCTTCCGTCATGCTCATCAGCCTTTATAATTCAAAGAACTTTTCAACACGATTATCGTTTTTTCTAATATATTAGTGCATTTTTTGGTACACAACGAATTTTTTTCAGATTGGAATTGTCTTCATTTTTAAGACGATCGAATGAAACGTCAGAAATGATAATTTCTTGATGAAACTGCAAACGAATGACAAATTTGTTTTATTAAAAAACATAATGTAAATTTGTGAAAAGTAAAAATGAAAAAAAGCTGCAAATTGTCTTTGGGTTTTTATCGAATTTACATCTTTATTAAACAAATACAGTTGATGTCTTAATAATATTTATATGTCGCTTGGTGATTTTTCTATTCAATCTAGCCTGTGCAAATTTTTTTGTTTCTTTTATATGCGTGTGTATATGTTCTACCGTGGCATACTTATTACACGACTTTTTAAAATTAATATTTTTTCAGGGTGTTTTTTTTTTGTATTTTTGTTTTTTCTTTATTTTATTGTTTTTATTTTTTAATTGGAAAGGAACAAGGTAATTTGACATATGTGTGCGTCACGGACGAATAATTTTGAGTAACTCAGCGTGTCACATTAAATTAGATTTTAACGGGTGATATCCCATTAGCCATTGTTTATAATGAAAACACATTAGCGTTCAATTTATATTGTTACTCATTTATGGTTAGCTGTTATTTTTTGTTGTTGTTGTTGTTGTTGTTTTTGTCTTAAAAGTACGATTATCAGATAGATCTTATTTTCTACGAAACGATTTTCATGTGTTACGGAATACAATTTCATTCTCATTGGTTTTCGTCTGATGTTCTCGTTTTATTGATGTTGTTAATGTTCACACGACTCAGCCAAAATTGTATATATACGAAAAAATTGCCAATAGCTTGACCATCACTAACACGAAATTCTAGTACGACATCGTCCAGTTGTCTGACACAGATCAGGATATTAAATGTTGTTTGTTAATTAAGACTCAATAAAACTATGATTTCAATCATTCCCATCAGTTATTATCCATTACCATGGAACAAACATGATTTCTCTAGTTCTTGTTAAATTTTAAATGCACGAAAATTATTATTTTCTTTTTTCGCCTCATCGATCTTGACGTTTGAAAAGCTGATATTATTGCGCGCTGGTCCAGTCCCAGTTCATCAATCAATTAAACGTTAACACATGATTAATATTATTTTACGTTTCACAAGACTTACGATTCGAGTAGAGATTAGTTATACAGCTGATAATTCATCATTTAACATCTTATTTGTAAGCTAATGAAAGCTCACCGATTATAACCCCTCCCTCTCTCCCCATACGTGCTCAAGATTTTTTTTCTGACATTACCAATTGCTCCCTATTCTCTTATATCCACACATAAACCAAACTTTAATTTATTTTTTGGACATACATACAAACGTACATATTCTTGTACACAAATATACATCTGTACATATGTCCTCGATTAGAATTTCAACAAATATTTATAATTCCATTGCGATTAATAATGGCAAGTCGAAAAAATTCATTTTAAGGGGTCAATAAGTATTGCGGGCTCGCACATGCATTTATAATGGGGAAATAGGCTTTTAACGCGTATGTACGATTCTACATATTAGCAGCCCAAAAAATATCATATTTCGATACAAATTCATATTTATATCATTCGCAAACAGCATATATATATATACATAGACTTGTTTATGTGTGTGTCTTTTTTTTTAAGTTCATTTGTGTGTAATATATATATTTATATATATATATATTATAATCTAAACGGATTTTTTTTCTTCTATAGTCTTTCGCATGATTACTTGCTTAAGTACAATTTTTTTTTCTTCTCTTGTGTAGACACCTATGTGATGATAATTCTACTGCATTTTTCAACAATAATTAATCTTTCTTCAGCTTTCTTTTACCGGATTTCTTTCGATCGGGACGGTTCGATAGAATGTCCCGAAAGTGCATGGGTTACAATCACATCGAGATATATTCTGGAGAAGGTTTTCGGTGTTTTTATTTATTCATTCATTATTTATTTATTTATTTATTTATTTATAGGACTTGTGGATAGAATTTTTTAGGTATGGTTCTCTGCTATTCAATTAACATGCATAGCTTCAAGATTCTTATTGTTTTATTTTTTCTGCTTGTATTCACGTTTCAGAGATTATCTAGTGCAACAGTTTTGAGGGGCGTTTTTACTTTTTATTATAAAAAAAGAAGGGAAAAAAAAACGTTGGTAATCGGAAGTAAAATGGACGTGGGAAAAGTATTTTTCGGAATTTTTATATTTTGTATATCGTAGGATGGATTTTATAACGAAGCGATGATAAAGTCGTTAACGTACAAACGATGCATCGCAATTTCTTGCATTTATTAATGGCTTTTGTTTTTCGTGTTTTTAATTTTATATTTATTATTTAATTAAGTATGCTGTCGGTGCAATACAACGTTTTCTTTTATCCCTGCGTAAAAAGGTAGGAAAATGCTGTTAAACGTACGAACGATATTGATTTTTCATTATCAGGCTCAAGCACTAAATAAAAGATTTCAATCAAAAAAGCAGCCCGATTTTTATACGCTTCTCAGAGAAGCCAATTTTATATTCGAGCCTATTCACTGGTTTTTGTTTATTTATTTATTTTCTTTTCTTTTTTTTTTGTTTTTTTTTTTTTTTGTTTTACTGAAAGCATCATCGTGTTTTGGTATTCATTTTTCTTTGTTACTTTAAATTTAATTTGAAAAAAATGTGAAAAAACATCGATAGGTGTTATAAATGCAAAGTGATATTCTGAACAAACACGATAACACTACATATTTATCTTAGTTAACTGTGTTAACGAAGGCAGATCGCGAGGTTTTCATTTAATGACTCTAAGAAATCGTCCAAACATCACTTGTCTTTCATGAATTATATTTGCTATTTGTGTCGACTCCGATAATAACAGTCTCCCATAGAATAAGAGAAAACTAAGAAAAATATGAGAAAAGCGCTCGTGCCATACACATCAAAATAAATACGAATTAATGAATTGTACGTGCAGCATAAACAGCTGTTTAATTAAATGCGTACTTTCCTAATTAAAATAATGTTATCATTGATTTTTTTTCGTTAGATTTCGAATTATCTGTAAATAAGTAAACATCAGTAACGCAACAGTTTGAGCTTCATTCTCTCCTCTTTCAAATTGTCTTAATAAAACAAAAAACAAAAACAAATTAACGAATACTGTTTAATTTGTTAAAATAAGGACGGTTTTTCGAACGAGTAATTTGTTTTGTTTTTCGAGACACGTATCACGCACAATTCTAGAATATTACAACGGAAACCAGATTTGCATCACACTATAGAATCATCACTCGCGATTACAAATCCTTCTTTTTTCTTTTTTGTTTTTTTTTTGTAATTCAAAAAATGCACGCACCTGTGTGCTTGTGTTTATGTGTGTTTGTTTTTCCCCCATAAAAATGATATGATATGCACATTGGAAAAATAAATTATCTCATATTTTCTAAGAATATAGATATTCGTACATAAATCATTAGAACTAGATGTCTAACCGATCGTGGTAGTTATAAGTACATACACGTGTATATATTTCGACCGAATTTATCGTAAACCTTCGTGAACCACGAGCTGTTACTTTTAGTTCTACTACATCGAGTATCGTTTGTTTTTTTGATCTTCCGTTGTTCTATTTTCTTTGCAACGAAGTCGTTACCGCTTTCATTTCTTTTTGTAATCTCATGTTTTTTTTTCTTTCTTTCTTTTGTTTTTGTTATCGTTACGATTGAAACACTACAAAAATGTAAGAAATATGGTTTCTTTTTTCGCACAGGACAATTAAGAAAAATTTATTAGAACCTTCATTCGAGTATATTTAGATAACTGGCTCATGTACTCGCGGTGATTGGGTGAATGTGTCTTGTGTTTTTTTTTTCTTTTTTAAAGAAATTCAATATTTACCGAAGAAATTTACAATCCATGATGACGGACAAAAGTGACATAAATAAAAAATAATTTAAACAAAGCTGCCACATTGTTTACACAACGAAGTAAAGAGTAAACGTTCCTTAACGTTTTAATGACGGCGATAAAATCATGAGATTTCAAAACAAAGTATTTTTACTTGTCAATAATATTCGCGAGATTCGATCGGTGCTATATAGGCCTGAGAAATTTGTGTTTTAAAAATCTCGAGATAATGTTGCTAGAGATTCGATTGATTGTTGAAAATCCGTGACGATACACAAATATCCAGAAATTGTCACCCGTCTACCGAATGGGACAATTCTTCTTGATCGAAATAGCTCTTATAAAAAAAAGCTGAGTCCTATATCGAAAAATAAAAAGAGTTTTTAAAAGTATTAGTAAACAATGAAAAATCTGCACTGCAAACGCCCGATTATTGCAAATACTTTTGATCATTAATCGATTGCACCTTATTACAGAATATATTCGTAAAATGCGATGTTGGCTGTAAAAGAGAATGATTTTTGAAAATGCAGGCCGTGGTACAAGCGCTTTACTCAAAATATTAAGGTCTGCTTTTCCACAACAAACTCTTCGTTCTTTTTCCCTATTTTTGCCCTTCGATCCCTCGAACGATTAAAAAAAAAAAAAAAAAAAAAAACTGCTCAATCTTTTACAAATTCTCAACAACTAAATCCTGATTGACAGTTTTTTTCCCTGGAATTCACTTGGTATTAAAAAAAAACTGGTGAAACAGCAAATGTACTAATCAGTGGTTGAAATTTTTCAATGAATCGTCAATGAGATTTGTGCTTGATTGTGTAATAATAATCCACAATCTGGAAAACGGAAAAAAACCATCGGTAAAACCTATCGAGCCTGGATTCCCCAAATTTTCTGTCGTGGTAAAAAACTTCTTTCTGTTTATAAATCATCTGATTTCAAGAATTACGTGCAATCGCGTATCCCTTTATTCCCCTCATTGTTATTTCTTTCTCGTTATTTTTTTTTTTTTTCATATGTATAATATCGTAAACATACATAACACACGTGCGATTTCATTATCTCTATGGATTCCTCCCTTACATATCGATATTTCAACGTCAAATACGATAATGTATAAACACACGATAGAAATAATTTCAACGCGAAATACGTATGATAATCCATACGTAAACACACTTTAAATGACAAAAACTTGTATTTAGCACTTTCAGTTTTGATAGAAGTTCAAAAAAAAAGTATGTGTGTTCCCTTTTTCTTCTTCAGGAGATCTCAAAACTGTTTTTACGTTGTAAAAATTAATGCAAAGTCGAGACTTTTACGGATGCTTTTGAGAATATGGCAAAATTAATCGGAATTTAAGAAACAATAAGACGATCTGAATGGCGTGAAAATAAATTCGATTGAGAAATTATTTTGACAATAGTACGTTTCCTCTCAAGATTGTTTTTTTAGGAATCGTTAAATATTTATCGTTCGATATTGATATATAGTAGAAATAGCACTATCAATTCTACACGAACATGAAAATAAAAAAAACTGTGGTACTTTACAAGAATTAATAAAAAAATAATCGTCAGATATGCTTGTGAATCGCAAATTGGACGAGATACCGACGATAATTAATCAATAATGTATCTCCGTGTTCGTGAATGTTTGTTATTCTTTCTCTAAATTTATCGATCCATGGATACTCAAGTGTTGGTAGAAATAGTTGTTTTTTGTTTTTTTTTTTTTTTTTTTTTTTAATCTATTAAATGGCATTCTCCCCTTTGCGTAGACGTAAATTTTTTTTTCACCTGGTGCTCAAGCGGAGTACTAATGGCTAATTATATAAGTGTGTTAGACTAAAGTTCCATCTATTAGGACGGATACGGTATGACGCGGCTACTTCCACTGACCCAATTTCACATGTTTGTTTCCTCCGTTTCGTCAAAATAATTATTTCGAGCTTCACAAAAAATAAAAATAAAAATAAATTTAAAAAGGAAAACGGGGCGTTTGAAACTGTCTACGAAACACCGACATTCTCCTTGACCCCTTGTTATTTTGACCCATAAAATCTTTATAATCGTTAATTGATACCGACGGATTAGAAAGAATGTTGAATCTCATTGACGTCATGTTGATTTTTTGTTTGTTTTTCATCGAATTCGTCACGAGTATCGAAAACAATGACGCGGTGGGTTGTTCTGTAATATTGTAATGCTCCATTGGAGTAAAATTCAGACTAAATATGAATAAAGTTTTGCGTGCGTATGAGTGGTTGTTTTGTTTGTTGGTTCTCGAGAGTACCGTTCGGTAGCTCAGAACGTAAAGCTCCTCTTAATACCAGATTAAGATGAAGCTTAGACAATTGCTCCGTTGTCTCGGAATCTTTGCTTATTTGTTTCTCCTTTTTTCAACGTTTTTTTATGTCGCTCTCTCCTGAGTGTTTGAGCGATTTAAACATCACGATGATCCCATTCGAGATCGTGAGGTGTGACGTGACGCGAATGATTTCGTCCGCTCGCAACTTGGCACTCGTTCTCACAATCCGTTGTGTCAAGATCATCGTCCCTGAAAGAATCGTCTTCGGAATCGGAGCTTGCAGAATCGTCGATGTCTTCGTCGCGTTGGTTTTGACGAGAGGAGTCATTTTCCGATGACAATCGATCCATGGGATTGACTGTTATGGCAAGAGCGGAATCGTCCCAGGCCATTTCGGTTTCGGCGGCAAGTTCGTCACCGGCGGTACGACGTTGTTTGGCTGCGCCGCGTACTCTGACGGCACCGACGACTGCCATAAGTAGCAAAAAGCCGATGCAAGTTGCGGCGACTATTGTTATGGCGTGGCTGCCACCGGTGCTGGAAGCGGTGCGTCCACCGTCGTGGAGCGATGTTATCGAATATTCTTCGGGCGATTCAGCGTGGTGGGGTGATAATTGAGCGTGTCCGGGAAGGGGTTCGAGGATCTTGACAATCGGTGGATCATCCGAGGACCAACGGGGACTCGGAGTTGGTTTTTCCTTGGGATGAATAACAGCGAGCGTCTGAATGTACTCGTTACTTGCAAATCTGCCGCTTAGCTCGGAGCAAGTAAGCTTGAAAACGCGATCAAGATAGTAAGCGGGTTTGCGGTTGGTGTACGTGATCAGACGGATGAGCTGTTGGTAGTCGTAGGGTGTGTCGGCTCCGGAAAGAACGACACCGTCACGATCGATTCTTGCAGTGATCGAGACCATTCGCTCGAGCGCGTCGTCCGGCAAACCGAGGGTCTCGTGGTCAGGGTTCAAACTCGGATAAACGCTCACCGCGCAAGCATCCAATCTCGCCGCTGAGCCAGCCGTTACACGCGCGTCCGGGAATACTCGGACACCCAAACGGAAATCTGCGTATTCTCGAGCTACGAATCCAGTACCGTTGACCGTTATACCTGGACGCGGTGGCGGCAATACGGTCACATATGATTGCACTGATGGCACGGCGAGCGGTCTCGTTGATGCACCCTCGCACAGTATCGTCGTATCCAAACGGAAGTTACGTCTACCTGGCGTTGGAAAACGTCGCGTGTTTGAATATCCTATGCGACGCAACAGAGTCTCCACGTTTGTCCGGTTGTCTCCGTCTATTCGCACCTCTGTCAAATCAGAATTAGTCAATAATTGCGTTCCCGGTTGCAAAAGATCCATCGGCGGCACGTGAATACCCTCCTGACATCGCCGAAGACAAGTCAATACTTCGGGCTTCTCGTTACGACCAACCAGCACCGAGAGACCAGCTAAATAACCACGGAAATTATGCTTCGTTCTATTGTCCGAACCCTGCCAGCAAGCACCCACGACCAATGTCGTATTTATACCCTTCGCCGGATGCAAAGGCCAATCATCGATAACCTCCGGGTTCTTCTCGTCCGTACGCCATTCCTCACCGTCAATGTAAAGACTTACGTGTGGAAAATCTACCTGGAGAGCGTAATGATGCCACTTGTCGTCGCATACCTGAGCCAATTTCCAACGCCATTCCGCTGGTCTAAAGATGTTTGGATCACCCTCCGAAAAGTCACGACGCAGCAGCAGTATCAAACGGCAATTTCGAACGAATAGAGCGTAGTGATGACGATTCATTTCTAAAGAAAAAATGCATCGGTTCAATTTCAGTCGTTTCGCGTTATTCAACATTTTATATCTAACCAACACGATTTTAATCATACTTAGGAAATACTTTTTCTTCTCAAAACTATTGCAATTCATTCTAGTGACGTTTGAATCGTTTAAATGTGCCGATAAATGTTGTTTTGTTCGTAAACTCTTGAAATTGTTTGTTTTAAGTCTGAAAAAAACTTTGTCCAATCTTCGTAATAACTTGCAAATCAATATGAAGTTTTATCTAACAAAAAACAAAATGAATTTTGTACATTTTATCGATGCAAACTTCAACATCGTTTTCAATGCTCTTTTTTTCTATGAGTTTGTTTTAAGTCTGAAAAAATCCTTGTCCAATCATCGTAATCACTTGCAAATCAATATGAAGTTTTATCTAACGAGAAACAAAAAGAATTTTGTACATTTTATCGATGCAAACTTCAACATCGTTTTCAATGGCCTTTTTTGCATGCAGTTTGATTGGGATTTGGGTTTAAACTTCCAGAGTATACGATTTTCATTAGTTCGAAGATCAAACAAAGCGAGACAAATGTTCAAGTCACAGAACCCTGATTAATTCAACCCTCCGCCAGCATACAGGCGGAGGGTTCTAAAGGCAAAATGGAAATTTCAACTTGTGACATCGAGTCAATTAGAGAACATTGAAGCTCGTTTTTCTTTACTAAAAAAACTTGGCTCCTTTCGTGAGCACAATGAAGAGTAGGCTTGATTTTTTTGAAAGCCCAAAACACAAGATAAAACTGGACAAAACTTAAAATCCCCAGCGTACTGACGGAACATCTGAAAAACATGGTTGCTGCTGACGAAGGTTAAAAATAAACAAAAAAACTCAACAATATTCGATCGTGGATCTATGAAAAAAAACGGCTTACTGTGATCATCAGCGGCACAGAGAATATGTTCCTTGACATGAGGATCTTGTCTGGGTCGTGGGCGATGTTTGACCCAAACGCCAATGCTGAATTTTTGTGCAAGAGTTGGATCGAGTACATCGATAGGTACAATGGCAGCGGAGTTGGTTCCGTCAAATTCGAAAATTTCATCAGCTTCTCTGCCTTCGTCGCGAGAAAGTGTAGCGGTCCATGGTGAGTTTGGTCCGGGTGTTGGCAAAAGGTCAACGCTGTCGCGAGACGCACCACAAAGTTTGCGTTGGCTACGAACACCGTAAGTATCACGGTCGCAACCTTTGCCTATGTGATCGGTGGCCAGGGTCAACGTAGTGCGAATGTTACGCAAAACGCATGGTGCGTCGCAAAGTTCAAGTTTTGCCGAAGGCAAAAGAGCCTGGGACCCAACTCCTGCAGCATAATCAACCCTCTCTGGTATTCCTCGCCAGCCAGGTGAACAAACTCTGTTTACTTTGACGGTAACCATCGCCGGTGCAGATTGTTTCATGCCACAGTCGTAAGCGACTACACTTAAAATATAATTGTGCGATCTCTCGTAATCCAGCGGCTCGGTATTTCGTATCGCACCCTCATTGTCAATCACGAATGGCTGGTCAGCTGTCAGAATCTCGTATTTGCAAACATCACCGAATTTTGGGGTACAATCGCGATCGGATGCTTCCACGCGTACAACCTCTTCGTACAAACGTCCCTCGTCGACCGTGCTGACGTAGGCCGGCTGTAGAAATTGTGGCGCGTACTCGTTGACATCAACCACTGTTATGTGGACTGTAGCACTGTAAAAAAAAAAATCAAAATCATTTATCAGTTTTATTCAGTTTTCAAAAATAATCAATTACAAGATATTAGTGTTAATGTAGTTGTCACTCCACGATCACGTTGAAAAGTTAACTCTCCAATCAATGTACAAAAGCTTCGCTATAACTCGTGGAACATTATAATAATGTTAAATGTTTTGTTTCATGAAATAGTGAAAATTTGTAACGAAAAAAAATATGATGCTGATGTTTCCATCGTAGGAATGTAACTAAATTTATTTTTACTTTTGTAGCAAAGGACTAAATTTATATGCAGTGTTTGGCTATCATATTGCGACAAGTTTTTTTGGACCCTCAAAACTATTGGAAATTAACGAAATAGTGACAGAAATAACAACATTCTCGACATTTTCTAACACTTAATTTTTATCTAAATTTCTAAGTTTCATAATTATCCTGAGTAATGTGAAATTTTCGAATCCTCCTAAAACAAACGCATACGACACTGCAGAATCTTTGATGGAGAATATTTCGAATGCTGAGGAGCGAATCCTTCAGATATTTGGCACGTAATCACATTGTAGAGACCTGAGTGTGTCCAATGAATAGGAAAGGAAAATTTATAGATAAATCATTTGGCAAGTTTACTACTGCAAATGCATTAAAAATATTTCTTGACCTTGACACATATTTCAGTTAAAACAATAAAAAATTAGGACACTGATGTTTTAGAAAATTATTATTTATGCTTTTGAATGAGAAAATCATTCGAAAAGCCTGTATTGATTTTTATTTATATTTTAGAATCGAAAGATTGTACTGATACCTACGTAAATTGTCCTAATTAATGAAAATCATACCTCGAACAAATTTTTTCACCGGTCTGCCACAAAATGTTGGTGTGAATGAAATGCAAAAAAAAAAAAAAAAAAAAAAAAGTCGAGCAAGCAAGGCTAGTTATTATCGTTGGATGGGTACTTTGATGATCCTCTAATTAATGTAAAAGTTTCATCGTCGTTTAATCCAAGTAGTTGCCCAGTGGCTAAATTCGTTTTTTGAAGTACTCAGCCGTAGTTGAGAGGCCATTAATAATAATTGGCATAAATTTATTCACGTAAAGTATCTCTAATATAAGATTATCAGCTTTAAAACTTTAATACATGCTAAGTGGAAATCCAGAGAACGTTGCGTGAAAGTAGACTTCATTTTTTTCCGTAATCTGTGCTCTTGCATCTCTGATACAAAAATTCCCTGCGGACTTGGTGATCTACAGTGGAACGTGCCAAAACACAACTTTGCTAAATTGACTTCAATCCCCTCTCTCTCTCCCTCTCTCTCTTCTCGTTCTGACACAGTCTCTGTCGCGAGGGATATTAAGTTGAGACAAGAAAACACGATAGGCGAAGAATTGTCGAATTATGGGACGTTTTACCTGTAACGAGAAGAACAAAAAATAAAGAAAGAAAAATGTGGAACGATTTACGTAACCGGGAACGTGCTGTTTTTCAGGTAAGAATGAGCGAACAACTTGAGCCCCATTCGGACCTCTCGAGAACGCCTACGTGCGACGTCGACATAAAACGGATGACCTCAAACGACAGTCTTCGGATGAATATTGACCCATGTATACAAACATCGACTAAAAACTATTTTAGTTTTTTCTTCGACACTTTTAATGATTCAATGATTAAAAATATTATATATTTTTCGAAACTTTTTATTCAAATTACGAGCCAATATTTCGAAGAATGAAAATGAGTCGATTGCCCAAAATAAAGACGCAAAGCCACGTTTCTTTTCAATAGACGTTGATGTACGAGCGGCTAAAAATATTCATGATGAAGACTGTATCAACACACTCATTTTCTTTATTTGTTTTTCTTAATGTATTAGTTTTACGACATTCACGAAATCAGCTCGAACTAAATGTTCATTTTATTTCACTACTTAGTCCCAATTTTCTACCATATTTCGAGCTAAGTTATTTAATCTAATTTCCTTTATTCGTGGAGTTTGCTTTTCAAGGGTTTATCTTCTAAATGCTACTCGTGAGATTAAAACCAAATCCACTGTATAAACGATTGGAGAGTTGATTGGGTCAGAACGATATTTATTTTCACTAATTTTGAATTTTTCTTACGAAAAGTGACGATTAAGAAACGTACAACTACTATTGATTTGTTTTATACATTTACTATTCGGCTGGAGGAAAACACGTAGAAAGTTTTATCAGCCTTGAGGCAGTGTCCTGATTCAAACGGTTTTGTTTTCTTTCTCACCCCTTTTTCATCCAAGCTCGTAAATGTCTACATTTTTGGTTAGTTCTGCGACAATAGAAATGTCTGTTTATTAAAGATTTCTTCGCAACTCTACTATTTTTATTGTGAGATGATAAAAGTAATTTTTTTTTCTTTAATACAGTAAAAAAAATTCTGTATCTTTTAAATCTACTATTTAATATGTTTCAAAATTATAGGACGATCATTTATTTTTTGTTTTAAAAATAACGAAAAATCAATTTTTCACCAGTTCCAACATTTCGAAACAGTGAATTTATTTCAATAAAATCAAAACTTTTGTCGAAGCTCAGACACGAAGAAAATTTTCAATAATTCCATAAAGAACATGTTAAAAGTTTTTTGAGAGTCTACAGAATCCCTTTTTTTTCTTCTCGTCTACACAATTGTGTTTTTGCTGCATTGTAACAATTTTTTTTTAAACTTTCTAGCTATTTTTATCATTATTATAAGGAAAAATATATCGAGTTTAGTTTTTCATATTTTTTTTCATTATTTCTGCGTATACTCTTGCGAGTTTTTACGACCCCATCCCATCACTTTAAACCAAGTTTTCCCTCACTTCACTGTTCTGAGTGTTGCTCACAGACACTCTTTCTAATGTATATCACATTTGTACGACGACCAAAGGAAACTGTGGAAAACCTTGGCCGATACTATATTTTGACTGAATTTCAGTTGGTCAGCACCATCAGAAATTCAGAAAAACTGCCTCCCCCGCTCAGCGATTGATACGCCAGCCGATACATGGTTAAGCGGTCACCCAACCAAGTACTGAGCTCACTCGAAGCTGCTTAACTTTGTGATCGCCGGAGCCATACACACCGTGCACGCAGCTATCGCTGTCAGTTAACTTAACTTTTCGTATGTAAAAAGTGATTGTTACTTACTTTTCGGACTGAGCTCCGTTACATGCAACAGCAGCGATGTCGAACTTGTAGTTACGTCTTTTCTCGCAATTGAGAACTCTGAGAGCTCGTAATTCAGCTGTACCTTTCTCCTTGAGGATGATAACGAAGGGTGCTTCTCCATGATGCCGATTAGCAATATGGAATGAGCACACTTTAGCGCCTAAGGCACGTATTTGTGGGGTGACCTCAACCAATGTTTCATTTTCTTTGACCAAACCGTGGTATCCGCTCTCAAGGCTGTCCAAATCCAAGCGTAGAGCTATACGTTAAAACGAAACAAGATTCTCGTTTATTCTAAACAATCGAATTTCCTGCATAAAACTTTCAAATAAAATATCGTAATTCGTGTTTGTTGTATTATTGGCATTTTCGTTGGATGTCATAACAAAAAAAAACTTGAAATAAGCTCAAAATCGTTAAATTATTTATTCAAATGATGACTCAGGCTTTGTAGTTATCGAGTTTTCTGTTATTTGAGAATAATATTTTTTTTTTTTTTTTTTTTGTAATCAATCGTCAATTTGTCATTCGATCGATATTACATTTGGATATTTTGCTCGTGTCACTAAAATAACTCAAACTCCTACAGTTTCGGATTGAAACACCAATTGCGTCGTATTCTCTTGATAATCGATTGTCCTTTAAGCTGGCGTTGGTTCATCCACCTACTATTTCTTTGTCATTTTTTTTTAAGCTTTTACCAGATATTTTCTCAATTTTAGGGAATTTTTTCTGACGTGTAGCTCTGCGGTTTGTGATGTAGATTTTCTGAGTCTTTTTTTTGAGAACGGCGATTAAATAATCAGAATCAATCCAAAGCACTATTTTTTTTAACGATAAAAATATTGTTTTCAGTCGGTTTTTACATTCATCTGACTAACTTAATTTTTTGAAAAGTTAGAACCATTTTTGCTTTTTCGTTTTATAGAGTTTTCATCATGAAATAATCAGCAAATGCAACTTTATCATACACCATTCTCTTCGTTATCAAAAAACGAAAAAAACAGCGTACTATGAAACTTTATTATCACATACAAGGAACGTTTTGTGCTCAAGTAAAGATTGGAGTCATTTTCGACCCCATTGCAGGGTTTACGTTCGAAAAAAAAAAAAAAAAACATATCGCAAGGGTCTAGAGTTAAAATAGTATGAATTTAAAACAAGATCCCAAGCACAAAAAAGAAACGTTTTCGTCTTAAAATACATTTTTTGCGCTGTCTCACATTTATAAAAATATCACGTAATCCTCATTATCAATTAAGCAGTCAATAAAAATTTGAAAAAGGTCCAAGACACCTTGTCGAATAAAAATAGATTATTCGACAGGAATTTTTTAAATTTGGATATGGTTTGTCTCGATATCCAATTAGTTGAAAGAAAAGAAATAACCTTTTTATACTGACGATAAAATATTGACAAATATTCTGTGACAATAAAATAATAAATGTAATGTAATATTAATCCTACTTATTTATTAAGAACTACTTTGTATGATAATGGAATAAATGGTATTCGCTGAAATACTCTTAAGAGATATTTCACACTAACAGCCTTTACGAGTTTATCTCGAGTTTCTCTACGAAGCTGCTTCAGGTCTCTCTTAAATAGCTCGTGTTTGAGTTTAATTTATGGGAACTACAAATAAGAGAGTAAAGTTGTATGGAACGAATGGTGTTTTGCATGAAAAGGGGACATCAAGGAAACATACGTATGAATTCTCGAAGCGATAAGGAGTATAGATTTTTCATTAACACACCGAGTGAAAGGGAAACTTTGGACGTTCGTCTCTTTTTAGGTCGTGCATATATTCTCGCGATTGCTACCACCGTTAAGACCTGCACGTTGCGCATCGCCGCGCCTATCCCTCCCTGCATTATCATGTCACTGAACCACCTTAACACTCATTCCAACTTTTGTAACATGTGACTGACATTTTTCCGATTTTAACCTTTTTTTCAACCAACCAATTGAGTGTTCATGCGATCAACCATAAAACTGGGTCATTTCGAACAAAACCCGTGAATTTACGCGACAAATACCATTCAAGGCAAACGAGGGAAAAACAAAGTGAATAAAACACTGAAATATTGTCGTTTTTTTTTATTCATTTCTCGATCCTCGCTCTCCATTTTTATTTATTTATTTGTGGTGCTATTTTCATATTTTTACTTCATTGTTGACGAACAACTTTGTTATAATGATAATAATTGTAAATCTGTGCGAATCAAAAAGTGTCTACGAGATGA
This sequence comes from Campoletis raptor, assembly GCA_948107755.1. Taxonomy (NCBI): domain Eukaryota; kingdom Metazoa; phylum Arthropoda; class Insecta; order Hymenoptera; family Ichneumonidae; genus Campoletis; species Campoletis raptor. The sequence continues at coordinate 16,114,092 of OX403627.1, forward strand.
AACATCGAACCCTCGGAAAGTTACTCAACTGTCTCATTATTCATTCAATATTTTCATTCAACGTTTTTCCCGTTTTTATTCTTTTTTTTAACGCTTTTTAACGAGCATTCGAGTATTTACGCAACCGACAAATGTTGCGTTATTCCGATCGGAAAATGAATTTTAACAATGCTTGAAAAATGATAATAATTTGGAAAATATTGCATTTCATTTTGCAACACTGATACTTAATGAAGACAAAAAAACATGTTTTTAGCCGTAATTTTTTAAAATTTCGAATCTATCCTTATTTTCCTCGCAGCTTTTATTTTCTCTGATGAAGAAATGGAAGAAATTTAGTTATCCGAACGATAAACGATCTGAAAACGATAATCGAAAAACGCTCATTATTTCGAAAATCATGGCTTCAACTCGATAATATAAATTAGAGAAAAGTGTGAAAAACTATGGAAAACATCGAATCCCATGGAAACAAAAATAAACTCTACTGATGCTGTGGAATTTTTTTTTTTTTTTTTTTTTTTTTTTTTTTCCAAGAAACAACGGAATTTAATTTCATCGTATAGCCCAATGTTAATTTTTTCCAAATTCATTTGCACAAAAAACAAAAATGGAAAATAAAATTGCAACGGATTTTGTTACGAGATAAATTACGAGATATCGTCTTCCATTGTTGACGAGAAGCCTGAATTTTTTTAGTCTGCATTTTTCGCACATTAAACAACGAGCAAAATAAAAATTTCACGAAGTTTTGTTTTTTCATGAATCCGCATTTAGTTACGAAATGCTTCGAAAAAATATTATATAACACATGTGAATAAAATATGAAATAAAACATTGTTTCAGCGAAAACGTCAACGAAAAGTAATGCGGTTCATATTTCCGATAACAAAACAAAAATGCATACGATGTTTTCAACGTTATGACGCGTAAATAAATTCTCATATCCGCTTTGAAAAAATATCGCATTTTCTTTCGATTGAATTTTTTAAGTTTTTGCAGTTCTCACTGACCACTTCATTCTTCTACTGTCAATATTGAAGTTTTCATGGTTAAAACACAGTGAAAAATATGTTTTTTATTTTTATAATTATTATTTATATGAAGTTCCAAGTCACTTGAATTGTTTGTCGTTTTAGTTTTTGGGTCTTAACGAACATTTTCCTATTATTATGTAAAATAAAAAATGGAGAAATTTTGTTGAATTCCAACAACGCAAAATTCAACGACATTTTTAGTGACGCATTTTCATGGAAGAGAATGAACATGTGAAACGACAATAACGTTAATTAATTACAGCGAAATGAATCGTGAAATTGAAGTTAAAAAAAAAAAACCCGATTATTTGTTAATTTGCACAAATTAATTGACCCTACAACCCCGTTGTTTTTTCAGTCCTCGTGAACATCAAGTTTGGATTTTGGAATTTCTGAAAGCATCTGGAAAAACTTTGCGTCCTTTTTGGACTCTTCACTCAATGATAAAATATTTGCTGTGCTGGAAAAACCATTTTTTCTTCTTAAAAAATCGCATACAATAGTAAAAAAGTAGTGAAATAGTAAATAGTAAAAAAGTCTATTAGACAGAATCGTAATTTTAAACGCAATAATAATAATAATAACCATAATTCCTCTTGAGTTTGTCAATTTTTCAAGAAACAGTGTTTTATCTCGTGGATGATAATAAGTGTGTATTGTAAACATGAAAACTGTTGAAAAAGAAATAGAAATCTTTCAGACAAATAAAATGCCCGAACGAACTACAATTTCAGGGTTCCCAGAACAACTATATTATTCTCTTTTCTAAGAATGATCGAAATATTTTTTATATTTCAAAATGTATTGTTCGATATTTGTTTTTGACATCAGGAATCAAAAGTAAACTCGATTGAAAAAACATTTCATTTGTTCCACGACAGTTCAATAAAAGCAATCCGACGACCGATATATATAGACATACACATTTATACGTGATATTTACCCTGCATTGTAATACAGGTGTCATATTATTGATGCAGAACTGAGAACACCTCATATATAGGTCAAAATCTCTCACATCAAACATTTCCATGTATATGTATATATATATATACACAAATAATAAGTTTTATTTCGTTTTTTTCTTTAAAGTGACGAATGAATCATCGAAGCTGATTCGATCCCCTCTGGTGGCTTATGTGCACGGGAATAATCGAGAATACCATATAGAATCGTGTCAAACGACAAAAAAAAACATTCTCAAGTCTTCATTGACGATTTTAATTCGGAATTCTACGATACGATGTATTTAGAACAATAAGTATGATATCATTATTATTATTTCGTCCAGTTCCAGTACAATGCACAATTCAATCAATTTAGGAAAAAAAATTATGTGAGCATTGTTCCAGTGTTGCGTCTGTAGGTAATGAATGCGCCATAATAGGTGAGAGGGAAGGTGTACGATGTATATATATATTGTAAATACAGGTATAAGAACGTTCGGTTCTTATAAATGCTGTTATACAAAACTCTGGAGGATTAAAAATATGGTACGACGACATTTGAAAAAAAAAAAAAAAAAACATCAACTGAATTTTTCTCAGCGATAAAAACCCGAGATGTGCAAGGGAATGAAAAGGTGCAATGGTTGAATGGAGAAAGCAAATCAAATTACCTCCATGATCGTTCAACGCAGTCGGTGTCGGCTCGAAACCTAAAATACTCGCCCTGGAGCACTGGATCGCTAGACCAAATAACACCACACTTGTCACCAGCAACATGTCTACAGCACGATTATTTTCGCACTTCAATAAATATCTATTCTTTTTTCACACGATTCGCACGACGTTTACAAAAGACTCATGAAGAGAAATCTGTTAAAAGGGCATCGCGACGTCTGAAGTCTCTCTCTCGCTCTCTCACTCTATCCACTCTGTCTCTTTCTCTCTTACTCCCTCTCTCCCTCCCACTCACTCTTTCTCTCGCGAAGCGTTTCGTTCGCGGCGGCACACAATCGCGGAGTCAATATTTGAGCGGAATATCGATTCGGCAAAAAAAGGTAGTTTCACCATTCTCCACTAACCGTGGCGCTAGTCAACTCACTCCTTTCCCCTAGATTCGAAACTTCCTTTTTTCAAAAAATTTCTTAGCTAATAAAATATCACGCTCGGTGCATGGTCATTATATGAAATAAATTTTTCATTTTTTAGACGATTCAATTCTAAACTTTGAGCTTTTTCAGTATCATGTAGAATGAAACAATCACTTCGAAATGTTTTACTCCAAATAGAGTTTTAGGTTTTGTTGCATAATCTTGTCCAATCACTGAGTAGAAACTGTTGAGCTTTTGAACCGTCGCTTTCATGAAAATATCTTTCGGCTTTTATTTTCGAAATTTCGAAACCCATTAAAACGATGGTAAGAGGGACTGGTTTTTAAAATGTTTTTGTATTTTGACAATAAAAACATAAATCAATTTTTTGCAAGAGTTCTTCCCCGTATTCATGTGGAGTATTTTTCAATGCAATCACGGAAAACGCGATTCGAAACCACTTCGAAACCAATCAAATTTCGTTCTAGTGATTCAACAATCACCCTATTGGTAGAATTCCCGATGAGAATTCCACAAAACCAACTAGTTTTTTGTTACCGGTTCATTTGAAACGACCTCTTGGGAATAGGTTATGTTTGTTTATTTTTATTCTTTTAATTCGTTCGATTCACCGTTGCAAAAAATCAACGTGATATCTCCAAATACGTCAATGCGGCATTCTGCTGTGAATGAATATAGTCGAAAAACGAAGATAACAAAAGTAATAAAAAGAAAGGTAAACATCGACGCGACGGACACGTCATGCGGGAAGTTTAAATATATTACATTATTGCGTGCGTCTTTTGTGAGATAAGATCAGTTTATATGTATATTTCCTTCGTAGAAATCTATAAACGGTTGTAAACCCCGCGATCCCGAGTTGGTTAAAGAAAAAAGAATCAAGGATTATTTTCCAAATATGGCAGATCAGTCGATATCTTCGTCTTCGGCGTCTTTTTACGAACCACCATTCCAGTACGTCGACGGAAGAAACGTTCATTATTATCAAAACATTCGAATGGTTGGAGTTTTTTCAAAATTAAATGAAGAAAAAAATGTTTACGTATTATTAGCTTGCATTTGATGTTTTGTTTTTTCTTTTTTAGAATCTTCAAGAAATAGAAAGAATGACGAACCAAGCAAATGCAAATTTGACAACAGCCCAGAGAAAAATGAATCAAGCTGTAAAAATGGTTGAACTGATTTCAAAGAATCCTCAATCTCAAGAAAATTAATGTATTCAATAAAGTATCAATTTTAATTAATTTTTAGTGAACAACTATATGTATGAACAATAAATAATAAATAATCTTGCGCACGGAATGGATTGAGATGTCAACGCCATCTCACGTACGTTTCGTGTCCCGAAATCCCTAAATGTTTTCCTCTAGATTTGCGAAGACGTAGGAAATATCCCCAGCTAAAATTTCCTGCTCTCATTGAAGCACGAATGTTGAAAAAATGCTTCGTTCGTGTGACGTGTAGTTTTTATTCGTGAAAGAAAACAACATATTGATAAAAAATAGCACGATGGAATATTTCAAAAGTAGTATAAAATCGGTTCTCGGTGCCCCGGATCCAGGAACTCAACCGTCCGGCGCTGACACCGTAATATATTTTTAAACGTTACAGCATTAAAAAAAAACCAACCTGTCAAAATTTCGATGTCGAACACATAGCTATAATCACCCGGTTTCGAAATGATTTTTTTCGTCCGTTGCAATTCAATTTCTCGAAAAAAAAAAAAAAAAAAAAAAAAAAAATTCAATTTTTGCGTCACATTATTGCAATTATTGTGGAATTTTTTTTTTTCCAATCTGTTTGACATTTAGCAACAATTGAACTTTCGATTCTCATGATTGTTGCCCTATAACTTATTGGCTTTCCAGGTGGAGAGATTAGTTGATCGGCTACAGTCGTCAAGCTTACTGGATGACAGAAGGGATGCTTGCAGAACCCTTAAAGCTTTGTCAAGAACTTATCGCATTGAAGTTGGCGCTCAAGGAATGGATACATTTCGACAAGTTCTGGTAATGGACAGCACCGATTGTGAAATTGTCGGCTTGGCTCTTGACACATTATGCAATATAACTAGTCCTGAAACTTTTGACGAAGAAGGTAAACATATAGCCGATGTTTCTGTCTTTTTCCAGAATCATGATGCAGCGGTTCATTTATTTACAAAGATATTTGAATTAATATTATCTAAATGTACATAGTCAATGGTAGAAAATGTAAACACACGTTAAGTACCAAAATACGAGTCGTAATGTTTACTAATGTCTTTTTTCTCAACAGTCTCCTTCCTGGTGAGTTATTAAATATTAAAGTTAAAGGATATTTGTTCTTTTATTGTTTCCATTGCTTGAACTTTGGCAATGGAGCAAAAGTCTATGAGACTAATATTGTGGATCATCAAAGATCCTACAAAAGAAATCCTTTGTAACGTTTATGAATCTTCAGTAGCTTAGCCCTGAGAAAGGATAGAAACCCTCAACAAGGTATTCATCCAATCTGGTGTTGGGACCAAACAACTGGAAATAGAGAAATGTCATCAGGGACTTTTTTGTAGGCAATTTTACGTGGTGTAAAAATGGTTATATGGTCTTGTGCTCTATTTCGAACGGTTTCAGCAGTTTGTACGATCGAAAACCGCGTATTCACCAAACTTTGATAAATGATAAATAATTATAAAGGACTCTGATTAAAAAACACAACCAGACGTTACGATTCGAATTTCGGTCCTGAACTGAAGTTTATCTTTACGATCATTGGTCGTGGAATATCATTTATTTATTTACATAAATAAATTAATAAAAACACATAAACATATTGATTTAATGCAACGTTCATCCAATTTACCAAAAATAGATTTCCCTTCAATTTCGAAACGCGAAACAATTGAGGCATTTAAAATCACTACATACTAATACTTGTATTTGTACAGATTTGCAATACATAAGACCGAAACTAGATTCAAAGCTATTTTGCAAATCTAAGAACTATTGGGCTTTTTAGTATTTGAATTATTCGAGAATATTGTGCATAAATGACTGTTGGTGGAATCTTACAACTCACCACATTAAAATGTCGTTAGTTGATAAACACGGTTCGAAGAGCGTGATTGGAGAACAATTCACCGAGATATTCATCAAACAACAAGACAGTGTCGGCTTGGTGTTGGCTTCCCTAGAAGAATTTGACTTCAGAGTTCGCTGGCCGGCGCTCAAATTATTATCAAATTTACTGGCTAACAGACCCAAAGATATCCAGGAAATAATCCTTGTCAGTCCTATGGGAGTTTCCAAACTAATGGATCTTCTCAGCGACAGTAGAGAAGTCATTAGGAACGATGTACGTATAATATCCTTAAGGAATTTCTTGAATATCCGTTTACATGATACGTTCATCGTGGATCAACCAACCGATAATAATGTAAAATAATTTAAAAAACAGGCTTTACTGCTACTCATCCAATTGACGAAGGGAAACGCGAATATTCAAAAAATCGTTGCATTCGAAAACGCTTTTGACAGAATATTCGACGTTATAACGCAAGAGGGAGGAACGGAGGGAGGAATTATCGTCGAAGATTGTTTGCTTCTCATGTTGAATTTACTTAGAGGCAACATAAGTAATCAAAATTTTTTCCAAGAAGGTAATATCGTACGTCTTTTTTCCTGTTTATTTATTGTTTTCATACATTAATTATATAGGAAACCAAATAATTAATCAACGTAATATCGTCAGGCAGTTACATTCAACGGCTGACTCCCATGTTCCAAATACCTTCGGACATCGATGAAAGTCCGTTGGGCGGCTGGAGCCCACAGAAGGTTTCCAATGTACACTGCATGGTCCAAGTTATACGAGCTCTTGTTGCTCCCAGTGCACCTGCGCAGGTTAATATTTATAACAAATATTTTTAATAAAACTTCTCTGTGAAATATAAATAGTTTAATTAGTTACAGCTTTTCAATAATTTATCATCTGTTGTTCAGCGTGTTAAACAACTTTCAACACAACTTCGTTCTCTTGTGTAGCAAATGCATTTTTTTTAGTGCAACACTTTGTAGACTTTTTTAATTTAATTTATTTTTACTTGATTTTTTTATCAAAAGATCTGGAGGTTTAAACTTCCAACTGAAATATAAATTTGAGATGCTTCTTGGGATGTTTAACTATTACAATATCGTTTTTAACTCCATTGGGTGAAATATACTTTCAAAATAGATTTTCATCTCGGGGATAAATGAGCTTCAACATTTCAAAAAGTGAAAAATATCGTTTCATATTTTTAAACCACATGTCTGAGCAAAATGCTGATACTTTAAGATGAATTGTATATTTTGTTTAAAGACCATTGCTGCTTGTCAACGAACAATGCGAGCTTGTGGATTGCTACAGTCTCTCTGTGACATTTTAATGGCGAGTGGCGTACCAGCGGACGTATTGACGGAAACCATAAGCGCTGTTGCAGAAGTAATAAGAGGAAATACAACTAATCAAGAATTTCTTGCAAACGTCTTGGCACCGAGCAGTCCTCCAAGACCGGTTATCGTAGTTTTACTAATGTCAATGGTGAACGAGAAACAACCGTTTCTCCTAAGATGTGCTGTGCTTTATTGCTTCCAATGTTTTTTGTACAAAAACGAAGTCGGACAATCGCAACTGGTGCACACTTTGTTACCTCAGGGCAATGAAACTCCAACTTTAACCACAGGTATTAATATAAACAAGACTATTCTGCCTGCTCGATTTTTTTCTCCATAAAAAGTAACATTTTTCAAAATAATCTACTAGAAAAATCATTTTCAAGCTCTCAGCTGTTTTCATAATGTGATCTCCAAATTTTATACCCAGTTTTTCAAAAAAGACGACGTCATTGAGAAAAAAGGATACAATTTTTTTCTTTGTAACAAAATAAATATGCAACCTCAACATATTCAAAGTTATCGTGAGAAAAATACATTTGAAATTTGAAAAAAAAGTTACTCATAAACATTTGAGGCTTGTGATGTAAGATCCGACCGCTAAGTTTTGTTGGAAAAGTAATGAATTTTTTGCTAAATTATTTGTTACAGGTCAATTGTTATGCGGTGGTCTTTTCTCACCGGATCCATTGTCCAACTGGTTTTCAGCAGTAGCTTTGTCGCACGCACTCATTGATAATACGACCCAAAAGGAGCAACTGTTGAGAGTACTTTTAGCTACGAATATTGGAAAGCCACCTGTTACACTTTTACAACAATGCGTCATGTTACTGCAGCAGGGTAACAAGCCCCAGTGCAAATTGGGCTTGTTAATTTTACTCTGTCGATGGACTTCGTACTGTCCTGCAGCCGTGAAGGCTTTTCTCGCTATAGACTCATCCGTTGCTTATTTAACGGCGCTTTTATCTTCCAATGAAAACAACGATGATTTGCAAGAAATATTGCTACAAAGCATGTGCGCTCTTCTAATAGGATTGTGCATTCATTTCAACGACGATGATGTGCCAAATTTCACGAAAGTACGTTTTTACCATTATTTTTTGCCTCCTGGTAACAGGAACTCGAATTTAAAAGCCGAAAAGTGTAATTTTGCGGAAGTTTGGTCACAGAAATTGCACTTTTCTAGCGTTTCGATTCAGAATATCTCCTCAATACGTTCAGTCGTGTTGCGATTTGGATTTTTTTTTTTCAATTTCTGTCAAGAATTTACTGAATCTGTGCATTGAATTATTCGTCGAAAGGTAGAAGAATGATTTCCTAAATCGTCTTATTAATTTTCAATTTTATAATTCCGTAGGAACACTTGCGCGACTTGCTGGAAAATCGTATAGGATTGGAACGATTTCAGAACGCTATAGGGGGTATCGCCAGACACGAAATATATTCTCGAACACTTAAACATCCACAACCTTCTGCCAAAAGTCCGGGTGATCTTCTTTTGGATCATGAATTTTGCAGATTACTCAAGACTCTCGAAGGTAAACAACTCTTGAACACTCTTGAAGGCAAGACAAGGCTCAAAAAATAAAAAAATATTAATTTGTGTCCACTACTCCGATTCATATGTCGTTGTATTTTGAGATTTGTCAAATCAATTATTCAAACGATATATTTTCTTAGGCACTATACTCGAAACAGTATTGAAACGGAGCAGTCCACAATCCGTAAAAGATCAAGCCAATTCTATGAATCCTACGAGTTCGGTTTTAGTTGCTCAGTACAAAGATTTGATAAGAGAACAAGATGTGCAGATACAAAAAATAAATGAAGCCAACCAAGTTCTAACCCGAGAAAAACACGATTTGGAGGTAAACGACTGAAAAAAAATGTGCTCTTCGTCTTATTGTTCACGGTAAAAAGTCTCCCACATGAATTTTAATATTTCGATTTATTTTGAAGGCTCAATTGCACGAGCTTCAAATGACTGTAAGTCATTTAAAGGATCAAAATTTAGTTCTACGCGCAGCCCAGACAAATTTATCGGCAGAGAAACCTCCGATAGTTAACAACGTGGATGCGACGAGCGAAGAATTGGAAAAATTAAGAAACACAGTTAAAGATTTGGAAAATCGATTGGCCGAGAGCGAGTTGAAGAATCAAGACAACGAAAGAAAAATGAACAATTCCGCCGAGCTGAAGAGCCAATTAGAGGAAAAAATCGAAGAGCTTGACAGATTGAGAAAAGATCAGGAAGATCTGTTAGAATTAATGGCCGATCAAGACAGCAAAATTATGATGTACAAAGAAAAACTCGAAGCTTTAGGAATTAAGGTATGAAATCAAAACAGTTTCCAAAACTTCGTATATATATTTTTTTTAATCAAATGTACCATTTCAACTACATACGTTTTTTCTCAGGTTGAATCAGACGAAAGTTCGGGTGATCTCGAAACCGATGATCCCGAATATTCTCCACCATAAAACAGTGAATTACTTCAGATGCAGTTGAAAAAATAAACTTGAAGCCGCCATGTTTTTAAACTGAGTTTTTGTACGACACGGTGGAAGATCTTGAAGACTCGAATGATTCTTAGGGCCCTACATAATGCGCCATTTCGTTCCCATTTTTTTTTTTTTTGTTTTTTTCAAAACGACATTCCTATGACTGGGACAATGCAAATATATATATATGTCTAGAAGATCAGTAAATAATATCGTTATGCACAAAAAATTGAATGCACAAAGAAAAACGATGAATTAAACGGTTCACTTGGTGAAAGAACTCTAAGATTTTAAGAATCGCGTCTTTGTTTACTGCAAGAGTGACATTTTTCCAAATTCCCCCTTGTACACTCTGCGGAGTTGTTTTATTTTAATTTTAAATAACTTATACAACTATCACATACTATTTCATACGATTCATTCAAGTAGTAAGATACGCGCCATAGAATTCTGTTACAATTTTATTACTGTGTTCCTCCGGCTCGCAAACAGTTATCAATACATTTTTAAAATCTTGCGCATCAATTGTGTTCTTGTTCCTTTTCTTTTCGTTGATTTTTTATATATATTTTTTTAAATTTATTTTCCATCAACAATAAAAAGGCATGTTACATATCAGTGATATTATCATAACAGAATCCTAACTATTTACACGATCGTACTTATATGCGACTCGATGGATCCTAAGGTTGGGCTTGTTGTCGCTGCTTCATTACGGCTTGCACACATTTCGCCATTGTTGAGGACGCTCGCGACACTACATCCGTCATGAAAAATTGATCCAGCGACTTCTGTTTCACATCCACTGGATCGGGGAGGAATGAGCTTCCGGTTTGCTAAACGTAGCAAAAGATCCAAAAACATTATCTCCGATGTTTGAATTTAATCGTTTTTTTTTTTTTTTGTGGAATTCGAACGGGATCCTATTATATTTTACGTTCGAAAACGTCGATCAATTTTTTTCCCCGTAACATCACAGAATTTATCTATCAAGGGTGATGACTGGAGGGGAACGTAGAATTTTGATTTGAACTCTTTTTGATAATTTTTATAAGGTCTGAGAGGTGACGTGCTAAAGTATTAATCAGGAAAAATCAACTCGAAGCAGATATATGGAAAAAAAAATCAAATAAAAAATTGAGTTGAAAAAAATAAGCTCGAAGGATATCCGAGAGAAATGTTTGCTTCACTTTTGAATTAAAAATATAAAAAGAGTCAAAATACTATAAAATATAATTATGAACACTGTGCAGAATGTTTTCTTAAGCTCGGTCAAGTGTTTTCTGTTTTTGCAATTATCGATTTAAGGATCGATTTTAAAAACGCACAGTTGCGAAAACAACGCCGTCGATTTGTCTTTCTTTTTTTGTACAACTTTTTACAAAGCCAAAAAAATGTAGTTACCCATTATTGAAACGTAAAGTGTTTGGAAAATCTTTAAAAAGTTCGTTGTGAGAATTATTTAAGTCTGTTTTATCTTATCTGAATTTTTCTAGGTCATGGCGTTTAAAAAAAAGTATTTCCACACGCTGTTTTGTTGTCGTGGCGAAAGTTTGAATATATATTTGTTATTCATACCTTAGATAGCTCAAGAGCTTGAGCAAAGAAATTAGCCGGTTCAACGTCACCGTATCTAACGAGATGAGGAGCGACTTCTTCTATTCGTGCTCTCACGTCGCTTATTGTATCGTACGGCAAATACACGCCGCTGATCTGTGGAACAATTTTACAATTTTTGTTTGTCATAAATTAACGAAATAGACAAAAATTTAATTCAGAGGGAATCGTACCTCTGCGAGGGCTCGGAGGATTTTCCAATCCGGTCGAGCTAGTCCCGGTGGTGAAATCGCTGCTCCCGTTTGTTGAGCCCGACCCTCGGTGTTTACGTAACTTCCAGTCTTTTCTGTGTAAGCTGCTCCAGCTAAAACTACATCAGCGATAGCTGCACCTTGATCACCGTGGCTTCCTATATTTTTAAAACGCATTTTTTTAATTACAAACAACGTGGAAAACGACATTACAAAATAAATATCGCCTGCATCATCATAAGTTTTCCATTGTCCCGGTGATCTTGTGCGAATTTAAGATAGTAGTTTATTAGAAAAAGTTATAAGCGACACTTAGATCGATCAGTCATAAGAAATGTCGGAAAACCGTGTCAAAAATGCGATTTGAAATTATTTCTTGTATTTTTACGTCTCCGAATTATCGCAGTTCGAAATGGTAGAATAAAACATTTAAAATTTTCCTGACGGTACCGAAATATTGCTGAGTTGTTTTCATAACATTCTGGATTGGTTTTAAAAATCCAAACTTAAAAGTCGAGTTATTCTTACCAATATAAATGATGAATGTATTGGGGAAATCTTCTTTCTTCAAATTGGAGTCGTCAGCACCGAGGAGGAAAAGAATTTTGGGTTGTTGTTGTTTGATATCTTCTACCGTTGAACCATAACCAAGATCCAGTGCACCAACTTGCGACGCGTTCGTGTGTAGAATATTTAAAGTTTTCCATTCAGCAGGGGCCTGAAATAACTCGAATAAGAAAAAGGACAAAAGTTTGCATTTTTCGTCGCGGTTTATCGTTAGGTCGATCGTGTCATACATTCGCGTTCTCCCCCAAAGACTTGGCCAATTTTTGGGTTTCGGCGAGGATCTTGGCTCCGTCTTTTCGCGTCAGTTGCTCAGCGCCAAGAATTACTAACGGCTTTTTGGCATTTTTTAGAGTCTCGCAGAATGGATGGGTGCCGCTCTGGAGCTTCGAAATGAGGTCTACTGATTCTCCCAAGTGCTAATAAAAAAGAGAAAGATATAGTAATACAACTATTAGACCATGAAAAAATGAAAATTTAATAATTTAAAAAAATAGTGTACTGATCAACGAATCGATCAAAAATAATTTTATAAACGTCGTAAAAGATCGTTATAAAAAAAACCCGGCCTAATTCGTAAAAGTTAAAAAAAAAAAAATCGTAGCGAAAGGTCCATTATTGCACCAACTCATGATTTCAAAACATAGGATGGATAAATAAACCATTCACGTCACGAAAAACTTGAAAACGTTATACTGACAATTTACGTGCAATTTTTCTAAATTTAACTCAGTGTCTCACTGAGTACTCCTTCGAGTTTTAGTTCGATCTCATACTGTTTGTGCAAAGATTTAGATATCCACAAAATTTCGACTCACATTTGATGATAAATAATCAAGAATGGATATTACAAAATAGAAAAGAATAAATGTTTTATGAAATACGTTGCTGCAAAATTAAAAATTGAAATCAACGAAATCACAATGACCTCGTATTATAAAAGTTCACGTGATTTGCGCTGTAAAATTTGTAAGGAAACCTGGCGATGTTGCATGTTTGTGGCAGTCGCTATTGGTCAATAAAAAATGCATATTGTGTCATTTCATCAGATCTTGGCAAAATTGGCACCTCTCAAAATAACCGACTAGTACGTCAATCGAGTAATGGAAAATATATCATTTCATTCAATATGTCTAGATGATTTCATTTATAAAAATGCTGTTATTTCATAAGGAGCTTATAAAAAAATTACATTTTGGGGGACATTATTAAAGTAGTAGCCAAAGTGTTTTTCTACAGAACTCTTAACAAAATTTGCTGATACTTTCAAAAACTATTATAAAACTACGTACAAAATTTCAAAAAGGATTCACTATCCCATATTTTAGGCATTTGCAATCTTTTTTTTTCTTTTTTCCTCAATTACAAAGGAACATATGGCGAAGTTTGTAAAAAAAAAAATCAAGAATTTTGAGCATCTAGTTTCAAAGACAGAGCGATATAAAGTAAAAGTTCAGTGTATATTGGATGTGGAAAATGTGATTATTGCTCAAACTCTACACTTATATTAGCATTATTAGATTATTTTGTCAGTTATATCCGAGATTTTGAAAATTGACCGGAGATTTATTTTTGAACGTGACTGTGGCTACACTTTTAGTTTACTTAGTTAGTTCATTAGTTAGTTAGTTAGACTACAGTTTTAAGGCGTTTGTAGTGTTACTCAAAATCCAAAACATGGTAATAAAAAAAAACGTTGTTCTGTAGATTATACTGCGTGAAAATGTTTTCAATATTTTTCACCACAAAATAGCATTTTTTGATATACGATCAATTTTGCACGATACATTGAAACAACTTTCTTTATGACAAAAAACTCACTTCGTACTCGTACGTCAGATCGACTTTCGGTCCGATGAGACCAATCATTTGTTCCCCGTGTAAATATCCCTTTCTGAGACGAGTATTAACCAACGGTGCCTCGAACCTTGGATTCGTACCGATCAGTACCACAGCATCCGCTTCTTCGATATTAATAATTTTATTATTAAGCAGATAACTACTTCGAAGATCAATGCCAGCACCGTCCCGAGGGAAGCTCTGTTCCGTAGCCAAAGTTTCACCGCCAAGTTTATTCAAGAAATCCTTCATTACGATGAGTGCTTCCGCGTCAGCGAGCTTTCCAGCAATAGCGGCACATTTGTTCGATGGAACGTCGTGCAAAGATTTCGCAGCTATAAAAATGAGACTTTATTCAATTTTTATTTTTCCAAATATAGTACAAATAAAATACTTTTTTTACCACTTTGTTCGATACTTTATTTTATTTCTTTTCGTTTACTATGATTTATATTATTTTTTCTTTTCGATATGTAATGCAATTCAATGGAAAAAAAAAAAAAATTCGTACCAGTTACGAGGGCGTCCTCCCATTCTACGTTCTCTAATTTGCCATTAATTTTAACCATCGGTGTTATAAGCCGTTGGCGCTTGAGACCATCGTAAGCGAAACGAGCTTTGTCGGAGAGCCATTCTTCGTTTACTTCCTAATATTTAAATTCTCATTAGCGATGATTTTATGCGTTTTAGCATTTCGATTATATATATTTTTTAACTTACTTCGTTCACCCTTGGGAGTATCCTGAGGACTTCACCCGTTCGACTTGATACGACAATGTTACTGCCAACGGCATCCAATACATCGATACTGTCCGTTCTTCTCGTCTCCCATGGTCGAGCGACGAATGCGTAAGGTTTGCTCGTAAGCGCACCCACGGGACAAAGATCGATTATGTTGCCCGACAATTCGGATAGGAACATTTTTTCAACGTACGTTCCAACCTGCATAAATTGTAGTGATGATTGTTTTTTTTTTTTTTACACTTTCGTAGACGATATTTTCGTGGATGAGCTTTCTTCAAAAAATATAGATCAATGTTTTACTGGTTTGAAAAAAAAAAAAAAAAAATTCTGAATGCATTGTAATTTCCAAGTCAATTCCCGGGATCGTAACTCTTAGTAAAATGGGTATTTTACGGGCCTGTTTTTTTAACAATCGTACAACTTCTGACTAAGCAAATAGTACGAAGCGTAATGTCAACTAAAAATTATTTTTACTGTGGTTGAAGTTTGAATAAAAAAGATCAACAAAGTTTTCGTGTTTTTGAATTTTTTGAGTTATATAACATTTGTTTGAATGCATTTAGAAGCATACTCCCGATTGATAGTCGAAAATAGTCTGGGAAGCTCAAACACCAAAAGAATGTTTAATTGCATGGAAATTTGTTGCGTACCTGCATATCATTGCCTCGGCCCGTAGTTCCAAGATCATCGATTCCAGCAACTTCCGAAGCGAATCTGATGCAACGAGTACAATGAATGCATCGTGTCATTGTGGTTTTGACGAGAGGTCCGATATCTTTATCCTCGACGGCACGTTTACCCGTGAATTGTATGTCGACGAAACGACTCCTGTCGCTACCGAAAGCCATACTCTGATCTTGCAAATCGCACTCACCACCCTGATCGCAAATTGGACAATCCAGGGGATGATTTACCAGCAAAAACTCCATTACGCCTTCGCGTGCCTTGCGGGTTAAATCGGAATTGGTTTTTACTCGCCATCCTTTCATCACTGGCATAGCACAGGCAGCGACCGGCTAAAGAAATGTTATTTAAACGTTTTATTTTTCATCAGTTGCTTCATTCATCATTTTTGCTTTTCCATGACCTTTTGGGATCATTGCCATAAAATTCAAGAAAATGTTTTATTTACAAATTGAAAACTTATCAAATTCGGACTTTTTATGACAGCAACACATTTTTACTTGTGTGTTTACTTCATTTTAGCACACAACGATAAGCTTTTTCCAGAAACTTCTTTATTTTTATTTTTCTGATCTTAGAGTTTTGAATTGACAATATTATTTCACTCCCAGTCAATGGTTTAAGTTGTAAGGAAAAATACACTGTCATCAACTTTTGAAATGCAATTTTTCATGAAAGAATTGTTTTTCTCGTTCAATCAATGTGCTTCCTTGCAATCATTGTAATTAAATGAATTGTAATTCCTACCGAATTACCAAAATGTTTATAATATTCTTCTTTATTGAGATTAATTTCATCAAAATTATTTTCGACCGGGAGGTAAAACCTTGGTTGTGGTTAAAACCTGCCCAGTTTGGAAAATCTTTTGAAATTTACCTTAAGCTGCTTCTCAATCTCAACTAAACACATTCTGCAATTTCCAGCAACGGCCAAGCGTTCGTGGTAGCAGAATCGAGGAATTTCTATACCCAGCTTGGCAGCAGCCTAGAACATTTAAGGACGACAATTTATTTATTAACAATACATTCAGTTGTTTCCTGTCATAAATCATAACATAAAAGTTTATCTGTTTGTTTTTTTGTATTATATTTTGAGCTTCAAGTGAAATTTATTTATTTATTATAATTCGTTTGAGCATTTACATTGTTGGTGAATATTGGTGAATATACAATAACAAAAACAAAGTATACAAAAGAATATGAGAACTATTTGTAAGTAAAACTCTATAGTTCTCTCCTGAAAAATAAGTTTTTTTGTTCACTGATTCCATAAGAAAAGTACAACATTCTCTGTATTTTTGTATGGTATCGAAGTTCACATCAATGACATGCAGCAAAAATAATCTTTTCATGATTCTCATTTTGTTATTTCTAGAAATGCCCAAATTTTTAGAACTTGTTTAGTTTTTTTAATTGGCAAAGAAAATCTGTCCAGTTATTGTAGGTGAAGGTTATGAATAGATATTTTTACAAATACTAATATATTTTTTTTCCTCCAAAAAATTCACTTCATAGTGTCGCCCAAGTTGAAGTAAACTTTCACAAAAATATGACTAAAGTAAAAAACAATTGCAAATTCATTATGAAAACAAATAGAAAAAAATTAGAAAATAATGTAATGGCTAGTAAAAAAAAAGTGACGGAAATCACGTAAAAAAAAAATGAAAATAAAACAAAAAATAAGAAATTTACCTGGAGAACTGTAGTGCCAGGTGGTACATGAACAGGTTTGTCATCGATGAAGAGTTCTACCAAATCCTGAGCGGCCTGGGGTCGTGTTGTGGTTGTATGAAGGCCCGCTGTTGCTATTCTCCCAGTGGACAGGCCAGTGGCCCTAACCAGTGGAAGTCTCAACATTTTCTGTGGAATCGACACAACGTCACTCTCTGCCTATTGTTGTTTCAAATTTGTTTTTTTTTTTTTTTTAATCTACGATGTTTTTTTTCGTTATATAATAAACAACTGCGACGAAGCGAATGAAAAAAAGGACAGGTTGTGCTAACCTAACCAGGAACGTCGTAAATTGGAATGCGGATTTTGCGACAAGCACGGGTCATTGGGAGAAATAATAAATTTTCAGTGACAAACGACACCATATGGAAAGCACTGATTTGATGGGATCTACGAATTATTCACGTTATAACGTTAAAATGTACATTTTAATGTGAAAAAAAAATCAATTTACCAAAACCTTCTGAAAACCGAAACCTGCAGACCCCTTCTAGATGTCGGGCCTGTCTGATTAACCCTCGTCCCCACTTCGCCCTGTCACCCGACCTCTTTTCTCAATTTTTGTCGTTCGGAGAACCCACAACTGTCGCTCAATGCATATGCAATTATTGTTTATAATTGTTCGATTTAAGTGACAACAGATGTATCGTTCGTTCGTCCTTTATTTTGTAAACACCCGAAAAATGACATTTTTTTTCACCAGATCTTTCGTCTTGTCATAACTCCTAATGCAGGTTTCGGTAAATGTTTTCGTTGAGAGTAATACGTGAAATTCTAATTAACTTAATAATTTGATTGCTGTCAAAGAATTTCGATTGAAAAACTTTTATATGTATGTTTTCAATTTTTCTCCGCCTCTCCACTGCATCTTTCATCGCCAAATATGAACGTAGCTTTACAATGCACTTTACCAGTGAGCGAATACAATTTGTTTCCATGTAACGGCGATTTGTAATTTTTTCTTCGAGAATCAAAAAACCTTATTGTTTCTACCAAAAATATTAACAATATGTGGAAAAAATAGAAAAAACTTTGATGTAAAATAAATTGCTATAATATTTGGTGGTTTTTCATCGACCAAAGCGAAATTATGGAGTTTTCATGAAAACGTGACTTTAATGCAGGCGAAACTTTCGATTACCGGAACAACGTCACGCTTTACAAGAAACGTGTATATGTGTCGTGTGCGAGCAACGTAGGTGACGTTCTCTGGTTATACAGTGATTCTTGGTGTGAATATATTTCTCTCTTCCGGTAAGACGACAAGCAGGCTTGTAGCGTAGGATTCAGAGTGCCGAATATATTTACCCGATTGAACAAAACATAAAAATGGCAGTCGGTGATCTCAAAACTGAAAAAGGCGTCAAGGATCTTAACGCTTATCTCGCCGATAGAAGTTACATCGAAGGGTGAGCTTTACTTATTCTCGAAAAAGAGACTTTTATGCCACACGTGCTCCACTTGTCGGCATCTTTGACTTGAGCAATCCCCTCACCCCTGCATCACGTCTTACATATTTTTCACTTTCCACCTTTCTCCTTTCACACGTACTAATAAGCATTTACATGTCTCACGAAGATGCAATAATTTATTTAACTGAAGATAAATCGCGAGAATTTCTTGTATTTAGTGTGGAATACTTTTTTTCTGTTTTCCAATGTCCAAAAACGTATCCAATTCTTTTCACCCCCTCTTTCGTAACGTCTATTTTTGAATACTCGGTTTTTTGTTTTTTTTTTTTTTCCGGTCTTCACGCGGGTTACTAAACTCTAGAAATCATGAATCATAATGTTTCGCGGTTGCATCGAAACTCGCTGTGGTATTTTGACGTTTAACGAACGCGTGGAGAAGATAATTAATGTTACGAAACCGATTGACGGATTGTCAATCATTTTTCATCATATTTATTATTCTATTTATGTAACCGAATAGGCCAATTCTTCTGATGAAAGGAGATGGGAAATTCGACGTATATATGAATGAATGAAGAATGTTTGTATTCGTTTTCAAACGTCATTCTCAAATTTGTTCCTACTGACAGTCTAATAATCGAGATCCAAACGTGTAAAATTTTTCAATAAATCATTCTCTTTATGCCCGAAAATCCTCATAGCTGGTTGACAAATATCTGAAAATTTAATTAAAGATTTACTATTCAAGTGCATGGTATTGAAGTTGGTGCTGCTGGAGCGCAATGAATTTTTTTTTTTTGTTCAATTCGTTCATGTACATAATTGTTCTTGTGGATTAAAGTCTCGGTCGTAATAAACGTTGTTAAATTGTCATAGAGACTTTTATTTATCTCATCATAGTCACTTTTATGTGACAATCCGACTTTCTGTTCAACTTTTAGTACTTTTGATTATTCTCTATCCCTTTTTCTTCAAATAAATAAGTGAATAATTGAATACTGCGTATCAATTCTGGACTTTATTTAAAAAATAATTTGCTGGATTTTAATGATGCATTACGTAGATGCACTGTCACGCGATCGTGTTTCTTTTTTCTTCTCCCCAGAGTATGAGCTTGAAGTCGATAGCACACAAAAGACGCCCCATCAAACGGTTTAGTTTTTCTCTCATTACAAATGTTAAAATGTTAGTAATTGAATGGTTGAATATACACCAATTGGCAAATTAATAAATTTATACATAGATGGCATTATAATTATTATAGCGAACCAGCTTCTGCCTGCGACTATGTATGTGTAGAATTAGTATTACGGCCAGCTCATTTTTAATTCAAACAGTTTTTTTCACATCACATACATCCTTGACACATACTTTTCACACACTCAAGGGATAATTTTTGTGATAAAAATTATCCTATGTCTTTTCTCGGGACTCAAACTATGTCCATACCACATTTCATCAAAATCGCTTGAGTGGTTTGAATGTAAAGAGAAGTAACAGATAGACAGACCGACAGAGTTACTTTTGTATTCATTTTATTAGTAGGGATAGAGGTAGAATCGGTATAATAATCACCTGAAAGGCCGAAGATGTCACATAATTAAACAACCAAAAAAAAATTGATAAAACATCAAAATTATTATTTTTGTATAAATTACAAATATGAATCAGATGTATGGAATGGATTTTTTATCGCATTTCCACTTTTACTGTATGTAGAATATTTGGAAGTCATATTGGATGGCTGCACTGCTGTCTTGTGGTAAAAATGCAAATTAATCAAATTTGTTCAGCTGTCGCGCAATTATTTGAGTACTTACGATGAATCCAGACTGTTTACCTGGTTTGTGGGCTCATAAAATCCTGTATAATTAAGAAACAGGCAACTGCAGAAAAATGTAGCAGAGAATTTTGATAATTGGAGAAAAAATAATCTGTGAATTGTTTCTTTTTATCTAAAAAAGTCTTATCCCATATATACAGCCATGGATTTTCTTTTTCAAATGTATAAAAACCGTATATCTTTGGATAAAAAAGTCGATGCACTTTATTTTATGAACAGATTATGTAACTATCGCTTGTCCTTTAGAACTGAATTTGTACGGCTTGCTGAATTTTTTTGCCATGAAGCAGTGCAGGTACCAATTTCAGCCACTTAACAATACGACCTAATATGCTATCCACAATTTAATTTTGAAAAAAATCGACCATTGAAAAAACGTATCGGTTTAAGCGACTTTAACAGCAGTTTCTTCACAGTTCCTATTATCGATTTTCGTTCACAATGATATCTGCATTACTACAATGCAACGACATTCCTTTTCAGTGGCGTATAAAAATCGAACAAATTGTTTTTTGTAAGAATTCTAGTGAAAAGAATTAAAAAGAGAATCATACGAAGAATTAACAACAATTTATGATACTGAAGACAACTAAACACGAATTTCATTTAATAATTTAGTATGAATTGAATTTTGGAATATTTAATAGAATAATAACAAATAAATTACAGATACCAAGCTTCTCAAGCTGATGTCGCTGTTTTTGAAGCTCTCGGAAAGGCCCCGACTTCGGCAAACGCCCATGTGCTCAGATGGTACAATCACATCAAGTCGCACGATTTGAAAAAGTTGCCTGGTGAGAAGAAAGCGCCTGCTATTCTAACAGGCAGCAAAGCTGCAGCTACACCAAAAGCTGAGGAGGAAGATGACGTCGATCTGTTTGGATCGGACGAGGAGGAAGACGCGGAAGCGGCGCAAATCCGAGAAGAAAGACTAAAAGCGTATGCAGAGAAAAAGTCTAAGAAACCAGTTCTCATAGCCAAATCGAGCATTGTTATTGACGTCAAGCCCTGGGACGACGAAACGGATATGGGAGAAATGGAAAAAGCCGTCAGATCAATCGTTATGGACGGTCTGGTTTGGGGAGCTTGTAAGTATTTTTTTTCTCGCTGCCAAATGTTCGAATTTCCATCAACATTAATCGTGAATAAATTATGTTTCACATTCCAAAGCTACGAACTGGAAACATGAATATGAATAGATTGAATCCGAAACGTTTCAAAATTGTGACTGACTTTTGAATTGTTGGTTTAATTTCATGTCGTTATCGACATTTCCTCTTGATAATTTAATCAAATTAATTTTTTGATACATTATTCATTATTTTCTTTTTATTTTTACAGCAAAGCTCGTACCCGTCGGTTATGGAATCAACAAACTGCAGATAATGTGCGTGGTCGAGGATGACAAAGTATCCGTAGATTTACTGACTGAGAAGATTCAAGATTTCGAAGATCTCGTACAGTCGGTCGATATTGCAGCCTTCAACAAGATTTAAATAAGTCTCTCGTCTTTTACTATCGAATTAATAAATATAAATTGTTTGTAACGCTAATGTTTTCTTCATTATTATTAGAAATCCTGAAAAATCCATGATTCGTTACGATATGTATTAAAAGCAATTTTGATAATTGATTGTTTGATTGAAAGGGGGAAGAAATCAATCCGCGCAAGGTCTTCGAGTTCGAATATCAGTGAATAATCCAAGTTGAATCATTTTTACGTTCGGGAAATCGCAGGTGCAACGCGAACGTAGAAACTGGATTTTTCTACTGGCAGTAAAAATATGTCTGCATTTGGCTGCAATAATTTTCCATTTCGAACAACGGAACAATCCTTGTTCATTATTCGGTCGATTGCCAGATATGGCAATCGTTCGGTAAAATTGTGCTTTGTACTTCCAATCACTGAGTTCGAGGTCAATCTTTCGAGAGACTCAAGATCTTCGTCAATCATCTCGTCGACAATGTCATCTCTGATTGTATCGAATTTTTAGTTCTTCATGCTCTACAACAACCAAAATCTTTCTTTAGATTAATATTAAATGCAGGTTTTTGATTTAAAAGAACAGAGTATTAAAGAAAAGTTGTTTGAAAAACAAGTTTACAGTTACAATATATTTTTTTTCATTTTGAAAAAGATTGCTCACTCGTTTTCTCTGGTACGATTTTTTTTTAAATTAGTATTTTCGACTTCACGATGAAATTTTTAATATTTGATTGATGATTTTTATTTCGTGTTACTATTTTTGATTTTATTTTGATATTTTCGATGATTGATCGAATCTGATGATTAAAGTTAATTTGATTTTGGGAATATTAAGGACTTTAATTTTTATAGCGATATAATAGACTCGGAACTTGGTAACTGTTTGTTCGAAGAGACATTGAGAAAATATATTTTTAATGATCATCACGCACTAAAGCATTACGCAACGGATATTTCAGATATTTATCTAATTCAGAATAATTAGTACTTCACTGAATCACGAATATCCAGCAGCAATCTGATTCGTGATACTTACTTTTATAAAGTTGAGATTTATCGGCGTTGGGTTGTCGATTTTCCATGTACAGATATTCGTCATTTCTGGGAATTCCTGTATCTTTGAATTAAAATGCTGAGGAAATAGCGCTATTTTGAAGTCAGACGATCTCTTTAGCGTTTTGCGTTAAGTGATTAATTCCGAATTATTATCACAGTAGTCGTGAATGAGTTCATGCTGTTGCTGTCGTCGGAAAAATCGTTTTTCGAGCTCCACATTAAACGTGGCAATAAAGTAGCTCCAATTTTGTAATAAAAAATCATTTTAATTACTTACTGGAAATTCCAATGACGGTGTTTTTTCGTCAATTAATTTACTAAACATCCTGGAAGACTCTATTCAACAATGTTTACTGAGAAAAAAAGACTTTTCCATTTAGCACAATGGACAAAAGATCAAATCATAAATAATTTGTCCCGTGTTTACGTGAAACGGTAATTAGCTGCTAAATTGCAGAAATATTTCATTGTGCTGATCATATCGAACTTTTTTTTTTCTCACATCAAGAAATCTTGTCTGTCGAATGAAATCAAAATTTATTCCAATGTTCAGCCCCTAAATTAAACGTACACCAACTATTTAAAAAAGATATTGAAACATGGATTTGCTAATGGAATCGAATACCTTCGTCAAAATTATTGGAATGAAATGGTGAAAAACAAAGAGGTTCGAACATTCTATAATTTGGTCAGCTCCTTAAATTTCATGTTTTTTTTTCGTTTGTTGGCCGGAAATCTAAAAATAATTATTGCCAACGAACATTCGAGCCTGAATGTGTTTCCTCTCGTAAAACTGAAGATTCTATTGACAACAACTTTATGATGACTGCATCCCTGCAGTCTTTGAAAAATTCGAATGTTGTTTCTACCTGTGCAAGACGCAGTCGTTCCTATCTTCAAAAAACGTAAATTATTCTCTGGACGTTTTTTTTTGTTTTTTTTTTGCTTGTATCGAATTCCGGAGACTTCCCCCCCAGATGTAATTGTCCTAGCGTGTTCTTGGATTCCCCACTCGCGACGACGTCTGGACATTTAGTCGTATGTGTAGTATATAAGGCCAGATATCTCAAAGTCTCAGTGGGCAGTGTTATAAAAGTAAGAGAGCCAGTGACAAAGGCGATTTCTCATTTCAATCATATTTCAAACTTCGAAATGGCAGTGAAAAGTGTGCAATTTGTCTTTGTCGTAGTTTGTCTTGTGATTTCCTGCATCCAGGGTAAGAAAAATTGATAATTTCCTTGAATTAAGTTCGAATCATCGATAGATGGAAAAAAAAAATATTAAAAAAAACGTGCAAGCAATTCGTTGAATTTCATTTGTTGAATCTTTTCAATTAATTACATTATTTACACACGAACCAAAAATCATCCATTGAACGAGATAATATCGAAGAATCAGGTTGAAAAAATAGAAAATAGGTCAAAAAAATTGGAAGATAAAGCCATGCATTAGATTATATACTATCGGAACCGTAGTTCAAATGTGCCTGATGAACTTTGACGCAACAATTGCTCCAGCCAGAAAAATATGAAATATTTCGTAACATAAAAATTGGAAATAAAAATATATTTGGTCACGTTTTTTTTTCAATGGGCGATCAAAGCTAAGCGTAAAATCCCAATGTCTCAATTATAGTCGGAGATAATTGTGAACAGATTTCCATTACATCATCATTGTCAACGCTGATTTTATTTCATACTCAAGAGACCTTTCAGCACCGAGTGACTAAATGATACAAGGAAAAAAAATCATTATAAGTCACGAACGCATAAAAACGTGAAAAAAATATCTATCATTATCTTATTAACGAAGATTTCTAAGCCCTCGCCTTCTTTAAGACGCAACCTGCAATTTTATGCAAATAGAACAGAATATATGGTAACGAATGATCGAATGATTACTCATTTTTTGTTTTGTTAAATACTATGTTACACACTTCTTTCACTGTCATTTTTAATCAGTTGAGTATTTCAGATTTTTGTTTACAAATAATCTTCATTTTCGTATAAACAACAAGAAAAAATTATACGAAATTTAAACAAATTTAGTTGAAAAAAAAAAAAAAAAAATGCATAAATGCTCAGTGAAAAATTGAGACAGAAACGTCCCAAAGTTTGAGTGGGTTACTTGATTCGTAGTTTAAATATTCCACGCAAAATCCTTGAGGATTCAGTTTATTGTTCCTTAGAATTCGATTTATTGTCCTTGAATCGCTTCCCAAGATAGGAAAAAACCAGAATCCTTCCAAAATAAGTGAATTAAACGATCGAGGAGTGATTTTTCAGCAAAACTCATCGATGGCAAGTCTCATAACTTGATATTAAATATTTTATAATAATTCTTGGGAAAAAAATTAATTACAAAAAGTAGTTAATTCTGTGTAAACAAGTATGTCGGTTTATGACTTTTTTTCAAGTTTATAAACCTCGAGTTTTAGGATCTGAAGACACTTTTTTGGATTTCAAGTAAATTCTTGAAATATTTGCATACTACAGCGAAATTCAAGTTTATGGCTCTAGTCGTGAGTCGATGGGTTCAACAATCCCATTAACCTTGCGGATCGTCCATTCACGATGACGCTAAGCCAATAGTTGAACTTAAGATCTAGAAAAAAAAACGTCGGATTATGCTTAATTTATACAAAAATTTTTTCAGTAAAAAAAAATTATATGTTATAATAATCAAATGACTATAAGAAGAAGGTTCGTATGATCGAAACCCATCGTAATCCCATGGGAGAATATGAGAACAATTTTGTATAAGTTGACAAAATGAACTTCGAGATTATTAAACTTTAGAATAATTTTGGCAACTAAGTCTGTGATTATAATATTGAAAAAAGAGTTTATAAATTAAATTCAATGAAAAATAGACACAGCTATTGCCCAATATTTCAGCATTAAATAAATTCCGGAAGATTAGAAAAATTTTCATAATGAATAAACGAGTATTTGAACATTCCGGACTCACTTATCGGCTGTGAATTCTGGCGAAAAAAATTCTATTAATTAAACAGATTCCAAGATGATAGAGTTCGGAACAAGAACTGTTGACTGAAGCCGTGATTTGTCAACGTCATTGAAAAACGGTGATATAAATTGCGATTACATGGCAATAATATTTATTGTTGTAATTCATTATTTTATTATAAATTATATTCAATGTTGATATAAAATAAAATATTGTATTCGGAATTTTACGTCTCACGGTATCTTTTAATCTTAATCAAGAGAAAATTAAACTGCATCATTTTTTGAGGGCAATATGTTTTGTAAACATTGATTGGAAAGCTATTTCGTAAAATTTCAAAATCCATAGAATAATATAATGTTAACAAAAGAAATGGGAAAAAACTATAAGATTTCTTGGAAAATAATGAACAATTGAATAAAATAATCAGATAAACAAAAGATATTATGATAAAAATGGTGAATGGAAAATTTCATGAATTTACAACGTCTTAGCAGTCAATTCCAAATCAAAATGAGCAAAATGAAGCAAAATAAAGATTGCCGAGATGAAAATAAGTTTGGCAACAAATCCTATGAATGGACAATGGTAGTGAGAGAAGATTTTTTAAACTCTGATTAAATCGAAATATTCATGGCTATTGTTTCGATACACATGACACAAGGATGCGGTTCTGGCTGACGCACATTTACGAAGGTCGCGAAGTAGTATCGTGGGCGTTTGAGACTCTCTCCATCTCAAAAAGGCAGGGATATCTGTTGAGCTGACGATTTACGAGCCACGACACATATTCCACATGTCCTGATTTTTTTGCCTCCGAAAAAAAAATTTCTGTACACAATACGACCCGGATGAAAAATGAAGAAAAAAAAAAATTCGTGGAAAGTGGCAAAATACCCTGGTAGCTCGTTTTGTTGATTATAGAGTCGCGTTTAAGATCCGGTTTTCCGCACGATGCCTGAAGCTATTTTCGTACGCTCTCTCATCAAGGGATCCCTGAGATCGAAACTCAAGCTCAAGGGAATCCAGTTTTGCCAGACTTAGCCATGTTTTCCATTTTCAATCTTTCATATGTCCCTTCG
Source organism: Campoletis raptor (assembly GCA_948107755.1). Lineage (NCBI taxonomy): Eukaryota > Metazoa > Arthropoda > Insecta > Hymenoptera > Ichneumonidae > Campoletis > Campoletis raptor. The sequence continues at coordinate 16,141,317 of OX403627.1, forward strand.
ATGAAACATCGATGTTAATCCTTCGTATTTCTTTCAGATCGAACAGATTTTTTTTTTTCTAATAGAAACAAAATAGTTTGCAACGCTGCACTCCATATTTAATGTTGATAAAAAAAAAACTAAACATTGAACAAAAGTGTTGCATTAGAATCGAATAAAAATTCAATTTTTTTAAATTAATATTATTATTATTATTAAACCCGAATGAATATCTGTTTATATATCCATTTTCGAAAATCATGAAAAACGTCGAAATTGTAACAAATTGTAACATAAACTATTTTTTGAGAGTATTACAAATATTAATATTTACTTCACCGAGTATTTTGAAGCGTATTGTTCGAATTGAGCAATTGTCATTCCAGACATATTGATTAATTCACACGGATGTTGATTATACTTTAAAAGAGCAATTCACAATTTGTGCACGCGTCTATTCTGAATCATGAGACAGTGTGTTACAATGTCAATGTTATTCATAAGCCAATCACGTAGAACAGTTTCTTCGTTCTATTATGACTTTTTTTTTTTTTTTTTTTTTTTTTTGGAATTCATTTGAAGTAAAGTTATTGATAGTGAGCACAGAAATAAACAATTGATATGAAAGTATCAGAGATCGAAATTTAAATCATTTTCTTATGAAAATGCATATTCGTGAGCTGGTCAATAATTCGTATGCCTAATTTTTTTTTGAACATTTGTATTTCAACAAAATTTTTCATAGTAATCGAGGGAAAAAAAAAACAGAGGAATATTATTCGAGGAAATTTTTCAAACCAATGAATGCAATGGAAGTTAAAAAAATAATTATTCTCAACTCATTGAAAATTTGTTGGAATTACTTTTTGAAAGATATGAATAATTATCGGAAGTTGATATACAATTTAGATTTTGAAAGATTAATTTTTCTGCAGCGGCAATACAAAAAAGTCAGTATCGTTTTGATGTATTCATCAACGAGACGGAACATGATTGAAAATGTAGGTCAAGACATGAGCTTGTCCTTATGATCAATTCATAAATAACCAGGCGTTTAAGTTTGGGCTAAGAAGTTGCTTAGGGTCTTCTAGACCCCTATTAAACTTTAGGGTTTAAAAAGTATTATATAAATATTTTCATGGAGTTTTCAGTTGTAAATATCGTTTATAGATATTAACCAACTCTCGCACGTACTTCACAAACAATTCATCGTTCTTTTTTTTCCAATTTACAGCCCAAGATGAAGATGCAAGAGCCGCACCGTTGATCGAACAGAATATTTCACAAACATGTTTCGGATGTATGTGCGAAGCTGCTTCGGGATGTGACACGACTTCCGGTTGTGTGGGTGAAGTTTGTGGACCTTTCCGCATAACTTGGGCTTACTGGGCTGACAGTGGAAAGCCCACTCTGAACAATGAGCTGAATACGGCTGATGGAGGTAAAAAAAAAACATTAATTTGCTCTTATTTCATGAAAATTCATTCAAAGATAGTTTCAACATAATGAGAATATTTTCAGCTTGGGCACGTTGCGTGAATGACGCATTCTGCGCTTCTAAAGCTATTCAAGGATACATGAACAAATATGCTCAGGTAAAATATTCGCCAAAATACTCATTAAAAAGTTACTCCAAAAACGAAGAATTTTTTTCTTCTCTTTAGTACATAAATGGAGCTGAGTTAAATTTTGTTTAACTTTCATCTTATTTTTTCTTATATTTCAGGATTGTAACGGTGACGGTGTTATAAACTGCGACGATTACGTTCGAATTCATAGATTCGGGGGTTACGGTTGCAGCGCCCCGCTGGATCCAAAATACGAGAATGCCTACAAAAGCTGCATGGCAACTTTCGGTTAATCGGATCAAGTGATAATTGCAAAACAGCAAAAAAATCTCATTTATCTGAAATATTCCATTATTATTAAACTATTCTTTACGTTCGACCACGACAAAGCGTCACTGTAAACACAAAATGAAACAGAAATAATAATTTTGATACGGTAGATGGGTGAAATTTTTTAGATAAAACAAAAAAATGTAAAATCAATGCTACAAATCTTTCATCGCTCATACACTTAATTCTGACATATTTTTTAAATCTTCATTTAAAAACTCATTCGATAAACATAAGATGTTGATTCAATAAGTTTGTAATAATTCTTTTATTTTTTATAATTATACTTACAATTTGTAAAAAAAAAAAAATATATATATATATTTAATATTGACATTTATTTACATAAATATTATACATTTTGAACGTTTATTTCGTTAAAAAATTATGAGCTCCGAATAAATAATGTATTTTTCGAAACTTATTGATCGAAAAGTGTTAACGAAGAATCAACTCACCTCGTCGCTTGGAACGAATTCCAACAGTTGAAACTAAAAAACTATTTTTCCTCCTCGGGATAGCAACATTCTGTCGGCCAGTTCACCGCGTTTCTTCAATTTGACTATTTCTTTTTCCGATATCGTTCGCGATTCCGCGTTCTTAATGAGAAAATGATTTATAAATAATCGTAATCCCTCTCGGAAAGTTTTCAATTGAGGTGACACTGATACTCTCTCGAAAACTTGTAAACTCGCTTCCTCGTTTTCGTGAAGTAATATTCCTAGAATAATTTGCCGCAGCAGCCGCATCGTTTGTTTATCCAATTGTCCGAACTCGACGACCTGGAACGAGACAGGAAAACGTTTTTGTAACATTTTTCAATTTTTTTTTGTCGTTGCGTAAATCGATAGGAAAAAAAACATCGTTGATTATCTCTGAAGCAAACAAAGAGTTTAACTTGAAGTTTGAAATAGTTGCAAAGCTCTTATGTATCCTAAATGCCAGACCTTAAAAAATCTTCTCTCAAAAATTAATTTTACGCATTCTGGAAATTAGTACACCCTTTTATTACGAAAAGGTGTACCAGAGGTGTACGTATATTTTGTACGAAAACTATTTTAGTGCGTCCAGTAGCCATAATTTTTGAGAATTTATTAATAAAGTTGTAGAAACATAAAAATTAAACTCACTTTTAAAACTGACAAGGCAAGTCCTTTTTCGACGAACAAGTGAGTTAAGAATTTAGCAAAATTCGTCAACTGTTTTTCGTTGTAATTTTCGAGTTCTTTCAATTTGTCCCAAATCGAGTATTGCAGCGTCATCTAAAAGCAATACAAGTAATGGTGAGAATGATAAAAGGCAATGAAATAAAATTTCACGATTTTTAGGTGCAAACCAAATTAATTACTACTTGCCTGATTTTTTCTGTCGTAGTCACAAAATTTCTGTGCTAATACGGCGTAATAAGGATTGAACTTTTTCTCTTGAAGGCAACAATCCATAATGACGTAAATAATTTCTCGGGCTTGTTGATCCTTGAGGCCCAGGTGATGCAATTTTTCAAACGCGTCTAAATAATCCTCAGCAGTCATGAGAATACAAAAGATGTTCCGACGTGTATCGGTATTCATTCTCTGTTTACGCGCAAGATCCAAAATCTTTTGGCTGAACAAAGGTTTTCCATTATCGTTGGTGGATTTAAGGGGTTTCGTCAGATCGTTGTTACCGCTCCAGGCTGATCCAACGATCCACCACTTTCCCCGTTCATCGACTGTTGCAAAATAAAAAATAGAATTGTAGCAAAGGAGTTTTGTATAAAATTGATATATTTTCTACGTTTTGATGAAATTATCGAAGAAAATCTCGCTTGTTACCTTGCAACAAATCCTCCAGGGATATATTGAATTGCGTCACCGCATTTCCTTTGCGTAAAAACGTTTTCATAATTTTTTTCAAATGTTCGACGTGAGTTGGATCGTACTGAGGTATTTTGCTCATGTTATTATTCTTGATCGCTAATACCACGTCTAACATGAACTTTATTCGAGAACTGCAATCAAATAAATGAATAATAATAATAATAATAATATACGAGAATGAAAAATTATTCGGAGAAAAGTTATTTTCATAAATCAACTAACTTTTCCGAGTTGGAGCTCGAAGCCTTTTGCTGCAACTTGAGAATGAGTTCTTTCAACGCGACAGGATCATCTTTTCTCAATAAAAATCCCACACTCTTCAGTACAAGCAGAATCAACTCAATTTCCTTTTCCGTAAACCTTTCCGACAAATTGTCCAAAATTTGGTACAGTAGTTGAGATCCATAAACCTGCGTGTCGAAAAAGGTGTTAATTATACTTCATCCGCGACAAAATTGTAAGGAAATCAACGACATGAATCCTTACCTTGAAGTTGTATAAATGGGAAATCATTAAGGTTATATTATCAAGCTCCTTGTTCTCAACTTCTTGAGGGATTTTTATCATTTCGTCGAACCTTCGAACGAGAGACAATAAAAAGTGTGCACCAACTTCGGTGCCAACGTTCGCATGCAAAATCGCTATCAGCATCATGTGCTCAGCTATCAGTCTGTCCGGTGTCATTACCGGAGCCACGATCGACTCCATCATTAGCCTCGATAGCATTTCGTTCATATCGTTTCGACTGTTCGACATATAAAGATCTTCGACCTATAATAATACAAGAAAAAAATGAATTAAACAATAGAGATATTGAATATTGATGATGAAGTTATATTGAAATTAAAAAGATTAAAAAAGAGAGAAGTACTTACTTGAGTAACGATGGTATGCATATTATGTTCGGCAAGTCTGTTTAAATGACCTTTCAGTTGTTTCCTCAATCGTGATAATTTTTCATTGAGCGTAGAATTATTTTCCAATTGTTTAAGACGAGCAGCAGGTGGTACATATTTATTTTCGTTTGCTGTTAGAATATTTCCATCTTTGTCTCGTTTTCTACCGTAAATATCTTCCCACGTACCGTCTTCGTTGACAGATACTTTTTTGTTATCCTGAGAATCTGAAAGACTCTCGTTTTCGCTCATATCTCCGAATTCGGAATCAATTTCCTCGTCTTCAGGAATATCAGAATTAGCTTCATCGTTTTCGCTGTCCGAACCCAACAAATTATCATCTAAATCATTTTCCTCTGCGCTGGATTCATCGCTAAATGTTGCAGCCACTTTTTTCGATTTTTTCTTGCCATTTGCAACTTTACTCTCTTCATTTTTTTTTAGTTTCTTTTGTTTAGGTTCTTCGATGTCTTCGTCCTCACTGCTCGAATTTTCGTGCGGAAAATCTTCGTCTCCCGATTCATCAACATCGAAATTTTCATCGGAATCTGCATCCTCGTTTTTCGATCCAGCGATCATTGCAAAATCATCATCGAAATCGGAATCAGCATCTCCTCCCAAAAGTTGCTTCTCAGTTTCAACTGCGAGCTTTCGATTCTCGTCGTTACAAAAATCGAGCAAATCTGTTACGTGGTTAAGGAAATTTCTGAACGACAGAAACTCAACATATTGTTAATGATTTTTGTTGCATGAATTTGTACTTCATTTTTCATCTTAAAGAGAAATGATCATCAAGCTGTTGGTCAAAATGCTGTATCCGAGGATCCTAGTGAACCAGTTACATTTTAAGTAAATACAGAGATACCCGTTATTTGTCGTTTGTCGGAGCAAACATCTATCTTTACCTTGATTCAATGAATTTATCGTTCAAAAGGAAAACTGACCAATGTTAAAATTCAATAAAAAAGTTATTCAAATATATATACAAGTAGATGTGGCTCCGTAACTGGTATAGCACGTAGCTTCTGAAATTTTCCATGATTTCAAGCTTACCCTGTTGACAATCAGTCGTTTCATGATGGAGATATCGGGAAAAAAGATTGCAACAAAAATAAGAATATTTAGAAAAAAAAGTTCAATGTAAATGGAAATCAGAAGTATTTATATACAGTTAGACTCTGCTTTGACCGAACAATAAACAAAACCTAGCGACGAACACTTGAAATTAGAGTGTATCTTACCGCTAATTATTTTTCACTTCAATTTCTGTGGCACTTCCGAGAGCTTCTTGAGAACAGAACCATTTTTAGTGTCCATAACGTAAAACAAAATGACTAACAGTGTGTATACCTAAATGTATGAAATTAATTTATCGTAAAAGTTTTTGAAAAATATATCCGGTACCTTCATTTCTATTTATGGAATAAAAAATATTTGAATCGTAGAATAGCTAGACAGACGTATGATTCTAGCTGTCGGCCGAATTGATACTTCGTAATAATTACGCAGGCAGAGCCACGGGCAGGGCAAGTTTTTTAAGAAACATAAAGTAATTATTATTCATTAACATTTGCATGCAAAAATTTGTATGTTTAATTAAAGGATACAGTCAAGCCCATCGGCAGCGAAAGATTTAGGTGTAGTTTTGCTTTTTCGTTTGTTAAGTTTCAATTGTTTCTCCAATTGTTTAATAACTTTATCCTCTTCTTGATTAGCCTCTTTCAATTGGCTTTTCCGCCTTCTTTCCATTTGTTTCGCCAATTGAACTTCTTTCTTTTTCTCCCTGTCAAGTCTTTTTTGTAATTCATCCTTGTCGTCTTTAATCGTAACTTTTTTGACTGTTTTATCGGACGCTTTCGTGTGATCGGGATTCAAGACAAATTTGCCTGCAACTTTTTTCTTTTGTTCGTGATAAGTTGCGCGATTGATTTTCTTTTGTTTTCGCTTATCTTTGCGAATTTCTTTGCGTGTTTTTTGAACCGGCTGCTTTTTCTTGCCGTGTTTTCTTTTGACCTTCATATTCGGAAATTCGTTGACACGTTGGATTCACGTAGTAATTGTGAATTCGTAGAACTGAATTTTGTAGTAGTATAGAATGTAGATGAAAAAATTCGCGCACAAACTGGTTCAGAAATGAATTTCAAATACTCTTCCATAAACTCATTCGATTAAATCCGTCGGCAAAGTTAACCTCTAAATACTTCAATCTTTCATTCGGTCGCTACCTGGCACATGGAGTTCCGTATACAGGTGGGAGACGTCGTCGTCGGCCATGATGGTGGTGGCTCCGCCACCACTGAACTCAAGATATCCCTAACGTAGGCTACAAAAATTTTCGCGGTATTTTAGTATGCATCGATTCATCAACCGATGTAAGCAGTAAAACAGACATAAAGTTCTTGCAACGTTTGACGGTTGAGAACGTATTTACGTGGAATTTTTAATTCATAATGAAACTCATGTGTAACGTTGAGGTTCATTGTAGGCTGTTGTCTTCGACAAATGTTACTTCAAGGAAAAAAAGTCAACGCGGGTGTCTGACAATCGCGAGACCCACCGTAAAAACCAATGATCTCGTATTGTTTTTGCAGACAACAACGAATAAATTAGGAACAAAATACAAGGTAAACACGAATAAACATCGAATGATGATTTATTTTATATATTCAGGGAGAGGAGGTAGTTTTAATTGTTGCAAACTTATACTTTTAGATCGACAACAACATAGAAAAAGTTTTCACAAAATTTGTCAATGATGGGAAAGCCACAATCAGAATAAAAGAGCCACCTCATGATTTGATCATTCAAACTGACGTTATACAACTCAAAAGTTTTCTTCACATTCTTAAACTGGGTTTAATGAAAAAAATTGATCCTGCTGTTCTTTGCATCTCCAACATCAAACCCAAAACTTTAACAACCCTGAAGACCAAAGTAGTAATTACCAAAAAATCGGACTATCCTGTTTTAGAAGGATTTCCCAGAACAACGGAAATCCTTCGCTTGGCCAAATTAGAAAGAAAATCATTTGACAGACAAATTCTGCGGCTACAAAGCTTGAGGATCTTGGATCTCAGCGAAAATCAATTGTCCAGTTTACCCAAAGAACTTGGCACTCTGCCAAACTTGACAGAGTTGTATCTTGCTTCGAATAAACTGCAACTTCATTCGTCGTCCAAATCCTCTTGGATGAATGGGACAAGTATCCGCACAAACTTAAAACTGTTGGATATCAGTTCTAACGAGGTGAGCTACCCAATTTTCCTTATTTTCTTAGACAAAAAAAAATCAAATTATTTGACAGTTATCGGCTTGAAAATCAGACTGCTTCAAATAAATTATGCAATTCAGTAATGATAACAACGTAGTTTTTGTCGTTTTACAGATATGTTTAAAAGTTAATTCTGTGCTTGACAAGTCTGTATAGAAAGATTGCAGGCTATTATGAAATAAATTTATCTCTCCAATAATGATATGTAAAACTTTGGAATCTCTGATAGATTGTTAGTTGGAAAATGAAGTGTAGGCATCAGTAAACTGCAAAATTTAAATGAATTTAAGAAATTAAATAATTTTTCCAAATTGGCAACAGATATGCGAACTGACGGAGCAAATAGGACAATTGCGCTCGCTGGTTACCTTAAAAATTGTTGATAATTTTTTAAGAACCTTACCTCAGAGTATAGGAAAATTAATTTCCTTGAAGTTTCTGGATGTCCAGAAGAATTTGTTGGATCGTTTGCCAGGAAGTATGATGAATTTACATTTGCATCACCTGAACGTATCGTCAAATTTTTTTGGTACGGAAGCACAGCTGTACGAAAATCATATGGATTGTGTTCCTAGATTAATCGAAATTGCAGCGCGTTTCATAGTTAATTCAAGGTGAAATTTCGTAATACATAATTTCATATTAATGTTACAAAACTTGTAGAAAATTAATTTTTTTTTTTTTTTTCTTTCAATTTCTTTTCTTCAGAATAAACTACGACGAAAGTACAGTCCCAATGAGTTTGGTAGAATATTTGGATGGTGCACGGTTTTGTGCGTGCGGAAAAGCTTGTTTTCAAACATACGTACGACAATTCATCGAGATAAATTTACATCGAATATCAGGCACCGTTTGCTCTTCAGGAGACTCCGAACAGACTCGCTTCGATGTTTACTTATGTAGTGGAAGTTGCGTAAAACGTTACTCATCACGATGTTAGAGTGCAAATCGATATGAACAAAACGGTAAGAAAAAATAATAATAATAATAATAATAATAATAAAAACGTCCGATCTGTCAACAATGATGATCACGCATAGTTCATAAGTTTTGTATTTTTGTTCAACGCTCAAGACAATGTTCGAAATAAAAATTTTGATATTTTTATAAATCCCGTCAATCGCGTTGATATTCTTTTAATCCTTGGGAATTTGGGCACGTCCAAATTATTGAAATAAATTTTTAAAAAAGTTATCAATGCACTTTGAGGAAGCATTTATTCTTTTCAGTTTATTTTTCATTATCATCTACCGATAAATATAGCGATGTCTGCTAATCCGTAGATAAATGGATATTGAGTTAATCATTATATTGTTTTTTTTTCTTATCCATGAGGTATACATCCTCGTGACGAACAAATAATCGAAAAACATAGAATTATCATTTGCTTTCCGTGTTGTCGCGCTGGCCAATTATTCTTTTTCATTATCTCGTACAAAAACTAACGAATGAAGCTCAGTTTTTTTTTTTTTTTTCATGTTGTTGTTTTCACGATACCCCTTTTTGCTACAACAATTGAATATTAGTTGTTTTTTTTTTTTTTTTGTTCTTTACGCTACAAGTTTGTACTATTAATTCGAACTGAAAAATCGTCTACTATACACAATTGACATACACTAAGTATATTGAATAATCGTATATTGTCCAAGAAAAGTGTTTACTATCTTTGAGTAACTTTGAAAATTTTCTTTCATTTGCTTGTTAGATTTTTCTTATGTTTTGTTTCACTGTACTAATCGGCAAAAAAGCATTTTTTGCCGATTCGATTACTTGTGAACGATGAGTGCTGGTTGTATTTCGTATTTTTTCGCATTTAGTATGTGTGTCTGTGTTTGTGTGTGCGCGCGCGTAGGTTTTCTGTTTGTTTATATCATCAACATCAACTATACATTTATTGCTATGGAAGAAGTACCATGATTCAGAGCCTCGATTTAATTCAATCGAATTTATTATATATTGTCTTTACGTAATCTATTTTATGCATATAGTACAAGTACAATAGTTTGCCCTTTATATTGCGTGCACTATAAATTCATTTAAATTCGTCACTTATACCAGGATTAGCGTTTAGTTCACAAGACATCTCAAATTAACATTTTGTTGCTGTTTTCAATTTTTTTTTTGTTTTTTTTTTTTTTTTCAATTTTTTTTTTCATCTCTTTTTCATAACGTACAGTTTTTGTTTGCTACCATTTTGACATTGTTATATACATAACACGTCTAGCGATTACTACGTTTCTTATCGACTACGACTCTCTTCGATACTCCGTTTGCTTATTCATTTCGCACAAAATTGTCTTTTTGTTGTTGCATTGACGCGCCGGTTTTTTTGTTTGTTTGTTGAATTTTCAGTTGTTCATAACGAGATCTTGGAATGTAGAGTTGGTATATCATTGCCAATTAATTTTGTGTTTCATCGACTACGAAGACTACATTTTTTATTGTCAATGCATATTCGGAACAGCGTCTCTGCGGTTGTTGCGCTTCCATTGTTTCCTCTCGTCTCTATTGTTTTATTTATTTTTTTTTTTTCTTCATTCGCGAGTAAACGAAGAGGTGCTCAGTTTTTATTTTCCCTCTACATTCTCGTTATATTTAAAAACTTTGTTTCCACCTTCCTCCTTTGTTCTTTTTTTTCTCCTCTTTTTAAGTTGGTCATTGGAAAACCAAGTTAATCAATTAAACTCTGATCTCAATCCAGTTGAGATAACAATGAATAAAAGTTCCCTTTTTGTAAAATTTTTTTTTGTTCCTTTTTTGTTTTTATTCTTCTCGCACCCTCTCACGACGCCGCTAAACGGCTGAGATTCGCGAGATGGTTAATAGTTTTTTTTTTCTTTCATTTTTGTTTTATTTTTTTTTTCCTTTTGTCTTTATTTTTTAATACTATTAGTTAGTGTTTGAGTCACCACAGGACGTCCGAATGAATCAACGAACGTCATTGAAAATAATGAAAGAAAAAAAAAAATGATGAAACCCGTCTTATATTGACTTTAACATGCCGTACATCAAAAAATTACATGATCCCGCTGCTCACAAATGCTTAGTATACGCAATTTTTGAAATTTCTTTCCTACCGTCTGTTATTTGTAATAGTATATGTATCCTTGTGGAACCGTCAACTCAACGTGTGGTTACGCGTGTCTATTGTGTTTGTGTTCTTAGTATGTTTTCTTTCCTCTCCTTCTAAATAATCTTCAATTATCGTCTTGCGTAGCTGTGTGCGTGCGACTATATACATATATACATATGTGTATATACAATATGTATGTACTTATATACATACATATGTATATATAATATATATTGATAAGATTATTCAATGATAATCATAGAATATTTATAGCAATGATAATTAATCAATGAACGTATTAGTAATAATGATGTTAATAATAATGTTAATAATAGTCATCATCGGCATCTTTTCATCATTGTAATAGTGATAATAACTAATAACAACCACGATAGCACCCGCGCCGAGTTTCTCATCGAAGTATTTAACATTTTTTTTCTACTCTGATGCAATTTTCGTTTCTTTTTTTTTTTTTTTGTTTTTTTTTGTTCCTTTACGATTTTTTTTCTTGTTTCTTTTGTTTTTTGTTTTTTGTTTTTTTTTTTTTTTTTCATTAAATTCATGTGCGTATAGTGTTGTATAGAGTTATATATAGAGTCTTATTGGGGTCTGCGCGGGTAAAATGCACGTTCGTGTGGAAACCTCGAGGTTTCATTACTATTAATTTTTACGATATAATTCACGAATGTATTCGCGAATATTCTAAGTTACAATAATATTCATTCTATTATCATAGCACTGATAATAATCGCACGAATGACATCCTCATAGCTGGTACCACTTTTTATCCTTATATTTGAGCATAAGCCCGTGGGCAGAACCCGAAAAATTCTCTGCTTCGTTCATCATACGCTCCGTTTTCTCCTCCAGTTGCGACAATTTGTCACCCCTCTCCATTACCATCCGATGTGCCATCGCTACATCACCCGTTGCTGTTGATACACGTTCGCGCAACGCTTGCGTTTGGGCATCCGGACCTGGTATGTGCTTCGCCACCGTACGCGAAGCTCGACCGCTCGATTCACCGACTGCACAACAACATCCACAACATTTTACATCCATTTTTATATTCAATATTTATCACTTTATTCTCTTTCATTCCAATCATATTCAATTTTTTTTTCTTTTTTTTTGCTATTCATTACACTTTTATACTTTGAAACGAATTTATAAAATTTATCCTGAAACTAGCAATTCTAAAGCAGAAAAAACACGAAGCCACGAGTAATCAAAAATTTAACGCCAAGTACAAAAAAAAAAAAAAGAGTTTAAACGGCCAAGGCAAGTCGGGCCCTTTGCCGTTACGTTCGAACTTCAAGCGGATCCCATTTAAAAATACGTCGACGTAGCGAAAATCTAACGATAGTTTATTCATATAAATATACTTACACAATTCTTCTCTATCCAAACTTCGAGCTCCACCGCCAAAGAGCCCTTTGAAGAAACTTTCTTTGGGTGGTTCTGGCATATCATGAGCAACGAACAAATCTCCCATCATCTCTGTCAGTTCGGAGCTAGAATTATTTACCAAATTAATATTCGATGCAAATAGAAGATAAAAAGAGAAATAAATTTTCTACTATGAAAGCTGAAATTATTTAAAAATGAGGAAAATGTTGATAGAGGAATTTGAACGATGATGCAAACTCACCAAAACTCGGTAGAGACGGTGAATTTTTGGATCTCGGTAGGCGAAGAGAGATACAAAGCGTGACCTCGATTGCTCAAGCAAATCGTCTTCGCGATTCTGTAATCCAAATTATTTCATTTATTCCAAGCACCTTATTTATTCGTTCGAACCCTGTGCAAAAATATTGTTGCATATTGTATCAGCGAAATTCGCAAGAAAAAATAATTGGTACACGAGAACGGGATAGACCTGACACCCTTTCTTTCGTTTATTTGTTATTTTCTTATATACACAAGAAAAAAATGAGCAAACACAAAAAGCAGCTATTCGTATTGTATGAATTTGAGAGAAATGTGGATTTTTTTGTACGCAGTGTAAAAGTTATTGGCAAAACGTAAAGTAAGAATAATATTCGTTCACCAAGTGCAATCATTTAGTCGAACGAGCTGTGATGGGGGCGATTAAGTTATTTTATTGTTTTTCTTTTTAATTTTTTTTAATTTTTTTTTTTTTTTTTTTTCATGCATTCGTCCAAGTTGCAGTGCCGAGCAAAAAGTATTTTTCATCATTGCCTAAATATGTGCCTCTAAGAAAATAGCTATAAATGTATCATTTGAAAATTCGATAAAATGTTAGCGATTAATATTTTGGATTTGGCTGATGGTAGCGAATATAACGTTTGATTCTTACGAACTCACCTTTCAAATATATCCACGTTTAAATCGTTTCAATATTTTTTTTTCAAATCAAACTCTTATTCACAATATATATATATATATATATATATTAAATGATTAATTTATTTATTGGGTGTTAGTGTCTTTCCCATTTCGAGTCAACGAACGCATCGGATTTAATGGTTATTTTTATAGTGAACAAGAAAATAAAGATAACAAAGAGTAAGAAGAAGAAGAAGAAGAAGAAGAAGAAGAAGAAAAGAGATAGAAAAATCTTATTGGAGTAAAAAAAAAAAAAACACATGAAAAAGGGAGTCTGTGAATAAAATAAATTGAAGCTGTAACGGTTGGAAAAAGACACTTAGTAAACAGCATTTGTAATCGAAGCTGCAACGATAGAAAATTTAAAAAAAAAAAAAAATGAGCAAAGTCGTGATTATTAGGAGTTGCTTAGGAACAACGAGTGAGCTTTTATTTATATGATGACTTACTGATCGGTATCGCCATTTACAAAGAGTTGATGACCCCATATGGACAACATGGGGTCTACAATGCCGTGTTTTGTAGTCTGAAAACTGTTAGAAATCACAGAAACAGTAGAAAGAAGCGTATTTACCCGTTCTCAAGGTTTAGGCGTGATTTTTTTTTCTTTTTTCTTTATTTTCACAAGTATCTTTCAAGCTTCGTGTTAACCCTTAAGACCTTTTAGTCATCACGGTGGGAGATTGTGATATCATTTTGCACTGTTTTATGGACTAAGAAATGCGTTAAAATAAAGTTTGTTCAACAATACGTACGCGTTCAATAAATAGGAAAGTTGTAAAATATTTTTCTTTATATTTATTTGACGTTCCGTTGAGAGGAAAAAAATATAAAGACATTTGTTCATTTCATCGATAAGATAATTTCGAAGCACAATGGAAAAATGGATTTGTAATTGAAGAAAAAAAATGCATTTATTCAAGTAGTACGTAAGGTTGTGTCTACGATAATTAAAGAAAAGTTATTAGCAATGAATGTAACGAGGCAGATATCGAAGGCAAAGCCATAATAGTAAATTTTCTTTAGTATTTAAATGTTATGTACGAATTATAAATAATCGTAAACACTAATCAATGAAAGGATAATTTATAATTTATAATTAGTTTCATCTCTAAAGAGAGACGAAGAAAAATAGCGCAGAAAAATATTCTGTGCGATATAAACGGTGCTTGAATAGTAATAAATATTCTACATGATGGGCATGCCTGGCGAGCGTATTAAGGGTTAACGAGTGTGCATTATGTGTAGAGAAGAGAATATAAATGCTTTCACATGCCGTTATTAAATCGCTTTGGCCAAAATCGATAATAACAAGCCGGCAATATTAGAAAAAAAAAAAAAACGATATCATTATTGAGGCCTTACGGAAAATGTTTAATGTATTTTACAAATGATTTATTGGTTGTTTTTTTGTTTGTTTTTATGTATATTTTTATTTTTATTCGAAGCGTTCCATGAGTCGTAAATTTTGTAAAAGTGCAATATACTCGATACCATTAGTGCGAATAATATTTGAATCGCTTAAAAATTAGTATCTTTCTAGACGTTCGTTATTTTTATGTACATATATTTATAAAAATTGATTGAAGAAGAGAAGAAAAAGTAATAAATGAGATTTGAGTTTTTGCTTACCTTAGATCTAACAGTGGTAGAAAATCAACGTCTATCAATGGCCTGAGACTAGGTAGACTGTATATCGCTATATGACCATTCGAGATATAGCATACGAGACAAACGCTATCTGAAATATCAAACACGACATATTTAGCAATCATTTAAATGATTTCACAGCTGTTAATTTTCAAAGTACACAAATAGAAAATAAAAAAAAAAGAAAATAGAAATAAATAGCAGACATTTGAATCGTCGAGTCGAGATTTTGCCAAAATTTTATGGTTTATTTTACTGTTAAAAAATCAAATATGACGTTGGAATGAAAGAAAAACGCTGGACAAAGACTAGATAATTGTTTGAAGATTATCTGTGACCAAAGTTTATCCATATTGGTCGTTAAGTTTTTAACATATAATGCTAGTTAGCATTTGCAAAAAAGCATTTTGATGTTTACACTTGTGTCAAATAGGTGTCACGACAAAATATCAAACGACACCACATGCCGAGATGCGCCAACAATGACAATTTTTTCTCGGTGATCGAACGTTATGGAACGAAAATTTTACGATTTGTTAACGTTTGTTTTATTTTTATTTTTATGGGTGTTGGTTTGCGCGGGGGTCGTGTCTCTGTCCTTCTATTATACTATTTTTTAACGTTTGTTCGACGTGTTAAGATTGTTGGTTGTTGATTTTGATATTTTTTCGTGTGATGAAACGTCATGGAACCGTAAAATAGGGATGAAAATAATTTTCTCATAACTCCAATGTGTTATTGAATGGAGGATTTGTTTTTTATCTTTCTGTACCTTTGAGTGATGTGATTTCAGCTTTAATCACGATATGTGTCTCGGCCAGCTGTTGCCTGTAGACACAGTTTTGTGAAGGTAGAGCAACTACTCTGGCCTGTTTCTCTGATGTTAGTACAACAAATTGACGATCTTCAAAACCGTCGCCACTTGACACCTGAGCGTTCAACAGAGGAGACATTCTGCTGTTGCCAATCTTGCCTTGGCTCCCTTTCATGAAAAACGTTTTATTTCAATTAAAACGTATTTTATATTGATTATCAAATACGTACTCAATCGCCAAATGACAATTTGAATAAAAATGTTCAACATACGGCTACGGTCTTTACTATCTGAATTCTCGTCCTTCCAGGATTCATAAGAATATGGCACGAGAGCTCCGTTACAATCCAAAAAAGACATCGTCAGAATGCTTCCTTTCAATTTAAACGATGATCCATCTGTAAAAATCATAGAGTTAATGCACCCAGAAAAGTGCAATCAAATCTATTTTTATCCTTCCACTTATACACGAAGAGAATTCAAACTTTTGCACTATGGTTTATACAAAATAAAAACAGGAGAGGAGTTTATTCGTAAATTGCCCAAAATTCAAAGTCATTCTCCATTTCTATCGTGTAACACTAATTTTGCAAATTTTAATTTTCACCGTGAGCTCGAATAGCATGATTTATAATTGATTAAAAAAACAGGGTTCCAGTTTAATTGAATAGAAATGTTGTGAATACAAATTTTAAATGAAATCGAATAAATGAAGTAGAAGATTTTCGAGCGAATGAGAACTTACTACATGTAGAAATAATCACAGGCTGAACGGTACGTTCCTCAGGCGCAGGTGAGTTAAACACGATAGTTTGTATCGAACCCAAAGACGTGCCAATCCACAGAGTTGGTAAAGTGTTGGCGTCTGGAGAAGAAGGAAAAAAAAAAGCTTCAATGAGGTTCAATGAATCAATGCATTAATATTACTACTACGAAATAAAAAAGAAAAGAAAAAAAAAATTCGTACCACTTTTCTTCGTGTAGGAATCGGCAAATGTAAGGCAGCTGATGGTTTCAGTGGCAATATTTTCGAGTGAAGACATACTCGAGCTTCGAGATCGTTGAAACGAGCTGTCGAGTTTGTCTATCCGGCCAGCATTTTGAAAAGCAATAAAAAACGATTAAACATCGTATTTAATTAGCGCCAAAATATATTCGTCTACTAAAGCATGCGTGTGACAATTTTAGATGCATCTCTCAACTTTACGGTGAATTATGGATTTTTTTTTGTTTTTTTTTTTTTTTCAACTTTTTTTGAGAGAGAGAGATCATTATTGTTCAACGAGAATCATAGTATGATTACAGTATAGTAAGTTAAAGTTATCATAGTAAATAGCACAGTCACAACAAGAACGAGAATAAGAAGAAGAAGAAGAAGAACATCAACAACATAAATAACAACAACAAAGACAACGACAACAACAATAATAATAATGTGTTATGATTTTTCTTGTTTTTAGTTGTTTTTTTTTTTGTTTCGTAACATTCACATTCACTCGATCAGATATAAAAGTTTCAGAAAATTTTGTTGTGTGCTCTGAATAGTGGAAAACCAGTATTGATGCAAGTATTTTTATTTGTTTATCATTGGCGGTGGTTGTAGGGCAGTATTGATTTTATTTAAATGCTTGTAAATATTTTTGTTCATCGTCGTATTAAATCTCATCGAACCCTAATCCGTTCAATTCGTTTAAATATAAATGTTGACTCGCACATCACGTTTGCAGCATCCGTTGTAATTGAGTGTGGCTTCGTGGATTTTTCGAGGAATAAATAATGTTTGGACAGTGATGTCAGGGCGATTGTTGTCACTCTAGAGAACTGGTTCCATGCACATGCTCAATTTTTCTTGTTCTTGAGTTTTTATGTTGTTTTTTTTTTGTTTTCGAGTATCACGGTTTTTTTTTCTTTTTTACAATTAATCGAGAGTACGATTGCACGAATACAATCGCACTTTTATTTGTGGACGTTAAAAGTCGCAGAAATGAGAGAAAATTTCACGAATACCTATTAATGTTGATTTTTTTTTTTTTTTTTTTTTACACAAAAGTTTGTTGGGGTTGTGACAAGTTATCACGTAATCTATTTCGTCGCAGTTGTTTATGGTGAATTTGCTCTTATTTTCTATTTTATGGTAAGTGTAGCTGTGGATCCGATCGAGATTTATAGCGAGAGCGAAATGCTGCTAAGACAGGCAAAGAAAAAGATAGACAGATAGAGAAAGAGAGAGAGAGAGAGAGAGAGAGAGAGAGAGAGAGAGAATTCGTGTGAGAGAGAGTTAGAGAGAAGAGAAACGATGACATATTCATATTGAGAAATCATCATCTGAAATGCTGTGCTTTGAAATTATAACTAGGTCCAAATCTTCGAGCCTCAAACTGTGCCAATTTTCACGCAATAAGTCACATCAGAGAGAAATAGAGACAGACAGAGAGAACTAGTTCATGTCAACAATATAAATAAACGAGTGTGCGAACTTTCGTGTTTTTACCATTGAGCATCAAAATTCGAATGTTTGTAGTGACTTTGTCGTGGCTTTATGTGTCATCGACTACTGTCTTTTTTCGGAATACACTCACCAATGTGATTATTTAGCCCTTTGAGCCATCGTGACATTTTCGTTGTCGTTGCAGTTGCTACTTTTTCACGAAAAATCTCATTTTCTCCTGAACTATTATGAACATTGGAGTAGCATTTTTTTCACTATTTTCACATACTTCATAGAATGTAAGAGAATTTTTTCTAAATTTTTCGTCCAGTTTAAAAAAATAAAAATAAACAATTAAATATGAATTTCCAAATTACGGATTCAGATTCATTGACCTTGTTGAAAACCTTCGAATCCTAAATTTCAAGTCGATTTCACGGTAAAATGCGTGTGGCTCAAGGGGTTAAAATAATAGGAATGAGAAATTTTAATGCTCTTAATCATTTTGGCAGAATATTTGTTCAAAAACTAAATGAAACTCGAATTTAATGTTTTTTCACTCAAGTTCTTCCATCAGATTGAAAGTTTGTTTTATGTTTGGGAATATTTCCATCCAACAGTGAGGCATATTCTTGTCAACGGACTCAGTTGAAAAAGCGATTTCCTTTCACTGCTTCTCTGTTCGCTCGTAAACTCGAAAATATTGAGATTTCAAAGAGTCATAATGTATTTAAATGGCAAAGTAAATTTTTTGCAAATCATAATAGTCTTTAGAAAATCATATCATGAGGTTCGCAAAAATTCATGACAAATGAATCGTATATTATTAATGATTTTGAATTGGATATAAAATTTCATCGATTTCGATGAACTCGAAAATATGATTATACAGATTGTCTGATCAAAAATTCGTTTTAAAATGCAATATTATTTTTTTCCTAGCAACTTACTGAGATTATTTACTCAAAAGAACATTCAAATGAAAACCCTTTAGTTTATCGAAATTTGACATTGGCTGTAACGAAAGATTATAAAAATAATACATAACAAAAATGGAGCTCAGTCGTACACGAAATAAAATGTGAAATAATGAAAATGACTGCATTGTTGCTTAGAAATTCGTTTTCAAAGGTGATTTCCTGGTAAAAATGAATTCAGAATTTTTCATTGGCGACCAGAATTGCAAAAGTTCTATTAATCGGAAAAGAAAAAACCAAATATATTCGTAATCCGAATCAGTGTTGTGAGCAACGGTGTCAGAATCGAAAGGAATAATTATTTTGTTCACAAAATGTCGTATTTTACGTATACTCTTGTTCCTTTCCACGAGTCATAAAACAAAACATTAAAAAAAAGTCTAATAAAGACCGCGTGATGGCTACCAAGATATCGTGGTTACCAATTTAAAAAACATATTTCACAATAAATCTTTCTGGAATTGTTAATCATTTGTTCATTTCATCGATAGAAATATGCATGTGTCCTTAAGGTTGGTGACTAGTATAGAGAGCGAAAAACAAGCTCATTTGCGAAACCGTTTCGCAAAACGTTGCGAAGACAATAAAACTTTTTCCAGGACATAATGTTATCCTTACAGGATATTTAAAAAAATTGTTAACTGCGCCCAGTATTTGGTTTTTTTTTTTTTTAAAGGATAGTTCCATGGCGGACAAACAATCTCTGCAACCGCCAGATCGATTTTGATGAAACTTTGTACGATTCTTCATTAAGGTGTTGTGTATGGTAATTCACCACATTTTTGGAAAAAAAATTTACGATATAACAATTTACACGACTCAAAACATACAAAAATAGGTCAATTTTCGTACAATTTTTTCAAATAACCACCATTTTTTTCTATCATCGATTTTTGGCAAACGTAAGTATCACGTGGCGAATCTTCCTCTTTGAAATGTTTCTTCTTATTTTTGTTTCAGACGTGCTAATCCGGAGATTGTTTGTCCACCATGAAACTACCTTTTTTTTAACTCCCGACTGCCCGCACGGGCAAAAGCCGGGAGTTATGCGTTTGACCGCGAACAGCTGATTTTCACAAAATTTTCGTGCCGAATGTTTGTCCAAACGACAAATAATTACTTAACCATATTTGGGATATATATTATATTACTGTCGGGCATGGTTCTTAGTAATGACTTAACATTATCGTATGTATATTTAATAAAATGATTCGCATAACAAAAAAAAATGTTGAACCGCATTGATTCAACCTATAGGAGAGCAGGCGCTGCCGCCACATTGCACTCAGTAACAAACTTCATGCCGTTGCCGCCCGCCCGTAACTCTCAAAAAAAAAATTAAATTCGAGGTTATGTTGTTCTGTAATTTTTTTTTCTATTTTTTTAAATTTCTTTCCGAATAAAGTATAATTTTTTTTTTTTATAAAATAAATACGAAATAAAAAAAATGTTGAAAAAAAACGGTTAATCCAAAAATATAAAATAAGTAAATAATTTAAAAAAAATTGTTTTAAAAAAACAAAACAACTCCCGACTGTTGAAATAGTATAACGAAAATAAAAATATATTTGGGAAAGATTAATAGAAATGAAAAAAAGTGGACAAAAAAATGTTGGAAAAAAAAAAGCAAACGGAAAAAGGCAACTTTAAAAAGATAAAAAATAATTCAATTGATAAACTCCCTCACTATTTGATTTTTATTCAGGTCCGTGGTGGTCGGTCAATTGTAGAGTTTACATGCGAATACTTCAATACAGTGATACAAAAAGCATTGAATTTTACTGTATTGAAGTATTCGCATGTAAACTCTACAATTGACCGACCACCACGGACCTGAATAAAAATCAAATAGTGAGGGAGTTTATCAATTGAATTATTTTTTATCTTTTTAAAGTTGCCTTTTTCCGTTTGCTTTTTTTTTTCCAACATTTTTTTGTCCACTTTTTTTCATTTCTATTAATCTTTCCCAAATATATTTTTATTTTCGTTATACTATTTCAACAGTCGGGAGTTGTTTTGTTTTTTTAAAACAATTTTTTTTTAAATTATTTATTTTGAGGACTCGATTTTGGCGGTCGCTGCAAATTTTAGAAAAAAAAAATGCTGGACGCAGTTAACAATTTTTTTAATACTCTATTAGGATAACATTATGTCCTGGAAAAATTTTTACTGCAATACCTAATAGATAAGCTAAGGAAAACGTTTTCGCAAAAAAGCTTATTTTTCGCTCTCTAGACTAGACACCAACCTTAAGCCTAAATGTGTCTGCAAAGTTGAACAATAGAAAAAAAAAATCTCGAACACTTTCAAATGTATTCGGTGCTAAAAATGTTGTCCGAAAAAAAGAAATCCAAACAACAATACAGTCTCGATAAAAGGGAAAAAAACGACGACGATGATTTGCTGTGTTGATAAACACACACACACACACACACACACACACATTTCACGTTATAACAATCGGTGATAAAGAATTGGCTCTGTTGAAGAGTGGAAGGCGATAGAGAAGAGAGAAGAAGATGGTGATTGAAGAGAGCAAAAAAAAGCTAAGACGTATCCGGTGAAGAGAGTTTCTACGATTCATAGAAAGAGAATAGAGAGAGAGTACACAGAAGAATATCTTTTCTTATAATTCTTTTTTTTTTTTGTTTTTTTTTGTTCCTTGTAGATCGAGTGGTTGTTTTTTTGAAAGTAATTTTGGCATGTTGTACTACCAAAGCTGCTATACTGTCTGACGCTGGTGAGAATCGACTGGGAGGTCAAAGAAGCCTGGGGAGTGGTCGTAGTGAGGTTGCGAATATCGAGACTGCTTTGGGGATGGAATACGTGGCTTGCCGAAAAGCTGCCAGAGCTCGAACCTTCTCCTTCGTAGTTGGTGATTGTTGTGCTCAGGCATTTTTGTAATTTTCTTATACCGTGAGGCCTCGAATGACGTAGTCCAGAATCCGTGGCAGCCTTGCGGTAAGATACGCTACCACCAACCGTCATTCCATCATCGTTATTGCTCGTCCATGTATTTCCCACCAAAAGGAAATCGCTCTGATTGTTATTCGCATTTCTTGTCACGTGGCGCATTATATTTCCTCCTCCACCACCACCACTACCATCGCCGCAAAGACCACCGTCGCCACTCCCACGTGATCCGACTATATTTCCGTCATTACTATCCCCATCATCACTTTTTTCACCACCACCACCACCACCACCACCACCACCACCAACAACTATCCCACCACCAACACCACTACCACCACCACCACTACCACCACCACCACCACTAACGCTCATGACACTCCTTCCGGTTGTTGGCGATACGCACATCCCGTTCATCTACAAATCATTTCAAATTATGACAAATATAGCATCGCTTTTTTTCATTTCTTTTCCAATTTTTACTTTTGATTTTTTCATATATTTTATACGAATGAGTTTGGATTTTTTTATTTTTTTTTTTGCAACATGTGACTAAATAATTATATCGACCGAAAAAGTTGATTATAGATTTTTTTCTCATTTTGAAAAATATAACTTTAATTATTTGTCGACAGATTGATAAATATTTTGATATTTTATAAGGAAAGAATTGGATGAAATTGTAAAATTTGATTTAAATTGTTTTGTTTGTGCTAATTTACTTCGCAGCCGGGACAACGACAAAAAAATCATTATAAAAATAAGTCCCGAGATCCAAATAAGTGTATTATCAATGAATAAATAATCATCTGGAACTAAACGGTCACATTACTGCCTAAAATAAGAAGAAAAAAACACAAAGAAATGCCATAAAATATAAACGTGTTCGAATGGATGCTTCGACGATAAACTGGAGTAAATACAGTGGAAATTAATTAATCCTATGGTAGCGACGAGACGAATATCTCATTGCAATTGAAGCGAAGCATTGGGACGAAGTGGGCCTTGTGAATAATCGATTGTCCTGAGTACGATCTCGTTCTGGGTCATAGCCTATAACTTATTAAAACGTTCGTACGTTTCAGCCCGAAATTACATGAGGTACGAGAGAATAATAATAATAATACATTTTGAGGAAATATAAATGAGATTTCCACCAATAGTAATACTGATGCTGGCTGTAATTAAGCAACGCAATTATGGAGCTGCAGAGTCTTGAATATCAGTCAGTCAATATAAAAGTACATGTTAAAGAGAGGATTTTTCGAGTAGATACGAAAATAAGATTTTCCATTGGTTACTAAAGTGTGTGATCGATCGTGAGATTGAAAAAAAAAATAATAATAATTACACTTTTGAAAAAAGGGAAAAAAATTGCATTTGCCCGAATTTCGTTTAAACTATAACAAAACCTTTTTTATCGTTCTATTATTATTGTTATTATCATTACCATTGCTATTAACGTGCAAGCAATTAAAAACGATCCCAAAAAGCTTTGGAGGCAACTTTTTACCGACCATATATTTGCATTTGTACATACATATATGTATTTACATAAAATATATATGTATGTTGCATTATTTATGCTACACCGAGTACGAATATGTAATTAGTGTTATGCTGGGATATTTTGAGTTTCCAGGGATAACATATACTGCCAACTACGCATAATTAAATGTTCATAAATGTATATGTACATTCATATGTATGGGGTGTTTCATGGCACTTGTACATTTACAAATCCTGACCCCTTTTTATTGCTGGGTATTTTTATCCTTTTTTTTTTTACAACAAATAAATCGTCACGTATAAGGACAACGAACCCCCGCGGATTCAAGCTGCACAGGCATAAAATGAAAATGAAAAAAGTCTCGTCACACCAATAGAAATGAGAATTTTGGGTAATTTTCGTGTATAAAATTTTATCTTTTATGGAAATATACGAAATCTCATTTTCTTCTCATAAAAGATTACATTTCGTCGAGTATAAATTGCGATAATAAAAAATAATCGGTAACGAGTTTACACGAGTCTCGAGGGGCTCTATTTGTGTTCTCATTTCATTTAAAATTTCAGTTACCAAAAATAAAATTTTAGAAATTGACCGAGTTTTCGAGAAAAATGGAAATATATAGTTTCTTTTTTTCAAAATTTCATGAATTTCTTTAAATGCATTAAAAACTGCTGAGAAAGATTTAAAAAAATGGCCACCAATTTAAAAAGGGGTGAGAATTTAGGAACGTAAGAGAGATCTGAAACCGCCAATGTATACATTTGGACAAACGTTTATATAAATAATACCGAAGCAAGCTAATTATAATCGTGTGTGTGTGTGTGTGTGTGTCGTGTAATTAGTTCATATAATAAAGAATTCCGTAGAAATAATTAAACAGATGTCGATAATACTGTATAAATTGAAAAATTATTTAAAAATACAAACAACGTTGCTGTGCAACAGTGATATTCGAAATAGCACAATGATAATTCGATATGCAGGAATACACGTACAATTCAATAATAATATGAAATAAATAATGAAAAAGATTCTCAAGATAAAATGATGTATAACTGGATTGAAAATAGATCGAGTAAGCAAAATTTCTAAGCTAAATAATGAATTATCCTACAAGCAACGTGGTATTGCGCCGTGTAATTTGTTAGAAATAAAAAATAAAAAATAAAATGTTCAAGAGAAAAGAAGAAAAAAAAAATTTCCGCATTTACCAGAAAGGAAAAAAAAGTCACCAGCAATAATTTAAAATATTCGCGGATTCGAGAAAACCAAAGAATCTCGAAAACGATTATTTCGAATCATCACTGTTGCTTTCGGATCAAGTTTTGCTCCACGGGCCTAGTCAATATTTAATAATAATAATAATGATAATAATAAATACATAAATAAATAAAAAGAGCGCTCGTTGCCACGTATGATTATTCAAAAATTCTCTCTCTTCCTTTCTTTCTCTCTCACTCGTTCTCTCTCTCTCTCTCTCTCTCTCTCTCTCTTTCTCTCTTTCTCTCTCGGCGGTGAACGGAAAATTCGTGAAACCTTAATTTTACCTGAATCAAACTTGCTGTCAGGGAAGACCGCGAAATTGATTTGAACCTGAAAAAGTGTTGAAGTACAATATCCTCACGGTCTTGTATTTGGTGGTTGAAAAAAAAAAGAAAAAGTTAAGTCTGGTGGGGCACAACAAAAACGAAGATTACAAATATCACAGTTTTGTCCGTCGGGAAATTGAAAATCTGTTCTGTGTAATATTATTATTATTATTATTATTATTATTATTATTATTATTATTATTATTATTATTATTATAATAGCATATTATCAATGTACGTAGTAGAAAATGGAAGATTATTTGAGAAAACGAGAAGTAAAAATGTTGAAATTACGCTTTACACGATAAACAAAAAGAAGGCTGCAAAAAGCAATAAACAACAAAGTAAAAATCTACGTGTATTGAAATGTTATAATGTTAAGGTGGAGGAGTTTTGAGCAGTAAGTAAAAATCTTCTATAAAATCAAATTATTTAACACTACTCACGTACGTAATACATGCAAAATAATTTATTTATATACTGTAGAAAAAAATAAAATGATGATTCAAATAATTGAAGTTATTATTTTTGAGATAATTCTTTAATAAAATCGCTATGACATCGCGATTTATTTATAATTCTTTGATAATTTATTTGAGTTTATTGATTTTTGTTTCGGAAGCTAAAACTTGATGTTATGATGCGGTGTATATGTATATCAGTATGTAAAAACTACGTACGCTGCATACCCAAGTTCTACTTATCTACGTTAGTAGGCACCCTCTACACATTTATTAGCATTATCGCCTATCGACTACTCTTGCCTTCACCTTGGTCATCATCTAATTAAAAAAATAAAACAAAAATAAAAATAAAAAGAAAAACGGTACATAAATAGATATATGTATATATATATATATATACATATATAATGTATTGATTGAATAATATAAAATCGCATGATCAACATATGTCTGCACTCTTCTATTATTGACCACTCGGTACATTCAATTAAATGAACGATCGCGTGTCGATCTCCTAAAAAACATGATCAAACCTGGCAAAACACACAAAAGGTTTGAGGGCTTGGGTTTCGTGTGTATCATGGGCTTCAAGGGGGTAGACAAGGTACGCTAAACTAAACAGACTCCAAAAAGCTCCTAGCTTATTAATTATAATTATCATTATTTCGACATTTTAATCTGATGCATTATTCGCAACGAGCTTTATTCTTTATTTGCGCTTTTCTCTCTTTCTTTGCCATCAATTTTTCTTTACGAATTTACCTTAATAATCGTGTACCAGTTTTGCAAACATAACGTGATTCTTCTAGACAATCGGACCATTTTTTCATAAATCTGCAAAAAAGAAATATTTGTAGAATCGAAATTTATTTCTTTTCTCTCTCATTCTCTCTCTCTCTCTCTCTCTCTCTCTCGCTCTCTTTCTCCTAGAATTTGCCCAAATCAATGTGGATTTGTTCGTATTCTTATTTTATTTTAAATTCCATCATCAACTTTTGTTTTTTTTTTTTTTTTTTTTTGCTACGTTGGCAAAAATAAATAAAAATAACAATATGCTGCAGTACAAATTGTATCACAAGCTCTCGACGACGCTTTATAATTGTGAAAGAAAAAAGTCGATCTGATCCACCCCAATATGATTTTTTTTTTTTCTTCAACTCCCGAACCGAACTGATTGACTGACTATTAATTTAAGACTCTACGCTCGTCTCGCACATCGTTTTATTGTCGATTGTTTCGTGTGTTTTACGAAGAGCCTTCCCGCGGACAAAACCTCAAATGATTTTTATTTCCATTAAGAAAATTGTCTACGAGCATCCTAGGCCTTTCTTTTCTCTTATAACGACCTATAGTGGCAGATTGAACAGAGGACAATGTCAACAAACAGTTATATTGGTTGCCCTTGTTTACCCCTCTGTCCATATCGAGGAAAAATTTCGAGTGCCTCGATTATTAATAACAAAAACACATACATTTTTAGCCGCATGCTGTCGACGACAAACAAGTGATCAGATGCTGTGTAATACAAATGACGTTTCCCTCGTTTTCGCACAATTTGGTTACTTTTTTTTTTTTTTCGACATAATTATTATCGAGCGAAAAACAAAAGTAACGTTACTAAAAATAGATCGGACAAAA
This sequence comes from Campoletis raptor, assembly GCA_948107755.1. NCBI lineage: Eukaryota > Metazoa > Arthropoda > Insecta > Hymenoptera > Ichneumonidae > Campoletis > Campoletis raptor. Next base: position 16,168,628 of record OX403627.1, read on the forward strand.
TTCGCTAGTACAGCAGCAGCAGCAGCAACAGCAGCTAAAATCTTTCCCTTCCCAAGTATTCGATGAATTAATGAATCAGTCAAAATGAGCAAACATCAGACTAAATATTCCACATACCACACGTACATATACACTTATGCTTATGACAGAGATGAAATTAGAAATGAAAAATTGGTAAAAAAAAAAAAAAAAAAAAAAAAAAAAAAAAAAAAAATAGAAAAAAGAAAGACATTTTTGTTAATTAAAACCATAACGTATAAGTAACTAGAGATTCACTCACACATCCCACGTCTATTTAGTTCCGAGAGACACGAACTCTAAATTGTTTCTTTCACTTTCGCATGTTAATCCAAAAAACAGAACGAACAAAAAAACGAAGACAAAGTAGAAGAACGAAAGATTAACATGACACGTAAGTTATGCATATTTCTAATTGAATGAAAAAAAAAAAAAAAAAAAAAAAAATGCATTTTTTAATACACTCTGCTAATTGGCTACATTGGATTTGAAAAAACTTACTGATTCGTCTCATTAGATTTCCGGCAAAAGACTCGACCCCCGCGTTATCCTCGTTTCTCGTTGAACTTAAAGCTCCCTCGTTCTTTTGATATTTAATATTTGGCACTGACAACAAACGCGTCTTCGTGCTTTTACTTTTAGCCATTTTCTTCATTTCAGTGATTTTGTCACTGTTTTCAAACAAAGGCAAATCAATTGGTCGTACAGCCGATACGTCATAATTGCTACAACTCGTTCGATTCGAAGCCTCCGATTCTCCTCCTTTTTTATCGTTATCACCACTACTGTTTACGCCGCTCGATCCCATCAATGAGCCTCCTATTGTTGTTCCCGTTCCGCTAGTCTCGGGACTCGCTTTTTCCGCCTGCGGTGAAAAACGTTGTCCCATCGAGCACGTATCCGTTTCCGCTCTTCCTTCGATCGTTCTCGACGTTTCCGGTATTTCCGATGTGTTGCAGTAAAATGTCGACGACGTTTGCTTCTGCTGTGCATTGTTGCTCGCCTGTTTTTTGTGCAATCCCCTTATGTATTCTTACTCTTTTTTTATTTCACTATTAAAACACGTTTTTTACCCTACGAGACCATCACATATTTATATCCATTTTTTTTCTCTCCTCTTTTAACCAATCAATCTTTTCCTAGATACTATATTTTTCGCCAATTACCTCATCCGTTTTTAATCTATAATTTGTTACACGCCGAACAATATCCCAACGCAACAAAAAAGCTTCAATTTTTCCTTTTCACTAAATTGAGATCGTTACAGCACCGCGTAGTCGTCGATTAAACCTCAAAGTATACTTTAACTTTCAAAATACTCCAGGGGGAACACAAATTTCAAAATCTACCATTTTTTTCATTCACAAATGATTTTTTTGATAGAATAACATTTAAATTGTTGAATTTTTCTTTTCGACACTTTGTACACGTTTTTATTGATTGTTCAAAAACACGTCTAACCTGAATATCTTGTATTGACAGAAAAACCTCCTGATCGGCAACCAGCACAGTTGCGGATGTTCTGTGCATCCGCCGGAAATAACAAAACCAAACTTATTCCAAAGTCGTTTATCGTTTCTTCTTTTTCTCAAAAAATCTTGTACGTGTTTTTGAAGGATCAATAAATTAATAGTATTAACATGGCCATGATGTTTAAAGACGATGGGGTAGTCCGGACCTCATGTAGCTCAAACGTTACAACAGGCAATAGTATACTTTAAGGATTAAGGGCTTAATTTTTAAAGCCTTGAAATTATAATTCAAATTTCAATTTTTTTTTTTTTTTCCTACAAAACCCGAGGCTTACGTTCGTTTATTCTTACATAGCTGATCATACTTTTTATCAAATATTTTCTATGCAATTTTGAGAAGTCAGAAATTATATGGACCCAAAGTTTTACTTTTTTTTTTTTTGCTTTTGATAGAATTTTAATTGGAACCTTATCCAAAAATTTGTATGTAAAGAAAATGAATAAACAAAAAATAAATTGAGAAACATTTTCTCCTATTGATAACCATTGCAGAAAGCTTTTCGTGTAAAATTCACTTTCAATTCTTTTTCTTTTTTTTTACTAAAGTGTACTTTGCATGCTTTGTAGACAGAAAAAAAAAATTAATCATCCAGCTTGTTCAGAAAAAAACGTCTCGGAAGCAATCTTCAAATTACTACTTCTGTTTGTCCGTAACTACCCGAACATTAACTCCCTAATGGAAGAAGCATGAAAGCGTTTAAACATTTGACTCTTCTCAAAAGAAAAGGCAAATTAAAACGGATGAAAATAAACGATAAATTCAGCCTTTGTAGAGCGTCTTGACTTTGGCCACTGCATCGAAACACTGAGTTAATTTAACCCGGAGCGTACTCTATCCGGGTGTCTAATAAGCAGCCCTTCGGTCGCTTTTTATTGAAAACTTAGACCTTTACAAGAGTGAAACATTTTATATTTTAGTGATTGATTACCGGGAATGTACTCACGAAAATATAAGACCGGGTCGAAATGACCCAATGTGTCAACGAAGTATTGAAAGATAAAAATAAATTAACGTTAATCGACAATTGAAATAAAAATATTTTAAATGGTAAATCGCGTTTCAAAGTGATATTGGGGCAATAACGATGAATTTCTTACACTGGGAATAATTGGGACGATTTAGAGAATGAAATGTGAAAAAAAAAAAAAAAAAAAAAAAATTTGCAGGATATATTTGAATTTTGAGTGTGACGTGCTGCAAAGGAAAATGACCTCTTTGAATGAAAGTTTCGAGGTGCAGAAATGCTGCAGTATTTATTAGGTTAATTTATTCTACTGCAAGTCCATGAATAAAGCTCGAAGAAAATCGATTGACAAACGATTTAAAAATTGAAGCGATCGACTAGTGTGCTGGGACAACCTCAAGAAAACAAATGAAAAATAAATAATAAGGTTATTAAAAAGCACTGATTCGTAGCTCGGGTTGTCGATTCATGCTGGAAAAAGAGAATAAAAAAATGTCTTGTGCACCCTGACTGAGTATTGTTAGTAGTATTTTGATGTAGCAGCAGCAGCAGCAGCAGCAGCAGCAGCAGTAAAGGCACAACGTCGTAAGCTCGTTCGTCTGTTGTTCGTCTCGACAGTATATTTTATTAATAAAAAATCCGATATTTGAAAATAATAAGTTAAGCTCGTCTGGAGAGATAAAATCGTAAGGCTTGGTAGTGCTGGGTTGTTTTTAGTTTGTTTCTAAGCTGTTGACATAAAATAATACAAGTACCCCATTGTTGGCCGAAGATGCGGAAGGTGTGAAGGTATGCTTGATTTTCAAATCGACTCTGCTGAGTTGTCTCTTGAATTGTCTCTTCCACGGTGAGGTCTTACGTGTTATCTCAGTTTCTTCGTGATTCGTTATTTGATTGCCAGTTTTACGATTCTCCCTGCTCGAATCTTCGTTGCTATCACGATTATCGCTCGTGCCAAACAGACTCTCTTCGTTTAAAGCTGTTTGCTGATTTTGCGAAAATTGCTGATTCTGCTGATTCTGCTGATTGGACGTTGGCTTATCCCCTAATGTCGTTAACATAGACTCGCTTTCTGACGTCGTATCTCGTTGTGTCTGGTTGATCTAGCATGTACAGTACACACACGTGTGCACAGTCAATCAGTTCAAAGTGGGGCTAAGACATAGGTCAGTAATATAGATTCGTCAATGGCCTAATTACTTTTCGTTTCGCTATATTTCTTTCTGGTCTCTTTAAAACAACAACAACAACAACAACAACACCAACAACTAAAGAAAAATCTTAACCCCATGTATTAATTTTTTTTTTCTTTTTTCTTTTAATGAGAAATATCGCAATCACATGGTCACTTGTCACTTCCCAAACGTTTTTCCTCAATTATTATTCGCTACTTATATTCGGTATTATTATATTCTCCTGTTTTCCTCGCGATTACTCAAAGAAGAGTGCAGACATTTATTTCATTTTTTACCCCTTTTTTTCGTCAAGTCCCTGTGAGCTTTCGAAATTCAATTACCTAAGATGCTCATAGAAATTATTGCTCATGGAAAAACAAAGATTCTTCGAGATTTCTGTAGAGATTCGTTGCAACGAAAAGAAGAGAAAATAATGAGAAAAAATTCAACTCGTCGTTAAACATGGCTTCGCGTTTCATCACGACCTACAACTTTTTTCGAGGGTGTCTACTTCGTACCTAACTCCTCCTAAACCTCCCCATTATATACTTTTTTACTTCTTCTCAACTCTTCTCAATTCGTACCCGTTCGAGTGGGGTCTTTTCCCCTTTTTTCAACGCTGTGATTTTTTTTTTTTTTTTTTTTTTTTCTCCAGATAATACACGCACTCGAACGATTTTCTACCAGCATTAACACGACACAGCGAATCATTTACTAAGAATATTCATGCGCTAACACAATTATTATACACACGTTTTTTTTTTTTTTTTTTTGATAATTAATCAACTGCTCAATTATTCTCTTCGAAAATGAACACTAAAAATTTCAAAATAATTTCTTTTTTTTCTTTGAAAATTATTTTCATTCTTTTAGCAGTTTTTTCAACTGGATAAAACTAAAAAATGTTACAAAAATGCACATAATGATTTTGCAAATAATTCAAAGTATTCATTATCGATGAAACATCAAGATCAAGAGCAAAGGAAATAATAGTTAGCCACGATCATGCAGTGATGCTAAAAAAATTCCTGTTTTTGTCACCTTTTACCATCGTCGATGTTCTCGCTGTAAATTTATTTATCTAACGTAGAAAATGTATTTGCGGTTAAATAGTATATTTTTTTTGTAATTTCTTTTTTTTTTTTTTTTTTTTTTGCAATTGTATGAGTCGCGGGCAAACGAGAGAGTTCTCGTTACAAGAGGGATATATTTTTTTTTTTTTTACTTTAAGGGGATGAGAATGCCACACAGAACCGCGTTATCTGTAAGATCGAGGATTTTTTTTTTTTTTTGCTGAAGTTTCGTATTCGTGAATATTACGAACGCGTTATCGGTCCATTCTCATCTCGAGTTCGCATTTCCCGCTGGTAAGTTTAATATCTCGAAAATGCAACTCGTTCTTTTTTCTTTTCGGATAAAATTTTTTCACCGAGTTTTTTCGAATGTGGGCCATGCACGTGTTTATAAATATTTACGATAAAAAAAAAAAAATAATAATAATAACAAAGCGAGTGCAACGTACAAAGCTTTTTGAACGACTAAATGCGTGTACTTTTTTGTTTGTTTGTTTGTTTTTTTTTTTCTTTTCTTTTCTTGGATTTCTGCGAGACATTACGTTTCGGTGTGGCTTATCGATATATCGAATTGCAAAAGGGAAAACACACAAAAAATATGATTTTCATGAATGGAGAATATCTCGAGATATTCTCTTTATAGCGATTCGTTTAGCTTGAATTATTTTATTCGTTTTTTTACTTTTTCCAAGCTTAAGCACTGAGTTATGCGAAATTGTGTATGATTTATATATTTGTTACGTGTAACATTGCTTCTGACACGATGCTTCTTCTACACACATTTCTCTAAAAAAATGTCATATTTTTTTTATCTATCAAATGCATTTCCAGTACATTTCGATTAGGCAATAGTTTATATTATTATTTTGTTAAACTCTATGAAAGTTGTTTGGAAACGGAACGACGTTTGCAAAATTTCATGGAAATTCTAAATATTTGGCAAAAAACGAAAAAAAAATGTCTAAAATCACGATAAAAACGGTCTTGTGATGAAAATTCAAATTTAAAGAGATATTTCGTCTCCCAATGGCATTTAAACTCCTAGCAGGAACCCATTGAACGTCAAATGACTAAAATGTCGAAGCTTCTTCGATTTAATATAATTTATAAAGAAAATTTTCATATTTTTTTGTGTTTTTAAAAAATCAAACTGCCTTGAAACACCGCAGGGTTTATCCCGATTTCTTAATTTCAACAGAAGCTTTTCGAACACCAACGATCAATTTTCCACCCTTCGGGACCCATCGCCCCCGTATCCTAATCCATAGTTTGGGGCAATTGGGTTTCTAGGATCCCCCGAAATCCTAATCGTCGTACTATAGACAGCGGGGGATCTTCCGAAATCGGAAAAATAAAGGGGTTTTTCAAAAATTCTGCAGTTTTAATTTCCAATAGAAATTCCATTGCGGCCACTGCTGTGAAACGACTAAAAAGCCGAACAAATGTTTGTATTGAATGTTTATTTTAGCATCTTGTTCTTCTGTAAAACCTCGATTTTGTGTGTAGAAAAAAAAACAACCCGAAAAAACATTGGAACTTTAGTCAACTTTGAATCTCAACTTCATCTTTTCTTAGAGTTCATTAATTTTCACATTCTATGAAAAGCGTATTAGAATAAGAAAGGAATAGCCGAGAGGATTGTTCCAAATTCATTGTATTTATCAACGAATGGTGTATAATTTTTTCATGTAGAAGAAACAAACTTTTCCCGAGAAGAATCTTTCGATGTCATTTGAAAAAATTCAAAAAAGCCCGTGATTTTGAATTATTTTTATAACGGTTTCGTGGAAAAAAAAAAAAAAGAAAATTTGTCAACTTGAAAGCAAATTTGTCTAGATATTTCTCCGAGATTCTCACCGCAACATGCACATGTAAAGCCGTGTATACAAACGTCAAGCAACAATGTAAGCACAGAGACAGATTTTGCCATTAGTTTCCAGTCAAAACGATGAATTGTTAAAAACAGTGATTTTTCTTCACATTTTTTTTTTTTTTTTTCAAATATATGCGTTAATGGAGATTTTATGAACGAAACAAATTGTATAAATACCCAATAACCATACGTTCTCATTCACATGAATAAATATTTTCCCAACGCAAATAGCGAGTGCGCGACAATAAAAATAATAAAAAATAAAAAATAATGGAGAATCTCGCAGGGAAGAGTGCAAAAATCAATGAAAAAACCGTTCCCTCTGGATATGGAAAATGACAAGTGTAACCAATAGTTGTCGATTACTTTTTCATGCACCAATAATATATAAATAAGACCGATGAAAATGCCTCCGAGATTTCATATTATTTCGTCGAATATTCGAAAAAAAAAAAAAAAAAAAAAACATATATTTCCCATAACTGTGAAATAAAATTCACCGTTTAGTCGTATCTCGCTTGCTCTTAATAATACTATTTTGTTTGGTAATTTGATCAGTTGCGAAGTATGCGGACTGTGAGTTGTTGATTCTATAAACGTTGAAATTCGATCTAACGAGACAACAATGGCCCTAAATAAGTGTTTTGTAAATGCACAATCTGTTCGTTTGGATAATTTGAAAAGGCAACGCAACTAAATAACTCTCCTAAGAATCTATGGAAGATGTATCAAGTGAATAAATTCAATTGGAATTAGAGTGTCAATTGGAATATAAAATAAATCCTGAAGAACCTAATGACATCGTGAGGAGAAAAGCTCGACGATTAATGCTATAATAACGAATATTTCGAGATGTCTAAAAAAAAAAAAATAATAATAATATTAGCGACTGATCGAAGGTAGGTGTGGGATATATACATATATATCTTTGAGGAATATATATATACGTATATGTATATGTCGATATATGAATATTGAAAGGTCAAACACGGACTAGCAAAGAGGGATAATACAGAGATAGGATTTAATATTTATGTTAAAAGCCCTTTCGAGTCGAATAATGAAAAATTTACCTGATCTATGCTCGGACTTCTCGCCTTGTCGTCGTTTTCTCGTTTAGAATCGTCCTGCTTTTTGGGACTTCTCAGAGCACGTTGATACGGATCGGTCGAGCTTCCCAGATCTCCGGTACTCATTACGAGCAGCGTTACTTTTTGTACAATATCCACAATAACTAGACCGGATTCATTTCCATAAGCTAATCTGAAAGTACAAAAGAAGAAGAAACGTCGGGCGTTTTATAACTCTCGTGAAAATCTCATGAAATTTTCTTGTTTCTCTATAATCGATTATAATAAAATATAAAACTCACAGGCCATAGGATGAATTTAAGCTGAGCGCCGTTATATTTTCACACTGTTCACCGTTAGCCCCTGACGTCAAACAAATTAATGTCGCTTGGAAGCCCGCCGCTCTCTTTTGCAAACCCCCACGGACCTTCAACGGATGGTTACTCTCGTTTGGGTGATTCTTCGATTCCTCCGTACCCGGAATACATGGCTGACAATCACGATCGGGTGAACCCTCTGTCTCCTTTCCACCCTCTGAACTTATCGATATGTCCAGAGTCTGAAAACATTTTCGTTCAGCCATTTTTATTTCGTTTCGATTCATTTTTACTCGTGTTTCTTCATTTTTTTTTTTTTTTTTTTTTTTCAAAGTATTGAAAAAAGATTTATAAGAAAAAGCAATAGTTGTAGATTTTTTCAAATAACTTATTTATGTATTTACATTCGGGAAATACTGTCGCTCAATCGACCAGTTGATATTCGAATCGCCAGCTTAATCACAGATTCATATTCATCCCGAATACGCAATGAGGAAGGAGTGGAAGAGGAAGAGAGTTTGAAAAACTGATGGGTTTTGTACTTTGTGCTGCGGATTCCAGTAAAACTCACCACAACTTCCGATGTGCTCTCGACCTTCTTAAATTTGAATAAAACAACATGTCGACCGGCACCGGCAATGGCTAACTTCCGACTTTCCGGGCAGAGGAACATTAGCTGTATAGCAAGTGGATCCTCTTCCGTCTCTATGCTACGAGTTCTGCTCTTTTCGAACAACTTTGCTGTCTTTAATTTATAAAGAACTTGAAGCGAACCAGCCGATGCGTCCCAAAATTTAATACTCCCATCGGCGTGTCTGTGCAAACATACAAAACGTCATGATGTTTTAAAGTCGAAATTTTCGAAATTTCATCATTTTTACGCATGAAAACCAATGAAATTTCTTTTTTTTCATTTACTACTGTCAATTAAAAACGTTTCAAATACGAAAATTTACCGAGTTTTTTTTAACGAGATCATACACACCGCACGAACTTTGAACAAATGTTTTCATCATCATTAAGGATTGGTGCGATTATCCTCTCAAAATTTATACATTCAAAAATTTACATAACTAGTAAATTAGTCCGTCGTCATTAACAATTATATAAAAAACATGTCGTTATTCTCCTCTCATAAAAGAAAAGTTGTCATGAAATCTCGAACTGCGAGTTATTTCTAAAGCTGCTCTAGACGTATCTTGTTTGGTTGTCGATGACACGTGCTCGGAGTTCGCTCATGTGCGTATTTCAGATCGTAGAAAAGAAGAGGAAACAATTGTAACCCGTAAAAATAAATATGTGGAACACCGTGCTTCTTAACAGAATCGTATTTTTCTATCGCGTTCTTTGAGGTAATTGATATTTCGGTGAAACATAAATTGAACGTTTACACAATCGTATCACAATCGTATGTTTAAAAAAATAATAACATGTGAAAAGAATCATACAACCACAATATGAAATTAGAGATTTACGGTTTGCCATCAAGTCATATGAAGAAAAGCGTTTGAACGGCCAAGGCAAGTCGCACCACGTATCTATACTCGAGATTCGGCCTTTTTCCGTTACGTTTGAACTTCAACTCGATGCCATTTAAAAATGCGTCGACGTAGCGAAAATCTGACGATAGTTTATTCATATAAATCGTATTTTTCGGTTCTGATGGTACCATTATTTTTTTTCCTACGACCTCTAGAAGTGTGTGAACTCAAATTATGACCCGAATTCTTTTCGATTTTCAGTATCGAAAATTTTATTCCACACCCATATATATATATGTTGAAAGTAAGGCTTCAGCGGCTCTCGCTAGTAATATTTTACATAGAATATTATTTCATTCGTCAATTGAGTCATTAACGATAGATTTATCGGCAACTTTCACTTTGGGTTTCATTTTTTAAAATTTTCTATAATAATTACCCAACTACAATGAAATTATTCGAAACAATAGACCTAAGAGTAATATTGTTATTAAAAAAAAAAAAGTATAAACCAATTGAAGATAAGCGGGCGCTCGCGCGCGTGGCGACGCTAGTTAGTGAAAAGTTGACTAGTTAGCTTGTTGATTTGGCAACGTTGTCGTTGGTGGAGAGATATCTATATTGCCAGTAAACTAATGGCTTTTTCAGCCCTCCGGGCGGAACTTTCGGCCCGTTACGCGGACCGAAGTTGCCGCATTCCGCCTACGTCGGACTGAAAAATTGTATACGCACCACGGGAGTTAAAGCAGACTACCTCAAACCGCGTGCTTGTCAACCTCGCCTTCGGCTCGGTTGACAATTCTGCCCGCGGTTTGAAGTAGTCTACTTTTCCTCCCTAGGTGCGTAATATACTATTTACTATGAACATACGACTTGATACACATAACCAATAATGTATTTATTTACTTTCGGTTATTCGCGGTTATAAATGGCGAAACACATGACAAGATGTGATCGTGGTATTAATAAAGGCAGGTATATAAAAACCAGTGCGAAAACGACAAGACTGCGTTTATTAAAGGGATGTTTTTTTTTCTCTTTATTTACAACTATAAACTGTTATTAGTTATAACAATGAATAGTTTTGTGGTGCGAAGAAAATAGGTGACTGTAGACCGTCCATTGACGGGCAACTGGTTTTGTTAAACTTGTCAAGTGTTCAAACTGTTCGGATGTTTTGAGTTAATTAAACGGATGTGAACGAGGAAAAATCGTACGAGACATTAAAATCGCTGAGGAAAGAAGCAATAATGAGGTCGGCTGGTTATTGAAATTGACACTTTAGCCAAAGAGCTATGGTGTCCATATTGCGACGTGGCATTGTCTTCGCGGTACAGGAAAAATATTAAATATTTCGGACTTGCGACAGAGACACAAATAAACAGCTGATCGGGCGGTGTTGCCCTGTGATACCGAACCTAGTATTCGACGGCAAATCATGAGTTAGCAGCGTAATTGATTTACGATTTCTTTCTTAAAGTATGGGCCAACATTTTTATAACACTAATAACAAGATAAATGTTCAACGAATACGTAGATAATTTTACTTTTTTTCTCCAGCATTTACGATTTCTTAAATTTGATTCGGAAGTCAGGGTCCATTTGCTGCCACTAAAACAATCAATTTTTTAATAATTATTTTCTCCTTTAAATGTTCGGTAACCCCCCTTGACTTTTTTTGTACAGTCGTTTTGAATATTTTTCCATGTTGTGTAAAAACATCAGATTTTTCTCCAGATTTTGAAATACTGTGCATGATCTCATTTTAAATCAGTTAAAAAAAAAAGTTGGTATGTTATAAAATGATGAAATGTAACAATATTATTAAAACGTCGTCAAAAAGCGGAATGATGTACGGCGTGGTGACGTGGGGATGGAAGAAGAGAGACCGGATGGAGATATTACAAGGAAGATATGTGAAAATGGGCATGGGGATAAGTCGGAACACGCCGAGGTACATTTGGAAGATGGAGATGGGAGTGCAAGGGATAGGCGTAGAAACATGGAAAAGAGCAACGGAATACCTGGTGAAAGTTATGAAAATGAGTGAAGAGTGGTGGCCGAAAAAATGTCTGAAGGAAGAAGTCAGAGCAATTTTTAACCGGAAACTTTCGAATTGGGGAATGCAAAATGCAATGGCAAAAAATTTGAGATGACGACGTAGTGAGAGTAGAGGGAATAATAAGAAGGGTGACGCAAGTAAAAATGGACCAAGAACTTCAATTGAATTGGGAAGACATGGCAGACTCTAGATATACTGCAAGGAGTACACAAACAGGAAACACACAGTGGGACTGGAAGACTATTGGGAAAAAGAACATTTGAAAATGCAACTGAAAGGAACATGGGCAAGGATGAGATGTGGGAACATAGGGAGGGAAAAACAAAAATAAAGTATAATGATAATAAATGTCGAACATGCGGGAAGGAAGAAGAAAACTTGAAACACATAGTGGAATGTGGGGAGATAAAAAGCAAAATGAAGAGTGAATTGGTAGATGGTCATGAAAAAGACCTGAAAAATGTAATTAACAAGTCATTGATGAATGAACAAGTCCGGGAATTGTGTGAGTATGTAAGAGTAAAAGAAATGAGTGATGAAAGAAGAGTGGAAGAATGAATGTAACTAGGGGGGGGGGGATGTGTAAAAGCCCGAGGGCATACCTGAAAGAAATAAACTATTAAAACACCGTTAATTTTCATACGAAATGATTACGAACCCAGTAAGAATAATTTCATTGTAACTGCTGGAATTTGGACTCCATTCACCGCCCGATATTGGCCACTCTTTTTCACTGAAGCCCGTTTTCTTTTGTGATTTTGAACCAACTGAGTAGAACGCAGGTACAAGATCCGACGGACAGTCGGCAAAATAAGCGCAACACGTAACCGCCGATTCGTGTAAATCCATGGGATACGGATTCTCGAAGCATGGAAAACCTGCTGTCAATAAGTCTATCACCACTAGATCATTCTGTAGCAAAACTACCACTGCGTAAGGATCCTGAAAATCTGCAAATTTAATTTTGTATTAAAGAAAAAAAAATCTGCAAAAAACTCTTTTCCCATTTATAGAGTTGTCAATTTGGAACCCATATTTAAGGAAGTTCACGCGTAAGGCATGCGTTAGACGAATTCCAAGTTTAATTATTTAAAATTTGTACGAACCTTCTTAACAATAATAAATAACTGTGGGTTAAATTTGAGAAAGTTTTACCGTATAGAAATTGAGTTATTTGTTATCAAAAATCGTCTCATTTCATAACTTTCCACAAGACCTCATGTTGTAGCTGCGATCTTAAATACAGACGGTGAAACCTTCTCAAATGTTTTACACATTATAATACGATGCTGAAGAATATTCACGCAAAATTTCTAAAAATTAAATTGGAAAAAATTGTATCTGATGATTTTGCCGTTACTTTATATATACTGTTACAATTATGACGCGTGAACCTCGTTGAAACCTGAGGGTAAAAACTAACAATTTGATTTTATTTACTTAAAAAATGTCCAAAAACCATTTATTACTAACCCTCATTATTTTCAATACTAAACAATTTCAAGTCCCATTATTATCGAGTACTAAATTTCACCTCGAAAGTAGGGATTTACTAAAGTCTCTGGGATTCACTATTTTTTCTTCATTTTTTTTGTTACCAAACCAGGACCCTCGTCAAATAACCCCTCATCAAATATAGACCCACCCGCCCAGCCATTTTAGTTCCGAGAGGATTTTTACGACTCGGTTTTGCACTTTGGCATAAATATCCGGCGAAAAAAAAAACTTTTGCCACGAAAAACAAAGCTGATGGTGATCGAGGAAGCAAAACATTGAATTTCCCAATGGGATATCGTGGGAAAAATCAATCGTAGAAACGCGAGAGTGCTTGTTGCTTTTTCGCTTTTTTTTTTTTTTTTTTTGACGTACCGCTGGTCCATGGGCTCTCGCACAGAGTTATAAAGTCAACAACGTTGTGTTCCATTTCCAGGACCGTTGTCGTTTTTCCTTGAATAACTGTGATACTTGGCGTTCGTCCCGTAGTGTCGTAAGCCAAACCACCGGAAAATATGACGTATGCCTCTCTGTTACCAACAATCACACATTTTTTATCATTTTCTTCTCACCCTCATATCGTTCGAAAAAAATGTATTAACTTGCCTGTCTCGTGCATAAATTTTTGCTCGCCAACGTACGTCAAGTGGAACAATTTTTTTTCGTTTTCTCAATCATTATAACGCACTCTATATATATATATATATATTTTTTTTTACTTTGACCATTGTCACAAAAAGAAAAATGCTTTATTTTTTAGTTTACTTTCTAAATCCATTAATTTAGAAATTCTAATCGATGTGATTTCATTGCAATTGATTACTTACCTTCACTGCCACAAATGAAAATTATTCGGATCGATGTATGAAATGAAAAAAGTATGACCTCAGCGAATGAATGAAAAATGAATATTTCATAATAATGCCTCGCGGCTTTGGAATTGTAAAAACAATTAAAAAGTTATACGTGACTTTTGGTGCGATAGTCTACGCCCGAGGATTCAATATTTTATTCATTTGTAGATAGTCGATGAAAAGCTATATGTCATTTTATTTGGGCACGTAAATCAACAGAAATAAAATGTTTAAAAACCGTATATGAGAGAAAAAAACGAGGATGAGCTCATTTTCATCGAAAAATTTGGTTTTTTAAGAGCATTGGAATATTCACTTTTTTTTCGAAGCGAACACTTTCGATAACCGCAGGCAAAAGCGCTTTGACATAACATAAAATAATAACTAAACTGACAAAAAATTGGAGTAAAAAAGTAAAGCAATTGGCGGCCAGTAAATTCAATTTTTGGAGGATCTAAAATTTGCACACTTTCTTTTAACTTATTGAAAATGGAGAGTCTTGATGAGTACAGCCAAAGAAAAAAAAAATGTTCCACTTGACTTTCAATGGTTTATACATCGGATGACACTTACCCGTTTCTCGATAACTTCCATTCGACTTTTTGGATGGGTTTGCAAGGTTCGGGTTCGCCATCCTTGGTAGTTTTAGCTGCAACGTGAAAAACGTCCCCCCCCAACCCGCGTTCAATGAATCACAAAGTGTCTTAAAGCCACAAGATGAACTGGAAAACTTTTTTTTATATCTCCGTGAAGAATAGAAAAAAGAATACAGAGCAAAGGAAAAAAGCCAAGAGGATTTATGTCGCTCGCATTAATTACGGAATGTCTCAAATGGCTTTGGGTTTGGGTTACTTGCGGTTATGGATGGTAAACTATATTTCAAAGTTGGTGAAAAAAAAAAGTCTTACCGTGCGGGTGATTCACGTTAAGAGGTTTGACCGTACGTAATACCCAAGTTGAGAGTGATCCATCGGTGTGACTGCACATAAATTGTTTGCCCTCGTGATGCCAAGATATCGAACGTACTGGTTCGTCCGTCTGGCATCTCCACTCGGCACATTTCAATTTTAAATCCCACAATACTACCTGTCCCGACTCGTATCCAATCAAAATCTGGGGAAAAAAAAATATATATATTTTTAATAACAAAAACGTTTGTTTGAGCATTTCGGTAACGAAGAACAAATTTGAAAAATATTGCAGGCTAATGGAAATAAAAAACTTGCTGCATTCTAACAATGCAAAAAAGAAAAAATCTGAACGCACATATTAATGTGATTAAACATTTCTTTTCCGAGTATTGGAGCATCAAAAATAACAAATGAAAAAAATCACGTATACGCTCATTTGCAAACTTTTTATTTTCCATTAATCATGAGCCAAGTCTTTAAAAAATCCTAGTTTCAACACATTTCGTTTTAAAAAAATGATTGAATTGGATTATGACTGGACACATGAACAACCGGAAAAAAATGATTTGTCAAACGTTAACACCGAAAATTCAATAAAAGAGTGACACATATATTCGAATAATTAAAAATATACTTTGTGGCGTGAAGGCGAACGGAAGAAACTTTGGGAATTTGTGTTTATCATTTACTCGAGGGAAATTAATATGTTACTTGAGGCGACGTAAAAGACAGACTCATTGTATCCGCACGAATTGCAATCAAGCCGCAACGCCGTTTCAACGATGAATTTAAACGCCTTGATTTCCCGCGGGTATCTACGTCAGTGATTTTCTTTTTTTTTTTTTTTTTTTCAAATAATTCTCGGCACTTGTTCAAACCAATTGCCGAGCTTGACTGGTTGGTTCTGTAGTCTTCTCACCTTACTCAAATCTAAGGGGTTGTCGCTGAGATGTATCACAGCTCCGGGATGAGTTTTTCTTGAACTGAAACAGGTAATAATTCATTTTTTTCATTAATCCTTTAAAAATTATTAATTCGGAATATTTAATTCTCTACATAGATATTCAACATTTGTAATAGAATCAAAAGTGTAATAGAATCAAAAAATCCAGAACAAAACGTTTTTCATTTCATTAAGTTCCGGTGCGGTTGGAAAAATAATTATGGTGTCGGCTCAAAAAAATCAATATATTTTCATGTAACAGATACAAATGTTAATCATTTTTTAGCATTATTTTTCAACAGAAATCCTCAATTTTCAAATTTGAAAAAAATGTGTAACAATGAAAAATGAGTCCGGATAGAAAAAATGGACAAAAAAACAGACTTTCCATTATTAAAAAACGTCGTGAATATTTGAGTTGAAATTCATAATTCATTGAGCCTGTGATTTCCACTGAATTTTAAGAGTTCCTCCAAGATAACAGGCCGCAAAACATTTGTATTTATGAACATTTTTCTTCCAGTGACAATATACGAGGTCAAAAGAGACGCCTCCACAAAAACGCCGTCGTGCGGTTGACATTAATTTGGAAATCCATGTAATCTGTCATTTAAAAACTAAAGAAATTCGAAAATAACATTTAACCAGCAATCGTTGTGCGATCAGGAATTTATAAATTTTGAAAAATAACAAATAGTGAGCATCGAAAAAAGTCCATAAAATTAAGTGGATTTAATGATGAATAATTAAAAAAAAAAGCTACGTAACACGGCCTAGTTTTGCTATCGACGTGGTTGAAAAAACGTTTCGTAAGAAAAAAAAACGATTTTCAAGATCAATTTTGAGATAATTTATCCTTGAAGGTACAAAATTGCGGTTTCAGGATCACAATTTTCCGTTTTTGTCATTGTAAAAATCTTTACGAGAACAAATCGAGCTTTTACCTTGTTGGAACCCTTCAAAAAAAAAACCGCTGAATTGGGTGGAACAATGGCCCCTACCAGAGTACGTTAAACATACGTTTTTTTTTTTTTTTTTTTGGTAACTTTTAATCGACACAGCAGTTATAAAAAATGTTGCAACGTGGCTCAGCTCCGGTTATCGTAATTGAAGTCAGCGAATTTTGTCGATAAGGCAGTGGAATTCGAAAGAAACGAAAAAATATAAAATTGTATTTAAAAAGAATGTAGCCTCAAGTTTTTTTGAATAGCTATGTGAAATATCGGTTTACGTTTAACGCATGATGAGCCCCGCCAAAATATTCCGAGCTTACGGTAGACTATATCCAGTGTTTATTGATCTGGGGGGTGAGAGGAGAAAGAGGGAGTGAAGGGTGGAGGGAGGTTGGTGATATTACGGCTGAGCATGACCCCGACGGCGTCCACACACGCGTTTTATATATTCTCAAAGGCACGTGTGTATACCCGTTACCGATAATGCAACCTGAAAGTGCAACTCTGGGACAAAAGGGTCCGAAACAAAAAGAACTCGAGAAAGAGAGAGAGGGAGAGAGAGAAGTGTATGCATTATACGCCGCTGGGTACAGTGCGCAATCTGTAAAATTGCAGTACGCTGATACGAGGAGAAACAGAAAGAAAGGACATACGTGAGAGGTAAGATTTTCGTAGTACTCTGCAGAGGTATTATTTACATGGATAATTTGGCAAGAGCCCTTTCATCGCACGACAAGGTATATGCAACACTACTATTTCCCCGCATCTCAGTGAGAGGATGAGATTCTGAGAGAGAAAAAAAAATAAAAATAAAAGAAAAGAATAAAAAAATTCCAATATTCTTCCATTAGTCACTTTTTCCCCCTCTGTCCTTCTCGGCTCTCATTTCTTTATCATTAATTACACATCGATTGGAAGCTTTGATAGAGGAGTGAGCGCGTTTTTCCCAAAAGAATGATTACAAGGTCGAGCGTAGAGAGGGGAATGAGGAAATTCAAGCCGAAAGCCCCAAAGTGTACGACGTTTTTTTTCCTTTGTTTTTTTTTTTCTTTCTTTCTTTTTCATCTTTCTCTCCTATTTCCTCTTACTCATTGTCGGTATCATGTGGTTGAAGAAAATTTGCGGCATGGTCGAATGCTTTGAAATAAGAGGACCAGGGGGCTTTTTCATGACCTTGGACTAACGAGAGCTCACAATAGAGAAACACATACACACACACACACAGAAAAATATCAGGAGAGAGAGGGGGGGGGGTGAGAAAACAGAAGAGGAAAAAAGAGGGTTGGGTTTCTAGTTAGATGGCCTATGCATTAGGGTGAAAAAGTAGCTGAGGCACAATCAACGATTCCCTTTTCCAATATCACTCCCACATATCCGTTGTTGTACTCTAGTTTCAATACGATTCATAAAAAAGAGCGAGACAGAGATACAGAGGAATAATAAAAAATATATATAAAAACAAAGAGAAAAAAATGCATCGACGAACGAAACCAATTATCGTTCGTGGATGCGAAAAAGTCTCTGGTGAGTATGTAACAAATGGGAAAATGTGAGAGGTGGAAAAGTGTTTCTTTTTGTTTTTTTATGAAAAGGTTATCGACGAGTCATTGCCAGAGTAAACGTGGAATTCTCTTCGGGGCATTATATAGAGAGACAAGAGGGCTGCTCCTTTCTCCATAAGCAAACAGAAAAGTTTCTTTTTTCACTTGGGAATTGATTCGACAAGAAAAAGTGAGAAAATTTTGTAAAGAAATCTCGTATCATGTATTTGCACGTATGTATGTCGATATGTACGGAAATTTAATGTTAAATATATATTTGTTTACTCGGATATGTGTGTGTAGAAATATCGAGATTTTTCTTAGTATCAACCCAAACAAATCAAATGTTTTTTTTTTATGCATTTTTTAACCAAAATTATGGACAAAAAACAATGAAATCTCAATAAATTACTTTAAAAAAGTAAAAAAAAAAACACCAAGCACAAAAAGTCATGCCTCAGTTTTAATGTGACCAGTTTGTCATTTTTTCACGTACAAAACAACCTTAATCCCTCTCATTCTTTGAATAATCCTTGCACCTTTTCTCTTCTCCTGGTTCTGAAATATATCCTTTTCTAACCTCTTCTGTCTTTTTAGAGTTTCCAAAAAAAAAAAAAAAAAAAAAAAAAAGCAGTAGAAATTAAATTAAATTGAAAAAAAAAAAAAAATTGTCGATGCACTTGGTGAGTTTGGAATAATGCATCATGTGATCTAAGTTATGCAATATTTGTTTACTCGTATATATGTGTATGTAGAAATATGCATGGAGATACTTACGAGAGAGAAATAGTGAAAGGTAAAGGAATAGTGAGACGTTTTGAGGAAACTAACCGAGTTGTAAAGTAGATCAGGTGTGGGAACAAAGCCGGCTGTAGAAGTTGGAGGGTACGAGGGAAGAAAGAGTCAGGGGAGTTTCGAACGCGTGGGAACGTTTTGCCGTATTGATAATAAATTGAATAGCCAAGCGCGAACGAAAAGTAAAGCAATCGCGAAAAGTGTCGAGACCACTAGGGGGTGAAAATAGCTTGGTAGACAGAACAAAACAGAGAGAAGGAGATGAAGAGAAAGGTGTAGAAAGAAAGAGAGAGAGAGAGAGAGAGAGAGAGAAACTGGAGCGATATCGTTAGACGGAAAAAGGTCTACACATTGCTCAAGTTATACACAGTTGTGAAAAGTCCATACGATACGATTTGTAGACTTTATATATGGCGCTCTGATAAGCAGGTTGCCAGGTCTCTCATCCGGGACGCTCGAATTCCTTGCAAACTTTTGTCGAGATTTGTGGCACCAGAGCATAATGGTAGTCTGGATTTGTGGTTGGAAATCGCACCAGGATTTGTTATTCTCTTTTCTCCGCACCGTCGATTTTGCCGATGATTTATTTCCATGTCTTATATAGACATTGTTTTTTTTTCTTTTCCTTTCTTTTTTTGTTCCTTTGAAACTCTGATGAAGTTGATATCCTTTTGAAAACTTTTCACGAGAGTCTATAGCTGCGTCGTTATTCTCATAATTTATTTGGATGCTTCGAAATCATATTTATACCCTTCGAAATTACGATTTAGCGAGGCCATCATCCCTCGGTATTCTATTTTTACGAAATATTTTGTTTGAATATTTTAATGAAGTTCCGTCGTGACGTTTTTTTTTTTTTTATCCCCAAGTATTCAACGTCAGTTTCCCAATAACGAATATTGGTAAATTTTTAAAGCTCCGGTTTCTCGTAATATTATCGAAAAATATACATCATTGCAATTCTTTGTTGAAATGAATTCCAGGTAAATACCTTCGGCGAATTTAATTTCGTTACGCCGTACAATTTTTCTGCTCATTCAATTTTTTTGTTGAGTCCATCAAGGACATTTTAATTCGAGTTAATTGACATCGATGAAATTCTTCCGATAATTTTTGATGCTTCACCGAGCACATGCAATTTGTGTTGAGTTTCGTCGTCGAACATATTCTCTCGTCCGACGTTGGTGCAGAAATATGTTTTTTGTTTTTCATTTCGCCTCAGTGAATTTAGTTTCAGTAATTGTCGTGACGTTCCATTCCCGCAGCAGCGTCGCAGTGTTTATTATCCTGGCGAGTTGGTGCACATCATTTTTTAAATTTGTCCTCGCTCGCCACATTTTTTTTTCTCGCTGTTCTCATATCCGCACACACACACACGCACACGTAGGAACGTGTCACATACGTACATATAAATATGTTTGTACTTTAGTTACACGAGAGCCAGTTTTTCATTATTCGGAGTCCTTGATAAAGATCATTCGTGACGTTCTTTGTTGTATTTTTCCTCGTTGTTGGAGAGAAAAAAAAGCAGCTGTCGAGTTACCCAGAGGAAAAGAGAATAGTCGAGAGCCCGGGCTACCGCTACCAAAGTGCAGTCACGTCGAATCAGCAAAGGATTGTTTGAGATCAGTGGCCCATGAGTGGATGTCCCTCGAAGCACGAAAATAACCGCCCCGTTGACACAACTATCTTCTCTTTTTCTCTTTAATTCCCTTCTCTCCGTCTCTTGCTTTTGGTGCTTTGTTACGTACAAGGCTGAGGGAGATGAGCCTAGTGGTTCAATAGCGAGGCTGCTTGTCATTCCACATCAGGCACGCGATACCAAATTCCATCACGGGTATCAACTGTGAATCATCAAAGGATGTTGCAACCAGAGAGGGTGAGAAAGGATCGACAAGCGTTTCTCATTTAGTTCCTCTCTCCCATTTATATATAAATAAATATCTACACATATATATATATATATATATATATGGAGTTTATTCCGGTTTATTCGTGTCAAATGAAACTAGAGCTGACTGGCAAAAGCAAAAGAGACCCTGAGGAGATGCTTTATCTTCAATTGAAAGTGGCAAGACCGTTGGAGAAGACAAAATGAGAGATAAAAAAGTAGAAAAAAAAGTAGAAACTCGTTCGAATGATGTTCCGACGTCGAAATCGGTTCGATAGAGGCATAAAAAGCCTGCGCAGAATTTTATAACGTAGAAAAGCCCATTGTAGATCCGCATGGACCGTTCAAAGAGCCCGAGAGGTCATCGACGAGTCCCCCAAGTTGCTTCGTCTCCACGTTAAATGTGCACACAAACCCACGCACACACACACACAAATCCCACCACCGTTCGAGCCTTCGATAATGTGCTACAACAGACAAACCTAAAAAAAAAGAAC
This sequence comes from Campoletis raptor, assembly GCA_948107755.1. Classification (NCBI taxonomy): domain Eukaryota; kingdom Metazoa; phylum Arthropoda; class Insecta; order Hymenoptera; family Ichneumonidae; genus Campoletis; species Campoletis raptor. The sequence goes on from OX403627.1 coordinate 16,190,073, forward strand.
GAGTGGCAAAAAATATTTCATCCTGACGTGAGGGGAAGATTGAAGAGAAATATTCACGTGCCTGCTCTTAGAAGCCTACTCCGCGCTCTCCCGGAGCCACTTTTTTTTTTTTTTCTTTTTTTTTTTATAACCCCTCTTCGTCTCCACCCTTTCCACCGATTTAAATATTATTCCTCGCCGGAGCTTATCTCGTCGATTAAAATTATTCTCGCTACTTTGAATTCTTATTCATTATTATTTTTTTCCCTCTCGAAGCTCAGTTGAGGAAAAAAGTAAATGAAGAAGAAAAAAAATGAGGAGAGCGATATTTTGTCGGACGATTTAATCGGCGAGCGGAAAATTTGCCAGTTGCGAATATGAAGAAGCTCTCGCGCTTCGAACGTGTCCTACTTACGATTAGTTCACGCGGGCGGAAGCTCCGGCGATTCAGAGCTATAGTTATATTAGATTAATATGCATATAGATATACATGGGTGGATATACTTGTCGGAAATGGGGTATTGATGCATACATACATTTACATATAAGTACGTTTATAAACTCACACTTCTATAGCTTTGTTCCAGTTGATTATGTAGCCAGATAAGACGAAGGTCTCGACGTGAAGCACGTGGATGTTACCTCTCTCCGTGCCAACGTAAAGCCATTTGCTTTGAAGAGGTAGATGCATGCACGTTATCCTGCAAAAAGAAAGAAAAAAGAAAAAAATTAATGAAAATAGAGTTGAGAATATATATGTGAGACGGAACGAAAACGAAAAACTACCGAGTGGTAAAAGCCAGAAATTACACCACGATAAATATTCACACCGCGTCAAATGCAGTGCTTTGTGTCCCTGAAATATTCTGGTTATCAAAAAAAAAAAAGAAAAAAAAAAAACGACGAGTTAAAAGTGTCTCAAAAGAGAAGAAAAGTGCACTTCTTGTGGTTTAATATAGACACCGAGCGTTTTAAGTACCAGCCCGAGAGAGTCTTGATGCGAGGCTGAAAGAGGAAAAAAACCGAGGGTGTACGGGAAAGAGGTAGCAACAAAATTCGTTTCAGTATCAACTACTAGTTGCTTGGAGATGAGAGTATAGCTGCAATCAATGCAAATGTGGACTGGTCCATCTACGAGAAACCTTGAGGTGTAGTAAACGTTGGTGGCGTACGGAAACACTCCCTTGCTTGCTTGCTTGCTTGCTTCAACGTTTTCCAACTCTCTCTCTCTCTCTCTCTCTCTCTCTCCATTTTCTTCCGCCCCCTTTACCACTAGGTTGCAGCTTTCCTCCAATCGCTATTTCTCATCTGTACTCTCGTTACAAACTCTCTCTCTCTCTCTCTCTCGCTCCCTCTCTGTTTCTCTGTACCGTCCATCGGTTTCTCTTTTTCTCTCACTACTGGCCTAGAGCTCCATATATATACAGAGTTTAACTCATTGTTTCACTTTTACGCAGCAAACTTGCTCGTTTCACGGATAAAAAGCGGCGCAGGAGAGATAGGAGAGGAAAATGAAGGGAGGAAAGTGGAGTACTGGCCAGACGATGGAAACCCGATATTATCGCTTCGCCCGACGAGCATCCTCGGCCCCGAGGCCCCAACTGTGTAAACTCCAGACCTTCTCCCTCTCTCTTTTCTATCTCGTATCTTCTCCTCCTCCTGTTTCTACGAAGCTTTACGTCGTTAAACGTTAGAACCTATTGTCATTTCATCCTCCAGCAACCCCTCTACTCCCTCCCTTCTTCCTGTCTCTCTCTCCCTCTCGAAGCTTCGACAATTAGCGAAACAGATATTTCCGAGGCTCTCCAAAATTTTTGGCTTTTTACGTCAGAGAGCTTGTTTGCTAAGGGAATTTAACAAGTGTGTACATATGTGTGTTTGTGTGGTGGATTATGGCCTCTCGTGATTTTCGGCACTATTCCAACTCGGCCAACTCCCTTCATTCTTCTTTTCCATCCTTCACTTTGCTTTCCTTTACCTTTCTCTTTTCTTTTTTCCGTTGTAGCTGATTTTTCCAACGAGCATTCACTATTCTCGCTCCCTCTTTCTCTCTTTAATGGTCGTTCTTCTGCCAAAAAACATTGGGATTAATGGATCGAGTCTCTGTGAATATCACTCTTCAACTGCAACATTGACCTTAACAGATTTTACCAAACGATACGTAGCTTTCGAATAACACGAGCAAAAAAATATACATTTTATTTTACCTCTAAATTTCTCCTTTACTCAATATCTTATATTTTTATTGTTAATAAAACGTGCCAATAGCGCTATGTGCTAATTCTCGTTTAAACTATTTCAATTATGAAACACTGCTAAAAGTTTAATGCTCTGTACAAAATTTCATGAATATTCATTCAATAGTTTGCTGCTAAGTGAAACTCTTATTTTATCGCGCAGTTTTTTAATTTGTGGTGAAAATATTGAAAGCGTTACACGTTGTTGTCATAACTTTAAATCGGATATTTTTTTTTCTCGTTACCGGAATGGAGTTCTCGATCGAAAACAAAGAATCATATAATAGAACAATTAGTGAAGATGAATAAGTTTTTTTCTTTTTTATTATCAAGATATATTTAAAAATTGACGAGTTACAGCGATTTTATGGAAAAAGTTTGATTTTTCAGTGACTACAATATCTTGCCAAGTATTTCACTCATCAGCTTGAAATTTTTGCAGAATGCAGAACGAACGAAGTATGAAAACTGCAGAATTTTTCCATAAAAATTTTGCCTATTTAAAAAAATATATTGACAAAAAAAATGCACTGAAAAAAAAGTATGGCTCTGATAGCAATACCGAATAGCTATCATGGCTATTTGACTGTCAAAAATACGTCAAATTGACATCATAGCAATTCGACTTTATTATGAGGGCTAGATAGCTACCTTCGCTATATGGTATGGTGGTAATAACAATCTTATACATATTCGAAGATAGATAGCTGTATAGACTATGTGGTTCCGTTGTAGTAACTATCTAATGTCATGTCGACGTTTTGTTTTGTTTTTTTGAGAAGAGGTTACAATATAAAATTAATTACCTTGAAAAGCAAGCTCCCACTTTTGCAAATTCCATTTGTATAATTTTTACAACACCCACTCATTCATATTTCTATCAAATACGTTTTTTTGTGATGATATCAACGAATATAGCTCTAAAAACTGTCTCTATGGGCACCAAAGCTTTCTATACAGCTGTCATAGATGTCTATTCGGGTTGACATTCGATTTATTTGAAGCATGGTTAGGACAACCAAACAGTATGCTATCCCAGCAATAGTGCTACATAAAACGGCAGAAAGTTGTTACAACTTTCTCATATTGCTAATTTAGCAATACTGTTTGGTTTTACAACTATTCATCTTCAGCTATTTTTTAGATAGTTTCTGGAGCCACTCTTTTTTTTCACATGCATTTCAGTCATAAAAAAGATTCTTGAATACCGTTTACGACAACTGCTTATAACCCCTTAAGGAGGTTCGATTAGTTTCTTCGAGTAAAAAGTCACCTTAAATAAAAAAGGTACTCAGCTATTATGACGCTGAAGTTTGCAACGTTGGAGTCCAATGAAATGGTTTGAAAAAAAGAAATCGATTTTCATCTTTTGTATTCGATGAATCGTTTGAAGAGATCAAAAACATGAGGGAAAAAAATTTAGAGCCCCAAAGTCGTTCTGGAACCGCCCTTTAAGGGGGTTGAAATTTCGAAACGACTGTATCACATGCTGCATAGGCATTCTCATATATTTCATTTCATGTATCGCTCGGAATGCTCGAAAAACAAAGGAGAGCAAAATTTCAGAAAAAAAACGAGGACTAAGTCATCCTTTAAGGGGGTTGAAGTTTGAAAAAAAATTCTAACTCCGGCTGTTTAGGCATTCTCATGATTTTTATTTCATGTATCTCTTGAGGAGCTCGAAAAAATGAAAATGAGCAAAATTTCAGAAAAAAAAAACGGGGACTAAGTCACCTTTTAAGGGGGTTGAAATTCGAAAAAAAATTCCAACTTCGACTCTTTGGGCATTTTCATGATGGTTATTTCATGTATCTCTTGAGGAGCTCGAAAAAATGAGAATGAGCAAAATTTCAAAAAAAAAAAAAAAAAAAACGGGGACTAAGTCACCCTTCAAGGGGGTTAAAATTCGAAAAAAAATTCCAACTTCGGCTCTTTGGGCATTCTCATGATTTTTATTTGATGTATCTCTTGAAGAGCTCGAAAAATAAAGATGAGCAAAATTTCAGAAAAAAAAAAACGATTCGAATAAATAAATGATAAAACTGTTAATATCGCGCTTTCGGTCAAATTTTTTCTCAAGACGAATAGCTTGGTAAAAAGCAACCAAACGATATTGCTAAAATTTTGAGATTAGGTGCACAAACCGTTCGTCCGCGTGATATTTAAAAAAATTCAAGTTCGAAAGTTGGATTCGTTGTAATAAATTATTTCTTCTTAACTGGGCATTGATGTTTTATTTAAATTCAATGTCTTAAGCAACGATTTAGACATCATACACATTTTGATTCTACAGAAATCTTAAGAATTTCATGGCATCCGTTAATTCCTAAAATTTGGATGATAATAATTAGGAATAAGTTTTTGCATGTGCATGTAAAACTTTGTGTCAAATAATAAAGATTGCACGTGGACTGAGAGGATTGCACAATAGTTTCGCGGTCTGGGTCAACGATAGAGAGAATGAGAAAGAGACAGAGAGAAGAAGATATCCATATATATACAGAAAGGACAGCTCTGGCCCAACGAGCCAGGAGTTACGGTCGACGTTCCTCGTACACTCGCCTTCTCTAGCCAGTGGATAAAACCGATATTGCTCAGACTTTGCTGCAACCACATATCGCCCACTTTCACCATTACTCTAACCTCCTAAAACCCAATGAATTTACGTCTCTATAGTCTTTTCTAGTGCTCACGAACATTCCCAATTTCCATGCAATTTTTTATTGCTTTACTTGATCATTTTTATATTTGAAAACTCATTATTTTCTTTATGAAATCTTTCATGTTTAGGAGCATTCGTTGCGATGAACCACTTTCTTTCGCTATTATTGTTCATTCATTGTTTTTTTTTTTTTTTTTTATTTTTTTTTTTTTTTTTTTTTTTTTTTTTTTTAATAGTAAATTATGCATTTTGACGAATAAGTTGTCGCTTTTCGTCCACGTGGGCAAACAATTATTCCAGATAATAACATTTATAGATACGTAGAAGTTTTACATGCATTTCCTTCTCGGGTTTTTACATGTTTCTATTGTCCCTCTTTTTGCTTCTTAAGCCTCTTTTTGTTTTTTTTTTTCTTTTTTCCACTCTTTTTTCCATATTACCACCTGGACCTACATTTTTACGTTGGTTCCGAACCACGGAACAACATTTAAATTGGACACTATTTTTTGAGGTCATTTCAAATTTGAATTACTTAAAGTTTTTGATTTTTTGCTTGAAACTGCATCTCTGTTTAATTGTTGTTAATAACAAAAAAATTGATTGATCGAAGAGAAATGGATTTGGAAAAAAAATTGGACCCAAACTAGAACGACCCGTATAATCGGGTTTCGGGAGAAAAATCGCCAAGCCTCGCTCGTAATATTGGTTTTCTCGAGCTTTATATTGGTGATAGCCCTTTGCAGGATATGTACGATCTGTGATACAAATTATCAAGGGACATGCCATCGTTTCAATGTCGAATTATTGAGAAGAAAAAATATTGGAGAATTTGGAGAAGATTTAGAAAAGAATGTACATTGGAAAAATTTATCGAGGTCGTATGTTAATATGAAGATCGTAACAAATTCCTCATTTCTGTACAAAGAACCATAAGAAAAAATCTTGAATGTCAATAAATAAAAGATTAATACTGTTTGCAGTGTTAATTATCTAAATCAATAAAACGCTGAAATAAAATATACAGGACTGAAAAAAAAAAAAACAAAACAATGATAATTATTATTTCGAATATACGAACCTTTCACGTTGAAATTTGAGACTTTGCACAACCTGTGGTATTTTTTGTCTAAAGTTCCAGAGATGAAGTGTATCGTCTGCTGTAGCAGACAACAATCCTCCCTCATTGATGAGGAATTGCAATTGAATAACAGCCGCACCGCCATCGTGTTTTATGTTCACGTCTACCCCAGGTCTTCCCAAACTTTTTCATTCAAATTTATCGTCAAGAAAAATGATAGATTTAGGAAAAAAAACGATATTACTAGAGATAAATGTTTTTCTGGTCAAATCAAAGGATACATTCTGAGAGATCCTGATTTAGTGCCAATAGCCAGCAGTTTTTGAATCGGATCGAATGCCAGTGCAGTTGGTTGATGTGGAAATCCATGTCTAAATGTCTGTAACACGATAATTCGAAAGGAAATTCATATTGGAATAAAAAATTTAATGAAATTTATTCTATTTCTCACATTCTAGTGTTTTATTATTTCAGATTTATATTTTTAAACATAATTTTGTGATTTACGTCGATTGATCCATCATAATCGTAACTGATGTTGAAAAAAAAAAACGTTTTTTTTCGGTATTTCTTGTTATTTTCATATATCTTTTCGTGCGTAATATTTTGTTATGGATCGATGAAAATTGGAGCTCGTTACGAACCTTAATTAAACCTCGTACCCATGAAATATTTCATTATTTTTGTATATTCGAAAGTTGCGAAGGTATATTTAATTGTCAGAGGTGGGTGATCGTTAGCGACATGTGAAAGCTACATTTTCGTTGGCTGTTTTTCACGGTCGAGATGAAATTCCATTCGTACTCAATTTCATTAAATTTTTATTTTCATTTTTAATATTTCATTGCTTTTTACGCTTCGAAAAAATAATATTCAAGTATTCACATTGTTTATTCATCGAAACTTTCTTTTATTTTTTATTTTTTGTCCCTACACGAAGAAAATTGAAATTAAAAAATTGTCCTTCGTTACAAAATGTAAATACAGGACAGTATTGAATTTTACGAATTTTTACAATGCAAAATACAAATTTCTATTAAAATAAATCAACATTTCGTTTATATACAAGGAATTTTATTTTATTTTGATAGTAATATTTCAGTTTTTATTGTTCCGAGTAGTCACAGCTCGTGGTAAAAATTTGGACTCATCATTTTTACGAATTACTTCGAAATAATAATGAGTAAATAAATATAAAGCGATTTCAGGTATTTCAATTGATGCATTCGTTCCAAATCTTTGTTATTCGTTTGAAAAAATGGTGACAAACGCGAAGAAGCGAAGTTCACTAGCAAATCAGGAGACCTGACTTTATGATAATTCTATTTAAATTATTTCTCGAAATGTTTTCATTATGGAATTCGAATGAACGGTATTTGAGTTTTAATTATTTTTATAAATCCTCATGATTTTTGTTTCCTAGTGTGCAGAAAAGTTGTTTTCGAAAAATGTATTAAAAATGCTTCTACGTTGATGAGAAATACAGTCGAGCAGAAGTTTCAACGAAAATTTGTGATCGGGAACAAAGTTTCGTGGAAATGATGTAGTTATTGACGTTCATTTACGCTGAAAACATTAGTTTTGAATTCGACGTTCAACACACGAGATAATTGTTTATCAATACGAACGCACTTTAAGGTCTGCATTTCCTGATTCCGTGATTTCATTTCAATGTCATTCGCTATTTCCGATTTATTCATTTTCTATAAAGATAACGCTTTTTTTTGTTTAAATTCTGTCAAATGCATTTTTTTTTAATTTTCTTCCTCATTTTTCCAACATTAGTTCCTATTTCGTGAATGTACAATTTTCCACGTTGAATTTCGATGTTGAAATTTTTTTTTTCTCAAATTTTTCCGAATTCGATTTTCAATCATTTTTTTTATATGAATTTTTCGTTTGGATTCCCCCATTTCGATCACAAAAAAGAAATTAAAATTTTTTTATTCAATGATTTCGATTTTCGCCAATTTTCAATTTTTAATTAAACAGAATCTTTGTTGCAACGATCTTCATATCAAATTGTAGTTTTTTTTTTTTCTAATAATTCTTCGTCTTTATTTTTCATTTGTACTTTGGATTTAACGACTGAAATATTGAATTAGCGTGGCATTAAAAAAGCCATAATGTTTATTTTCTTGTAATAATTATTCAGAATAGATATTTCATTCGCAAGTGTAATTTGGTTGAAGTTAAAGGGATGAGATCAATAAAGACGTTCTTTTCGTCAGAATGATCTTTTGACGCGGGCGATTTAGCCGCGATTAGTATATTCATGCGGTTTTACGGCGCATGTGAAGTCCTCGTCGTACGTACGCAGGTAAAACGTTTCACGCGTATTACATATCGTTTCCCGATTTCATTCTTTTTTTTCTTTTTTTTTTCTCACGCCACGGAGTAAACACTGGCACATAAATCATCGTCCGTCAAAAGAAAATAAAGAGTAACGATTTTCTTCTTTTTTTCAATATTTTTAGTCGACGTACGAGAAGAATTGTTTTTTATCAAGCCAATCGCGTTTTACGCCTGTACTACGCTGCATAAATATATAAAAATTGACATATATGTACGTGTCTTTGTGTAGGAGTGGGGGTAATGTAATTTTCCGAAATACTGACCTTTTTGACTTGAAAATGTTCTGATCTCAGTGTCTCGACGATCTCTTGGTCGGGTTTAACCTGTTGAGCAACCGAAGATCGAAAACCGTCGAGAACACCCTTGATCGTGAACTTCTTCATCTCGGTTCGTATCTCGATTTGATCGCACTTTATTCGCAAAATTCACATGTAACGTACAATGTTTTAAATTGTATTTTATTATCGGTGCGCGCGCTGCTTTTCCCGTCCACCCGGTTGACCAAAGTTTTTCTTGTTCTTTTGTGTTTTATTGAATTTATTATTATTTTGCTATATGAAATAAAACGAGAGGATGGCTGTCGCACGAAATATGGTTTTTTTTCGACTAGAATTTGACTAGTAAATGTACGGGCCACGAACCTGACTTTACGGCGCACACGTTTTTTCTTTCTATTGTTATAGATAATATATTCCGATCGGTAACACGTACGATATTGGTTTTACGATGATATACGACGAAAAAAACGCGTTTGTCACGCACAGAAAAAATTTCCCGCGGACATGTTCGCACATTTCTACTCCCCCCCTCCCCCTCCCGCCCCCCGCGCGATTGTGACAAATGTCACTTTTTTCTTTCTTCCTCTCTCTCTATCTCTCTCTCTCTCTTTATGTTCTCTTTATGTTATTTATGATTATAAAACGCCAAAGTGGAGAAGAGAGAAAGAGAACGAGAATGTGACGGTCGGGCGATCGACGAAAAAAAAAAATAATAAACGTCCCTCTACATTTTGCTTGTTATCGAAGTGTTTACGTCAGCTCGCGGTTACAAAACGTATGGCCATGCGAACGTGACATTAGAATATGTTTTATAACGTCCCTCCTCGCTCCCCGCCAATCCGTAACACGACAAATAATCACGACTCAGTTCTCCCGCACATACGAAGCTCACTCCGCCGCTCTGGCACAGCCTGTTTTGGTAGAGATGACAGCAATGCAGTGTTGTTTAATCGTGCCAGATCAATAACTGGCAACAGGCTCCGCGACTAACCAGCGGACACTTGTGAAGTAAAAATTTCAACGAGTACCACTTCCATGTCACGTCGCAAACCCTTTTCCGACAATTTTCCTATTGGTCCTTCGTTATCTTCGACCGCTCAAAAACCTCACAGATTTCTCTCACTTTCGAGATATTCGGCCAATCCAGAGCATTTACTGCAAATCCCGACCAATGAGGTTGAAGACATTTTACTGAGAATATAACCTCGAGTCGCTCGACAACGACACACTTGAAAATAGGGGCTTTGGGAAAATATTGCAATTCGAACAACCTCGCGTTGGCAATTTAAAATTTCTGCATCTATTTCCAATACTTTATTTGCATTTGATTGAGTTTAACATCGGTAAATTATATGGAGGGACTTGGTCTCGCGAAATCTGCGCACAAAGCGTATTTTTCGGTCGAAAGTATTTCACTTGAGATTCTTCGTTTTTTAGAACTGGAATTGATGGATTCGTGAAGATTTATTATTATTTTTGAAAAAAATTTCTTCGAGACAGTTCCGTGGGAAAAAAGATTCGCAGACTTCCATCTTCAGTTATCTGAGCACTATCTAGATATCTTGTCCTCGAGGCTCGAGGGAATAATTAACCAATCGCAGGATTTGTGCGTATTGTTGAACGAATCAGAGGCGGCACGAGTATAGGACGGTGTCAGGTAGGAAAACTGTAGATGAATCATTGAGCGTTGGTAATCATCTATTTGCAGTGCAAACGTATAGTCATTCAGTATTTTCTTTCCTCTTACTGCGAACACGTTGCCAGGTAAACTTTGTTGTTGTTCTTCTTAATCGACGTATCATCTGCTCGATGATGCTTTTTCAATATAATTTCATGCACAAAATAGGATCACAAAAATCAGAGATGGCTATGATCCGCAGGAGTGCCACAATATTTGAGAGGTTTATTAATCCTTATCGGAGAAAACTACCAAAATATGGTGAATTTTACTATTTATTCATTTCTTAAAAGATATCGATCGCGATTGTTTTTTACCCCCGAATGCAGAGTCTCATGAATTTTTCAAAAATATACAATTTAAGTGATTATTGATCGAGAAGATGTTGCTTCAATTGCAGGAACCGACGCTAACAAAATGTCTGAGAATTTAGACAATAAAATTGTTTGGATCGACATGGAAGTAAGTTTTTTCTACTACCTTTAATGTACGGCATTAAAAATAAACATAACTAGTGAAAATTCACACATTATTATTTTATTCATCCTTGAATTCATTTTTCATCCGTCGAAGTCACTTCGTCTAATTAACAAAGTGTAAAATTTACAAGTCGACAAACTTTATGCGCTTGAACATTTTATTTCAAAATTTCTATAAAAAATTGTTCAAAAATATTTCCAAGCTTACCGGCTTGGTTTTATCATTGAAATCAGTGCTGGAGACTACAAATTTACACAGCAATCATTATTACTTTGAAACATTATTTTTGTCAAAAAAAAATAAATTCTTATTTATAATCTTTATAAAATGCTTCCTTCGTACGAAACAGATGACCGGATTGGAGCTGGACACGTGTCATATTCTGGAAGTAGCTTGTTTAGTAACTGATTCAAAACTAAAAGTAATAAGCGATGAATTTAGTGTAGTAATTAATCAATCGGACGACGTGCTGGCGAATATGAACGCATGGTGCATAGAAAACCACCAAAAAGTAAGTTAGCAGCAAAATATTTCTATATTTTTATTTGAACCTTTCGTTGATACACAAAGTGTTTTTAAATAAATTAGTAAATCAAATTAACAAATAAATCTGTTTGAACTTCAATTGATTCTGTTTATTACTGAAAAATGAAAGAAAATACAGTCGATAAAATATTTTTTTACACCGTTACTCCTTATTTTGAGAAAGTAAAAATAATGCGGTTTTTGTTTTCCTGCAGACGGGACTGACGGAAGCTTGCAGAAATAGCAAAATATCTTTGAAAAGCGCAGAAGCAGATTTGCTCAAATTTGTTAAATCTTACGTGCCAAAACAAAAATGTCCATTAGCCGGTAATTCAATTTACATGGATAGAATGTTTTTGGCCAAGTACATGCCCTTGGTTAACGAATATTTACATTATAGAATCATTGATACTTCCAGTATAAAAGAATGCACCAGGTAAACATATTTCAGAATATTTCAAACTCCAGCTTTAAATTATAAGCGAATACAAAGTTGAAAATTGAATCATAATTTGAAAAATATTTTTCCAGGAGGTGGAATTACCAAGTGTACAAAAATGCGCCACGAAAAACATGCAAACATCGTGCAATTGACGACATTAAAGAAAGCATTAAAGAATTACAGTATTATAAGGACAATGCTTTCAAACTCAGTGATTTATGATTAGAGACGTAATAAATTGAATTTTATTCCCATATGAATGTTTCACATTCTTTTCCGACCCCTTTTACCTTTCTCACAAAAATTTATCACATTCAGTGCAATGTACAACTTTTCAATTGTACGGTATGCAAAAATTCGAATTTGTGAAATTCTCAACCATGCACTTCGAATTTTTCATCTGTTATTTTTTAACTTTTTATGTAATGTATGTGGAAGTCGAAAAAAAATTCAATTTTCGTAAATGAAACCTCAAAATGACATTTCGATGACAAGAATGAATGTGTTTTCGTATTGCCGCGAATATCTTGATAATATAAGATTTATATAAACAACTATCGAATGAAAATTTAGTTAATGAAAAATAAGGATAGCGCGAATTAATTTTTGAGGTGGACAACGTAACCTAACTTTTGCTTGATCGAGTGAAATCACGTGGCATCGATCAACTCCACGTGGCTCGAAGAGCTCGTGGCGATCGTGTCCGATAGGTTGACGGATGTGGAGGAGATGAGGTAAAAAAGGGAGATGAGAAATTGACCAATGAACGAGGCTTTAAAGAGACAGAAACATTCGCATCTCCTCCCTCTCGGAAGTGCAAGAAAAAAAATGAGAAAAAAAAAACAAGAAGCGCCACAAGTCTCGGGTATGCCAAACAATCCCCGGCAAGTGATTAGACTTTAATTTCTTCGTTAATCGCCAATCATTGTCAGTTGTCGCGTATCGATCAAAACTGCGATATTTCCTCGATGTTTATTTTAAAAAGTCAATCGCTTAGTTTGAAAAAATAGTCAATATAACGGTTTAAAAAAGAAAGAAAAACGAGATATAAAGAAGAGACTTTCACACAAACGAAAGAGCTCGTGTTTAAAAATAGGTGGATAACCCATATTGAGCTGTGTGCGTTGGAGTATCGTGCTCTCTCGGTGTGGCACTCTCCGTACAAGTGAGTTTTCAGCACCCGCACAACCTCGACGATTTAGCCCGTTACGCGGGTCATCACCAAAACTTTATTTATTTATTTTCAATTTTTTTTTTTTTACTTTCGTGCGTGTGTGGAAATATTGGCAGAGAACCGAGTAAAGGAGGAAAACATGGCCTCGAGAGTAGCTATGGCACAAGCTTTAGGCACAGATGGTAGTGATTTTAATCACAGACAAAAAATCGCATCGCAATATCAAATGAGGTGAGCAAACAATTGAAAAAAAAAAAAAAAAGAAAAAAAAACAAAAAAATACTTTTCAGTTCATCTTGATCAATCATCACGAATTTATCATCTTTTTTTCGTTTATCATAACTATATACGTGTGTCACTGACCAAAGCTGCCAACTAACAGCGCCAAAACGATGAATGAGAATTCTTTTTTCTCACTCTGCACTATGTTTTTTCGTCAATCTTTTATCCTTTCCCGTCTCACCCACGCTATTACAGCATTGTCAAATAATCCTAGATGTCATGATTTCTGCTAAGCTCTTATGACACAAAAATCTTCTATCTTTGTTACTATGTTGAAATCTGCATTGTTGTAATGCATCAAAATGTGAAATTTTTTTCAAATACTACCCTAAATTTTTCCAAATATCGATATTTCGTTTTTCAAGAAAAATCAAAAAATTGGCAAATTTAAGAAAGTAACAAATCACTCTCGTTGGGTTTCAACTATGCAAACCTTTGCAATATTAATTCTCGCTAACTTGTACTTTCTAAAACGTCTGTTCCATCATAATAATCGATGATAAAAAAATTAAAAATAGCTTTAAGAAGAAGAATTAAAATACAATTTTAATAACGCTGTTGTAGCGTCAAAAGCATGCATTTTTTCAACAGCAAATGTTTTTGTTTCAGCGCGATGAACAAGTCAAGACTGAATTGCTGTATATTTTTTCACTACGTACTGTTTTTTGTAATGTTAGCAAAATTATCAGCTGACATATTGGACCGTCTGGATATATTTATTTTGGAAATTGAAGAACTGCAAATACCTCAGGTAACAATGAGAATTAATTATATAAGATAATCAATAAAAACAAACAGCATTGTAACAAATAGAGCTTGTTTGATTTCCATGAGATTAATCGTTGGAATGATTTCAGCCACTATGGTGGGAATACATATGGTGCGTGAGTTTGCTGTTGTCTTTTCTGGGTTTATCAGCAATTAAGAAAAACAAGATAAAAACTTTGCAACGATACATGATCGGTATCGTTGTTTTGGGATTTGGGCCGTTATTATACGCCAGTATTTATTATGCGAGTAACGTCTGGACTTACTTGAGCGTCGGCGTGACGGAGGATGTTCACATGTGGCAGGTAAGAAAAATTTTCCTCCGGAGTAACGACCAAATCATCGGATAGCATTTTTTGCAAGATAATTTTTTGTGTAAAAAATTTGAGAAAGTTTCACCATCTAGTAATCGAGATATTCAGTGTTCAAAATCGCAACTTAAATACGAACAAAGACGATTTTTCAAAACAAATAACTCGATTTCTTGACGGTAAAACCTTCTCAAATTTTATCTACGGTTGGGTATCATTGTTAAGCAAATCTCCGTAATTCAATGCAACTTATATGCAATTTCTACATTCACAGAATATGCCCTACGGTCTTTTGTGGTATGGATTCATCCTGCTGGCTTTCCAGGTCCATTTTTTCTCGCTGCTATTCTCCTGGAAACTCCTTGTAGCCTGGAAAGCTAGAGGATCCACAAAAATAGATTAACACGACAAAAGCACAAATGTTATTAATATATGAAAGAAAAAGAAGAAAAAGAAAACTATCTGCGACTACGCTGTGATAGGAGAAATGGAGGAATTTGAAGGGACCAACAACTTGTGCCATCGGAAGACACTCCCATTGATGAGATTTTTAAATCGCTTCACAAATCTCACTTCGACCATTCTTCACGTCCCACAAATACAAGGATCATCCGTGTTTCCTACCGGACATTCGAATCCACATTTTTCGAAATAAATTCTATAAATGTTGATGATATTTTGTCATTTCACTTAAAAACGACAAAATCGGATAAAAGGGATTTTGACTTTATCGATTTTTCGTAAATGACTCGTTCCAAACTCGACATAATAAATTTTACGAAACAAAAGTGAAAATTTAATCATTATTTTCAATAAAAATTCATTATTTCGTTAAAAAGAATTATCGAAATCTGAAAATTCAATTAATTTGCATATACGAAAGCGCATTCAATTTCGACTTTATCGACCGAGTTACGTTGTAAAATTTCTCAGGCCCGTACATAGATGACGCATCGCGTAATGAGTGTTTTCAGTGTTTGGATGCAAAAAACAAAAAACTGTTTTTTCTTTTTATAATAATTTGTTGTTGAAGTTTTCCAAAGCGAGTCTCGCGAGAAGATTTCGAAAAGTTTCAACGCACACTCCGCCTGTGGAATCTTTTTTCAAGCCTTCGTTCCAAATGATATCAAAACTATTGCTCGGGAACACGACGCCTATGTTTTCAAATATCGATCGCATTTCGTCATACTCACGAACCTGGAAAGCAAAATTAACAAAAATTTTATAACCGCATGCAATTTATAAATTGACGCAACACATTCTCGGAATGATTGTCGATGGATTAGTACTCCCGTCGGAATGTACAAAATATCGACCGACATTTGCATTTTAACCTAGCATATTGCTAATTTTTTTATGGGTAGTATGAACCCTTCTCTGAATATGCACTTAGTTTTTCGTAAAAATCCGAGTTGCATTTTGGCCAGGAGAGATTATTTAAACAATGAAAACGCGGTTTTACCGCGTTTACTTTCCTGGAATGCATTTTATCAAAAAATGTTTCCTACAAAAGTTGTGCGTCGCGATGTCCCCGACAAAATAGGTCCTATAAAAAAATTACGTATCTTTGTTTGTTTAACCGTAAATTGCGAGTAAGCAATGGATTTTTTATTTCACTTTTTTAAAGTTTACTGTGCAATTAATAAACATATCGATTTCAAATGTAAACATCACGTGGGGAACTGTTTGCCCGAGATAGTCGTGCAAGATTTATCAATCTCCGTCGAATATTTTAGCAGCAATTCGCGTTCTTCGAAAAAAAAATACGTGCTCATAAAATCTTACCCAGCAGACCCACAACGTAGAAAAAAAATAGGGTGGTTCGAATTACCAAACATTTTGAGAAATTGATCGATAAAAGAAAAATCGTTAGTAAAAACCTTTGTTTTTCGCCAATTTACAAATTTTGCTTATAAACAAATAGCAATAACTCCTGAAATTATGAGCATAATTGAAAAATTCTTCAAGATTCTAAAGGGGCTTGACGGGACGCAGAGTTTAAAAAGAAAATAGCTCTAATATGTTAATTACAGCCCGAGATATGAACAATTTAGCGTTGAGCGGTATAATTATCGTTCTAATTAATATTTATAAAAAATTCAAATTCCACAACATTCGTAACATTTTTGTGCATCTTATTCAATATAATACTAACTTTTGCTATAATTAACCTCAGTGTTTATACGATGTTAACGCAATAATTGAAAAATTGAAATCTACAAAATTTTAAAATTTTATCAAATTCACGAAAATTACTGGAAATTTTTTTTTCAATTTGAAGCTGGGATTCGAGCCACCGCTCATTTTTTTCATTTGTGGACCTATTTTCAATTTTGTTGTTAGTCTTTTTCATTTATTGTCTTTTTTTAATAACATGAGAAATTATGAAGTAAAAAAAATGATGAAAAATAGAACTTTTCGCTTGGCCTCCCCTGGATAAATAATTTTTTAGAATTTAATACGGCCTACAACCTATTTCAATTCATGGGCTTCATTCCTGTGAAAGATTTATCAAAATTGGTTTAGTGGTTTCCGCGTGAAAAACGGTCAAACACAATTTTGCAATGGAGTTTTATATATATATAGAAGAATGCAATATTAAGTCGATCGAATATGTACCTTAAAAAAATCGTAATGACTGAGACCGAGTTGTGTAAAAATACTGGGCGATACGAGGGCCTTAACGGAAGTTTCATCACCCAAATGTTCTTTATCTGCTTTTGAACCGCTCTGGGGTATCACTGGCCAAGGTAAATCAGTTCTTTCGTTCGGAACTCCAGCAGTACGATTATTAATCGCTGAAAAAAAAATTGTCCAAAAAAAAGCGCCGTTACGCTTAAAAAACCGTTAAGCAAAAAAAATCCTCAATTATGACGGTTTTTTTTCGTATAATACCATTCGAAGAAGTGCAAGACTTGGAGTAGTTTTCAGCATATTCGGTGCAATAGGTATCGTCATGTGAATCGTTAGACTCAATCAAAACATCCACGACGCCCTCTACGGGCCCATAAACATTTTTCCCAAATGTCAGATAAACAAGTGATTCGTCGCGATTTTTAACTTTTCCCAATCGAGGTTGAGTACGTTTAAAAAAATCAGCGAGCCTCGAACTCGCTACAGTCATGGGATTCTGATTACACCATCGCATACAATTTGCCACTCTTTTGCCCGAAGTATCGCATTTTTTTTTCGCTTCTCCAAACGATGAATATTTGTCAAAGGGTGGCGTGTAACTGTAATTAAGTACACGATTGCGCATATTACGACAAATAATTTCATCGAATTCGAGGTTCAATTGATCAAACGTAATTGAAAATATATCCGAGTATCGAATTGCGCTCAAAGCGCACATAGCGCGTACAGCTCAGCGTGACGTATGTATTTATTTTAGGGGTTTGAGCACTGTTCGTATAATTCAGACCGCAGGGTATTATTTCATTGACGAATGTTTTTTGGTATGCGAAAAATGAAGAAGTATGGTTTTACTTAAGGTGATGGATCAGTCACCTCGCTTATTCACTTAGTGGTGAGAGAAATAGCTGCAATTATCGAATTCGAATATTTTTGACGCGGTTTGACCAATCAAAAAAAAACCCCTGTCGGCGTATTTTTGCCATTGTCTCGCGTCTGCTGACAGAGCCCTTTCGTCCTTTCGTGATAAGTCAAACGACATCGAAAAATTTGGATTTCAAAAATTCGAGATGAGGCTCCGTGACTGATCCGTCACCTTAATCGAGACAACTACTGTAGCCAAATGAATTTTATCGTGTACGCACTTTCTTTCAACTTGCTCGGATGGATAATAATCGTAATGGGTTTTCCGATACATTTTATGAACTTGGTCATCATGTTCGCTGACTGCTTCTTTCGGATTTATTAACTCTGAAACTCCATACTCTACGAAAACCTCAAAATTCTTATCAGGACTGACAACGTAATTAATTTTCATTCAGCATCAAATAATACATTGTGTACCAAGGAGGCGAAGTGGGACTGTTTGAAGTGCGCGGCGTTAGTGGTCGCGTTGTGCCTCCGAGGTGCACACTATACTTTATATGACATAACCACATTTCCAAGCTTTTTCGATTGGGTCTGCAGTACGAAAAGTAGGTTTTTGCGGGAACGAAAAGCAGCCCGCTCGAAAAAGCGTGGAAAACGTGCGTGGTTGTGTTATATAAAAACTTTTTCAGAGACTTGCTGTACCCCACCAAGTTTTAAATATAGTTTGACGAAAAAATAAAAATTCACAAATACATTTTGGTTATGGGAAAAATTCTTGAATTTCGCTTACGATGAGTGCATAGATAGAGCCTTACGTGTATCGACAACGAGAAACGGGAGAGTCTTGGCATCAATTAATGAAATATTGGTAAGTATTGCATATGTAAATATTTACTTTCATTTACATAAATAAATTGATAAAAAAAAAATATATATATATATATATATATGTAAACAAACCGTCGCGGATGAAATTTTTTCCGAAAGTTGTTTCGACTGGATCGCAGCCAGCAGGCAGATGAGGCGGCAAATAAACAGTTTTGCCGATTTCCTTGTTCCAGTAGGCATTTCTAACAGTGTCCCTCAGATCATGTACGACAGATTGAAAAGTTGATGGCACTGGCGGACGCAAGCAATCCTTGACCTTTGCAACAAAGTTACCAGGAATCCAGTAATTCGATATAAATCATTTTGTAATTTTTTTTTTTTTATATTATTTTTTTTTCCAAGTCATCAATCTCACTCCACTTGTTTCCAATATTTTCCTCTCGCGTCGAAACGTCGTACGATTTCTATCCACCTGACCGAAGCGGTCGTGTATGCCATAATAATTTTTTAAGGCCTCAACTTTATCCTGCAGTTTATAATCACGAAAACATTCTTTCACTTCTTTGCTTGAGGTTTTCTTTTTAAGATTCTCGAGAACGGTTTTCGCGCTATATGCCATGACGCTAAAATGAAAACTAAACAAATTGAGAAACAAAACATAAACGTTGCTTCGGCAGTTGTCACTTCGATTCGGAGGAGTTCGTCCTCCTCCTCTTTGAATACTTGGATATTCAATTTTTTCTATTATTCGGTGTTTCTCATCATTTTTTACTTTCGACTTCAAATCTCCATCGAATATAGAGAATGGATAATTATTTTTTAAACAAAATGATTGTCTTTCGCGAGGTCTTTCGTATACAATTCATAACCGTCACTGTTTAGAATTACGTGTAATTCAATATCGTACGCAGTTTTGCAACTTGGAATCAAAGAAATGAAATATTGTCCGAGAATCGCGAATCAAAGTAAGATTGTAATGAATGATATACGACGGGGCATTAATACACGTAACGTTATATCTTCATATCCTAGTGATATCGTAATATAAAGTTGTTTGATAGTTATAATTTGTTCTCCCACCACTTTTTCTTCTCTCTCTCTCTCTCTCTTCTTCCTTTCTTATTTAATTTAATTTTTCACAGTCTCAAACGTGAGCTGGACCCAATATGAGATTTTTTACATCTTTTAAACGGTTCTAACATTAGAACGTTATGAGCTCGCATCATGTTTCTATACGATGTCTAATATTTTGTTAGACATTTAATCATGGTACACGAAAAGGAAAGTTCCACATCGAATCTCGATTAAAATCTGCGATCCAAAGAATGGTTTTCGCTTGTTTATGATCTGACGAATTTTGTATCAAAACTTGTCAGATTAATAGCGCGCGCTTGAAGATCAGATTACTCGACATTTTCTTTCCATTATTCGTATACGTCTCAAAATCGGATCTTTTGAAAATTGATTGATGATAAGATTGTGCTTTTGCCTCATTTTTTTTTCTTACATTTTTCGTCCATTTCGATAAAAAAATCTCAATCAATTTACAACGATATTATTATTATTATTTTCTTTCTGATGCAAAAATGAATTTGCTGTTTTATTTTTCTTAAGAATTTTGCTCTCTTAATCGTCCCTGTAAATTCCTCGTCCTACACACTCATGGATGTCAATGCACATAGACGGCACAAAATATCAAATGTCACACGTAATGCCGATCGGAAATTAGTATAATCGCGAGACGAGACTATAGACGTACTACCGTATAATATTAAATTCCTCGTCGTCCAGAATCGATGATGAAATAATCTCGCCTTTCTACATACTTGTTCTTAAGTTTTTAAGTGATTTCTTTTTTTTTTTTTTTTTTGCATATTGGAGAAATTCAACAACCGTCGAATCTCGACAAATTGTTTTATACACATTGACACAAATCGTCGAAAAAATCGCGCGTCAATTTTCGCCTGAAATTGGTCCATATAGTGTTTATTTATCGTGTTAAAACCCGCGACACAATTAATCTCTCTTTTAATTTGTACGAATAAAAATAATGTACGAATTTCGTATTTTTCTTCCGATATGTTTTTTTATAGCGTTCAGCCGAGTATTTCAAGTATCGCAGTTCAATCTCTCGACTCCTTGACAATCGTTGAAAAAAAAAATAAGAAATTTGCATAAACGAGAATAACGCCACTCCGGCTGCTAAATGTTTATTTTTTTTGGCTCACTCCTCCGTACAAATATTTCAAGGGGGCGATTACTCTCGATTTTGATCGTTCGCGAGCTTGTCAGATTTAATAGCACGATTCGGGGTCGAATTTTAATCGCTCGGTTTTAGCTATTCTTTAAATTCAATATCCGTTCTCACTTTTATGTTTTCACTACAGGCCTTTCCAATTTTTAGCATCAATAAAAAAACACGATAATCTAATTAACTGAGAGTCTGAAAAAAAAATGTAATAAAAATCTCTTTGTTTTTTTGAGGTCAAATGTGTTCATTGAAATTGTTTCGTTCATTTAATCATTTGGTTGCTTTGAATACATTATTTAGTTGGATATAATCGTATGAATCAACAAAAATACTGTCGTTTTAGAGTTACCATTCCATCTGAAACAACAAAATATTTATTTCACCGGAATAAACTCATTTAGTCATCTCATGCAACTAAAACAATACTGGTCCTTTGAAATAAACGAAATTGTTGACTTGTTTTGTTGGTATAACGTTCATCATTTTGTTAACTGAACAGTGGTGCATTTTGATTAAATATAATTTGGTTGGATTAACTAAAATTTTACCAACTAAATATATTTATTTCAATCGACAAAATTTTTTTCTCAGTGCAAATATATAAAAGCCACGAGAATCAACAATCACTACCCAAATCACCTCGCTGCGAACCTACTCCAAGAAGAGAACATAAGGAGAAGAATGAAAAGACACAAACCGAAAGACCTAAGTGTTACAGATTCTAAAACGAAACTAACGACAAACCACGAACAGCTAAGAATCAAACACACCCAACAAAATTGCCGACTGTTTTAAATAATAACTATTAAAACTAAACAACTATTTTAATAACTATTTAAAAGGATAATGGGGTGAAAAAATGTGAGAAATAAGACAAAGTCTTTCTTTGGCACTCGTAATTCTATAATGAAAAAACAGGACATCTAGACATTCGAAAGAAAAATTGCGAAACGAAAAGACCTCGATCTTGATACCGTCCCTCGACGACTCTCGGCCCAGATTCGTTCCGTAGAATATTCCTCGAGTCAGATTCGCCCATATTCATGAAAGATTATGCTAATTTCACGACTGCTGTGAATCCATTCACGGTGAGTGAGATACTGCGATAGAAACGAAGGTCGAACACGTTGGTGAACGAAACTGTTCCAACAAATAAATGAGATGCTATTCTTTTTCTTTCTGAACTATTTCTTTCTCTCTTTTCGCATGAATACTAAATAATAAACATAAATTTGGATGGAGCATTCTCGACTTCTTCTCCCGTCACGTTCGAAAGTGATGGAAAAGAAATCTCTCATCGCGAGCACTTCAAATCATAGCTTCGTAATACAGAGAGAAAACAAAAGTAAAAATCATTTTAAATTAATATTAATTACATTATTATTACAGAAACTCGTTTGTTTTTCAATGAAAAAAAATTAAAAAATTGAAATGAAGAATAATTATTCGCTTTATGACTTTATCGCTTTTTCTCATCAGCATTTTATTTAGATATTCAAACATACAGCAGAATATTAATACGTACGAATGTTCCGTTATTAATATCCAGTAAATTAGAAGTTTCCTGACCTACGAGACGCGATCGCACATTTAAATTCCTATCATAACTTAATTAGATTCTTTAAGCCTTGATAAACTAGTTATAGGCATAGAAAATGTACATTATAATGACGTGGTGCTGCAAGAGAAGAAAGAAATTATACGGTTATTTATCATTTTGAATTGTAATTAAAATACTTAAATTTTTTTTTTGTTTCATAAAATACGAGACAAAATGTATTGAAACAAACTCTTGCAGTGACAACGATTTTTTTGCGATGGGGCTTATCGAAAATGAATAAATCGAAAAGATTTCGGTAATTTGGCAAAAGGATTTTTTATTTTTTGCAAATGTTTTTGTTTTATTGGCGAAAAATGAGGATTATTTTTAATATAACTCGCAGTTCTTACTTTTCATAGCTCCTATTTTTTTGAAAATGATATTTTGTCAAAATCTTTAGTTTGCTTTTATTGAAACATCACATATAAAGCGTTTTGAATTCTTATTGATAGATAAGCCTAATCTCCAAAATCGTGGTCACAGCGAAGGCATTTTTTTTAAGAACCCCACGAGAATGGTTACAATTCTGTTATTGCAACATTATTCGATAACGATTTTTTTTTTGGTGAATATGTCGAATCAGGACTCCAGCTCCAAACGGCTGTAATTTTTTTTCGAGCATTCGTTATCATTAAAAAATGATATCCCATGTAATATTAAGGAGGAGGAAAACCTCTAATATCACAAAAAAATTAAAAAACCTACTATAATAAGTTATATTCGAGCCCTGATTCGACATATTTACCTTTTTTTTATGTCACTTTTATGTCAAAGACAGTATCCTGAATGTGGCTTATAGCCTGAAAAATTTCAATGAATCTTGAATTAAACAACTTTCCGTATTGGTTACAACAGCACATAGAAAATCGTAATTACTAGATGAAAGGAGTGTAAAGTTTTGTTACAAATAATTTACAACAATATAGAGTTATAAAATGGAAGCCATAGATCACAGTGCTGAAAGACGGTGAATTATACCTCCAGCGTTACGAATATTAGCCTCGTCTTGAATACTTAACGTTTAGCAGAAATGCTCGTTTCTCTTGTCGTTTCTACGATTGCGCTCACCATTTAATATGTGTAACATCGTGGCTAATCGGATTTCTAGATAATGCTTTCGATAAGATCTGCAACGTATGCAAATACACATATAAGTGCATTCACGTAATTTATTTTTCCTCATACACGGTCTGTTTTACGATAATTTGACCTACATTTAATTACCATCCTATTGAGTTTCAACTTTATGATTGTTCTAAATGTTTATTTCTAGAATAGTTGTAAACAAATGTGTAGAATGCTGTAAAATTTATTTATTTCGAGATTTTAGTCTTTTCTAACAATAATCTGTTATTTTAATACAACATCGTCATAGTAGTACACAAAAACGTTAATTCCCATTTTCAGGTTTTTTCAATAAATTCAATGTATACGTCGCTGAAATTTTGATTTTTTTTTTTAAATGGAGAATCAACATTCGAGGACTTTAGAATGAACGGAGGATTGCTTCCTTTTATGAAAACTTGCTATGTTAAAGGCAAATCGAGAATAAGACGAGAAAAGTGATTTTGCAGTAAAACAACAGCCATTTTTGGTCAAAATTTGATTTTCCAAAAGTCCTTGCTCCAATCGGCAGTCCTTCATGAGCGAAATGTGCTTTGGAAATTTGAAGCCGATCGGTGAAATACTTTTCAAGACGCCCAACTCCGTAAAGTCATTGTTCTAATGAGACAGAGATGATTTTAAACCAAATGAAATGGGTGTATTATTTTTTATAACTTGAACTATAATCGGTAGATAAATTCGACTATAACGGTAAGAGGAATGTGAATAGTAGGCTAGGAAGTGAAAGAAAAAGAAAGGAAGAGATATTGTAAAGATAGAAGCAATAAAATAGAAGTCTATTAGTTGGCTGCGAGTACTTCGATCAAATACAGGCAAAAAGTAGCGTGAAAAGATTAGATCATTGGGGTCGTTTTTGTTCAATAATAAAAGTAATAGCAACAGAGCCACGCCTTTGGAGGTACATGCACAGTCCAGTTTCTTCTGAATTATATCGCTGTAGCCCTACTACGGAGATGCGATTGAAATTGCTCGTAAATAAATAGGATCGATGCTAAATACATTGGCAGAGCTTGCAATACGGTAGTAATAATAATAAAAATAATAACATTTCTTCTTGTGTTTCACCACGCCATCAGAACATACATCATTCTCGCGTATTTTCTCGCGTTCTCGACAGCTTATAACTTACAATTGTAAATAGCGAGTACACGATCTCCGGTCTTAGATTTAAGTGAAGCAAAGAGAAATACAGAGAGAGAGAGAGAGAGAGAGAGAAGACAAAGAAGGAAATGTTGAAAAATGTACTCAAATCGTTAGTGACTTCCAGAATATTTTATCGAAAGAATTAATAACTGTAAATCAATTGATTATTAGTAATGAATATGCATTAATATAATGTGCACTATATTGATTAGTTTTCTATAATATTTTATTTTCAATTGACAGTAACGATGTCAATATGGTTTGTGTGACGCTTTAGATCACTTTAGTCCTTTTTAGGTATCACGACATAATATCACAGTCAAAATATCACACGAAAGAATATGCATGGGGGTTGCGTCTCTGGCCTTCTATTTGTTTGGGTTTACTCGGCTATTTTCGTATAAAAATGCTTTGACCACAATGAAAATAATTAGATTTTTTCAACTGAAAATAATTAGATTTTGATATATTGTCGTGTGATCAAACGTCATGCAACCAATTATAAGTAGTTTTGCCAGATTTGCATCACAGTATTTTTTTTATCAACGTACCGGAATATTTATAACGATAGAGTAATGGAACAATCAACTGATAGATGTATAAGTTTCCAAGATGTCACATTTTAATCGAGATTTTTTGAAGAATAATCTTCAATTCATAACCGACTCAGCCAAATTCTATGCGGTGAATTCGTGGAAGATCTTTTGCAGAATGAAATAAGACGTGGTGCATAAAAATCGGTTCAAAAGCCCCGATTAAAACGTGCCATCAACAGCACACGTAATAAACGCATCTGCGATCCCTTCTGTAAATCGTTTACAGCGATTGTGCAACATGAGAACTTTCATAACGTATATATAATTTTTCTTCAGTGTATATATAGTTCTTCTTCAAAATACATCGCGAGTTAAATACGTCGTAAAGTTATAAAATATGCAAAATATGTAGTTTATTATCAGGATTTATCGAACGAAATTGTGAGTGGATCCTCGCTCATTT
This sequence comes from Campoletis raptor, assembly GCA_948107755.1. NCBI lineage: Eukaryota > Metazoa > Arthropoda > Insecta > Hymenoptera > Ichneumonidae > Campoletis > Campoletis raptor. Next base: position 16,215,769 of record OX403627.1, read on the forward strand.
CTATCCTGGCGTAATACCTGTTCCGTTGTCGAGGTAAAAGCATAGTAAAAAGGAGAAAAAAAAGAAGCGAATCCTTTCGATCCAAAGTAGGTTTCACCAGCTGTGATAGCGAAACCGTTCAAGCGCGAGTGCAACACGCAGTTGTTGCAATATTTTAAGAGCAATAGTCCAGGAATCGAGCGCGTATCATAATAAGATAGCGTTGGAGCATCCGAGTTACGTGGATGATCCAGTTTAGAAAGGAACGAGATGAAACGAATCCACATCGTATACACACTCGCTACGGATGCGCAAAGAAACGTGCGAGTTCAGAAGACTCCCCCTCGTTCGACTCTACAGACTTCACCAAAACTGATCTTCCTCGTGGAGCAGATAGATCGCAACATTCTGCAGGGAAAAGTCTTTATGCACTTTTCTTCTCGATGCACCGTTCAAAAGATATTGACGAAAAACCGAATTGGACCAATCCAGTGCTTCCGAAAGAGACCCACCCTCATGAGGGTGTGCCCGCTCAGCACCACGCCCCTTTTAACTCCGGACGCGCTCTTTTTGTCTATCATTAAAATCTCGTCAACGATGCATCAGAGAAGAAAATGGCCAAAGACTTTTGTTTGCCGAATTTAACAAATTAACTATTTTCCCTTTATGTTGGACAAAAGTTTTGGAACATCTTGTATTACGGCCGACTCATCTCTCACTTTCGACTTCGAAACACGAACGTTGAGCCTCTGCTCGAGGTCGTTCGTACTCCGTAGCCTTTTTTCTTCTCTTTCATCTCTCGATCTCTCATCCTTCTCGCCCGCTTCGTTTGACCCAAGTGACAGTTTTACGATCGACCAACACGATTACGGATACGGGTGAGCACTACGATCTCCTCATTCAGTTACATGTTCATATATATATTCATATTGAAATACACGCGTGTATAATACAGATATTGACTCAAATAATATTTATGCTCGTTATCTGAAATACGCATCCGTTATTCGTACACTTTCATTCGATCTCCAACTGGGGTAAGCGTCTTCATTCTCTGACATCGGACCAGTTCGCACTTCAATATTTTACATGCCATATGTTGAAATTTTGTTGGGACACCGATGAGTAGGCGATTGGTGTGTGACCTCATTGGTTTCACGTTCACACGCAGCACTGATTGCGTCCGTTACTTGGATGGGTGACTGCTTAACTTTAAAAAACGAGTTTTTTTCTTCTCGCCTTATTTCCACGTCAATATATCTACTGTTTTATAATTTCGCTATGTTACTCATGTTCAGCAAGTTAGAAGCTATTTTATTCGGCGGGCATGTCTAATTAGAATTCAGAAATTAGAATTCTTCGCTTTGTTCCACGAAAACGATGGTTTTACATCTGACAAATGATCGCGTACAGCCGTTGCCATTGTCGAAAAAAAATGCCATTGCGGCGAGCATGGCGGTGACCGCAATTTCTCAGATTCAGCTCATTTAATATAAAAAAAATGAAAAGTTCAGTTACTTATCAATGGAAGTGGTCTTTGATTGAAGGCTTTTTCATTAAAAATCGCAGTTTCCGCTTCAAACGTCCGCCATGTTTTCTTTGCAATTAATATTTTGCAAAATTCTTTGTTCAAAGACTGCGTTTGTTGATTTATCATAAAAATCGTGGTCATCGTAAAAAGCAACTATTTTTTCAGTTCCTCGTTGGAATGGCCATAATTCTGTAATTTCACCACATTTTATTACGAAATAATTATGGCCTTCGCAATGTTCTTTACAAAACACGCAATCGATTGTTAAAAAATAAAACCGTAATTCTTATGAAAAAAAAAAAAAAAAAAAAAAAAAAAAAATCGGAAAGATGCGGTTTTTTCAATTTTAAGCAGGCGTGACCCCTCAATTCGAATGTGCTTTCGTCGGAAATTGAAACGTTTATCAGACTTTTAAAAACACATTACGAAATAGTCAGAACAGTTTTTTTTCGACGCTATAATGGATAGAAAAAAGCACAATTCTCTAAAATGAGAACTCTTCGAGTGGCGAATTGATGAAAAAATCATTTTTTTCTCCTGTATTCAAAACATGGCACTATCATAAAAATGTCTCGTACATCTCAACAGTGAAAGATGAACACGTGAGGCTCAGGCTTTTCTCTAACGGTCTAACGATGCTCGTGTCAAGAGCCGGATGAATTTTTCTTGTGGCTTTTAACTCTTCTAATGCCAACGTGCAACTTCAACTTTAAGTTGTCAATAAAACTCCACTTTATAACACCGTATTTATGATGGATTTGTCATTTTTTTTTTACCGTCAGACATTTTATTAGATTTCTGGGTGTTTCTTGAGTTATTTGCGTGGTCGTCGTTCTCTTCATGTTGTTTTTATGTCCGAAGACCAATTAGATACAAACCGCTGCCAAGAGAGACAACATCGTCCGACCTTCTTACGTCACACGAGAGAAAAATATTCATAATAAACAATGATTACAAGTAAAAGACTCATCATTACTTTTGTGGCCTTTTTTAAACATTATTTAGAGAACTTTACACCGAGAAAAAATTTCTCCAGCCCGAAATTCATGTTCTGAAGCAAACTCCAGTACCGAAATCTTCAAAGTCAATAAAAATGATTAATATCTCCACTTCCAAATCCATTAAAAATTTCTTTTCATTCACCTCGCAAAATAAAAATCAATTTTTAAATAAATCATTTTCAATGATTTCTCATAGTTTCAATTCAAAATTTAATTTATCTCGACTCATTATGCAAATGAAGTAACTTTTTTTTATCGCTGCTTAATGATTTTGAGGATTTTAAAATTCTGAAAACGAGAATATCCCTTTTGGTCATGTTTAAAAAGCCAATCACGCCAAGTCTTGATATTTTCTAATTGTTAAAACCATGCGTCTGAACTTTACATTGAAAAATTAACGTTTTAACTAAATGTTAAAACGTAACGAAGGTTTGTAACTGACTTTATTTTGAGTCGAAGTACAGGTACATTAAAAAAAAAAAAAAAAAATACAAACACAACCTCTCACTTGTTCAGTGAAAACGAATGTTTCCCCATCGAGTGGTTGCAAAAATACGATAATTTGATCGATATTATTGTCGTTAGCCCCTTGACCTCAACATTTACGGAGGTTCAAGAATTCCAGAACTTTATGCGATGTGTCAGCGGTATGAACGACTCCTGGGGTTCACCCCATTCAACAAATTTTCTATGCTCGCGAAAGAAATAAAAATATATAATACTTGTGATTAAGTGCACGCAATCTCGCTTAATGCTCGAGTTATATGAGCCGAAGTGTGCGTCGTTGCACGCTCCATACATTCATCTTCGTGTATTTCAATCCGATGTACTTATTTCTGCCCCAAAAACAAAAAACGTAAAATTACTTAAATATTCGAAATCTATATGAACCATCGATTAAAACATAATTTCTTTTAACCTCCAAAACTCTATGTTAAGAAAATAACAATTCACTAATTTCGTTTACAAAGTCCTAAGCCTAAAAACGCTTATTAATTATTTTATACAAATCACGTTGCACGTTGCTTGAGAAAATGTTCATATATTCCGAAAGATTCCAGTAAAAATATCGCACGTTATAAAATGTGTACTAAATATTAAACGATTATGAATAACGACTATTAATATAGTTAAAAATAATGATTTTATAATTGCGACGTTTGAATGTTGAAATCAATATTTAAAATATACGGTAATAAAATAAAAGTAGACAATATAAAATAGACGAGTTAAAATCTTACGTCTATTTTACAACGATTTGTAAATATCTTATAACTATTTATATTATTAGATATACCAATAGATATGTTTTCAATAAGAATATAGATATACTTAACGACGAATGATAGAGCGAGAATACATCAGTAAAATATGTTGTAGTCGGGAAGAAGTATATAAGATGCCAGAGGGTTGTTAGGACAGCGAGTGCATGAACATTAAATATATACGTTCGTACAAACACACATTTACGAACAGACATATCTATCTATTTTTATTTAAACGAGGGTATATCTATATCTATATGTCTATTCGCGCGAATACTCTAATATTAAATAATACTACTGCCTTTAGGTATTATATATTGCTATATCCAAGTATCGTTTGGAACTCTCCCGTGTCTAATACTCACGTCCGATCGGCTCTGGCGAAGCTCTCATCACGCTTACGTAATAGCTGTCTGGGCAATCTCTTCTTCGGTATGCACCAGCGGAGTATAGTGATCGGCTAACCGCGGTTCAACCGGAAAAAAAAATAAAAGAATTGCAAACTTTGATTGCGCTCTCTTTTTGAACGAATCGAATCGCGATGTACGAATGGAGTAGCAATTATTCAGAGTAGTTCGGGCCAATCAATTTATTTCGTGTCTGCGAATAGCCTTTTAAGGATATTCTTCATATGACAAAACAATTGCAAATCGATTTTTAAGGCAAGAAAAATTGCAGACAAATGGAAACAAAGTTTCCTGCGTAGCAAATAATTGGAGTAAAGTGAAGACAACACTTATACCAGCAGTAAAAAATAAATATACTGCTGCAATGATGAGAAGTAATGACATCTGGGGATGGATTTTTTTTTTGTTATTAACAAAATAACGTCCATTCGTTGTCAACGATTTTTCTGGAGTCATTCAAGTACGGCAGTGCACATTTTTCACGACGTTTGACGGACTGAAAAAGAAAAGCAAGAAATACGCAGAAAAAATGTCATAAATGGCTTTTTTTCATGACGATTTATACTTGAACCCTGCAGTCAGAAAGTTAGACTTTCGGAATTTGTTGCTGTTTTTCTTACAACTTTTTAACAGTTCAGTATAAAGAATAAACTTCAGTGAAGTAACGTCATGAAGAATAATTTCATCCAATATAATAATAGTAAAAATAAAACAACAGCTTCGAATATTGAGAAAATGTATTACATTGAAAATAACTCTCTCTCTAGTGACCAATAACTGTGCGAGATCGTGTTGTAGGTTTGGAGAGTTCGAAGGGAACGAATCTGAGTTCCGAACCCACTCGCGTCAGTGGCACGGTCACCCATAATAAAACGCCGAGACGAGAATCGATGAAACGACCACCGTGTTGCGAGAAAGAGAAAGAGAGCGATCGTGAAACGATGCAATGTAAATCTTCCGACGTTTACAGACACACGGCTGTTATGGGATGCATTACGGTGAATGGAAGTTCGCTGTTCCGAGGCTTTTTTTTCTTAATCGTAACGTATATTCGATGCACCGATATAAATATAATAAGACGATATGGTCTCACGCTTATTGAACAACTTGACTTCAAACAGATTCAGAATTTATCGAGAAAAGAAAACGAAGATGTTCGCCAGTAATATTCGATATTAAAATACATACGTACGTGATACACAAGTAGTTACGAACATAGAAAGAACGTTTTTATTTTCTCTCTCACGAGATCATTCTAACGTAAGCCTCACTCCTCTCGCTCGAGTCTTCTTAATGTTTATTAGTCCATGTTTCGTACTTTTTTTTTATTATTCTCCTCGATAAATAGAGTACCTGTGTTCTTGTAAACTGCGACCGGGAAGTAACCAAACTTCTCAAACAATGTTAAGAGCTTCGAAACATTTTAATTTTTTCTAACTGCACAATTAATGTGTCACAATCGTTAAGAACTTTTGCCAGTTGATGACATCAATCAGAAATCATTGTAAAATATCGATTATCATATTAATATAATAAAGAACTTTAAAGCTTACTATTTCGATACTTACATTTTAGATGATTTTTAGCGTTAACATCCAAAACACCAAGGAATATTTACAGAAATATTTTTCTGGAATATTTACAGAAAAGAGTTATCAGCTTTTTATCGCGTAATCTTAAGGGGATCGTCTAGTGTTAGATCTAGTGTTAGTATTTATTTATTTATTTATTATGAATCATATACAAACAATAACTTTCAAACCAGTTTTTCTCAAAATACGATTTTTTCAAACTGCTGCCATGATATTTAAAAAACTAGTTGATTGATTCTGCTCAAATTGATACAGCATCTTTAGTACATATTTAACTACAAGTTGAACTAAAATAATTAAGATTGCTCCATCAGTTTTCTTTTTATCAGCTAAATAGATCCCAAAAAAAGTGCGAAAACTTGAATTTTTTCTTCTAAAGCGTAAAAAAAATATTTTCTGACATCCTGACTTTATTTTAGTTCAGTGTAGAGCCTCAAGTCTCACAATTGAAATGGCGTTTGGTTTTTTGATTCCAGATGAGAAGAACTATTAACTTCCAAAAATTCACAAAGTTCGTTCAAATGTTGATAAAAATGACATGCAATTTAGAATTTTTTTTATTCTAATGGTTTCTCAAAAAAAAATCCCCAAAAAAGTATTTAAAAAATGGCCTTCACATTGGACGGACCCCTTAAAGATACTGATCATGGAAATTCGGTAAGTTTCTCATAAAAACGGGTGTAAAAATGTGCAATTTTTGATAGCTTTCGATAGTTCGCACGGGGACGTAGGATCCATTTTGCATTTGATTTGCAGTTCGATGGCAGTGTCCTGGATGTGTTTTCGAAATGAATGAAAAAATTCGCAGAATAACACTTTGGCTGTTGTATAGAATTGATTTTTTCTTTTATTTTTCGTTCTTCGCTACGTTTATATACACTAGCTTGTTCTATCCCGATAAATGCATGGTTGTGCATGTGTTCATAGTCCATAAGACGTACTATGCAGGTTTGTACTTATCGATGAAGAGTTTTGCAGCTGGTGCACAGATAATAGAGTGCTGATTGAAGATAGAGCTCGACTCGCAACATGCTCTCATCTCACGTTGTGTGTTCTATTGCTTTTTTCATTCTTTTGCTCCTTTCTTTCGTTATGAGAAGACTTCCGTACCGCGAGCTCCACTCACTTTAGAGTTGAGTGAAGTAAGTGAGCGTATCTGCGAGGGTTACGGACGGTACTATGTCGTGTGTAGGTATGTTTGCGAACACAGACACTCGGCATGTATATTTATTTACAAAATATATGTCTGTGTGATCGCGAGGCTGCAAGGATCTCAAGACAACCTCTACAGTGACATATCTGTGAGTATACGTTGCAAGTCTTGTCGAGATCCACGCAGCCGAACCAACTCACAAACTTCCATCACAGTCATTTGTTAGTTAAGATAACCTTTAGTCCCTTTATCAAAGATGGCTCAACCATTTTATGTATTCTGTGAGCTTAAGACCTAGGACAATCGTCGAGCAGCACAGTTGCAGATTTGGTGGAACGATGAGAGCAGACTTTAGAAGACTGTTTGTTTTCAGATCCCGAAAGTAGTCCATACTGGAAAATCCAAAAGAAAACTACTATGCTTTTGCTTCCAATGAGCAAAAAGTTTCTGTCAATGACTCAAGAGATGTGTTTATTTTGAATGCATTTTCATAATTGCACATTTTTTAAATTCGATATAATTGCACAAAAATGTATGGAAATTAAGGACATACATTTCAGTTCCTTTTCGTCTGATGCATGCAATTCTTTTTTACTTGTGTTCATTCAACGATTAAAATGCACCACAGAGGCATAAGTTAACGCACCAAGTTCGACGACTGTGACCCCGAAGGAACGTATTTTAAAGTGGGTTACTTATATTACTACGTTTAATAAAAGACACGAGCCTCGTACAACACCGTTGAGCAAATATTTTGCATGCCCCGTTTCGGGAGAAAATATGGACGTCGCAAGAGAAAATGCTTTATCTCGAGGATCGTCAAAGAGTTGAGCACACATGTTCATATTTTAATAATGTAGGCGCCTATATGCATGTTCTTTTTTTTTTAACTTTTAGGTCACTTTTTATTGCTCTCTCTGCCAGAAATATTTGTTTATCCGGTTATAACGATTCTGGAGCAACAAACCAATAGCACTATAGACAACAAACGAAATGCAGAGTTCGTTCGAGTTTTTTTAAACTGTTTCCACAAATTTTCGTTATTATTTGATCGTTCGTCACAATTGTTCAGAATTTGATGTTTTTTTTTTTTTTTTTTTTTTGCATACAATCTCGTAATTACATTTTTTGATGATTACGGTAATTCGGAAATCATGAATTTTTAATAACACCTTCAAGTTGGATTAAAAAATATCGATAATTATGTTGAAAAATAAAAACTGTCTTCTAATTTCGTTAAATTTAAATTACAACTTTTTTACCAACCCCAGTAGTTCGCTAAACGAGATAGTTGACTACTCGCGACCTTAAAAGCCGCAAAACCGTTATGGAATTACTCATGACGAGAAATAGACAAGGCGAACGACAAAACTTTGAATAACAGACTGAACGAGAGAAATTCTATAGCGAAGGGGCGCATGCATCTTATATTTATATATAGAATATAACCGCAGGGCAAAGAAAATTACGACAATATATACGTTACAGAGACGTATAGATATATTTGTATAAATGTATCGAAGTAAATAATACTCCTGTCATAAATAAACTCGTGTCCGAAAGTAGAGTATTTACAGTCGTAGATTTTCTCGCAATATATCAATTCACGGGCAACTCCTCGTCGCGTGCGTATAAAATGTCTGTAATAACACTTTATTCAGTATCGTTGTTTTTCAAAATTCCAACTTATATCGCTGTAGGCTCCTTTTCACAATTCTTATTTTCTTATTTACTGCAAACAATTAAAGATTTTTTTTTTTTTTTTTTTTTTTTTAAAGAATTTAAAACAGAGATACAAAATCGCGAACTGTAACGAACTTTGCTCGCCACTTATGACGATTGACAATCATGGAATTTGAAAGTTTTCTAAAATTTCGATGACTATTCTTTGATCAAGATATTGGAATCCACATTACGACTTTTCTCTATTTTATCGATGAATTATCGGCCACTTAATTTTTTTTTTTCAGTTTGCTAATTGAAGATTCGGAATTATTTTATTAGGTCACGACGATTCGCTGTATTCAAGCTTTTACCAGAAAAGTAGAATCTCCTCATCACCCGTTGTGACCACCTGTGTTTATTTACGATTTTTAATTTTTCGTGAATTTCGAAAGTTCGATATTGATTTTCGCTAGATTTTCTCGTCTTCTGCCTTTGGAATAAATATTAGAATAATAATTCAGAACTATAGTCTCTAAGTCTACAAAAATTTGCAAGCCTTCAGCTTAATTCCCATTTCGTGAATGGGATGAACATTTTTCTTCGCTATATTCGAAGTGATTATGATGTTTTATAACGAATAATAATATCAGAATCACTCTTGATCTTTGTTTCTTTCGATAAGCATTTTATAAATTTCGTTAAATGTTTGATTTTTTACCCAACATTCGAAATGACGAAAAAAATCGCTCTTTTAAAGTTTTCCCGCAAACGTCAGTTAAAAAAAAAAATGACCCACGTTTTTGAGACTTTTTAAAATAGAAACTCATGAAAATATGTTACAAAAAAAAAAAAAACGCCAGAAATCAAAATATTATCACATCATCGGGTTTTATTTCATGGTCAACTTTATTCGTGTCTTTTTATTAATTCATAGTGATCTCTGATACGGAACAACTGCTCTTCCTACAAATATGTTTCTGTGTTTGTGTGTGTGTGTGTGTGTCAGTGTACGTTTGAGGCCGAATTCCGTCGCGTAACATTGTCCGATCGTTGCGATACCGTCTTAAGAAATTAGGCTCGTGATAGCGATCGTAATTCTGTCGTCTTTTCTCTTCTCATTCTCTTTCTCACAATAAAAATTTGAAGTAGTACGTATAGTACCTCTCGCGCCCTGGTGTATCACCTTTCCCCAGGAATGTCACGATCATCGCGTCGCGCCTCCATGATTATACTTCATCGCTATTGTCGGCAAGAGAAAAGATTCTTCGATCTTCGCAACAATATTTCTCGACACTCTTAAGAACATAAGTCATAGACTATACGATTTGAAATAATGTCTAAAGAGCTTCGATAGCAATTGCAAGGAATAATCTCTGTGATCGAACGTTTGGATCATTTCATCGAGATCAATTCGATATACTGACTACTTCATCGATATTATCGTTGATAATACATTCAACGTCGTTTTTTTTTTATTGCCTTAAAAAAAACAGATTCAAGTTAAATTTAAGAATTAAAGTAAAAGTATAAAATAACATATTTCTTTCATTTTTCAAAATCATCAACCGAATTATCGTTTAATTACACGGAAAAAAATGAACTGTGAATACTACTGAGATTTTCAATGAACTTTACAGTTTTTACCATCAGCAGTAACTCCACTAGAGTTAAGGTGACGAGAGAGATAGTTGCAATTTTCGAAATTGGATATTTCCGACACAGTTTCACCAATAAAAAAAGAGCCTTTTTTTTGATTAGTCAAACGACATCGAAGAATTTTTATTTCGAAAATTCGAGGTGACTGATCCATCATCTTAACACTTAAATTTGCATATTGTTTCAGGGAAATTTTCCGACATCATATATGACATAGTACAAGCCAGTGTAACGAATTTTTACAGTGTGAAAGCGTAAAAAGTAACGCGAAAAGTTAAATTTTTGTTTCACCCATTGTCCTTTTTACAAATTTCACATTGTGAAAAATGTTCATTCGTAGAAGACACTGTAATTTCTCATTTTTATCTAAAATAATTTTCTCAAAACCTTGCATATAATTTTTATATATTCTGATGACAATATTTGATGTATGCCCTCAAACTGTTTTTACCATCTACAATACGAGTAAATGCTACTGCGCAACATTTTTTTTTCTTAAGCGCTTTGCATATTATAGAGAGTGCATTGCAAATTTCACATTCCATACACAGTGGGTTTCTTTGTTTTTATTTGTAATTTCCACTTTGTATTTGGTTTACTGTGAACATTGAGTTTTTTACATATCGAATCAGTATTTATAATCGTTCGAAAAGCATATAAATCATTTAGTTCATGATTTTATAATGACATACGCAGTGAAAAACTTAATTTACAGTGTTGAACGGTATATATTTTGTCCAAAATTCAATAATTTCGAAATATTGCGGTTGAATTTTTACACATCATTTTTTTCCGTGTAGCAACCAACAGCATTAACCGGCCTGGTTAGTGACTTGGGCGATCGTGAAGGTCGAACATATACCGATGAAAACCAGTACTTCGATGAAAAACTTAGTGAAAGCATGACGAAGCTTACCGGTACAGATTTTCAGCAGTTTCCCTGTGCCGCCGTGTAAACGCGATACAGAAATGTGTTTACAAATGAGGTTTCGTAGAAAAATGTCAATTGTTAGTAAAATACGATGAAAACAATAGGGCGGAAAAATTAAATTAAATGAGATAAGTGAAACGTAATTACTCTAGAAATAATCATATCAAATAATACTATTTAAAAACAGTTGAAAGGTCGTTGCGAAATACTTGATTACTCTTCGCCTTGTTATTACAAAGGTTGAATAATATATTTTTGCATATCGTAGCCACTGATTGTTACCCCTCCAGGGAAAAAGCAGGACCACCATAATGAGTGTCAATTATGAATGACCTATACAATATTATTAGTTATGCGATTAGTGATAATACGATTAATTATTAAAAAATTATGAAAGAGCAAGCCCATAAAATGATTTTGAGCCTGAAGGCACACGACTCATCATCGTCGAACAAATCACGATGCATTGTTTTACATCTTAGGTTTTACTATCTCTTTTTAGTCCAGCTTCCCCAACACTATGGGTCAACTTTTATTATGAGAGTAATATGATTGCGTGCGGACCAGAATTTTCTTTCTCTGTCCCTCGAAATGATCGGCACACGCGAAACAAGACACATCCAGGTTTATACATAGTGTCTCAATTGTAAAAAAGTCACTTTGAAATTTTACGTCGTGTGATCCCCACTTTTTTTTTATAACAGCTTACGAGTCATTTTCGCAGTACCACAACTGTATTCTCCATTTCTCTATTCTTAAATAAGTATATAGGAAAGAATCTGTAATAGTCTGACACATATGGCTCATCCGAGAAATGTTTATTTCGAAAAAACTTTGTGGCTACTCTGTTCGCATAAACCAAAATAACTCAATTGTGAAGTATCTCTATTTTTAAATATGTCGTATCGGAATCATCTCTATTCCAATAAATCTGTCGTTTTAATACATTCAAAAACTCTTTATAGCGAAATATCTCTAATCGTAACATCCCTGTTCCGACATAACTCTGCTCGGACCCTCAAGGACTCAAATTTCTTGCACTTACGACTGAGACACCCTGTATATAACCATTCCGTTACATATAGATAGATCGTATTATCGTAACATAATATATATGGGTAATCATGTACACAAGTATAAATTTATAAATATAGCGTAAACTTGCACATATACAATTTTTTGTATATAAGTACATATTTATGAATATATGTATATGTATATGTATATTATAGTCTCGTGCAATCGAAATGTCAAGGCATCTCTCCCTCGTGGTGCACGAGTGAAAGGAGATCCAACAAAACTGCGAGAGCATCGTCTCTGCTCGTTTATGCCCATCATTTCCACAGTCGGTGGATATGTACACAATATCGCGCACGCATTAATAATTATTATTCCTCGGCATTGCCAGCATACCAGAAACGAAGCCCCAGGTGGCAGAATCGCGATACCGAGCAGAGCTAGAAAGAGAGATAGAAAGGGAAAGAGAGAAAAAAGTGTTTTTTTTTCTTTTTTCATTTCTTTTTCAGTATCAAAGCCCGAGGTGCTAGAAATCCGGTACCCACGCAGATTCCATTGAAAATAATGGACGATACGTGTGGCCAATTCCCCACTTTTGTTTCAACCTTATTATGCACACCCGAACAAAAGAAATTATCTGATTTGAACTTTTCTCGCATTCTGGATCCGAGAAAAAAAGCTGATTTCGGTATACAAATGTCAGGTTATTATTATTGTGGAGGGGGGGGGGGGGGGGGGGACAAAAAATTATCTTTGACAGAAATTCGAAAAAAAAATCGTTTTTTCCACCGGGGACCAATGTTTATATTCGTATCAATTGAAAAACATTAAATCGAGTTGTTTCGATCTCTTTAAAATTGATTCAATTTATGTGAAACAAATGTAATGACAGATTGAAACACTGCAAGAGAAAGAAAAAAACAATGAACAAAAATCAATCGAAAGAATGTGAAAATGTATGACACTTGCTACAGTTTTAATAGACGAGAATTTGATTTGATGTGAAACCGGAATAATTAGGAAATAACTTTTAGACCGTGAAACGAAAAAAATGGTATCCCACAAATGAAATTTCCCACAACCGATGGCATACTATTTATGAGATCAAAGGGCCAATGGGGTTTGTGTGCAATGTCGACGATATAATCATCACGCACAATTAAGTTCGTGTTTAATTGAGCATAAAAAAAAGAGCTGAAAGAGAGCAAAAAAGTGTTGTCTGTCAGATGATGAGAGGAAACTTTGAAGATTATGCTTGAGGATCATGGGATAGGGTTGTGAGATGGGCTCGTAGCTCGTTGTTTACAGTCAAGGATCAAGGTATATCGTAAAAAAGGAACAGATGCTCGCGCCTAAGTCGTATATCCGCACTTTACCTCGGTATAAAATAAACTCGGACTTTTAATTGACCGCAAGACGAAATGTTACTTTTCACGAGTCACAAACGTTGAGAAACAAAAAAATCGCACATATGTGTTTTCTCGTAGTCGTGATTCTTGAGATTATTTATCTCGTACACTCGAGCTTGAACGACCCTGTTGCGGGGTCTCAGGGAATGAACATATGGGAGAATCTCTTTATCGCGTCACCTAAACGCGGAAAAATCATTCCTCGTACACTTAAACACGCGTCGCACCGTATCTGCTACACCTCGACAATTCTCCCAGGCTCTTTCTAATTAAGCTCTCGCTAATGGGCACCGCTCATAACCATTTAACAGTGTACACAATTCTCAGCGTTATTCATTAGTACACATTCGCCACTGTACACATACAAAATCATGATCTTGTGTGTCTTGCCAGATGAATAGACCGAAACATTTGCTTATAGATGCGCTAAATGCTTTACGATACTGTTTTATTACAGTGAAATCTCTGTTCCTTATTTCTCAGGACTTTCTCCATTTGGAAAATGGATAAAACACTCAAATTTATTCATTTTCGAATAATTAATATCATACATTTATGCTAGAAAAATTGGTGACGCGTATTCCGATGGATATTGGATTAGTTGGCGATTACAAGGGCACTGGAGATCTTGGAGAACTAAAAAAACATAAAATCAGGATCCGATGCTCGGTGTACTTCAGTTTGATAGATCCCGATCGGCGTGCGTTGACACCCCCCTTCAAGTGCTGCCACTAATTTTTCTAACGTTTAGCTTATTGGGATCTGACAATGTGAAAAACTTCGTGAGACATCTCGTGTTAAATTTTGAACATGTGACACATACATGTCTAAATTCACCCCCGTCTGCGCCATACTGTCTTAGCCACGCCTCCGTGTCGGACCTCAATCGCAGTGTTGTCATCTCCCCACTGCGCCTATTACAGACCAGAAGTGGGGAAAATTTTCTGCTTGTTAAAGTTTTTTCGCTTCCAACTCTGTTTACCAGTGTCGCACTGGAAGAGCACCCCCTTCGTAAGAAATTAATAAAAATAGATTTCCTAAATTAACGCAATCCCTCATGGGTTTACTATTTTTATTTTTTCGATGATTTGGATCTAATACACTTATTTTTGAACTAACGTAAATGTACTTATCGGTAACTACATAAGATCGAATGAAGAAATTTTTTCTCGTAGCGTGTGTCAGATGAAATATTGAGATGGATAACGGCTTACGTCTTCACTACGTCTTTACATCATTTTTGTACCATGTCAGAGGCAAGAAATCTTAGTTGCTAATATCCCTGCGGGTTCCTTGGAGATAGAGATCCTCCGCTCATCGTTAAATCGTCTTTATTTCTCACCTCGGGGATCAAAAGCGCGTGAAACAGAAATATGCCTGCGTAAATGACGTGCTCACGTGGTAAGCAATCTTCTGTATGTACATAAAACTTGTTTTATTTATTATCCCAAAGATGACTTATAAGAAAAGATGGAAAATTATAACACCCATGATAATGAGTCACCTCAGTTTATAGTTAAACGGTTGCTCACTAAAATACGAAATTTCTTTATAAAACTGCACGTTCCTTGTAGACTTATTAGCTACGTCGTCGGAATTAAGAGGGAAAAAATGTATAATTGCGGCACGAGCATGCCAATTAAACTTCACTCTCGTTCAGTCCTCTCTCCAACGCAATAGTTGACGAGTGTTAAGGACAATTCGAGTACAAACTAGCTTCAAATATGTCACCCAGTGTGTTAAAAAAAAACCATCACGTGACGTGAGAGAGAGAAATAGAGCAAGTAGTGCTGCACGCGGATGGTTTGACGTTTGCGAAGAACTGGGGTCTCGTGTCGTTTTACTCTCTATATCGATGTGGAGATCGAAACAAAAATAAAATACTTCGACACTCTCTTTTTTTATCTTTCTGTTCTCAATGCCAAATCGAGAGTATCTTGCTGTCCTATCCAAATGCCATATACATTTAACCGTATATAGGGAGCTAATTTCTTAGAAATAATGTAATAATTGCTCTCATTAATTGCTCTTTGTCCCCCTCTATCTGGCGAACAACGAGGGAAAGATTAAAAGAAAGATGGAGGGGGAGATACGGGTTAGTTATAGATAAATACTTCGTGGGGGCGCTCGCGACTCGATTCCTAGAGGTTAACGCAATCTTCGTCTCATGGGAAATAACATTTATGTCCACGAGAAAATACCAATCACTAAGAAAACGGTTCTGTCTCTTTCTTTTTTTTTACTCTTTCCCTCTCAACATTCGGTTCACTCCAGAATTCAGATTAAGTGGTCCAGCGAGATTCCCAGGTGCTTCGTGCGTTTTGTTTTTTTTTTTGCACACGTTCGAATATAAATTCGATGTAACCGCTCCTTAAACATGTACACAACGTCCACCAAGGAATTATGCTAACAAGAAGGTGTTCACGAGAATTCAAGTGACAGTAAAACCTCAAATTCATGCACCGATTCAACGCTACCTTTCGAAAATAATTTAAAAAAAAACATGAACGTGCTCTTGAAGGAAATGTCTTACATTTACATTGAAGGAATATTTCTTGTATTTCATAATTTATTTCACGATTTCAATATCCATTTATTCTTTTATTTTGTTGTGACGATTTAATGAATTTCTATTGAACATGAGAATTGACAGATCAAGTTATTTAGAGAATTTATCAAATTTGTAAAGATTCGTTCAATATTTTTCATTTTTCTTCACTCTTCCTGTGAGACCCCCAAGAGTGTTGCTCACAGCCACTTTTTCCCGATGCATTACTGTAACATATTTGTACGAGAGCCGAAGGGATATGGAAAACTTGGCCAACACAGAAGGCTGTATTTTTTACTGAATTTTAGTTGGTAAGCACTATCAGAAACTCTGAAAAACCGTCTCCCACTCGGTGATTGAAACGTGAGTCGGTTCATGGCCATGGTCCAAGCATGTATTAGCAACAAATGATTGAACCCAAATGACAATCCCGCACCTATTGCTGATGGTTTGTGGCATCAAATATATGTAAACGACAATTGTACTTAAAATAATTGTAAAAAATATGTATACATTGCATAAATGATGGAAAAATGGTTTCAAAAAATGTTCAGTTGCTATTATTATTAGCTCAGATAATATTCTTGAGTGTACTTTTTCACAGTATCATTGACGATTGAAATTTTTTTTCTACAATGTAATTGAAATCTAATTTATCTGCCTCGTACGTCTTGTCATCGAACCGGAAATACTGGTCGTGCAGGATCTCTGCCGTTTACATCGTATAATCTTTTATAAATCTTTTTACCTCGAAGGTTCGCGAAAAAGAGGGAGCAAAGAGAGTGAGAAAGATATAAATGATTTCGAAAGAAAGAGAAAAAGAGGCAAAAAACATGAAAGAGTACAACCGTATGAGAGATCGCGCAAGAGTAAAAAGTATTGCGAGAGAAAAAGGAAAGAAACTTACCTGAGCCACTATAAACGTCAGGTGTGCTCTGTAATAGCATTTGTATACATGCACACGTGCTATCTGTCAACTCTCGTCCACGCCTTTACACACTTCATTATCGATCTATGTTTTACACCAAAGATGCGATCCAAACGTGAGAAAGATTATTAATAAGTATTTATCGCGGACAGGTTGATACAAAACTTTCGAGATTGACATTGAAGATAATCAACGCCACTGAGAAAATACCGTAAGCAACTTATTTATGCCCCTGTCTGGTAATGCCAACAGCAACAATAATTTCAGTGACAGGAATAGTGAGGAAAATTATTTTAACGTGAATATAAAAGTCGTTAACATTTGAGATGTCCAATTTATCAAAATGGACTTTAAAATGATGGAAATTTTGAAGAAAAAAATACTCGAAAAGTACGTTCGTCCACAAAATATATAATTCGACACGCGAAATGACAAAATAAAAAAATTAATAAAAAAAAACTTGGTCAAAAACCATCAGTGCTTCGCGTAGTTTGACATTTGCGTGAGCACCGGAACTTCTGACCTCTGGTGTCATGTTTTCCTATTTTTAATTTCTATTGTTCTAGTACAAAAGTTTCGTCGAGTCACCTTTGCTTGCTCTATGTTCGACCTCATTAATTAACACGTTCTTCGGGGACTTCATATGCACACACGACACTGAGAAATGAACCAGCGTCATAGAGTTTCTTCGCAAGCATCTTCACGACCTCGACGCCGGATATCGAGATTCTTCAACGGACCGAGTCGCTGTGCAGTCATCCAAGTTCATTGAGCTCATGTGTATTTGTACATACTTAACAACCGAAAAAAACGTTCCTTCAAAGCTATGTCGAACGTTTCGCAGCTCAACTCTTGCTGTGGAAAAGAGCGAAATACGCAGCACACTTAATAGATTTTTCTGCACGATATGCGAATTATATTCCACGCAAGACTCTGAACGAAATCACATACACATCGAATTTGGGTCATGGAGTACGTGAAATTGCCACGAGAACTCGCCGAGAGTTTCTTGTGGCACCGCATGTGCATGCACCTTACGAATTTCAACGCATTTTTGTAACGTGGTTAATGAAGAACTTCATTTTTGGTAAAAATGATGATGCGCGGTTTTGCTCCCATGGCAAGAAAAATGGAATCAATATGATTTTTCGTCGTAGAGTATGATGTGGTAAAGGTGCAACATAAAATTTATTAAGGTAAACGGCCCAGTTACTGATCCCTGGCGAACAGCGGTGTCGGATTTTTGCTAATCATTGACGCGTGATTATGGCTCAAATGAGGTTTAAGCACGTGCGTTAAAGCTTCCCAAATGAGATTTGCCCATCAATTAAGTGAAATATTTAAGGTTTATTCATTTAATAATGGTCTTAATATCGCTTCTCTGCTGCCGGGGTTCCTAACACTAGGGGAACACCCATGTCGTAGCTTGTGGCGCCTATGTATACCTGATTCATGACCCCCTTGACGCAGTTTGTGACCCCTACATATACCCGATTACACTACATCCCGGAATAATGAACGATTTTCTTGTCTTGGACATGTCATAATGCAGATCTGAGAAAATCCTACCTGCATCCGCCAATCTTTCAATAAATTTTGCTGAGTGTACCTCATGCTCCGTACTATTTTCTGCTTTTAAAACTTCTGTTAACGCTGCACCAATCGCGTTAATTCCAGCTCCCAGTTGATTCTGAGCAACATATTGGTAACTATCTTTCCTTATCGCCAGATGTGATAAGGCTGGCTTTATTTCTGGATTCAGTTTTGGTGCTTTTGTGGAAGGACAATTACCTATAGTAGGGTACTTCAACTGGAGTTCCTGCTTTTGATCTTTTGGCAAACCATTTTGTAATATTTTTGACCATCGTTCAGCTACTGCCAAATGAATATCAGGACCAGGTTTTTCATATTTAGATGGATCCACCCCCAGTAACCCTAATGTTGTCTCACCAAGAACCGGATTTGCTTGTTCCTGACTCTCAGTTTGTTTCACCAGTTTATCTGCATGAAGACTAGGACTTGACGGATCTTTCTCATCATCCTCTCTGTCTACTCTTTTGTCCGCTATTTGTGATTCATGCGTTTTTTCGACTGACCTTCGACTGGAGTGGGATGTTTCTCGCAGATAACGCTCACCACTCTTTTCATCGGAATTGCAAGACGACGATCTTCGTTGATTCCTTGAAAATGAACCTCTACGACTGAAATGTGACGTTCGTCTGTATTTACCAGCGATACGCTCGCCATTTTCTTTGTCGTAATCGCTCACATCGTCTTTTCTTGATCGTCTCCGCGATCTTGACCGTCCATCTCGAGGACGATATCGTCTATATTCTTCTTCCAAGCGTCGTAATTTCTCTAGAAATGGATCCCTTCTATCTCTTGAACTCCCTGATAATTCTTCCGATGATGAACTCATCTTTTTTCCTCTTTAAATTTAGTCCAAACTTTAAATTTTTTACCACAAATTATTTTGACGACTGTCACGGATCGCACAAAACAACGTAATGACGTTATGAAGGAGCAGTGCTGCCTCTGTGGCCGCAGCGGCGAATTTTGAATGAATTAAAAATTTGTGGCGGATCGAGCAACTGCCGTTACTACTATTGATCTATTCGGACAAGACGCCTAGCATAATCACGATCGAACATCACTTAAGGTAAGTTCGTTTGATTGTACAATTTTTAGGCGTAGAAAACTTCCTTTTCTCGTTATTATTAGGAGTTTTGCAACATACAGCGAAGTGTCCTTAAAAATTGCATTTACAAAATTTTGCGTTCTCTTTGCTGGACAAGTTTGCGCATCGCTATGTTTAGGCCGACCGCAACGTGAACATTTACATGAAAAATTTATCTTATTGACTGGAGTTAACAACGGCACAGTGGCATTCATCGTAGTCGCGTTACTGGAATCCATAACCTTCGATTGGTTGGATATTTGCTCGTGAACTCGGCATAGGTTTGTAATGTCTTCTAGCGTGTGTTCTTTTTCAAGAATTTTTTTCTTTAAATCTGTCAGTGCCCAGCTGTCGATAATCTTGTCCTTTATGTTAATTTCTAATGCCTCGATTTCATTTCCCCGAATGAGTAACGTTTTGCTTGATTTCTAACTTTAACTAAGTACGAACTTATTAAAACCTTCTCCTTCGTCAGGCTTCAGATTTCTAAAAGCGTGTCGTTCAAAAGTAGAGTTTTGATTTGGAGAAAAATGCTCTGTCAATTTTGTGGTGAGAATCGTAAAAACGTCGTTATTGTTGGTTGACTCCACAACAGCCCCTGGTAAATCATACGCGACATCTTGTAATTGTGTGCCGCCTAGATGTAAGAGTTGATTACGTTTTTTCGCCTTTTCGGTTATGCCTTCTACGTCAAGATACAAATTAACCGATCTAAGCCATCTCTCCCATTCTGTTCTAATGAGAGCTTTATCAATATTTTCACACAAGAATGGTGGTATCCCTGTTTTCTCGCTCATTTTGTTTTCTCTCTCTCTCTTTTTTTTTTTTTAAGTTTCAGTTTTTTTAAGTTCACAGCCAGGATTTCCTAATGCGGCTCTCAGCCCACGATGTCGAGTGAGTGCAGCACTCGTTCTCGATTTGGTGCTCTCAACCCTCGATCTTATCAACGAGGTTTTTCTTTGCTGGATAACAGTTCGAAATCCTCGTCGCCAATTGTGGTGCCCACAATTATGGTTATTATTCCGTATGCTTGATCGGGTGTAACTATAGAACCAAACTCGGATTTACAAACTTTGTAGACTTTATTAACCAACAAAAATGTACTATCGATACACAACCGCAATCCAGTCCAAAAGTCTAATCTAAAAGTTAATCTAAAAATATATGACGACCGTCTCCTCGCGCTCGCCGCTCGTCATATATTTCCTTTTCAATCATTCCTGCTCAGTGGCGACATCCGCGGCTGGCTCCGAGTCACATCCTGCTAGTCGCCACAGAACATATATTCCAAATTTGGTTAAGCAATTTTTTGCCGTTTCCGTAAACATTCTGCATGAAAAAATCGTGAACATCAGCTAATCACGGTCAAACGCACAACGACTCCAGGCTTTTTGCCCGTGCGGGCACTCGGGAGTTAAAACAGTGATTACAGCAAATTCTCGACATTCAACAGTTTTTGAAAACGCAGTCATCGACTTTTTAGGTTACCGAGAAATATTAACACTTCTTCAAATTCACCCAATCAAGCGAACGTTTTCAATTTTTGCTTACCGTGAAAATTGGATTTGACATTTTGTTCGATCTTAATTTCAAGTCCAATTAGGAACGTTATACCTGAAACGTGAATACCTTACGCAATATTTCGCAGGAATTTCTGCACAGTGTTTTAATTTCAAGTTACAAGGAAAAAAGATTTTTACGATATGATTGACGCGAATGATTTAATTTATAGCGTTTGTGGGTTATGTTCCAAAGTACAAATTTAATACCATAATGGCCAACGTGTCGATGCAGACATTGAATTCATAACCATTTTACCAATTCGCACGATAAAGTATCGGTGGTTTGATTTATGGCGTAAATCATGAGAAACGTTCGACTAGTTGGTTCAATAATATATCAAGAGTGTGGAATCGTGATCGAATGTATCCAAACGGTGCACATAGACATAGATATACATGTTTAGAACGTCGTATAACATCATTTACAATTAATCGATCGTGATAGACGTCGTAGTCGATTGCCAATCGATACCGACAATTAGCGCGCGTGCGAGTTCATTACCGAGATAAGGGTCTATCGTAGTATTGCCTTCTCATATTACTCTGCTCGAGTGAGAGGTGTGTCTGTAATTGCATGGCGATGACTATAATGTACGCTGCTTCGGTTTTATAAGTAGCAAAAGGATGGCTGCAAAAAAAAAAAAAAAACAAGAAAAAAATCGTAACAACACATATTACGATAGTCAAGTATGATAGGACTGATTAGGTCGCAGTTCCGCAGTTTCAAATATAAAATAACACAAACCACACAATCCTTCGGTTATAATTGCCTGCGGTTTCGGTTAGAAAGAATCTCGGATAGAGCACCTGTGAGCAAATGCGGATAATAAATACTCAGTCAAATTATTTCATTGTGATGCAAGAAGATTAGGGCAAAGTAGAAACTTAATTATGACATTGATTCGAATGGATTTGGGTCATCATTTTTTTCATTTTTCGTTTTCTTGAATGCACATACCCTTGCGAGGATTTAGGAACTCACTGACTTCAATGTTGCTGCGAGTCTCTTTACAACATTGTCCAGCAATGAACGATCATTTGGGAACATTTTATGGTCAAAAAGTCAGACACGATGAATTAAATTTCAACGACTTAAGCCGGAGGAATACAAGCGTTCAAAAAACCGCGATATAAATATGAGTTAGCTCAGAAAATAATACTTGTTTATAAAAATGCATGCAGTCATTTTGATGACATTAAGAATGCAGTAGGCTGGAAGTAAATCTGAGTAAATGTATCATGCAAAATCGTAGTTATCTTGATTTCTTCTGCGTCATCTTTAAAACTTCAAATATCTTGTTCCTTTCGGTAAAAAATAGTCCAATGAAAAAGATTCTACGTACCTGTCCATATCTCCAGTTCTTCCTACGTAATAATCGAGCTACATTTTCGTTTCGATGCTGCAACAATTCTCGAGGCCGAGAAATAGCAACTGCTGTAAACTCAAGCGGGGTCTCATCGTTCACGAAACATTTCCGTAATTCGATATTGAGCCATGAGAAATGGGCGGTTTTGTGCACGGACAAAGAGAGAGTTTTATACAGAGCGAATGCATGTACGGTGTACATCGATATACACATAAAAATATATATAACAGACGCGCTGCCCTCTGGTGATCTTTCGCTAGTACCAATATAATCTGACGTTACGAGAGAGCTCGATTATCAAAGATTGTACATCGCGAGATCTGTTCAACAACGTATAGATAACCAGGGGAGAGTCTACCCATACACACGAAGAAAAAAAAGGAGCTACACGAACATTTCACGTTGCTCTTCTTTGCGTGAAATATTCGACTCACTTCAAATATCTTCATCAAGATTTCGACATAGTTATATAATAATAATAAATTTGTTGTAAATTAGTTTTATGTAATGGTTGAAATAATGAAACTCGACAGCATGCACTCCAAAAACATTTGACTAAAAATGTGTTCGGAACTGAAAAGAAATAGGAATTCAATTCGAAGATCACTTTTTTTTTGTATATCTGTAATTAGTTTTATTGTCACACGAAAAACTGACAAAGTATATATTATATAATAATAGTAACTGACAACAAATTCCCTTTCGTAGTGGGGATTTATCATAAAATCTCGAAAGCGCGAAGAACGGTAAAGCTGGAAAAACATATTCCAAAGTTGGTCTAAAGGTTGGATGGGTCACGTGTCAAGAAGAACATTGATGTCTATGTTTCGAGGACGAGATGTCGAACGTAAAGGTATCGGTTCATTAATTTTCGTAGGTGTATGAATACTGGATTCTTGGTCAGAATTCGGTGGCGTTAGAGCGTTCGTTCTGCCACTACCAGGGGGCGCTTCCACGCCGGAAGCTGGAAGCAGAGAGTCCGTAGGTGGCGCTGCTGCTTGATTCTTCTTCATGTTCCCAGCTGTCCCATCGTGACGATCAAATCCTTCGATTCCAGCGATGGAACAACACTTTTTGTAATGAGTTCTCATGTTACTGCTTTGAGAAAATCTCAACGAACAGTTTGGACAGGAATATGGTTTGGTACCCGTATGATAATTCAAATGAGTTTTCAAATGATGTTTTTTTGTAAATGCTTTTGAACAAAGCGTACATTGATAAGGCTTCAGACCCGAATGAAGGCGCGTGTGTAACGTCATGTTCGATCTGTCAGCAAATGCTTTGTGACATATTTGACATTGATACGGACGTTCACCCGAATGCGTGCGCAAATGTTGTTTCAATAACATCTTTCGGGAAAATGCCTTGCCACATTGATCACACTGATGTGGCTTTACACCGGTGTGGATACGCACGTGCATGTTATAAGCTACTCGCTGATTGAAACTCTTGCCGCACTCCGAACACCCGTACTCTTTACGATTACGATGAATCTTCATGTGAGAACTTAAATAACCACGGTCGTTGAAGTACTTGCCACATTCGGGACATGTTGCCGCAAATTCTCTTGTACCTTCGTGCACGCTACGATGATACTTGTAATTCCGCAACTGTGAAAATTCCTTGCCGCAATCCGTGCAACGAAATGGTTTCTCACCTGAATGTGTACGCCCATGAACCTATGGATTATAAGACAAAATACTAAATTTTTCTTTATAGAACATTTTTTATAAAGGAAACATGACAGGAGAGGAATTCGGGCAGATCATGGAGGTTGAAGGGTTAAGATTTAAAAAAAACACACGCACGTGCGTATATTAATTTTTTTTTCGGGTAATCGATGCTTTTATGTTTATCAAATGATCACGTGCGTATTTTAGATTAACTACATAACTTGGACGAACATTCGATGATTTTTTTGAAAACACAATGTGTTGAAATAACAAAGTCATAACTTTTCGAGCCGTAGTCCTGCAAAAAAAACTGCTCTCGACAAAGCAACCTAAATTTGACAAAAACCTGTCACATAATATTCTTCGTTTTCTTTTTTTCATTTTATAAATGCTAGATCTGAAAAATCATGAACATTCCAAGAGCAATTTTTTTTTAGTCCTCAGCAGAATAACTCTGTTGTTTCAATAGATTTTATAACGAAAATATTCATGAATTACTCTTCGAAACATACTTTATTAAATAAGTAATTAATTGGTCAATAGTTTTCGTGAAAAAGAAAAGTCAAAAGGACACTTTTTGAAAAAAGATTTCAATAGAAAAGTTATGATTTTTCGCTATTGTCGATTTTGAATCTACATCTTTTTAAATATCTACTTTTCGATATCATATTCGATCAGAATTTGAAGCTGAAAAAAATTGTCCGAAGATTTTGCGTTAATGATCGAAAATGCCTTGAAACAATTTTTTTAAATGTTACAATAATTGAGTGAGTTCATAATCCAAACCGTTAGGAAAAACGCAAATTCGGGTTTGCTTAAATAAGTAGACATTTTTTTTTCAATATGGTGTAAAAATCGAAAAAAATATGTATTTGTAAATAAAGCAATGAATACGAGTTTTTCATGCACGAAGGTATGTATCGGTTATGTCGAAGGTAAAATTGAAATATATTTGTCGGATGAATCATTGGATCTTTAGTGAATTCTCAAATTATGTGGATCCTTCATTCTCTCGATTTCACGAATTCCCGAAGAGACTAAAATATTTGAAATTTCAAAGCACGTCCCGCTTCGATCATAATGTACGACGTGAGAGTCTAAGACGTCATTGCCCTCTCCGAATGAAGAAAAGTACAGTATTTTGACTCTATTTTAACATTTTGGACGTGTTAACGCAGCCAATGAATATGGGACGCTCAACGTGTGGAATTTTCGTGTTTTAAAGCCTTTTACACGATACCTGTTTGGCGTTACAAAATTTTGACTCTATTGTTGAAGACTTCGTGACTACAGTTTGGAATACGAATTCGTATTTTATTTTCCCACCAATGGTCAATTTCAAGGTACGCTTGTGATCAATTATTAACATTATTAACCACAAGTGGTGAATCGACTCATCTGTTATTTCAATTTCTAGATAAATCGTACAAAGTTCGTACACATTTCATTTGAAAAATTCGTGTAGAAATGAATAAATTTCAAAATCACAACTATACAACTTTGACTAATCGCACAAATAAAAATTTCTACCTTTAAAAAGAACAGCATGAAACTGCAAAAATGTTCATATATGAATTTTGATTAAATTATCATATAATTCGAGAAGAGTCAGCAAGTGCGGTCAAAGTTGAAGGCAAATGTTACCAATTCGTAAATGAATTGTTTATATGAATATAACAAATAAATAATTACCTTGAGAGATGCTCGAGTGACAAAAGTTTTTCCACATTGTTCGCATTTGTGATCCTCGGTGTTTCCAATGCTATCATCCGGTGAGATTCTTTCATCGCCATCTCCATTCAAGCGAAGGTCATCACTGGGTGGATCATCAGCGACAGAATCATGGATTACAGGCTCGTTGTTGTTATCGTCGCTTTGTACAATTGCATGGGAAATGGAGAAGTTTGTTTTGTTATGAAAATCCAAAGAATCTTCGAGTTTTGGTTCCATCTCTTGAATCCCGAGTGGTGAAGATTCTGAAGTATCTTTATCGACGAAAAATGATTCACGAGCTATGGAATCATCGATGGTACGTATAGAATCGCAGAGTCGACTTATTGGATGAGAAAGTTCGATTCTAGTCGACGTTTGAAGATTGCATGTCGGAGGATCGTTGATAATTTGCTTGTTAGAATTTGCCTTAGGTGAGATCGCGTGTTGAGAAATTCTGACGTGTGTTTGTTCGTGATTCGAATTGATATTTGAAATGTCGTTGTTTTGTTGAGGACGCGATCGATCTTGAAGAATATTAACAAGAGTACTCGATTTTTCTATCGATCGAACAGCTTCGTTCGAAATAACTTTCGATGGAAACTGTTCCATGCAAAAATTTGTTGTAGGAGAAAAAATGGTTGATTTTTTGTAATGTTTTTCATCATAAAAATTCGGACTGCGCGGTTGCTTCGAATAATCCATGCCTTCCTCAATACTCGAGGGAAACCCTCCCGGCACTTTAGGAACTTGAAAACCATAACTTGCTCCCGTAGAATCCGTGACTGTATTTCCCACCAAATTCGGATGCAAAGTTCTATCCTGACTGTCCGCGTAGATCGCCCTCGTTGGCGAAAATGTGCGAATACGTGTTTCATTCGAAAGTACCGGATCGTTCCAGTCTGGACGAGATGACAGCTCGATGCTTTCGTTCTGATAACAAAATAGAAGTCGAAATTTCTTTAAATGTTCTTGCATTTTATTATTGCAAAATTTAATTTGAGAGATGTTATTATACTTTTATTGATGAGTTAGCTTTTCTTATTAATTATCAGCTCGATTTTTTCACAATCGAAACTTTGGTTCCTCTCAGTTTGCAAATTTCGAAAAGTTGCTGAAGAAATGTTTAAAAAAATGTTTTTTTTTTTTTTTTTTTTTTTTAAAGTAAAATGACGAAACAATGTTTTTCACACATTCAGATTTTTTTTAAATTCAAATTCAACTTAACGATCCTATACACATTTTTTCGTTTTCTCAACGGATAATAACCGTAATTGTCCAAAAATTGGGTTGTCCGGCACTACCCGACTCTTCCCTAAGTTAAATTTGCTTGAATTTTCGTTATTTGATTATAACCTTTTGACATGATTATTATATTATCATAAGTATTATAATAATTGTTCCTTCTATTAACAGATTACAACGATTCATATTGTTTTAACCATTTATCAATGATCCATTCAACATATAGTACCAAGAAGCTCGGCATTGGTTGTCGAAGCAATATTTTGAAAATCAAAAAACTTTAAAGAAATATATAACGACGACGTAAGTGCCATCATGATTCAAAGGGTAAAAGCTAACTGATTGATACTTTGTAAATCGTTAAATACTTAAATTCTTTACTATAAATGCATACATGTATAAAGAATTCGTGAGGTAAGTTCCTTGGAAGACGATAAATTGATCATAAACAAAAGAAAAAAAAATACAAAAAACAGAATTCATTTGCGGCCAAATATTTTGTTTGAATCATGCAGCTTTATCTATCAAAAGTAACGGTAGCTGTATTCTACAATGGCGATGCGGTTCCTTTCTATTTCCTGGAACATAAAATTATCCGTAAAATTGACTTTGACGAGACTTGGAGAAGAATTTAAAATTTCTTCGAGCACCGTACGATCTCTTTTTGTTGCACCATTTTTTTTTGCACGACAGCTCAAGAAGAGATGAAAAGAGAAAAAGTGCGAGGCGTTCCCAGCAAGAATTACTTGAAGCCTATCATCGAAATTCCCTGCTATATCATTGGCAGCAGGTGGTAGTTTATTAGACGCTCCCGTCAGAGGGCGCTCTCGTGGCGTGACGAGAAGCGATTGAGCAAAATGTCAAGGTATTATTACCGGAGCCGTTGGTACTAATTTGGACCAGCCAGTCAATTTCGTCCACGTGACTTGTTCGGAATTTTGTAATTTATTTTGACATATTGCCACGGAGTATTATTCGTTTTGACCAATTATAAATTTAGATTTAAATGCTTTTGAAAACAGATTGAAATGAAGATGTCGTTTCATGTGATAAAATTTATGACACATATCAATTGATGGCAACTTAAGGCCGAAAAGTTTCTGATGTTTATAAAACAAAGATAAAGAGTCTTCAATGACGAATGCATACAAATTTGCATCTGCAGAGAAATATTTACGTTTGATATGATCGAGGCACAGGATAAGCGATGAAAAAAAGAAGAGCAGCGGCGAACCTTTCTCCCGTGCAAAAGTGGCGGTTACTTTATCCCCGCCCATGTACTATTCTTTGGAAATAGGGTCGTTCGAGGAAACTCTTTCGTTCTATCGTTGTATTTCGCTCGGGCGAAGATACACAATGGAGCAGAGCGGAGATAACGGGTTTAAAGTTTGTTGCATAGTATCGTGAATATAGTTTTGAGAATGAGAGAGGAGAGAGAGACAAACAGAGACAGAAAATAAGAGGAAAAAAAACTACGCAGGAAAAGAACACGAGTTTGGTCCAGTTTCTGAGGTTAGAAGCGATAGCTGCAGCTTTTGAGCAGATGCTGCTGGAGGGCAAACGATCCTAATTGCCCGAAGAGTAAGCGCTGAACTGCGTTACAAAAAATTACGGAATATAAATTTAACGAGGAAATTAAAGCGACCACTCTCTGGACAAAGAGAATCGATGTTTTTTTAGAAAGTGACATTCATTTTCTTTGCCTCGCGTATTTTGCTTCGTAGTATCATTTAGGAATGTGAAAATTTTGTCGTTCCATATTTCCACCATTTTCAAAAGTGTCCTGAACAACGAAAACAACATTACGTTAACTGGTATTAAAATATCCTCGAATTTTATTTATGCGAATGTGGCGAAAATACTTTGAAGAATGTATTTTGGAGCATGTCCACAAATATCCTCGTAAAAATGCTTTCGATAATAAATTTTATTGCAAAACAAGCAAACATCGTGTCTTGAAAGAAAAATCACGATGTTTTACAGCAACAGTAGTGATTAAAAGCGTTTAAATAGCATCCACGTGTCCTGAGTCTCTTCTTATTCCTTTTTCTCATCAAAGAGTCTTGGAGGCTGGCAATTAGACAAATATATTTAGAAGTGAATAACAGAAAGGTAGAATGCGAAATATATAGGAGGATGATTCCAGTACGTTCTCTCGGAAAGCGATTCCTCGTGGTAATTCACGCTAGCCTCTCGAGAAAACTCATATAGATCGAGAGTATTGTACATTGTCTGAGGAAGATGGAAGCTCAGCTGGGCAGGTGAATCGTCTTGTTGCACTATCTCTCTCGCCTCAACGGTTCGCGTCTTCTACGAAATGAAATACCGCTCTGCTCACGGAGATCTTTACTCTATACACCACTATAAATTCTCGTAACAACGGTTATGTTGTTCTGTGGGTTTCAGCTCTACAGACTGCCTCAAAAGTTACATCCTAATTTTACCACGCTAACAACTTCTAAGTAAATCTTTGAATTCCAAAGAGGAAATTCCGTGATTTTTCTTCGTGAAGTTATACAGAATATTTCGCAAGTCAATCCTGCGCCCCAATTCACTGAATAAATATATCACGTGATTCCGAAGAGAAAGGTCCTCACGCATTTGTCTTCCCGATGTACCGTTCGCTAGATATTAATTTTATTCCGCGATCATGTGCATGATAAGAAAGGAAGTAATGAGGAAATCGTGAAAAGAGACGAGAGAAGAGCTGCACTCGCCACTCGCCACGGCTTTGAATGAGTTCGCTTGGCAGGAAAAATATAGGAAAAGTTTTTTCTTCAACTAAACTTGTAAACTTCGAACTCTTTGACCTCCAGAGATGCTGGAAAGCATCGTGCTGAAACCATTTTATCATTCATACAACAGGCAATTTTATTTCATTATCGAATTCGACGATCTCAGAAACTTCTGCAAATGGTATGATTTACAAAGTGATCTATTTTTAATGTTTTCCTTGCCTTTTCAGGCCCGGAAGCCTAAATATTATAGGAATAGCACGAGATTCTAACTTTTATTTAAAGAGTTCTGAAACCCAAAATTCCGGCATTCTAAGGGTACCTCAAGCCCAAGTTTTGCGACGCTCTGTACAATGTTGTGCACTTTGCCACCGTTACCAGATCCCTTTACTATGTTTCCTTCTATTTTTTTTCTGCCGGTTCTCTCTCTCTCTCTCATTCTCTTGCTTTCTTATAAATCATCAAAAGTACTCTTTATATGTTTTCTCGCCTTCAACAACACGAAAGTTGTATCCAACTCCGCAGCCATAATTATAACCTTCTTAATGAAAGCAATTTTTTATCTTTTATTCTTTCATTTCATCCATAGGCCACGGCTCATAAACTCTAGGATTATATCGATATGTCTACTGTACTATTTTGTAGTCATAGCTTTTATTAGCTCTTGATTTATATTTCACTATTGAGATTTAAAAACTCAGGAAATAATGAATGTTTATGATTTTATATTGACTCGTATTTTCGGAGAAATTTCAATCGAACGGTTCATTTTTTTCGCGAGAAAGCTATAATTGATGATAATGGTGACATTAATTGGTTGTTCCGATAAAAATGTAAAAAAAATTATCTTGACACATATGAATGAATGTTGCGCATTCAAATAAGTACACACTCCGATTTAAAATGCAATCAGGTAATTGCGCGGGGTAATTTCAATCCGTTTTAACGAACATATTTTTTTAGTCACATTTGGTGAATGAGCACGAAAAAAAATGTTATTGAAGAGGATATTGAAATAATCAAGGAACGGTAAAAATAAATTAACGCGTCCATCTTTCCTGCTGCTTGTTCGCTGCACGGATAAGAATCTTGAGACTGGAATTCTATATGCATACAATTTTGGTCTCGACCTTGCAAAGGATACGGGGACGTCTCGAATAACGAAAATGTGGAAATAACGGAGCGAGGGCTGTTTGCGTTACACTTCTCTATCTCTCTCTTTCTCTCTCGTAACGGGCGACATCGAGATAATAATGTAATTTATACCGGAAATGAAACCTGCCAAGTTGGACAACAGAGGCGAAAAGCATTTATTCGAGTATTGCGAAAAATCTCGTCGAGGGAGTTCGTTCATGGTAAACAACTCGATGACGAATTAACGCACAGCATGAAAAAAATAAATTGGAACCACATTTCCTTATTTTTTATAAACAATCTTTTTTTTTCTTCAAATTAGCATCTTTTACAAAAATTCAATTTTAAAATATCCACCCGAGGCTATAAATTTGCACTTTTACATTAAAACCCCCTGACCCTTTCGATTGGTGGATTTGTGTGATGTCAACTTGACGATCATTGACGATGCTTGACGATCATTGTCAACTTGACGATGCCGGTATTGAATTTCTACTCGATTTTCATGTTCAAGTTCTCTCGTTTATCGTTTATTTCCACTCTTTTCACAAAGTGGATGAATTTAGAAAAATTTTAGGTGCAACTCTACTTGCATTTACGAAAAATTAAATGCAAGTTTAGTCGCAATTGGGACACTCATAAAGAGGTTGAAATGAGGTTCAAATTTACGACGTACTTGACAGCTGTTCTTTCGTTGTTGATATTTTTTCATTGATTCGATAACAAATAATATAGTCCATGATAGAGAATGTCCCTTTATTTTACTGTTTTTTTAAATCCTCATTCTTACTCGTGGCTATACGATTTCGAATAATGTTCTGGTTCACCATTCGGCTGCAGACAAGTGCGAATCTGTCTCGGCAATTTTGCATTTTTCTGAATTTAGTGGAAAACAGATGTTCAAATCACCTCTTTAATGATAAACAATAAATGAGAAAAATTTTGGGGTTTGAAAATCATTCGTTGTGAGTTAAAATTCAATGATCTAAGCCGCCCGTGTAAGAAGTTAGTATGGTAGCCTTAGAAAAATTCGGGGCCCTTAAAGGCTCAAATGTGGATTCCCTACTAGGGATTTTCAGAATACAGCCCGACTAGGCTCTGACAGGGGGATCATAGGGCCAGTTAGTTTATTTAAAGAAACAAGTGTTTAAAAGGCTGTCATAAAAACAAATGTGCAGCCAAAGAGTTAATATTCTTCCAAGTATGTTTATCAATCGAAGGTGAAAAAAAAAATATACAAATTAGTGTAAAATATTGATTTTTGTGAAGTGTTCATTTACCTATTGAAATAATTGCATGTGTGGATATACATTTACATATATAGCGTTATGAAGAGTGAAGAACTTTGTCTAATAGTTCAGAGATTCGAGTGTCACTCTAGCTAATGATTTCGTGTGTAGTCAGAGTTGACAGAACACTTGATGTGTGTGCATAGTGATGAGAAATACATGTAGCTACGTAGCTGCCGGTATTAACAGTCACAGTGGTGACTCGATACAAGTACATTTATACTACTATGTGTTCCTCTAAAGTCAAAGATTGTAAAGACTCTTCGTATCGTACTCGCGAGCTCAAAGCCGAAGATCATTTCATTAATATACAATGCAGATAGTATGACGTTTGTATAGTGTACGGGACTTTATTGAACACTGCATTCATAGAATGAGCTCAAAAAATCAAATAATGGAAAATTTAAAATTTACATGAGGAAATCGTTTGATTAACATTTCTATTCTCGCTATTATGATTGTTGTTTTTAATTTTTTTCTGTTTTCTTTGCATTCAAGAAATAATTCTTGGTTATAACAATTCGTTACACTTGGACATCTTTGGTTCAGTTTAAATTTAGTAATTTATTACCTTTTAAAACCTTAATGTTTATGGGTCTAAATTTTTTATTTTTTATTTATTTTTTTAAATTTTTAACTGAAGATTAATTTTTGTTTTTTTTTTTTTGCTTTTTTCAAATCTACATTCCGTTTTGAAATAATATGAAAAACAATGAAAATAAATAACAAATTGAATAAAAAAATTCGTTCCGTTATTTTGTCTCGGAACGTACGTAAGGTACGTAATTAAAGGAAATATTCACCAGATTGCGTGGGTGGATGGCTCGTGTTTTTGGGGAATGATGAGCCGGTCGAGCGAGTTGGCACCAAGGTGAAGCGGGTACGCGATTGGCCACGTGTCTTCTCGGTGTTCTCCACGTGCAGCAATTGTCACTGCAGAAATTCGAGTTTTTCGATGGAATCGTTAAATTTGTGAGATTTGTAGTAAACTGTGAAGGGATGCTCGACGAAATAGTTGTTTCCGAGACTATTTTCGATGAGGAGTCAATTGGAACTGTTGATGAAAAAGACGTGGAACGATCGTAATCGTATTTCTCTAACGTGGGATTCGATCGAGGGTTGAATTCTTCATTGTCACGAAGATTTTTCTCGATTCTCGTATCGTAGGTTTTGCAAGATTCGAGGTTTGTCCTTGAGGCGTAATTTTCGGCTGAGGAAAAAGAATCAACGGGTTTGGATTGTAGGGCAACGAAACTTTCAAGTCCTGGATGAGGTTGAGCCGGAAAGTCATAATTTTCAAGGTTTTTATGAATTTCCGGTATGGTTGGTGAATTGAGGAAGGAACGAGGAGGATTTGAGATGGACGAGTGATTCTCGATCCATGAAGACTTTTGTCTTGTACTGTAATGATCGCTCGTCAAAGTCTCAAGGTCGTGATGATTTTTTTCACATCTTTTCTCCATGGAACATAATTTTCCAAAACTTTCTTGAGGCAAATCCTTCCTTCGCAATTCTTCGGAATCCCCAGAAAAAGTTGTTCCTTCGGAGATTCGTTGGGTTCGTGAAACTCTATTTTCTTTTCTCGTCAGTATCCAATCTTCAGACTGCAAAGGATGTTTCGTACATTCACCGTGATGATGCCAATCTGAAGAATTCAACCAACCCTCCCAAGATGGATATTGCTCACACCGACGATATTTTCCATCCTTCATCCTCGTTGTTTCCTCGAGTTTGACACCATCGAACTTGCAATCATCCTCGTGCTCATAAGACGAGGATAATATTTCGTAATTACCAACATCTATTCTGACCGGTGATCCAAACGTTGGTATTCTTACGTGCAGTGTCTCAGCAGCACGTGTAAATGCCTCCAAACGAGATTTTGGTATCGTTGCACTTCCGGTATACACGAAACCCAATATCGCTGATAATTCTGGACCCTCGACCTCTGCCAAAATTATTGTTATAGGCTCACTGTAACCCGCTGCTTTTCCATGAGCCAACAAAACGTCCTGCAACAATAAAAAGACATCTTTTTTTTTTTAACTATTATTAAAAATATCGTCTACAAAAAAAAAGGTTGGTGAGTAGGTTCGACGATTTCCCAAGTTAAGCAGCTATAGAGGCTTATTATGCGCCATGCACCGACTTGTGCATCGATCGTCCAAGGGAATGCAGTTTTTCAGAGTTTCTAAAGGTATATTAGAATCCAACTAAAACTCATTTTTTCTGGTAAAATAGCTGCTTTACACTTATCGAATGATCATAAAATGAATTGACGAAATATTGTAAAAGCTTCGAAACAGCTACATCGTCTACATCATGCAACACGATGAAATTATTAAAAATATCAAAACTATTAATGATAATGATAAAATTCTATACCGCTGATGATTCGCATCTTTTTTCGTACGAATAAAATGAGTTCAAAAAGAAGATTTTTTATCGCATTTTTTAATGAAGCAATAAATTGCTGGCTGGCGGAGATACCGGCTCGAGGTGTAAATGAGGCTGAATTCATGAGTCTTCGGTGCACAATTTACGACGACGATTTTCATTGACTCGATTTTTTCAACGAAAGCGACGTTTGATCGCTCATACTTGGTCCAACGATTGAACATTAAAATCATCCAATGTTTACAACAACCAAGGTTTCGATTTTTAATAGTCAAAAGTATTTACATCCACTATAGACAGACGTTGCTCGAGGCTGCATGGTCGTAATCGAGTTAATGTTACGTCCACGCCTTCTAACTGTCTCGCGACGTTGGTCCAAGCTCAATCCATTCGAAGATATATTTACCATTAATATGCAAATATACAATAAACTTTTTTCCCACCTGGTAGCGATAAACACATGGCGTTTATCTCTTCTCATTTATCTCGAACGATGGTTAGAGGGGGGGGGAGGGGGGTGCTTAAGCTCACGCTTCGCACATAAAGACTTTTTTCTTTACATCTTTATACAAATTCTTGTGCTATTAATTCTCATTCTTCATTCTCTCCCAGTATATACTTTGAAACTTTGACATTCACACTCAAAGATCAATGGTGTTATTGAGATGTTTGCTTACTAATGTGTACCCATTCGATTCTTTTATTCATTTCCATGAAGAAAAAAATTTTGCGATCACAAGCGCAGCATTCATTTTTATAAGTTGATGATATTCCTTCAATTCTTCGAAATTAAGGTCTATAACAATATTTTCTTTAAAGGCGTTTTTTTGTTATATTCAATAACTATTTCAACGACTGGTTAAATTTCCTATGGTTCCTAAATGGTTCAATGGTTAAATTTCCTACTTTTTTATGAAAAAAAAAAAAAAGTATATTTCTATTTCGAACATCAGAATCGCAACTTTTTCATAAACTCAATACACATCGTGAAAAATTTTAAAAGAATTTTGTGTCTGATTTTTTGGTAGTGTCCCATTTTGCCAGCATCTCTTTTACACTACACAGCCATAACCGTTAGCGACTGGGGGCGTAGCTACATTAGTTTATTGAATTAATAAGATAAATGCATAAAAACGGCTAATAGATATCCATGAAGGATGGCCCCATAGATCATGAGTATCGAGGTGGAAACTCGACAACCTCATCAAACTTCAAGACGTGAGTCTATAATTGGGATTCGCGACCGGTTGTCACGTCGAACAAATTGTTTATTTTTTATTATTCGTGAAAAGAGAGAGAGAGGAAGAATATAAGCGAAGAACATTTCTCAAATAATGTTTTTTATTTTTTGTCTTTCATATTAATTTTCAATGCACAGCTGTGAGCAAAGAGCGTAACTTTGCTGTCTAGCGGCAAAATGTATGAAAAATGGTGACTGGGACGTTCGGATGCTATCGTGTGTATCGGAGTTATTATGTTAGTACAGAGGCAAAGAAGCCGAGAGATATTGCTGAAGCAACCAAAGGGAATTTATAGCGTCGCCCTTGAACTTGCGAGCTCGTGGCACGCACAACGAAGCAAATAATAAAAAGTTGCGACTTCCGATACGTCGTACGTGAATACTTACATTCTCTTTCTGTATTAAACCGCGCAAATCGAATTGAACTTGACCTCGAATTCTTTTATTAGATAAAAAAATAACAAGAAAAATCAAACGAACTTGGAATATTGCTTGAGAAAATAAACTTTAGGTATAACGAATTAATCGTCTGTGACATAATGAGCTGACCAATTAACGATTGGTGATTGAAAAAAATGCACTTTTTTATACGCCATGATTAACCTCAACGATCAATGAGACTACACGAGCTCCGAGAAATCATAAATCTCGCTTAAACGATTTTATATAGTGTTATCCCATGCAACCGAATAAGGCTCGAGTTGCAGATTCTCCTGACAAATTAAACGATCTCGAGAAAGACCGCGAAACACTCGAGATCGTGTAAATGAATCATTTTGTAAACAACTTCCGCGTGTTTGAAAGTGCACCTATTTATAAATCGTGAATATTTGCGGCCGACGATTAAGACTACGAGGTGAAAGAAAGAATTAAAAAAAAAGCATGAAAGGACTGTTTCAAGCTCCATTTCACGAATTATTGCCGTGTTGTTATTTTTCTTTTCTTTCAACGTTGAACGCAATGCTCCGCGTATAATATCGCGTCCTATAAGGCACAGTTATTGATGCTGTTTTCTTTCTCTCTTTATTTCTCTGCTCGTGACTTCGTCTACATACACATACAATCGCACCTGTTGTATAAATATATATTCAAACGTGCAGAGGAGTGAGCTGAGAGACTTCGTGGTCGAGCTATTATCGCGTCGTACGCGCCAACAATGAAAATGACGAGGTGCAAAATGAAGTGTGGCGAACATAAAAGCCAACCGTGTATACGTTTCTTTCCTTCTTCCACCTCCATACACATTTTCTCATGCATATCAATTTCTGATAACGAGAAGAGTGTAAAGCGCGTGATTTTCCGTGCAAACTCTATTTTGTTACGATCTTTTGGAAGTATTCTGTTTACGCATAATGTTTTGTGTTAAATCTTTGACCCTTTGAGCCGTGGGTGGGACTTATTTTGTCTTACCTTCTTTGTTGTATTTTTTAATTATTATCCAACAACTTTTGTAACAACACACGTCGAATATCAAATAAATACGAAAAATCATTCTTTGTTAGTTGCACGAACGTTGCTTATTATTACAGATACTCGAATTTTCTATTTATTTAATGAAAAAATGCATTTTTTAGTAAACTATTGCAAACGTCATAATGGACATTTTTTCACATACTCAGAACACTCCAAAGAATTTAACAGAATTATTTAAGAATTTTTTGTCCAGTGGATTTTGTTTGAAAAAATATAGAAGTAATTATTTTTTAATTTCTTAATTTGGAGGTCAGATTCGTAACTGGGCACCAAATTTCAAGTCAGATACACGCCAGGACAAATTTATTTGGCTCAAAAAAACGACTTGAGTGTCAGAGTAGCCAAAATCGATTATTCTTTAATGTTTCCGTTGAAAAAGCACCATTTTGGTTTCGGATTTTGCGGCTGTGGCTCCGAAATTCAAGTAATTCGGATCGACGCCCTATCAAGTGGGCCAGATCCGCCGTCTTGCATGTTTTCTTATCTTCAGATACTTACCTCGACCGTAAAATCTTCCTTTTTTTCGCAATAAAATCATACAATACTGGAAATTGGTATCACCGATAACAAAGAGTGGTTTCAAAAGAGTTAATTACTAAACGTAAAAACCTATATATATATATATACGCTCCTTTCAGTTACGGTGTTAGAAAACTTTCGTTGTAGCCAATGTGCGCGTAAATTAGCGTCCGTTAATCCGATTACCTTCGAGGATACATAAAACGACGGTGAGGGTGAAAAACGAGTCTCCTACTAACGTCAGTTGTAACGAGAGCAAAATCTCGACCAGCAAATAACGAATTAATGCTCTGAAGCGGTATACATACGTGTAAGTGCTCATTATATATATAGCACACAGTCGACCAACGAAGTGGCGTTGTTTCACAACTGCGACCCTAACGTTAATCTACAAAATCTAATTCAACGACTTTTTACACCTCATTATCCAGTAACGGAGCATTCGAGATGTTTTTATTTTTTCTTTTCGCCATTTACATGACATCTCGCGATGTCAATAGTCTTTTATTAGCACACTGTGAAAACTTGAAAAGTATTGTTTATTTGTTTTTTTTTCTTATTTTTCATCCAATCGTATCATGTGCCACCCCGTTTTTTCTATAAATAAAAAATGCAGAGACAGGCTTTCTCGTCGCGTGTCTACGATACATTCGCTCTTCATTCGATTCGAAGCTGCGAGGACGCGCTCATCTCGTCCATTATATATCTGTATATAGACGGAGATTCAAATGCTTGCACACGCGATATCGAAAACAAACTTTACGTTTGAATAACTTCGGTACCGTTCACAATTTTTAATCTCCTTTTTTGTTTTTGCACTTGAAGTATATACTTGAGTACATAATGTAATAATTTATCATCACAAATGAGACGTGTACAGGAACCTTGCTTAATTGGCCCTTATTTGAGACTTTAATGATTTTGCACACATTATACTATGTATTAGAATTTCCAAAATAAAATATCCAATTGGGCAAAAAGCTGAAGAACATCTTCGAATACTGAATTTTTGTAGTTCGAAGAAAATTGATTTCAATGAAGAATCATAAAATGATTGTTGTGGAGGCCCGCGGGAAGCAAATAAAATTGATTGAAAACATCTTTCGCGACTTTGATGAGAAACCGAAGGAGAAAATAACATCAACTTCAGTGACTCCATAAAAAATATCATGACGGCCTAAAACTCTCATCTTCCCATAAATTATTCCACGTTTATTTATAAATGTGGAATAAACGGTTTTTGCTGATGTTACGCTGTCTGTTCGCTCACAGGAGTATAGGCATTCCGTGTAGGCATTTGCTGATAAGATGTCAAGAAATCTTGGTCGTTCATTACAATTCGAAGAAAAAACATAATTTCTAATGTAAAAGTTAACGGCGATGGGTGAGTGATTGCCTGGCCGTGTCCCGGCTTGCGTGTCAATCGCTAAGCGGGAGGCAGTTTTCCTACATTTCTGACGCTACGTTGAGTTATTCAACAATACATTGTGTTCACATTTTTTCCACTTTTGTATCGCTATTTAATAATAATCAAATCAATTGTCGTCAGAGGATGTTTAGGTCTTTGGATGTCGAATCACGGGTTCCATAATGTCACCAATCGCAAGCAGTGCTGCAGGCAACAGCTGGCACCCAATGAAAAAAATTAAATACCTTCAAACCATTGATTTTATGAAAATTGATGATCTCGATACGAACAACTCTCTTTTCCAGAGAACCCGCAGTTCGATCGGACGATATGGTGATATAATGGCCAACTCTTGAAAATACAAACCATATCAAAGTGCCGCCAGCAAAGTGATGACGGTCAGAGCGTGAATTACACCGAGCTTTCGTTGTGTAGCCCATCAGGGTAATAAAATAAATCATTTTTTTTTACGATTTGAGTTACGTTAAATTTTGAAGATATGTTGCCAAAATGCTATATTACCATTTAAAATGAAATATTTCTGCTATTTGTAATAGAATATGTCAAAGTAAACCGCCAAGAGTTGAGCTATTAAGATAATTTTTAATGACTTCATTTGAACTTGGTAAAATTATGGGATCCCATAAAATACGTGTCGTAAATTCTTCGTTAATATAATTTTCAATTCCTGATGACGCGTGAACATAATAAACGAGCGAGTAGATTTCGATATTTGGTCATCAAGGAATTTGTGTTTCGTTGAGGAGGAAAGATTCTCGTGAAACGTTACTGTCATAAAATTGTTTAAAAGAGTTTAAAAAAATCACAATTCACTTCTTTTTTCGAGTAACATTGAAACGTTCCGTTTGACGACTGCAATTATTATTGGGTCTTACAGATCCAATTAGTATTTATAACCATTCCGTCTATTCGGATCACTAAACTCGAAGAGTGCAAGGGTAGGACTATTGAGTGGTTTCGTTTTACCTGTAGATAAGGACTTGCAGCAGAAAGAACAAGTCGATGCGCCAAAAATCTCTGTCCACCAGAGCAGCAAAGAGCAACGTCAGCGAATCTCTGTGACACCATGGCCTCTCTGAGAAGGTCACCGACATCCGGAGCTCGTCCTGATACTCTTATCACTTCGCCCATCATACTAACTGCACGATCATTAAACGAGAATATCTATATATATGTAGGAACATCCACACACTCGTAGGACCACTGTTTCATGATATATACCGTTGAGCACGCGATTATTCACCATCTATCGTCACCGATTCGAATCTCAGCATGCGTCTTCGAGTTTGCATGTTATTCATGCAAACTCAACCCAAAGTCAACACAGACATACCAACGAGTGATAATTCTCGTCTACACTTGATACACGTGCTCTCATCTCGATCATTTCTATTTCTTACAACATTTTTTTACCATCCACTCATCAATCATATATATTATTATTTGATTTAAAAAATGTATTTCATTTCTTTTTTCCTTTAAATCAGAACTGGTAGAAAATTTAAAAACGTCGAAAAGTACTGTCACTAAATTGTCAATTTTTTTTTTTACGTATACGCGAAACGATGATTATTTAAAAATCATTTTTCTTATTGTTGTAATAAATGTTATTTTTTTACGAATTTTTCTTCGTGTTTAATTATGGGATGGAATTGAAATTGCATCGGAAAATTTGGAGCACGTACTCGCGGACGCTTTACGTTTGACGGTCTGACCGGTTGCGTCTGTTCGACCGTATACGACTCTCGCAGGTCGACTGCCACCTGAACACCTTCCCTCATCAGAGCAAACCTCTCTGCTGTGTTCCGCAAGGCTGCTGTGCCACCTTGCATAGCTCCTCTCCGTACTCTATCTCCTTTTCTTAATCTCTCCCTCTCTCTTTTGCGCTGTCTATATACCGTCCACGAGAGTTCCCGATATATACGAAATACACGTAACCCTTCGGCCTGTTTCCTTTTATTTTTCCCTCTTACTCGCGCGTCTTTTTCATATTGAAGAGAAAAAATATATACACGTTCTCTCTAGGAGGACCACGAAGTCGGAGAGTCAACATTCGAACGGGAGTTCCTGAGGACGTTAACTGGTGCTAATGCAATTCGAATGTCTTGGACAATTTTTCGAGGAGACGCTTCTCAAGAATTCTCTGGATATATTTCTTTCAAAATGAAGATAAATTTAGGCCTCGAAAATGTTTTTTTTAAATTTAATATATATTTTTTATTTATGATCAAATTGTAATCTACTAATTAACTCTTTAAAGTCC
This sequence comes from Campoletis raptor, assembly GCA_948107755.1. Lineage (NCBI taxonomy): Eukaryota > Metazoa > Arthropoda > Insecta > Hymenoptera > Ichneumonidae > Campoletis > Campoletis raptor. Next base: position 16,257,564 of record OX403627.1, read on the forward strand.
CACCTATTGTTTTGCAGTTTTTTTTAATCACTGAACGACTATTTCAACAAAAAATCCCGAAATTTTGGTTTTTTATGGTCTAAAGGACGTTCATAAATATAGAAAAAATATGAACATTCATTATTTGTTAATTTTCCATTAACTTCTTTTTCACAAATTTAATACACTTCAAAGAATTTTGCAGAACTTTTTGTACGATGATTTTTGTTTAAAAAAATAAATGTTCGAATTGATTTTGAAGTTCCAAATATCGAGCTATGATTTTTGAAATTTCAAGTCAATCGCACGCACGGAAAAATGTGTGGCTCTGAAGTTTTAATAAGCATGTCAAATTCTGATGTAAAAATAAATGGAAAACATTTCGAATGTTCGTTGCGGGGACGTCCAGTGACACATATTCGCGAAATTTTATCGTTTGTCTGTTCGTTTCATTTATTTATGTACACATGTGTGTATTTTATCTTTTCTTTTCATTTGATTTATTAAAAGCTATTTGGGAAAGTAAGTAGCATTTCAATCGTCGTGTGTCACGTTGCCCCAATAGCGATGTAGCGGGATTGTTGGAGCAAGAGGTGAACATGCCTAAGAGATGGTTTGTGCTGATTTGTTCCAATTGCTACTTATTGGACTTGCACAGTATTTTAAAATTGAAAAAGAAACCCGGAAACGAAATAATGGAACAGAATGCGAAGCAACGAAACTTATCGTCACCGTTTGATCGAGAGCAATGAAAAAACAAATAAATCGGTCAATAGTCTATCATGCCAATGGTTCCAGATACTGTGGACCATGTCTGCATCTTTGAAAATGAATGAAACAGATTTTTTCGATAGCTTTATAAAAAAAAGGCCCAAAAAATATGGATGCTCTTTGCCAGGCGGGGTTTTCAGACAAATGTCGATAAATATTGAAGAACTTTCGTCACATTCCAAAAATGCAAACATTAAAATCATTCAGAAATTCTTAATTTTCAATGAGTTTGTCTTAACACTTTCCTGCTTACTCTCGGACTTGAGAGATGCCTGTCTCTTTGTAAGATGGATTTAACCACCGGTGCGAGTTTCTGCGCAGGCAGATTATACGGTAGTCAGTATCGAGTATATTACGAGGTGAGTTAAGTGTTGAACGACAAGTACACAAACGCGCGTGAATGCTCTACCACGAGCAAAAAAAAGATGTTCATTTTATTCCTTGACGTTTTAAAGCTTCCTTTTTTTTTTTTTTTATAAGCACACACGCGTCGACTCGTCCGAAACGCGACAGGTATGCATAATCACTCTTCTTTCGGGCGTTTTCCTCGTTTACTCACTTCACGTACGGCCATTATGTGGCTATTAAGTCTCGCTCTTTTTTTCCAATTTCCCTCGCCCTTCTTCCAGTTCTGTCTTTTCGTTTTATTTTTTTATTTTTTTCTAAATAAGTATAAACGTTCCTCATTTGCTTTAATGTCACCTGTCTTTCACGTCTTCTCCAGTAATGTACAAGGAACGCTCGAAATTTCTTCCCCATACATTCACCGGGGTACAAATACAGTTATTACTCACTCCCATTAGCACGTAAATATACATAGAGGCCATTTCACATCAACTGTACATTTAGGAATTCACGAATTTGTAGATGAAAAACATTGTTTTCCAGTTGCTGATCGGTTTTTATGTGTTTTTGTTCTCATTGCCTGGTGTTTTTCCGACCATAAAAAAGTTCAAAACAATCAGGATCTTAACATGCCTTAGCGATGTAGTCATGCAACCTGATAGTGCCCTGCACAGATCTGTATGACAATTTTTTCTACGCTGATCGTGAGTCTTTTTTTGCGAAATACATATTCGATTGATTTTCTTGGAAAATCAAATTCAGCATCAATTACCGCATATATTTGTATTGGAACACACAAAAGAGCACTGAAAGATCTCACATGTGCGCCGCACGAGTGTTGGATAAATATATATTATCTCCATTTTTGTCGTTCACGAGTACCGTTTTTTGTGGCTTCACAGAGAAACGTGACCACCAAGTAAAAACGCTGAAATCTGTTCCCACATTGATACGAACCACGAACCCCCACCGAATCCCAATTCCGAACAAGAAAAAAGCCATCGCACGACTTACCGAAAGGTTTTAACCTCATAAAACACTCGCGCCCACGTTATATATTTCGGTTTTTAAAGAAAGATCGAAGGACGAATTGCGCCAAAAACATTCACGATGGCCGAAAAAACCTCTTGGCAAATTAACGCCATTCAGCGATACCCCTTTTTCGTGCTTTTTTTTTTTTTTTTTTTTGCACTCACGTAATGTGCAGCAGGCAAGTGATTACTTGCCCCAAGAGAGTAACATCACGCCTGTTATTCAGCACGAAAGAAAAAGATCGTGAGGGAAAGGTTTTATACGCACATTCTTCATTAAGGTAGTTGGATAGAGTTGACCTTCACGAGTGACACTGTATCATTTTTGCAAAAGATCGAAAGGAGATAATTCGAAGCTTTTTCGCCGTTTAGTTTTCGAGATTTTGTCTTTGAACTTCGAATTCGAAAAAACGTATTTACCAATCGTGAGATATAATTTTTAGGATAAAGAGCATAGAAACATTTTGCTGTCAGAAATAAATCGCGAAAGTGCCTCTGGTCTTGTCTTTCTTTAAGATTATCTCAAAAAAAAAAATAATTATAAATACGATTTACGATGAATTTTGACGAAATACTTATCAGTAGCCCACTTGAATTTTTCATTATTTTTTATTTCGAATTAAAATCATGCTATGTTTTGCATTTATATTATTTTTTTAAATGCGTCGTCGGTTGACTTTCTCGAACGAGTGTCAGTGACAAAAGTGAATTCTCGACCGTCCATCAAGATCAACCGAATTTCGATACGAATCTAGACCAATGCACATTCATTGGAATGATATACTTGCTAAAATTAAATATTTGAATGACAATTTCGATTTCAATATGTTAATCGAAATCATTGTCATCGTACTATATTATATGTATAAATATTGTATATGTGTTGTGTTTCATATTAAATTTTTATATATAGGCAACACGTACGTTGTCGCCGAAAATTGCTTCGTAAACTTTTCGGTTCTTCCATTGAACCACGCGCAGTCCCGAGTTGTTGCATTAATGCCGCGTTGTCCTACTAAATTAAAAACTAGGAGTGTCTGGTCAACTTTTAGTTTTATTTTTTTATACATTTGCATTCACTTCCTTACATGCACGAGCATTTAGAAAAAAAAAAAGTATTTGCAATACAAAACATGTTTCGGAGTGATAGTGATCAATTAGAAAAATAAAATAAAAAAATATTAACAAAAATTTTATTCCTTGGCTTTTTTCTGTGAATCAGAATCTTTATCCTCCGTAGTGGATACAACTTCTTTAGGATTTTTTACCTTTTCTTTCTTCCCATGGGATTTTGGTGATTTTTCCTTGGGAGCCTGAACAATAAATACAAGCAGAACCGATTAATGTGTTATTAACCCTTCATTGACACACTGGGTCATTTTGACCCGGACTCTTTTTTCATCGCACCGCTTTATCAAAAGAACTAATAATTCTTTTATTTTTTTAAATATATCAAATTCACATTTTCTGATTTGTTCTCCTTTTGGTAGAAATATCAAGTTTTTTAGATTTTTTTGTTTTCGGTAAATTTTCGAATGAAATCTTTTTCAATAATTTGATTTTGATTTCGTCAGATTTTGTTTCAATCAAATGCGATGGGAAGGCTGATGATGACAGCCGAATGAGATATGTTTCGAGTCAAAATGACCCAGTGTGTCTATGAAGTGGCTTAATTTGAGTACAAAAAACGACGGGTTCATAATAGAAAAAAATATCAAACTTTTCGTGAATGCGTTTCCGATTTCCGATGCGCTTTCTTCTTTTTGGCACTTTTGTCCGGATGACTTTTCGCCCATGCATCTCTCTCTTCCCACCAAATACGTTGATACTCATTCGCTATCAATTGATTCATGCACGGCCTACATTCCCTAATTTAAACATTTAAATTCATTAGTTACACAGATTGGTGATTGCATTCAAACATAAATCATTTTTACAAATGTTGCTAAGGTCAATTTTATTATTGCAACAGTTGGCTAAACATTTTTGAAACTTTTTCAAACACTTTCTTGAAAAATGGCGAAAAAAAAAGAACATTTTTGTTTTTGATATTTGAAAGACGTAAAAAAAACCCCATTTTAGTCTCACGGATTGGTTTTGCAGTAATCAAATTTAAATGTCTCAACGGAGGGTTAAATTATTGCCAAATTTTAAGTAATAATGATTATGGCTTGAAAACGTTTTTATGTATATCTTAGAACGTCGTCCTTAATAAAACTCGTTTATTCATCATGAAAAAGATATGAACCTATTAGAAAAAAAAAAATCGAATTTAGAGAGAAATTATGCCACGAAAATGTGAGAATCCGAAGAGTGTATAACTTTAGAGGTTAAAACTTTCGGTTTTTCTATTAAAAAAAAAAAAAAAAAAACTGAATTTTTGTTGTCCCTGACGTTGATTTTCAAGTCCCAATCGCATGACTCCATATTTTTAATTTTTTCATGCTGTATTTTGAGGATATATATCGAATATACAGATTTTAATTTGGAAGTATAAATCCCGAAACGCCCTAGACAATATTTGATTAAAAGGAATATAAAGGCAGACCTTTCGTACGACGGAATAAAAACTTTTTTCGTTCTTGCATAATCCGAGGAGATAATATTGTCGGCGTGTTTTGCGGGAACTGCAGGAGTCCAATTTTTGGTTGGGCTGTGGCCTTTGTCATGCGCCATGACTTAATAGCTTTATACGTCACTTATTAATACAAATAAATTTATATTCAAATTAATGAATTTAATTAAATTCAACAAAAATACTATAAACAAGAAAAATAGTTATATAATAAATATAAATAAAAATATATCGCACGAAGTATCGATGTGAAAATCCACGGATACAAAACGTCAAATTATTGAGTGATAGAAGGGTACGGGGAGGACAGGGGGAAAACAAGCAGAAAAAAAAGGAAGAGGAACAGCTAAAGCTGGATATTAGATGGGAAAGTTGTTTTATATCGTCTTAGATCTCCCGAAATTACACGTCACAAAAGACCAATATCAATCATGTTCTATATCGACTCTGCTCGTGAATCTTTCTCTTCTCTCGATTTCCAAATGCCCTTGATCTATAATATATACCAACACATACAAATAAATTTATTTTTATGTAACATACTAATACGAGAAAATAATGCTAATGAATTCATCAGTCGAATAAAATTGAAAAACAAGTCATGTCGAGATATAGTCATTTATTTATTTTTTATTCCTTCAATTATTCACATGATTATTGTTATTGTTGTTTTTGTTGTTTTTCGTATTGGTGTAAAATTCTTTCAACTCGTTTTGTTTAATTTTTTATTATTTTGAAGCGATCTATGTACAGTTGCGCGGTCAAGCTACGCGTGAATCTAAGACAGTTTGCTAGGAATCAGATTCACATTTTTCTCGGAGAAACTTGATATTTGGATATAAATAAACGGTACAGCTCATTTTTTGATGAAAATATCTCGAAAAGTCAACTGTGCAGGAGAATAATGTACAGTAAGATTTTAACTGACTGCGAAATTGATGGATCGCCTTAACGTCCATCCAAAGATTTCGTAAGCCATGTTATTATGGCTACGCTTTAATTTTAGTCTGAGGCACGAAGTTCGTTGCCTTGTTTTTTTTGCGTTGACCGTATAGAGGAAGTCGGGAGTAACGAGATCCAACATTGAACGAAATGTATTTTATGCACCAGTTGAACGAGACTTTGAATTATGCCAACAATTAAATAAAATATTTATTGAATTAAGTAATTAAATGAAATATTGATTTAATTAAATTCAATATTTATTTAAGGAAATACTTATGTAATTGTACCGCACCTAGAAAAAACATCGATTCAACCAGAATCTAATTAAAGTAACATAGCTGCTTCACTCCCTGGTCAAATGAGTGTTCAATTTTCAGCATAGTTTTTTCCAATTATTAATATACAACATGTAAATACACTAGACGGCCATCATAGGTGCGCACTCGATGTATGGATGCGTGGATCACAAAGTTAAGCAGCCTCGAGTAAGGTCAGTACTTGGTTGGGTGACCGGCACAGTCATGCTCCGGCTGGCGTATCAATCGCTGTGCGAGAGGCAGTTTTTCCGACTTTTGCAAGGGTATATACACATGGAAATAATGAAAAATAAATATAAATAAACTGACGGTGAAATCGTATCATAGGACGAATGACCCCGGAAAATATTAAAATCGATAGATTCACGGAACTTTTGACTGATATACGCTAGAAAATGAACTTTTTGATGTCACATTTTCATCGACGCACTTTCAGGCGTTTGATCCGTAATTTTTAAGCAATTTTAATGTATCACCGCTTTTCGAAGTTTCTTGGTCTAATTTTTGGAAGACTCTTGAACAATATGATTTTGTTTCATTTATTTAGTACGTCCTTGTATATAATTAAGAAATGAGTTTTTGCGAAACTGTCCACCGCTATAATTGCTCGACCACGTATTCAATTACGATATCGATCTTAACAATAATACTGAACCAATGGTTTTTAGTGCAACCCCTGGTGCGGCAGCTCCTTTCTTTCCGGGAATGAGAACGATGATCCTTTACCACGTGTATGTCTATATATATATCGTATTTTATAATTACCCTTAATAACCCCATCGCCCCAATAGATCGCGGCAGGCTTCAATCTCTGTGATCTATCCGGAGGATCGCAATTATTATTTATTAGTTGTAACTATAACGTTTACACGTCGCAACCTCATAATTATACGAGTTAGAAAGGAAAGCACCACGACAAGATCCAAATTTCCGGCACGATATAATTTTTTTTTTCAGTTTTTTTCTCTATGTTATTACGCGTACCTCTCCAATTTTTTCCATTAATATTCAGTTTTTTTTTATTAGAATGTACGAACAAGTTACAGTTGACGGATTTTCATAACATTTATTGGTTAAAAACACAATTTTTGATTTCCTAATCGTTACTTTTTTTGAGAAAAATTCCATTTAATCGCTCGAAAAAATTCAAAAAAGTTGACACCAAAAAATTCAATTTTTATGCTAGCAAGGTTTACCAGAGGTCTAATCGACGCGAAATCGTTTGAAAAATTAAAATTCGCCTTGAAGATGATTATTAACAGTGACTAAGCTAATCGAAAACGCGGTACACCACTGAACGTTCAAATTGCGCCACCACAGTCAAGCTTCTTCTTGTTCTTAATTTTTTCGTGGTTGGCTCTTGTCTACGCTTCGAAGTTGTGCGACCATACGGACCATGTGAACCCACGGTAAGCTACTGAACCCCAAGCCCCAAGAGATTTCTTAATAAAAAAAAGTCGATTTATTTGCTCAGGAGGGCGGGAGGGAAGGAGGGAAGGAGAGCTAACATGGCTTTTTTTCGACATATTTGAAATTCGAAATGCTGCTATTGTTTGAATATCCGAAGTATCGGGGTACCCCATATACCAGGAAAGTTACACCGAAGCCGCGACTAAGATAAAGCAAAAACGTGACTCAAAAAGTGATTTCCTAGGTTTCTACACAAAAACCTAAGCTAAAATACTCGGATTGTCATATGAAACGAATCATTGTGAACACCTTTTTTTCTCGCGATCTTACGGAAAATGATATTTTTGATGCTACTGACATCTGCAGGCCGTGACAATCAACTTGCCAGTACAGTAGGGAGTTGTGTTTGAAGTGCATCGGTATTGCAGACTTTTTCATATCTTGCGATGGTATAAGTTTTTTATTATTATTCGCCAAGACTGCACGTTTTTTCCTAAATTCAATAACAGAAATGTCGTGATGGCCCATTAATTCCCCCCTAACCGAGTTTTGTATAGTTGGCAGATAAATATAACAATTCTCATTTTTTATTGTTTCTTTATCTTGGGAATTATTTACGCATTTTTTTGACACTATTATTATAATTTTGGACATAATAGTTTGTTTTATTAACAATAGTTTAATTAATACTAGTTAGTATTATTAACAAATTATTGTGTCAAAAATTATAATAATAGTGTCAAAAATTTTCATAAATAATTCCCAAAGTCAAGAAACAATAAAAAATGAGAATTGTTATATTTATCTGCCAACTATCAGAACTCCCTAACTGGCCTATTTTTACGAATCAACAACAACGTAGTTCGAGGAGTCTCGTGTACCGGTGTCCCTTTTTTTTATTATTATTGACACCAAACGTTTTAATGTGACACTTCTACGTGATTCTTATCAATATTAACACCCGTTTTTTCTCATTCGTCGCAGCGATTCCTGTTCGTATCATAAAATAATAAAAATAATAAAACGTATCTCGTGAGCTACGAAAACGCAACAAGCAATTAATTCTTCTGTACGTGAGGATTTTTACCACAACAACAATGGAAGAATCACAAGATACAATAGCAAACAAAGACAATTCCGAACACTTTGGATTTCGTGATGGAACTATTTTTGTCATCGATGTTTCGCCCGAAATGTTCGAATTAAATCCGAAAACGGGCGATCCGTACTTCAAAGAATGTATTACGGTAAACTTGCACCTCACAATTTTATGAAATTCAAACGATCGGTATTTAAAAAATGATGTGAAACAGAATTTTGTCGTATAAATTTTTTTCCATCATTCGAATAATTCGTACACAATATTCACAAGTTAACGTGGAGACTATTTTTTGAAATAAAAACGTTTAATTTTGACCTTTATGATGAAAACACTTTTGTGAACATCTCTTTTAGTACATAATTTTTTTTTTTTTCATCGAAAGATTGAATATCTCGACGTAAATGGATATTTGTTGCTTCATAATTATTCTTTTGTTTTTGCGTTGAAGGCTTATGGAAAAATCCTCGGTGAAAAATTGATGTGGAACAAACAAGATTGGATGGGACTTATTTTGTACAATGTGACAAAAAATTGGGACCCCGACACAGAGCACATTCTTACGGTTCAGAAGTTTTCTGAAATCGAAACTGAAATGTCCATAGAAATTTTAAATATTTGTTAGTTTTATGTCATCCTATAATTTTTTATTCCTTTCCATATATTTAAAATTAAGAAGATTTTTTGAAAGAGTACAAATTTTAAGAATTGTTATTTATTTTTGGAAAAATGTAAATTATTAATATTATAACAACTTTTCATTCCATTATATTTTTGAACTTGAAAACTTAAAGATTTCCAACATAATCGTTTGAAATTTGACTAAAATTAAAAAAACTTTCAATATTTATAGATATTGGTTCAAATATAGAGAAATTGTTCATTTTTTTCCAGTGAAAGAGAAAGCGGAGAAAGAAGATTATTGCGATGCATCTTTGGAAGATAAGCGAGATGGCTGTTTGCACGATGTACTGTGGCAGGCTAGTAGAGCCTTTGATTCAATAAAAATAGCTATGCCTCTGCGTTACGTAGTATTGATTACTTGCAACGACAATCCTTTACCGGATGACCCGGCTGAACGCCACAGGATTCATTTACGAGCCAAGACCAACAGGGACATTAACGTCAATCTGCGAATAGTCGGTTTGAAAGAGAATTGGAATCACGATCTCTTTTACAAAGATCTCGATGTGCTGGCCAATGATTGCGACCCCGAAGACTCGAAACCTTCGAAACTGGCTGAGCTTGAAAATCGACTGGCTTTTCCAGCAAGAACGAGTGGTCACATGAAATGGATAATTGGCGAAGACTTGGAAATTCCAGTTGGAATTGCTTCCTTTTCCGGGTTCGTCAATAAAAAATTACAAAGTGGAACATGATTTAAAGAAAAAAAAAGGTTTCTTATTAAGAAATATCATTTCATTTTTATTCTTTCAGTGCTACTACTGTAAAGAAGGCACGAATGCACAAGGACACTAATGAAATACTCGAAGTATTCAGGCACTGGGGAACCTCTCGAGAATTTGATGATGATTCGGAGGATGAGGTAAAAGCAAAAATGGTGAAGTGAAAGCACAAAAAATTTTGAAAAATAAAAAATAAAAAACAGACAAAGCGCTTTATCAGGTACATGAATGTGGAAAAAATAACTGATAAGCTGATCGTCATTTTTATCGGGAACGCTTGATATGTGGAAAAAGTTTTAAGTTACACTTTATTCTCTAATCGAAAGATAATAATGTGTAACATTTAATTCTCTTCGAAACACAATTACTTCAGAGAAATACGTGCAGCAGGATTTTTACCGTCTTAACGACAAGTTATTATATTAAAAATTATGAAATTTCTTTAAATGAACAAACGACCTTATAAAACAAAAAAAATTCTGCACAAAATTATTTTGCGGCTAAAAATGCTTGTGCTGTTAACAAAATTGGGTATAAAAAATTGACTACAGAAAACAGACAAAAAATGTTGAAACAATTTTTTTTTTATTTTGTCGTAGGACGTTGAGGACGTCATCAAAACTCAAATCCCCGATTCTGTACGTAAAGGTGTTAAATATGGTGACCGAACGATTACTTTTCAAACGAAGGAAGTGGAAGAAATACGAGTGTCATTAGAACGTGGAATTCATTTGATTGGTTTTAAGCCATTTTCTATGGATTACATCGATCACATTAAACCAACGAAATTTGTGGGAATCGAGAAAACAGCATCGACGAGTGAGCTTTTCTATTATAAACTCGGTATCGCATTTCGTTGTTCTTTTAATACGTAAGATTTTTTTTCTAGCGGAAAAAGCTTTATTCGGTGCTTTTCTTCGTAAATGCCAGGACAAAAATGTTATGGCAATTTGTGCAGTGAGTCATCGGTCTTCGCCGTATCTCGCAAAAATGATAGCGTCCGAGGAATTGGATGGATTTTATCTACACAAAATACCGTTCACAGGTTATTAATCCATACTTTTTAAAATCATAGTTTCATTTTTCAATCCTCGAGATCTGGATTATTTTATCTATCAACAAAGTCAAACAAAAAAAGCAGCAAAAAAAACATTTCCTTTATTCATAAAAATTGACAAAAAATATAAAAATTCTGACAATATTCGTCAGAAATAATGTTCGCAACTTAACTCTTTCGACTGATCTTTGAAAACTTTTGCATTTATTAACTTTTGCACGCGTTACGCATGCGTCAGACGCATTCCAAGTTTAATTGCTTAAAATTCGTATGAACCGTTTTAATAATAATACTCAACAGTGGGTTAAATTTGAGAAAGTTTTACCGTCTAGAAATCGTCTTTTTTTGTAACTTCCGACAAGATCTCGTGTTAGAGTTGCGATTTTAACCTCGATTACTAGACGGTGAAACTTTCTCAAATTTTTTTCACACTATAATACGATGCTCAAGAAGATTGACGCAAAATTTCAAAAAATTATCTTGGAAAAAATGGTATCTTATTATTTTGCCGTTACTTATAATTATGGCGCGTGAACGTTGTTGAGATGATTTTTTATTTCGAAGATTTAGACAAAAAAGCATAGTTTTGAAAAACTCGATTTTATTCTGATTCAGAACAAGTGAACGACTTGAAAGAATATACGAAGGATTATGTCTACGATTGCAACGACGAAAATGCATTACCAGTAGACGAAGAGGGAGTCGAAATAATGAAGAAAATAGTGAAAAAGCTGCGTATGAAATGGGAGCCAATGAACTTTTTCAATCCGAGGTTCAAACTTCAAATGGACTACATACAAACCCTTGCATTGGACGCAGAATTCGTCAAACCATTTGATAATACTTGTAATTAAATTACAAAAATATTTGACTAATTTACTTGGCGAACATTCGAAATAACAACATTCCCAATTTGTCAAATTTAGGTCCGGACAAGGATGCAATCAGACGAAAATTGGGTGAACTTGTTGAGAGGTTTGAAAATTTATTTAAAAATTTGTCGGTCAAAAGACCGGCTGCTTCGACTGGACAAAAGAAAAATGCTGCAAAAGACCATAAATTCGACGATGATTCGATACGAAGTCTTATTAATAAAGGAGCTGTAAGTCTTACAAAAATAGGTTTATTTTTTTTTTAATGTTTGCTTGATTCTATAACTTTGTTATTTGTTTTGGAATCACACGGACTTAAGATGGCTAGAAAATCTAAAAACCTGTAACCCTTCGTCGACACGCTGAAATTTGGCCACTGCATTGACAAACTGGGTCAATTTGACACACAAAGCAAAGTTATTGAAAATGTCGATTTTTCCAAAGTGATTTCCATTTCATTTCAAAAATCATGATTTCAACAGTTTTGGAGATTGATAAATGAGAATATACTCTGCTCATGAAAAGCGCTATTTTTCGAAGTAAAAAAGTTGTAATATGACAAAGTCTGGAAAAAATGAATTTATTTGAACAAGTGATGTTATATTTTTGAAAACATCTCACTGGACAGGGATTGTTAATATTGAAACATTGGTCCAGGTCGAAATGACCCAGTGTGTCAACGAGAGGATAAACAAGTTTCAACTTGTAGGCGATTTTTCGGATTTACTGAATTAGATTTATCAGTATCTATTCCAATTCTTAACTGTGACTGAATGTTGTTTTTTTTTTCTTTTTAGCTGCAAGAATTGTTGGTAACGCATTTAAGATCAATAGCTCGATCAATCGGCATACAAACGACAGGATCGAAGGTTCAGTTGGCAGAGAGAATAACAGCTCATTACGCAAAAAATTGATTATAAAAAAAAAGGTCCAAAAAAATGGTTTATTGCAACTTTGATCATTGAGTGTACACGTTCGACAATCGTTGCTTGAATCTCGATGGTTTTTAGTGGCAAAAAATCTACCATCTTTATAACTATGATTTTTTGTTCGTTACTTTGTTTTTCTTCTCGACTCGATTTTGACGTAAGTTAAAAAAATATTTGTTCATTTTCGTTCGGTGTGGCGGCAAAGCGATGTGAAAAAACGGTCAAGACTGGACAGTTAAAAATCTCCATTAATTGTGAGTTACAGCCAAGTGCAAGATTTTGTTCTTAACATCCGAGTAACCGAACGTTATCTGGCTTCCGGTTTCGAAAAAGGCTGAAGGGATCCAGGCTGGACCCAAGAGAATCCCGTCTTTTTGTTCTCCTCCAAGTTCTTTTGAAAAAAATTTATTTCAAATGTTGTTTTTCTTTTCTAATTATTACACGTTTTATTTTTATAATGACAATAAATATTTTTCCATACTTTACCTTGGGCTCGTAAATTTTTTGTCGAACTGGTTCGTGGATCTCACTGTTGTAAGGGCTGAAAGTTATGTAATGTGGATCTTCCGTCAATGGTGGATTGTAAACTTGGCTCAAACTCTCTTTAACACATTTTTTAGCTTTTTCCCGAAAAGCATCCATGTTATTTTCGTATCTGGAATTTTTTCATTATTTTATTACAATACTATGTAAAAAATCGAAACAAAACGATAGATTTTTCTTGCAATTCATAAATGGAGTTTTATTCTCAAACTTAGCGATTGGAATCGAAAAGATTTGTATGTGGAACGTAAAATATGATTTTCCATATGATAAAAATTAGTATTTAAATTTTCATTTGTAAACAAATTTATTATTGAGATGTTTGAAATTTTATTTGTACTCACAACATCAAGGCCTCTTCATTAATTCCTGGCATTTTTGGATCAATTTTCGTCAATACTTTTGTTATATATTGTATAAGTTGCCAAATTCGATTAGATTTTTTCCATTCTGGAAAACCCCAAGTGCTTGACATTTCTCCTGTTTCTGGATGAATCAGTGGGTGGAATACGTTACTTTGGAATACAACTTTCTGAAAATTACAATAAATTTCATCATTTCCGATTATAAGAAACTACGTTTGAGTTGTTTTTCAAAGCTTTTCTCATGTTTTTCTCACGTTTTTCTCAACAATACTAAATATAAATTTACCCTAACAAAAAATGGTTATTATTGTTATCTTTTTATCAGAGAATAAAGTATAGATTTTGTTTTGCGCTAAATGTCAATAATTCCAGAAAAAGACATGGATTTGCATCAAGTCACCGGTAGGTCGCTTCAATAAAAATAATCACAACTATTTGAAGTATTTGAAGATAAAATATTACCGGACATCCGCCATCGGGGAAATTCTGAGGCAATGTTATAGTGAACCTGAAGACTCCGCCTTGATAAATTCCCTGACGAATGAATTGGACGCCGAACCACACTGCAAATGGAACAAGCGTTAAGTTGAGTGGAATCGAACGGTAGAAATTGTAAAATCATTGCGAAATCTCGACTTACAGGAAGAATTTTGAGCCGAGGGAATAACGTAAATTCCTTTAAGGTCACGAGTTCTCAATATGTTGCTGAAAAAAATTGATAAATAAAAAAAAATTAACACAATTAAAAAAACAATGTTGACATAACGATTTTTAAAAATATTGGTTTCACGTTACTTACTATTCGGAAAGTATATGATACTCTTGTAGAAAAACGATGTATTCTTTGGTGTTTTGTGGCACGTTTGGCCTGTCAATCATTTTAATTGACATACTTAATTGTGAATCGCCGTTCGAGCTAGCAGGTAAAAGTTTTCTAAAAGAGCCTTGTCTTTTGAGGCCATCGTCAGCTAAATCAGCTTCGACCTTAATATGAAAAAAAAAAGATATACAGTCTCCATAAAGTGCCAACAATTTTTATCAGTTGGTCTTATCTTTGATCTTGAATTAAAGTCCAACGCAACTTATTACTTTTTAAACATTTATATAGATCGAATTTTGTACCTTGGGAGTTGAACTCATGCCTCTGGAAGACATGTCATTGACATTTATTGACTAGTAGGGTTTTATTAGGGCACAACGCGCACGTTAAATCTTTAATATACTCAGACAGCTGCAATTTTCCCGTTGACAGTTCTGGACTATCCTGTTTTTGTATATCGTACGACACTCTCTCGAAATAACAACACACACTCGAATAATGTACGAACAGTCACTATTGCATCGTCGTCAGCTGTGTGGGGGCAACCCAAGCCTGATGGTTATACGCCTTACCATACAACAATAAATCCGTACATGTATAGAATGATATGGAGTTTGGCCACAGTTTGGCAGACCTCGACACTGGATGGTTGGGTGTAAAGGGAAGTCTATGGGTACCGAATATTTCGGTGTTTAAACTGGAATCTAACAAACTAACAATTGGAGTGTATCGAGGCCAGGTACTCAAGTGTAAACACCGAAAACTTGGGTTTCGAAACTTGAGTTTGTGGATTTCTTCACCGTGTGTCGGTAACCAAAATTTCGACTGTCAAGATTTGTAATCGTGCGCTTCTCAACCGGCTGTCGGTATCCCAAATCCCTAATATCAACACTATTACGTGGGGATTAGAATTAAGTGCAGCTTACACCGTAAGAGTAATCTGACTTTTTTTTAACACTTGGCGACGAGCTGCTATACCAAGTCTCTTGATTTCTTTTGTACAAATACTAATACGGTACGAACATCTGTATATTTTCTATTGAGTGAATGATTTTTTTCCCTAGAGATTGATACGTTTGAATGCATTAGACTCATTACGTTTTTATAGTTATGATTTATTTAATTATGTTGTATGAAATTTATTTTTCAACCCTTTTTTTCGAACCAATTATAGTTTGGACTCATTTTATACAGACTGAGCAAATTATGACTCTATTGCAACTTATTATTGGGGAGATTTTTCAAATTTTATCATTATAATTTGCCATTCGCCTCGACAATTTTTTATTTCCTCGATTTTTTATAATAAAATAGTATTTCATGCAAAGAATACCTACACCAATTTTTAGATTTTCAGCGCACGTATTTCAGGAGTTAGAATTTTTCAAAAAATCCAGATTTCAGCAAGTTTGGGAACGTTCCAACATCAATATCTGTTAACTGATTGACATATTGACAAATGTCCCTGTATTGACGTTTTTCATTCTGATTTGCAAATTTATTTAAAAAATTGTTAATTATCGTTGTTAACGTTTTCCTGCATGTGAAGTGGAAACTATATATTTGTTAAAGATGATTGCCATTATTTTTTTTTCAAAAATTCTCTAAAATGGTATGATGAATTTTACGAACTTTTACGTTGGTCCCCTCGTGGGTCCATTTTTCCTTCTATTTTTTGTAGGAGAAATTAAATTTTTTCCGTATATGAATTTGAAGTTTTTCGTATGAAACATAATTGAATATTGAAGATATAACCAATTTCATGGGTCCTTGATAAGTTGGATTGATGGAACTTGATTAGTTGTCAACAATGTTGAAATATTAGAAAATTTGTCAATCTTGCAATTTTCACAATAATAATAATTTTTTGTTTACCAAAAGTTTGTAGTTTTTTTCTATGTCGTCATATTTTTGGAATGCACTTCTTCGACTTTGACACGTGGAGACTATTGAGATACAGCATCGAATGAAACATAAATTTGTTTAAGAGATAAGGCACGAATTTGACGGTTTAAATACCGCGTGGGAAGTATATTTTTAATTCATTCTGATAATAACGTGAGAGGCCCGAGGAGGATTATTCTTGACAACTTAGTTCACTTTAAATAACTAGCACTTATTCAACAATTTACGGGTAAA
Organism: Campoletis raptor; assembly: GCA_948107755.1. Classification (NCBI taxonomy): domain Eukaryota; kingdom Metazoa; phylum Arthropoda; class Insecta; order Hymenoptera; family Ichneumonidae; genus Campoletis; species Campoletis raptor. Next base: position 16,274,167 of record OX403627.1, read on the forward strand.
TATGTCAAATCATGGCTGTACCTCATAGTGCATGGAATATCTTTTCTAACGCTTGTTATCACTCAATTGCATTATAAAATGTAATATTATGGTGGTAGACGACTTGTAACGCTATAAAAAATTATAAAACTGACAATAAAGAGTAATTCCAATATGAAGAGATGATAGCAAGTTTAAAGTCATACATACACACACACACACAAACACACATAAACACATATGAACTAGGATGACGATTGAAGTAAACGCACACATGTAAACATCAAACAGTAGCATTGCACGAAATAAAAACAAAAAAACTAATAAGGAAAATGAAATAAAAAAACAATAAAAAAGATGAAAATGATTTAAGCGTTAAGTGCAACTCCCTTATGGTTTCATTTTTTTCTGAATGTATTCGTACAAAGAATGAATGGAAAAATTGGCATTACGGATAAAGCCAAATGAATTGACGTAATATAGAAAAGCTCTATAATCACAATTGAGTTTAGAGGATGTTGGGAGACGTTTCTTACATATCTTGATAGTGGTCTTGGAGACGTCTCAAGACATTCTCTAAACTCTATTGTAATCATAACGAGTGTCTTTGAATAAGTAGTATTTTTGGATAAGTACTAAAACATTTCTCAAAACAGCAAAATCGCAGATGAGAAATCATTTGATAAGTTATTTTGGCATACAAATTTATATGTGAGGAGTTGAAATATGATATTTTGAGGACCTTCAAGTTCCCATTATATTATAATCTTAACCTTAAACGAAGGTTAAGATTATTATATTTATTGAAAAAATGTTTTTATCATTAAATCAAATTGTAGTAATCTTGCTTTCATTAAAACTCCTATGCGAACAACTATTGAGCTCAAGAAGCTCAAGAAGTCAGTATTCTGTAGAAGAAATTCGTTTCTATTCGAAACTAAAATATTCATGAAATAAATTTCGAATCAAGCAGCATACAAGACACCAATATGACCTGAAAACATGCATGAATATGGATTCGAATTGTTTACATAATTGTTCACACAACCGTTTGTATTAGTTGCCTTCAGATAAAATTTATTTTGAATATCCCAAAAATAAATTGATACGACTGGACAAATTCATCGAGCTAAATAATAAAAAACAAGAGTCATGGTAAAAAATTTGGTGATTCAATTTAAATTGACATTTGGCTTGCAACCCGTAGTAATTAGATAGTGAAAGTGTTATTTTTTAACCGTAACACAAAGAGTCAGATGTTTCTCCAGAATAACTGAACTTACGTAAAGTTTGCCCAATTGTACCTACGCATTAACATAAATGAGGGAAAAAAGATATATTTGATGATTTCTATTTGCCAAGTGTACGAAATAAAACAAAACAAAAAATACATAACACTTTCCCTGTCTTTCCTGTCTTTAAAAACAACATTTTTTTTGTACAGACCCGCGTCAATTCTCCAAACTTGTGTATCATTTTGTATCATCGTTGAATGGTCAATCATCGTTCGATGATTAATGATCGTACTCATAATTGGGCTTTGCCGGTTGTTGTTAAAATAAATAAATAAATATAAAAAAAAAAGATTTGTTGGTAATACACAGGGGTCGTGTTATTTTCATGGTTTTTTCTCCATTGTTTTATGATTCAAGATTTTCTTTTCAATTAGTTCATGTAATTGATAAAGTCCAGTATATCAAGAAATTCCAGTTCAATTATTTATAGAATACATTTGCTCTCTAAAGGATATTTAAGAATGCAAGACATTTCGGGATTAAGTGAACGGATTGACTTCAAAGAGGATCAATGCAAAGAGAAGAAATAAATAAAACGTCGTGCTTTAAACTCAGGCTTCTTACTCTAGCTGTTCCTCCTTTTTTTGATAAGGGAGGAAAACTGCCTCAAAATAGTCATAACAACAGACGCGGTTGCGAGTCAACACCACATATTAATTAAAAAATAAGGCAATGCTGCTTCGATACTCCAATACGAAGCGTTTCCGGATTTAGAGTATATAAGAGTGAGCTGACTTTTTTAAAACTTATTAATGGGGGGATTTTTGAACTTTTTTAAAGTTATTCTCTCGGACAATCGTTTGTTCCATAATTATTCATTTTTGCTTAGACGCACAGTTCCCTCTTATACTAAATTTGTCAACCTTCCAATTTTCACAATTGTTGTAATTTTTTGTTTTTCAAAAGTCTTCCGTTTATTTCAACGTCGTCATTTCTTTTGATTCGTTTAAGAGATTATGGCGCGATTTTTAACAGTGTAATAATACCGCGTGAGTATTTTTAGTTCATTCCGATAATAACGGACAAAAGTAACGGATAATTCTTCACGACTTTTTCAAAGAACCAGTACGTCATTAACGATAAACGTATACTAATTTTTATCAAAAATCATAAAAATTGAAACAAAAGCGTCCACGAATTGTAATCGTGCAGCACGATAACATTGTTGTCATTAAGAAAATATTCAGTTTAGATATAAAATACAAATCGTAAAATTTTTCTTGTGTGAGTTAATTTCAGAAAAGAAATTGGTGTTTTCCAGAGAACATTTTATAAGAGCGTTAGATTGTTTTTATAGGTTTGGGTTTTTACCAACCATATATTCACAAGGATTTTCCAAATTTTATGTCTGAGCTTTAGATTTTTTAGAAAGAAAAAACGAGGTCTTCCGATATTTGATTAGAAGCGGAGATATCTGAAAAAAGTAAAAAAAGCGCAGGAGGAGCTACTTCGGAACAACGTGTACTTGTACCAAGTTAAATCTAGTTCAATAATAATGTTAAGAAACTCATTGTATGCACTCGTTTTTACTAGTATAGAAGTAATTAAAGAAATTATAATTTCGTTTCAATGCAAATCCGTAATTAAGAAGTTGAAAAATGATGTTCTCAGTACCCACAAGTTCCCATCAACGTTTTGAGATGCAACTGCTGTGTGTCAGAAATATAAAATGGTCGAAATCGGTAGCTCTGGTACCTTTGCTGACGGTATCGATGGCATCCATACTTGTTTTGGGCAGTGCTTCGCCACTTATAGTAGAAGGACCCGAAAAACATCTTGAAAATGACTCGAATCCGTCCATTCGAGTTATGAGTAATACTTCTCTACTTAAGAAAGAGGAAACCGTAGAGAATCTCGGCAGTGGCCCCAACTCAACTCCGGGTTTTAATACTTCTCAACTTGGGAAAGAGGAAGCCGTTGAGAATCTCGGCAGTGGCTTCAACGCAACTCCAGGTTTGTATAAACAAACATCTGATACTAGTATTTATCTGTCCTTTCTGCTGTACTTTTTTTTTTTAATAGTCTTCGTATCGATATATTTTTGAGAGTATATGCATGTTACGTTAGATATCAGGAAGACCCTCGACATTAAAGTTGATTTATTGACAGATATAAAGATCTTTTCGTAACTACATCTGTATAGTATTTTCTCAAAGATTGCAAAAGATCTCACAGAATCCCATTTACAGAGGTGATTATCAGCGTCTAATATTTCGAGTGTTTTTTTCAAATATTTTTATTTTAATCACTTTTTACTGTTTATTTATTTGAAAACACGTACAAATATTTCACAGAATATTTGGTAAATTTATCTCATAAATGGGTATATAGAAAAAGAACAAACATATCGCTGATGTGGATCAGTTTTGTGAGCAATGTATTATAGAAAAAAAGTTCTGGACAAAATCTCGAAAAGCTCTAAATGTATTATATTCTGAAAATAATCTTCGAGAACGAAATTCTAGACAAAAATACAGTTTAAACGAAGTATGGTCGAGTGTGTCAAAGAAATTTCTTTAAAAATGTTTTTTTTTTAGTGCACATTTATTGAAAATCAGTGATAAACTCATTGCCTTATTATGAAACGTCTTATGAAGCTCCAAGAAAGTATGGTTTTCATATTTTCGAACGATGAATGGATTCGACGTGGAGATAATTGCGAAATTTGAAACTTTGGTATTTTCAGGTTGTCATGACGATCTGTGCCTAACGCCAGGTTGCATACATACCGGTACGTAACGAAATTTAAATAACTGTAAGACGTCAGTTGCTTCAATAATTATACCAATAATTCAATCGCCAGCATCCGAAGTTCTGAAGAACATGGACCCCACCGTCGACCCTTGCGAAAATTTTTATCGATATGCGTGCGGTGGCTTTCTGAAGTCGACGGTCATACCTGATGATAAAATCATGATGGATCTATATACAACCACAGCAGACAAAATAAACCAGCAACTCAGAACAACTATCGAGGCTAAGAGCAGTCCTGACGAATTCAAGCCCTACACAGTACATAAAAATCTATATAAATCTTGTATGAATACAAGTGAGTTCTAATGGTTGTTTATTTGGACAAAATTTTCGAGATCTACTTCGTAAATATCAAATTCTGCGATAGATTGGAAATAATGAGTAACAAAAACATTTGTAGCCGCGATCGAGACTAGAGGACTCCAACCTCTGTACGACGTTTTGAAAAGACTTGGTGGATGGCCAGTGCTCGAAGGTAATTCATGGAACGAAACTGACTTCGACTGGATAAGTTCGGTTTATAAGAATCGCGATATTGGATTTGATTTCAACACTTTGATCACTGTCAGCGTCGGAGAGAATCCAAAAAACTCGACACAACGTGTGATTCATGTACGTTTACGTTTTTCCTAAATAACCAAGTATAATTCTCTATGAGAACAAAGAAAAAGAGTTGTAAATAAGTCATTGTATTTTGTGTTTTTCAGATTAATCAGCCAATGCTGAGAATTGGTCGCAAATCTCTTTTAGAAGGCTTTAATAATCAAAAAGTCGCCGCTTATTACAATTACATGGTTGACATTGCTGTTATGCTTGGTGCTCCGAGAAAACGCGCTATGGAAGAACTCAAAGAATCGTTAAGCTTTGAAATGAAACTGGCTAATGTAAGTACTTTCATATACAGTTATATATTTTATTGTAATGCCCAAAATCATCTATATTTGATCTGTAGTTCACTGAGAAATATGTGAAGTACGTGAAATATAAGATTGATTTGCTGCAAATATTTATTTTATTACATGAAATGTATGTTGGGTTGATTTCACAATATCCAAAACAAAAAAATCTACTTGGTTTATTCAATACGTATGTTTTTTTAGTGTAAGAAAATTACCGATTTGTACAACTGAACTAAATATTTCATTCGACATATTCAACCAAAACTCTTTTTACCCAATGAGGGATGGATTATTATTCATTTTACCTGGTTTTGCGAAGTGTCGATCTTAAATTCAATAAAACCAACTTTTCATTCCAAGGGGCTTTATTCGATAAATGAAAACAGAAAATGATATGCAACAGTAATTGAGACTTTTGAACTTGTTTATGTCTAAAGAGTTTTGAGTACAACGATAAATGATACTATAAACAAAACAAAATTGACATATATATTAATTTCGATTAATTTTTTCGATTCCTTTGTCGTACAGAAGAATAAAATATTAAATCATCGGATCGTTTTGAGGAGGTTGGAGCGTTAGGCGAATTTCAAGATTAATTGTTTAAAATTCTTACGAACCGTTTTAACAATAATACCCAATTGTGGGTAAAATTTGAGAAAATTTTACCGTCTAGAAATCAAGTTATTTGTTGTGAAAAATCGTTTTTTTTCGTAACTTCCCACAAGACCTCATGTTAAAGTTGCGATTTTAAACACTGAATATCTCGATTACTAGACGGTGAAAGCTTCTCACATTTTTTACACATTATAATACGATGCTCAAGAAGATTCACGCAAAATTTCAAAGAATTATCTTGGAAAAATTGTATCCGATGATTTGGCCTTTACTTTGTGTACTGTTATTATTAGTTAATAATTTATTTTCTCCTGTAATTGGATAGATTTCATTGCCGAGGGAGGCAATGAAAAATTTCTCAGAAGTATGGAATCCAATGACCTTTGAGGAATTAGCGAAAAATTACCCAAGCATACCATGGAAGGAATTCTATATTAACATCTTTCCATCGTCTGTTGTGATTGAAGACAATGAGATTACGAATATGTTAGTGCCAAGTTACGTTGGAGCTTTCGAAAAATTAATATCCCAAACTCCGAAAAGAGTTCAAGCAAATTACGTATTATGGCGTGTTGTCGCGTATTCTGTACTGTATCTTAACAACAAAATACGTGAAAGGGTGTTGGCATACACTTCCACTATTTTTGGACTTTCACAAATTCCGCCAAGATGGAAAGAATGTTTTCATTTTTCAACGGGTCTCGTTCTTCATGCTACGTATGCACGAAAATACTTTGATAAAGATTCCAAAAAAAATGCAGTCGAAATGGTTATGAATATCAGAGAACAATTACAAGGCATGATAAAGGAGGTTCGTACTTAAAAAAGATTTTATATTAGAGATTACGAACTAAGGATGATGTTTGTGATTGTTTTATCTTTTTTCGAATTGCATCCGCCGTAGGCTGACTCGATGGATGAAGAAACACGAAAGACAGCTATTGAGAAATGTGGAGCTATGGCCGTTTACATTGGCTATCCCGATGAGTTGTTGAACAACGACGAAGTCAAGAAGAGTTACGAAAATATAGAGTTTTTCGAAGACAATTTTTTCGAGAATATGTTAGCACGTTCGCGATTCATCGCCGACGACGATCTCAAAAAACTCCACGAACCTCGTAATAAAACGGATTGGGAAAATCACGCGGCAACGTCAACAGTGAATGCTTACTATGATTTCTACGAGAACAGTATTGGTAAGCATTCTGTATATATCTGCCTTAAAACATGATAATCTGATAACAATATTTATAAAACGTTATTCTATTTTTTAATACTTCACACAGTGTTTCCTGCTGGTATTCTACAAGGTGCTTTCTTCAGCAACGATCGACCAAAATACATGAATTACGGTGCCATTGGAAGTATCATTGGTCGTGAAATGTCACATGCTTTCGATCGTACAGGCAGTAAATTTGATAAGAATGGCAATCTCTTCGATTGGTGGAAACCATTAACCAAAGAACATTATATCAACCGCACATCGTGCATTATAGAACAATATTCTAATTATACCGTTGAAGAGGTTCAACTCAACGTGAGTACTTTGCGATGTCGATTTACAATCAGACGCTTTGTCAAGTGTCCACATTTGTTCTTTGGATTTTACAGTGCAGTCAAATAGAGCAATTTACAACTGACCTTGATCCCTTTAATAATAGCTAATATGATTTTTTCTTAATTCCTTTTTTTGACAGATAAACGGCATCCAAACGCTGGATGAAAATATCGCTAACCTCGAAGGACTCAAAGCGGCATATCATGCATACAATAATTGGGCTGCGAAAAATGGACCAGAGAAAATGTTACCCGGAATCAACAGGACTCCACAACAAATGTTCTGGATAAGTAACGCAAACACATGGTGCGCGAAAAACACACCGCAGTATTTGGAGCGTCGAGTTAAGGGAGGCTCTAAGACCATCGAAGAATTCCGAGTTGTGGGAACAATGTCGGACATGCCCGAATTTTCAGAAGATTTTCATTGCCCCCTGGGATCAAAAATGAATCCTGTGAAAAAATGCCATATTTGGTAAAAATTGTAAACGCGTCAGCGGGTCTGGTCGAATCAAAATAAAGATTACAATAATTTTATTCATTGAAGAGATGTTTCGACCAAAAAATCAAATTGTAATAATGAAATAAATACAAACATCTTTACTTTGAAAAGCTGAAGAATCTTTACTCTAAATCTTTCATTCAATGTCTGTATATTCATTTCGGTATCTCCCAAAAAATAGTTTGCCTTCGATCCAAGTGATAGTAAAAAAAAAAATGTTAGACTTTAATGAATTTGTTGAATTATTAAGAAATTTTCCATATTGAAAAAAACCTTTTTTTCATCACACCTGCTCGGAAAGTTGACCTTTCCTCGCAGGTGCTATGAAAAATCATATACGCTCCACGGGAGTAAAATTAGACTACCTCAAACCGCGGGCAGAATAGTCAGCCGAGCCGAAGGCGAGGTTGACAATTCTGCCCGCGCTTTGAAGTAGTCTACTTTTCCTCCCTAGGTGCGTAATATACTATTTTTGTTAATTGGCAACGATAGAAACTAGATAGAATTTTTGTAGTAGCGACAATGTTATGGTTTCCATTTGGAAAAAAATGGGTCATAGATGAACGGAAGAAGTGTATTGAGTACATATATATATATATATATTTACATCTACGTAGGTTCACACATTGTTGGATCAGCAAAAAAAATCAATTGAATGTTTTTAAATAGAGTCGTTAGCGTCGAACTATTCATTTTGATGCCTCACTCTATTCTATACACATCTCGTTAAAATTCCCATTCGATCGGCTAGAGATTTTTTTACCACATTCTCGTTATCTACGGAACATTTTTATTTCATGTCAAATATGCACACCGGCTCACACACACACACACACACACACTCATACCATTTTTTTATGTGTCTCTATCTTTTCTTTCATTTGGGATAAAAATTTCATTTTCATCCCGTACCCCGTTCAGTACAGCCGGAACGAGATCCGCACGCAGTTGCCATAGTCCAGTAGGAATGTAATAGTATATTACATACCTAGGCCAGAAAAATAAGAAAAGTCTCAGATCACATGTAATTGTTGGCCGAGGCGAAGCTGAGGCTGACAAACATGTGGTCTGAGGCTTTACTTTTTTCTGGCCAAGGTGTGTATACTATTTTTCTGCCCGACGTAGCCGGAATGTGGCAACTTCGTTTAGCGCAGCGGCCCGAAAGTTGCCACTTTCCAGCCGGAGGGCAGAAAAAAACTTAAATATACGATGAAAATTAATGTTGAAGGACCTGGAGATATTGGTGCGCCGAAGGGGAGTTCGCAGGATCATTCAGGACCGCAAGCTCCTCTGAAGGGTGAGGGCGATGAAATTTGGCATCCTTCGGAAATAACCGCGGCTCTGACAACAGAAATTCTTGATCCTCGAACAGCCCCGGAATATGAGATCAAATTTAAACAATCAGTGAGCCCTGAAGACGTGTATCTTGGGGTGAGTGAAATTAATGATAAAGTCAAGTACAAATACGTTTTCTTTCAAATATTCAGATTTGTTGATTAAAAAAACAATAAGTTTTTCTCGACAATTCTGCAGTTCGCACAAATGCAACACAGCGAAATTTCTTTTCGTCAATTCTCTTCATTTTCTCAATTATTAATATTCGTTGGTTGCAATATTTTTGGTTTTGTGTCTGAAAAAGGCTGAAAATAAATTTAGGATGAAATTTTGTATCCTAAAAACGTGAAAAACTAGTTAGAACTTAAAACGAAGAAATTCCATTGCATTTCAATGATGCTGCAAACTTCAACATCGTTTTTCCTCATCAGATGAGTTTCAAAACTCCTGACACTGCGTCCTGTGAGTGGCTAACAGTGCTCGTGAAACTTCCTGGCGAATCGAGAGAGAAAGTCGAAAGAGTCAAGCTTTCGGTGGAGTCCGAATTCATCGACATTCGAAGTCCCAAGTAATAATTTTTTCCATTCGTCACAGTATCTTTCTCCTGATCTATCACAACTGAAATACGTGACACATTGAACGGAAATTCTTTATTTTCCAGATATAGATTACACTTGCCAAAACCACATCCCGTTGATCCGAACGCTTCGTCGGCCAAATAGAATGCCAATTCTTCGACCTTGGAAATGAATGACACACTTAGAATGACGCGCGAATTGAACGCAATCAATTTTGGATATCGCAATAAAATTAATAATCGTTTGAAAACGTAATAAAGCGTTGAAAATTAACCATTTAAGTTTTTTTGTACGTTCCAGGTTACGTTTCTATTTGACTTAAAGCCTTCAAGTTTTTTCTTTATCACATTTATTGGTAAGCCTTCATCGCAGTTTATGAGGTTTCCGAACCGCTGTCGCTGTCCACCAGATCTATAACCACTGGGCCCTTCTGGCTTTCGAACGTTTCCATCGCGTGATAATATTTCAAGTAACCACAAGCCATTCGAGTCCTCTGGCACTTTTGAATGATGTGAATCTACAACAAAGCGTTAAAAAAAGATCAAAACTATTTTCATTAATTTTTTTCTCACTTCGTATTGAAATATTCGTAATTGACGTTAGGAAAATTCTCCTGGACTTTCCTTAGGAATCAAATGAATGTTTGAATATATGTTTTGAATAGATATCCCAGCGCTTGCTGAGCTTCAAAATTCTCGACTGTTTGAACTCAAAATATTTCGAATCAAAATTGCAATCGTTTGTAAAGATTTTCTATATGAGAATTGTCGTGGGATTTGTGAAATTTTATGAACACAGGAAACATTTCAAATATAAAACGGAGAATCAATAGAATTAATTACTCAATGAAACCGTTCGGCAGTACAGTCACTCATTAAGCTGATGGATCAGTCACATAACCACACCTCAAAATTTTAAAAGTAAAATTTTCCAATACCGTTCATCCGATCGGAATAAAAATTGATCAGCCCACGCAGAACGATGACAAAAATGGGCTGATCAATTTTTATTGCGATCGGACGAATGGTGTGGAAAAATTTCCCTTTCGAAATTTACAGCTGTCTCTATCGTGACAAAATAGCAACTATCCATCACCTTTTAACCGTAAGAACTCGTGTCACATTTATTTAATCTCCCAACGCATGACTCGGGTTGTTATCGATCCCACGGTAGTTTTGGCTGTAAAATCGTTTTCACAAAAGCAATTTTTTAAAAAACGAACATAGTGTGTGAAAAGTTTAATTTCATGAAAGTAAAGTTGGCAGAAAACTCATCACAGTACTCAAGAGTTCAGGAAATCGAGAAAAACATAATTTTACAGACATTCTCTCAACGTTGTAATCGACTTTGATGATAAGTTTTAAAAATATCACGTCGAATTTTGGTGCTGCTGCTTCTAGTAAAATCTCATTGTGTTATGTTTTGAAAATGTTTAATTCTCTCGTAACAAGATAAATTTTGTTTGTGTCTTAATTTAACATAATCGGATCTTTTTCGGCGGTAATGAAGTTCAACGCTCCTTTTAGACCAGGACGAAAAAGACATGAATTTCCAGCCCTTTCCGATTACGTAAAATTTAATCCCATTGTTTTGCGTTTACAATGTTAATATTAACGTTTTGTTTACGTACCGTTGCAACAATATCGTGATTGTACTTTCGACGACAACTTGCCCCTAAGTACAGTGAATATTCCAGTGTACGAGCTATTGTCGAAACATCCTTCAAACATTTAACGTTTGTTTTCACTTCTGACTGATTCGTGCTATAATTATTCTTTAATTCGAGGAACAATCTTTTGTACGACCGCTCTCGTACCTCATAAAAATAAAAAAAGTAAATATTTAATTATTTTTTATGGTCATTTAAAGTTGATAAACGTTTAATTAAAATAATAAATGTTAACTAAAAAAATGCGAAAAACTAATCATTGTTTGACGTCAAATTGATAGCATTTTAAATTGCTTAATATTTCACTCCTGATGTTGAATAGCTGAATAACCTGAATTAAAGAAAAAAAATAACAATCACCTCTAATGATGGTCCCAATAATTCTGTTCTTTTTTGTGAAAAATTGTTGCAGTTCGATCGATTCGTAGCTGCAGTTGGCAGTTGTTGAGTTCGTTTGCGTTCCCATTCGTTAGTTATCGTTTGAATTATTTTTGAATAAAGTTCCAAAAATTCATTGATTCGGTGATTTAAGCCTTCTGGATCACGACAAACGTCGCAGGTGAAAACAGCAACGGGACGCATGTCGATCGAAATAAGCAAATTGTGTTATTACACGGCATCTGAAATTTGACGAATAATTATAAGAAACTGCTGAACCCTAGAAACATCTATATTTTCATTAATCATTTAAACGCAAACCTATGGGTGAAATATATATTTGAAAATATTAATCAGGCTAATTCTTCATTAATGTTACGATATTGTCTTCTTGATAAAATGTTACGATTTATTTTTCATTGTAATTTTGATGTTAGGATCTAACACGTACTTTTCTTCGAAGCAGTAATTGAAAAATTCAATGAAATGACGATTCATTTGTTCCAATAATTCCGCATCTTTTTTCGGACCAGCCAAAAGAGATTTAATGTAAATCCTAATGTTATCTACTTCTTCAATACTGAAATATATTCGGTTCCAAGTTCTCCATCCGTCCTGTACACAATTGCCAGCATCTTGACAAAGTTGCTGAATACTCATAGGCATGCCCCAGTGGACGACAAATCTGTGAGGTTGAAAAGTAAAAAATTGTTGAAAATTCCCACACAACTTTGATTTATTTGTTTGATGTCAATTGATTTTGAGATCGAGCAAAGTTCAGGACCTCACATTCGGCCCTCTGAGACCGGAACCAAATTTATGTGTTGTCGCAATTACTGGAATTTTGCCGGTAATCCATCTTTCGTGAATTGATTTCCAAACCTTTGCTGACAAGTCTGATAACAAAAACTTCATTTTCGTTATTAATTAATGTTAAAGTATTAGAAAATATTAATCTTGAAAGTATGGGTAAATATATCGAGTGAAAGTCGAGATGTTTAGATTTGTGAATATTTTTTTTATCGGCGAAAAATAAGTTCAAAATTCGATCCGATGTGATTGCATGAATTTTTTTGTCATCTAAAATCGGTGGTTTCTGATATTTATTGATTTTCAAACGATCTCCAATAATGTTTCATTAGAAAATCGAGAGACAAAGAGCGTTGACATTGAATTATGTTCAAAGAATTTGAGATTTAAGTAGTTGAGCAATTAACTTTTAACGTGTTTTTCAAGGAGGTTTCAAAGTCAGGGTTTCTTTTGGAATTTTGAACGAAATCTCGTTAACTGTGATTAGCATAATAAACAATCGACAAATTCGCGTCAAACTCATGCACAGAGGCTTCTGTTCGAATAATAAATAATATTATCTTTTTTTAAATTGCGCACAAGTATTTCTACAGAGTTACAGGAATTTTTATGTAATCTGTACGTGTCCGTCCATACGAATATTCACAAAACAATTTTGGTTATCATCTGTATTTTGAAACGAAAAGAAATGCAATTTCAAGAATAAATATCCGCTAATAGATTTTAAAAGGCTTAAACGAATCGAAGCTGATAGACAAAGTTCATAAAATAAACAAAATTACTTGAATTTATAAAAAATTGTTTTAATTACCACCATGATACGAAACGATTGCAATTTGAAGGGCAGATAATTCCCTTTCGAGTTTCTTCACTACTTCTTTCTTTCTGCAAAATACAATGCCACAGTGTGGAGCGTACTGCCACGAAATGAAATCAGTTTTTTTGACAAATTGTGCGAGCAATTATTTTCTCAAAACTCCTTCAGATCTATTACCTTTACTATTCCATTTGCCAGTGGACGCAGACATTTGTGTAAAAAGTTTGCCAAATCTTCCAAAGGGTTTTGTAACGTGTCTATGAAACGGATGTCCTGGCTGACTGGCAAAACGATTTTTGAACGTATTAATTTCACATCGTCCATAGCCAGTGTTTGAATTATATTTCCTATGACCTAAAATCCGTAACCTTTCATTAATAAATTATTTTCCAGATTCAAATTTTTTCACACTCTTCTTTTCTTTAAATTTTATGTTCTTCAAGTTATTCTATATATTTTCCAAATACCTCACGCGTTGCTGTTCCTGTAAGGGCTATTTTTCGAACTTCCGCAAACTTACATGTTACTTGATTTACAACTTCATGATACGCAGGCAGGTAATCATGGCCCAAACGACTGATGCAGTGGGCCTCGTCAAAAACAAGAAATGACAAAGCATCCTCCTTGACTAGACTTGCTATTGAATCCTGAAAAATGAAAATTCATGTTAATGACATTTTTATCTTGGACTTTTAATGATTTGTGATTACCACAATGATTTCTTTTAAAAAAATTTGATGGCACTACCAATTCATTACTTAAATAATGGTACAAGAAATTTTTGTAATTATAATTTCCCAGTGATTGTAAAATATTCATAAATGAATAAATTTGAAAATTTAAGTAAAAAATATCAGCGTATAGTTTCATTGACGTTTGAAAAAAAAATATTTTGTTCGTGCAATTGGATCCGTCATGGTCATAAATGCTGGAGCAGATAAGTTTTGATCTTTCATGTAAAAACCGGGATCTTCTAAATGTATGTCAAAATTTCCACTACCTGGCACTGCCAATCCTTTTCAGGGCTCAAAAATAACAAAAATTGAAAAAAAATAATATAAAATTCTTTCTTTTTTACCATTTGAGTCAACACAAAATTGTTTTCGTATCCAGTCGTCAATATTTAATTTTGGTTAAAATATGCATGCACGGAATACACACAGCGGTGGCACAGTGTAAATTTATGGATGCTTTTGAACCAAGGGAAAACCTTCGAGGGCAGAAAACCTGCCTTGTTGCGGATCTCTTCCACTGGTTTTAATTAAACGCGACACAGGAACGGCTAATTAATGAACGTGTTTTCTCCCTTCTCGAACGCATGTGTCTTAGGGTGGGTCAAAAAAATCGACTATTTTTTTTTTGAATCTGACACACGAAAACTTGTTGCTAGGCGCCTCTAGAAAGTGCTCACCAAGTATGAGCTCTCAATATTAACGGGAAGATGATGCTCGTCGTAGTTTTCCATTTTTAATTTAGTCTCATACAAAAATGGTCATACCTTATCACCAATAAATTGTTCAACCAGTTGCATAGTCAATTTTCATAGGAAATTGAACGCTCTACAAAAATGATCTCTTGCACTTTTTTCATTAAGCTAACCATTTAAGAGATATTCAAGATCAAAAATTGAAGTATTTTAAGAAAAATCACTTTTTTGTTTGGAATTCTGTGACTTACTAAAAAATAATTATTGTCAAATAAGTATAAATATTTTTTACTGCCTAATCTGTGGCACTCATAGGAACAGGAGCAATAAAGTGGGGTTAAAGTGATGGGATGGGTTCATAAAAACCCGCAAGGGTATACGCAGGAATAATGAAAAAAAAAAAAAAACAACAACAAATCAACTCAGACCAAGAAATTTGTTGGGAAATCAAATAAGCATGGGTCATGTAATTTGCATGTTTTTTTTATCGATTGTTTCATGATTCAAGATTTTTTTCCAATTTGGTCATTTAGTTGATCAAATCCAATTGTTTACCTAGAAATTCCAGTTTAATAATTTATAGAAATAGTTTTTTTATCTTAAAGATATTAAAAAATATAATATATCTTGGGATTGAGTGAACGGATTGACTTCAAACACGGCCACTGGAAAAAGAAAAAATAAATATAAGTTGTTCTTTGAACTCGACCGAGTATAATATTGTTTATTCGACCCGAAAAACTGTCTCGAAATCTTCATAACTACAGACGTTACTTGGCGTTTACTTAGCGTGTGAACACCAAGTATTGCAAGCAAAAGGGAGCGCGAGTCTTACCGCACTTGTAAATCTAGAGATGTGGCAGCGTTTTTTTGATACTCCAGTTTGACGGATTTAGGGCATTGTAGTATATAAGAGTAATCTGACTTTTTTTTTAACACTTGGCGACGAGCTGCTACCAAGCCTCTTGATTTGTTTTGGACAAATACTAATACGGTACGAACATCTGTATATTTTCTATTGAGTGAATGATTTTTTTCCCTAGAGATTGATACGTTTAAATGCATTAGACTCATTACGTTTTTATAGTTATGATTTATTTAATTATGTTGTATGAAATTTATTTTTCAACCTTTTTTTTCGAACCAATTATAGTTTGGACTCATTTTATACAGACTGAGCAAATTATGACTCTATTGCAACTTATTATTGGGGAGATTTTTCAAATTTTATCATTATAATTTGCCATTCGCCTCGACAATTTTTTATTTCCTCGATTTTTTATAATAAAATAGTATTTCATGCAAAGAATACCTACACCAATTTTTAGATTTTCAGTACACGTATTTCAGGAGTTAGAATTTTTCAAAAAATCCAGATTTCAGAAAGTTCGGGAACGTTCCAACATCAATATCTGTTAACTGATTGACATATTGACAAATGTCCCTATATTGACGTTTTTCATTCTGATTTGCAAATTTATTTAAAAAATTGTTAATTATCGTTGTTAACGTTTTCCTGCATGTGAAGTGGAAACTATATATTTGTTAAAGATGATTGCCATTATTTTTTTTTCAAAAATTCTCTAAAATGGTATGATGAATTTTACGAACTTTTACGTTGGTCCCCTCGTGGGTCCATTTTTCCTTCTATTTTTTGTAGGAGAAATTAAATTTTTTCCGTATATGAATTTGAAGTTTTTCGTATGAAACATAATTGAATATTGAAGATATAACCAATTTCATGGGTCCTTGATAAGTTGGATTGATGGAACTTGATTAGTTGTCAACAATGTTGAAATATTAGAAAATTTGTCAATCTTGCAATTTTCACAATAATAATAATTTTTTGTTTACCAAAAGTTTGTAGTTTTTTTCTATGTCGTCATATTTTTGGAATGCACTTCTTCGACTTTGACACGTGGAGACTATTGAGATACAGCATCGAATGAAACATAAATTTGTTTAAGAGATAAGGCACGAATTTGACGGTTTAAATACCGCGTGGGAAGTATATTTTTAATTCATTCTGATAATAACGTGAGAGGCCCGAGGAGGATTATTCTTGACAACTTAGTTCACTTTAAATAACTAGCACTTATTCAACAGTTTACGGGTAAATATGTCAAAACATGGCTGTACCTCATAGTGCATGGAATATGTTTTCTAACGCTTGTTTTCACTCAATTGCATTATAAAATATAATATTATGGTGGTGGACGACTTGTAACGCTATAAACAAATTATAAAACTGACAATAAAGAATAATTCCAATATGAAGAGATGATAGCAAGTTTAAAGTCACACACACACACACACACACACACACACACACACACATATGAACTAGGATGACGATTGAAGTAAACGCACACATGTTAACATCAAACAGTAGCATTGCACGAAATAAAAACAAAAAAACTAATAAGGAAAATTAAATAAAAAAAACAATAAAAAGATGAAAATGATTTAAGCGTTAAGTGCAACTCCCTTATGGTTTCATTTTTTTCTAAATGTATTCGTACAAAGAATGAATGGAAAAATTGACATAACGGATAAAGCCAAATGAATTTACGTAATATAGAAAAGCTCTATAATCACAATAGAGTTTAGAGGATGTCAGGAGACGTTTCTTACATATCTTGATAGTCGTCTTGGAGACGTCTCACGACATTCTCTAAACTCTATTGAAATCAAAACGAGTGTCTTTGAATAAGTAGTATTTTTGGATAAGTACTAAAACATATCTCAAATACAGCAAAATCGCAGATGAGAATTCATTTGATAAGTTATTTTGGCATACAAATTCATATGTGAGGAGTTGAAATATGATGTTTTGAGGACCTTCAAGTTCCCATTATATTATAATCTTAACCTTAAACGAAGGTTAAGATTATTATATTTATTGAAAAAATGTTTTTATCATTAAATCAAATTGTAGTAATCTTGTTTTAATTAAAACTCCTATGCGAACAAGTATTGAGCTCAAGAGGCTGAAGAAGTCAGTATGCTGTAGAAGAAATTCGTTTCTATTCGAAACTAAAATATTCATAAAATAAATTTTGAATCAAGCAGCATACAAGACACCAATATGACCTGACAACATGCATGAATATGGATTCGAATTGTTCACATAATTGTTCACACAATCGTTTGTATTAATTGCCTTCAGACAAAATTTATTTTCAATATCTTAATAATAAATTGATACGACTGGACAAATTCGTCGAGCTAAAAAATAAAAAACAAGAGACATGGTAAAAAATTTCGTAATTCAATTTAAATTGACATTTGGCTCGCAACTCGTAGTAATTAGATAGTGAAAGTGTTATTTTTTAACCGTAACACAAAGAGTCAGATGTTTCTCCAGAATAACTGAACTTACGTAAAGTTTGCCCAATTGTACCTACGCATTAACATAAATGAGGGAAAAAAGATATATTTGATGATTTCTATTTGCCACGTGTACGAAATAAAACAAACAAAAAAAATACAAAACACTTTCGCTGTCTTTCCTGTCTATAAAAACAACATTTTTTTTATACAGACCCGCGTCAATTCTCCAAACTTGTGTATCATTTTGTATCATCGTTGAATGGTCAATCATCGTTCGATGATTAATGATCGTACTCATAATTGGGCTTTATCGGTTATTGTTAAAATAAATAAATAATCAAGTAAATATTTAAAAAAAAATTGTTGGTAATACACACGGGTCGTGTTATTTTCATGGTTTTTTCTCCATTGTTTTATGATTCAAGATTTTCTTTTCAATTAGTTGATGTAATTGATAAAGTCCAGTATATCAAGAAATTCCAGTTCAATTATTTATAGAATACATTTGCTATCTAAAAAATATTTAAGAATGCAAGATATTTTGGAATTAAGTGAACGGTTTGACTTCAAAGAGGATCAATGCAAAGAGAAGAAATAAATAAAACGTCGTGCTTTAAACTCAGGCTTCTTACTCTAGCTGTTCCTCCTTTTTTTGATAAAGGAGGAAAACTGCCTGAAAATAGTCATAACAACAGACGCGGTTGCGAGTCAACACCACATATTAATTAAAAAATTAGAGCTAGCGCCAGTGCTGCTGCGTGTATATCTAGAGACGCGACAATATTTCGATACTCCAATACGAAGTGTTTCCGGATTGAGAGTATATGAGAGTGAGCTGACTTTTTTTTAAATACTTGGTGTTGAGCCGCTACCGGATCTCTATTTGTTTTGTAAAAAACACGGTAAGAACATCTGTATATTTTCAATTAATCGAATTATTTTTTTACTAGAGATTGATCGGTTTGAATTTATTAGACTTATTATACGTTTATAGATATTATTTATTAAATTATGTTTTTTTTTTACGTCATTTTTTCCATTCTTTTTTCGGACTACTTATGATTATGCAATTATTTTTAACAAATTGAGCAAAGTATGACTAAATTGCAACTTATTTATGGGGGGGGATTTTTAAACTTTTTCAAAGTTATTCTCTCGAACAATCATTTATTCCATAATTATTCATTTTTGCTTAGACGCACAGTTCCCCCTTATACTAAATTTGTCAACCTTCCAATTTTCACAATTGTTGTAATTTTTTGATTTCCAAAAGTCTTCCGTTTATTTCAGCGTCGTCATTTCTTTTGATTCGTTTAAGATATTATGGCGCGATTTTTAACAGTGTAATAATACCACGTGAGTATTTTTAGTTCATTCCGGTAATAACGGGCAAAAGCAACGGATAATCCTTCACGACTTTTTCGAAGAACCAGTACGTCATGAACGATAAACGTATACTAATTTTTATCGAAAATCATAAAAATTGAAACAAAAGCGTCCACGAATTGTAATCGTGCAGCACGATAACATCGTTGTCACTAAGAAAATATTCAGTTTAGATATGAAATACAAATCGTAAAATTTTTCTTGTGTGAGTTAATTTCAGAAAAGAAATCGATGTTTTCCAGAGAACATTTTATAAGAGCGTTAGATTGTTTTTATCGGTTTGGGTTTTTACCAACCATTTATTCACAAGGATTTTCCAAATTTTATGTCTGAGCTTTAGATTTTTAGAAAGAAAAAACGAGGTCTTTCGATATTTGATTAGAAGCGGAGATATCTGAAAAAAGTAAAAAAAGCGCAGGAGGAGCTACTTCGGAACAACGTGTACTTGTACCAAGTTAAATCTAGTTCAATAATAATGTGAAGAAACTCATTGTATGCACTCGTTTTTACTAGTATAGAAGTAATTAAAGGAATTATAATTTCGTTTCAATGCAAATCCGTAATTAAGAAGTTGAAAAATGATGTTCTCAGTACCCACAAGTTCCCGTCAACGTTTTGAGATGCAACTGCTGTGTGTCAGAAATATAAAATGGTCGAAATCGGCAGCTCTGGTTCCTTTGCTGACGCTATCGATGGCTTACATACTTGTTTTGGGCAGTGCTTCGCCACTTATAGTAGAAGGACCCGAAAAACATCTTGAAAATGACTCGAATCCGTCCATTCGAGTTATGAGTAATACTTCTCCACTTAAGAAAGAGGAAGCCGTAGAGAATCTCGGCAGTGGCCCCAACTCAACTCCGGGTTTTAATACTTCTCAACTTGGGAAAGAGGAAACCGTAGAGAATCTTGGCGGTGGATTCAACTCAACTCCGGGTTTGTATAAACAAACATCTGATACTAGTATTTATCTGTCCCTTCTACTGTACTTTTTTTTTTTAATAGTCTTCGTATCGATATATCTTTGAGAGTATATGCATGTTACGTTAGATATCAGGAAGACCCTCGACATTAAAGTTGTATTTTCTCGAAGATTACAAAAGATCTCACAGAATACCATTTACAGAGGTGATTATCAGCGTCTAATATTTCGAGTGATTTTTTCGAATATTTTCATTTTAACCACTTTTTACTGTTTATTTATTTGAAAACACGTTTAAATATTTCACAGAATATTTGGTAAATTTATCTCATAAATGGGTATATAGAAAAAGAACAAACATATCGTTGATGTGGATCAGTTTCGTAAGCAATACATTATACAAAAAAAGTTCTGGACAAAAACTCGAAAAGCTCTAAATGTATTATATCCTGAAAATAATCTTCGAAAACGAAATTCTAGACAAAAATACAGTTTAAACAAAGTATGTTCGAGTGTGTCAAAAGAATTTCTTTAAACATGTTATTTTTTTTTGTGCGAATTTATTGACAATCAGTGATAAACTCATTGCCTTATTATGAAACGTCTTATGAAGCTCCAAGAAAGTATGGTTTTCATATTTTCGAACGATGAATGGATTCGACGTGGAGATAATTGCGAAATTTGAAACTTTGGCATTTTCAGGTTGTCATGACGATCTGTGCCTAACGCCAGGTTGCATACATACCGGTACGTAACGAAATTTAAATAACTGTAAGACGTCAGTTGCTTCAATAATTATACCAATAATTCAATCGCCAGCATCCGAAGTTCTGAAGAACATGGACCCCACCGTCGACCCTTGCGAAAATTTTTATCGATATGCGTGCGGTGGCTTTCTGAAGTCGACGGTCATACCTGATGATAAAATCACGATGGATCTATATACAACCACAGCAGACAAAATAAACCAGCAACTTAGAACAACTATCGAGGCTAAGATCAGTCCTGACGAATTCAAGCCCTCCAGAGTGCATAAAAATCTATATAAATCTTGTATGAATACAAGTGAGTTCTAATGGTTGATTTTTTGGACAAACTTTTCGAGATCTACTCCGTAAATATCAAATTCTGCAATAGATTGGGAATAATGAGTAACAAAAACATTTGTAGCCGCGATCGAGGCTAAAGGACTCCAACCTCTGTACGACGTTTTGAAAAGATTTGGTGGATGGCCAGTGCTCGAAGGTAATTCATGGAACGAAACTGACTTCGACTGGATGAGTTCGGTTTATAAGAATCGCGATATTGGATTTGAATTCAACACTTTGATCAGTGTCAGAGTCGGAGGGAATCCAAAAAACTCGACACAACGTGTGATTGCAGTACGTTTACGTTTTTCCTAAATAACAAAGTATAATTCTCTATGAGAACAAGGAAAAAGAGTTGTAAATAAGTCATTGTATTTTGTGTTTTTCAGATTCTTCAGCCAATGCTGAGACTTGGTCGCAAATCTCTTTTAGAAGGCTTTAATAATCAAAAAGTCGCCGCTTATTACAATTACATGGTTGACATTGCTGTTATGCTTGGTGCTCCGAGAAAACGCGCTATGGAAGAACTCAAAGAATCGTTAAGCTTTGAAATGAAACTGGCTAATGTAAGTACTTTCATATACAGTTATTTATTTTATTGTAATGCCCAAAATCCTCTATATTTGATCTGTAGTTCACTGAGAAATATGTGAAGTACGTGAAATATAACATGTTGCTGCAAATATTTATTTTATTACATGAAATGTATGTTGGGTTGATCTTACAAAATCCAAAACAAAAAAATCTACTTGGTTTATTCAATACGCATGTTTTTTTTTGTGTAAGAAAATTACCGATTTATACAACTGAACGATTTTTCAAATGAACTGAATATTTCATTCGACATATTCAACTAAAACTCTTTTTATCCAATGAGGGATGAATTATTATTCATTTTACCTGATTTTGCGAAGTGTCGATATTGAATCCAATAAAACCAACTTTTCATTCTAAAGGGTTTTATTCGATAAATAAAAACTGGAAATGATAGGCAACAGTAATTAAGACTTTTGAACTTGTTTATGTCTAAAGAGTCTTGAGTACAACGATAAATGATACTATAAGCAAACCAAAATTGACATATACATTAATTTTGACAATTTTTTTCGATTCCTTTGTGGTACAAAAGAATAAAATATTAAATCATCGTTTTGAGTGGTGTGGAGCGTTAGGCGAATTTCAAGATTAATTGTTTAAAATTCTTACGAACCGTTTCAACAATAATACCCAATTGTGGGTAAAATTTAAGAAAATTTTACCGTCTAGAAATCAAGTTATTTGTTGTGAAAAATCGTATTTTTTGTAACTTCCCACAAGACCTTATGTTAAAGTTGCGATTTTAAGCACTGAATATCTCGATTACTAGACGGTGAAAACTTCTCACATTTTTTACACATCATAATAGCATGCTCAAGAAGATTCACGCAAAATTTCAAAGAATTTTCTTGAAAAAATTGTATCTGATGTTTTGGCCTTTACTTTGTATACTGTTGTCATTAGTTAATAATTTATTTTCTCCTGTAATTGGATAGATTTCATTGCCGAGGGAGGCAATGGATAATTTCACAGAAGTATGGAATCCAATGACCCTTGAGGAATTAGCGAAAAATTACCCAAGCATACCATGGAAGGAATTCTATACTAAGATCTTTCCATCGTCTGTTGTGATTGAAGACAATGAGATTACGAATGTGATAGTGCCAAGTTACGTTGGAGCTTTCGAAAAATTAATATTCCAAACTCCGAAAAGAGTTCAAGCAAATTACGTATTATGGAATGTTGTCGCGAATTCTGTATGGTATCTCAACAACAAAATACGTGAAAGGGGGTTGGCATACATTTACACTATATTTGGACGTTCACAACATCCGTCAAGATGGAAAGAATGTTTTCAAGTTTCAAAGGGTCTCCTTCTTCATGCTACGTATGCACGAAAATACTTTGATAAAGATTCCAAAAAAAATGCAGTCGAAATGGTTATGAATATCAGAGAACAATTACAAGGCATGATAAAGGAGGTTCGTACGTAAAAAAGATTTTTTATTAGAGATTACGAACTCAGGATGATGTTTGTGATTGTTTTATCTTTTTTCGAATTGCATCCTCCGTAGGCTGACTCGATGGATGAAGAAACACGAAAGACAGCTATTGAAAAATGTGAAGCTATGGCCGTTTACATTGGCTATCCCGATGAATTGTTGGACGACGACAAAGTCGAGAAGAGTTACGAAAATATAGAGTTTTCCGAAGACAATTATTTCGAGAATATGTTAGCACGTTCGCGATTGATCGCCGACAACGATCTCAAAACAGTCCACGAACCTCTTAATAAAACGGATTGGGGAAATCACGCGGTAACGGCAACAGTGAATGCTTTCTATAATTACTACGAGAACAGTATTCGTAAGCATTCTGTGTATATCTGACTTAAAACATGATAATCTGATAAAAATATTTATAAAACGTTATTCTATTTTTTAATACTTCACACAGTGTTTCCTGCTGGTATTCTACAAGGTGCTTTCTTCAGCAACGATCGACCAAAATACATGAATTACGGTGCCATTGGAAGTATCATTGGTCATGAAATGGTACATGCTTTCGATCGTAGAGGCAGTAAATATGATAAGAATGGCAATCTCTTCGATTGGTGGAAACCATTAACCAAAGAAAATTATATCAACCGCACATCGTGCATTATAGAACAATATTCCAATTATACCGTCGAAGAGGTTCAACTCAACGTGAGTACTTAGCTATGACGATTTACAATCAGACGCTTTGTCAAGTGTCCACATTTGTTCTTTGGATTTTACAGTGCAGTCAAATAGAGCAATTTACAACTGACCTTGATCCCTTTAATAATAGCTAATATGATTTTTTCTTAATTCTTTTTTTTGACAGATGAACGGCATCCAAACGCTGGATGAAAATATCGCTAACCTCGAAGGACTCAAAGCGGCATATCGTGCATACAATAATTGGGCTGCGAAAAATGGACCAGAGAAAAAGTTACCCGGTATCAACAGGACTCCACAACAAATGTTCTGGATAAGTAGCGCAAACACAAATTGCGCGAAAAACACACCGCAGTATTTGGAGCGTCGAGTTAATGTAGGCTCTCATAGCATCGAAGAATTCCAAATTGTGGGAACAATGTCGGACATGCCCGAATTTTCAGAAGATTTTCATTGCCCCCTGGGATCAAAAATGAATCCTGTGAAAAAATGCCATATTTGGTAAAAATTGTAAACGCGTCAGCGGGTCTGGTCGAATCAAAATAAAGATTACAATGATTTTGTTCATTGACGAGATGTTTCGACCAAAAAATCAAATTGTAATAATGAAATAAATAAAAACATCTTTACTTTGAAAAGCTGAAGAATCTTGACTCTAAATCTTTCATTTAATGTCTGTATATTCATTTCGGTATCTCCCAAAAAATATAGTCCGCCTTCGATCCCAGTGATAGTAGAAAAAAATTTTAGACTTTAATGAATTTGTTGAATTATTATGAAATTTTTCATATTGAAAAAAAGATTTTTTATTAGAGATTACGAACTCAGGATGATGTTTGTGATTGTTTTATCTTTTTTCAAATTGCATCCTCCGTAGGCTGACTTGATGGATGAAGAAACACGAAAGACAGCTATTGAAAAATGTGAAGCTATGGCCGTTTACATTGGCTATCCCGATGAATTGTTGGACGACGACAAAGTCGAGAAGTGTTACGAAAATATAGAGTTTTCCGAAGACAAGTATTTCGAGAATATGCAATGTTAGCACTTTCGCGATTCATCGCCGACGAACGTTTCAGAAAACTCCACGAACCTCTTAATAAGACGAATTGGCAACAAAGAATTGGCAAAAAAAATCAAATTGTAATAATGAAGAAAAAATAGTTTGCCTTCGATCCCAGTGATAGTAAAAAAAAAATGTTAGACTTTAATGAATTTGTTGAATTATTATGAAATTTTTCATATTGAAAAAAACTTTTTTTTTGTTAATTGGCAACGATAGAAACTAGATAGAATTTTTCTAGTAGCGACAATGTTATGGTTTCGATTTGGAAAAAAATGGGTCATAGATGGACGGAAGAAGTGTATTGAGTACATATATATATATATATATTTTTTTTTTACATCTACGTAGATTCACACATTGTTGGATCAGCAAAAAAAATCAATTGAATGTTTTTAAATAGAGTCGTTAGCGTCGAAGTACTCATTTTGATGCCTCACTATTCTATACACATCTCGTTAAAATTCCCATTCGATCGGCTAGAGATTTTTTTCCCACATTCTCGTTATCTACGGAACATTTTTATTTCATGTCAAATATGCACACCGGCTCACACACACACACACACACACACACACACACACACACACACACACTCATACCATTTTTTTATGTGTCTCTATCTTTTCTTTCATTTGGGATAAAAATTTCATTTTCATCCCGTACTCCGTTCTGTACAGCCGGAACGAGATCCGCACGCAGTTGCCATGCTCGACCGATGAAACGAGGATTAACGATGATGTGACGTGCGCGTTATTTTTTGATCCAGTAGCACTGACAATCTATATAGTTCGCAGCGTTTCCCATTTTCATTTCCAACCTTTTATCTTCCCCTCTTTCTCTCTTTCTTGCTCATCGTGTTTGTCAACCAGTTTAATGCGCCTCTTTCCACAAAAACAAAACAAAAAACAAAAACATAAAATCTCGTTTTTTAACTGTTTTTTTTGAACCGGTGAAAAAAATTGGTAAACATTTTCCACTCGACGTCTATTGCCTGGTTACTCGAGCTCTTACGGCCGCGACATATTATAGCTTTATTGTTGACGTCCCCGTGATTTTACTTTGATTTCATTTGTTTTGCTTTGACTCGTCTAAGTTTTCAGCTCATATATCATTTTCGAATAAAAATTGGCGTTAAATTAAAGTGTCAAGCTGATGGTCTACTCTAAATAAATGAAAATAAAAAACAAAAAAAATAAAAACAAAAAGAATGTGAGAGAGGAGGTATTTTTTAAATTACAAACGTTTCGAAATTCTCTCGTGTAAATGTCACGTCGTGTGTTTTTAAAAAACATCAGTACTAACTACGATTCTACTAAATGGCGAACAGTAATGGAATCGATAAAACAGAAAATATTTCCATCGGGTCCATATAAATGTAGAGCGACCTCCAACAATTGAGAATTGAACCAACCGGTGGATAAACTCAATGTTTCCCATTCGTCCATGTAATTTCACATCTCAATTGTGTGTCCCGAAGTAAATTTATAGCTATGTAGAAAATCGATTTGAAATAATGTCATTCATAGGGACGCGATCGTTCGACGTAGAAATCGAGAATGAGAACGTTGAAAACTAGTGAAGTGAAAAGTTCTGAGATAAAGCACTCGAAGGGGTTCTTGAAGAATGTGCCACGAGAGGTCATGGAAAATCCATTCACCTATTACACGAACACGCGAAACGTCGTTTCGTCGCACGCACAGAATTCTTTAGAGACTGGCTTACAAAAATATATATAAAGTTTTTCGAGCAGTTGGCTTTTTATTTCGCTTCAAATACTGCACGACATTGAAGTCAAGGTTAAAATTAATGATGCATCGTTACGACCAGTTGCTCAGCCCCTCGATTATTCAACTAAATTTTGTATATTACACCACCTTCTAATATATTATTAACGATCTATTGAATGTCTTTGCTCGTTTATGACGTATTTTTGAATGACATTCAATATTTCTTTCGACAGCATTGGAAATGCAAATGTTTTTTGTGTTTTTTGTTTGTTTTCCATAACATGAAATATTCGACATTGTTAGTAGTGAAAAACCTTGAAAATCGTAAGGTAAAAAATGATACTGATGGTTTTCCCTCGAGACCGTATGCAAAATCGTCGTCACCGTGTTGTCAGACTTCGCAGACGGTACAATATTCGGAGCAATCTTCCTGTCATGTTTGACAAATAACCCGACGATCCAAAGCTCCACGGGATATAGAAAACAACGAGTACAGCTTTCTCTGTAACTATAAAAAAATAATGTGCGTCGTTTGGCACTAAAAATATATTGATTCCAGGTTCGATGTATGTTCTCCGATTGCGTCGAATGTAGTCTATGTATTTGACTTCCAATAGGTGTTACTCGTCTTGCCTTTTTATTGAAACAGCTTTTTTTCGATCGGTGTGTCAATAAGAGTTTTCGTAAAACGTTCGAAAAGTAATACTTCATTTAAAAAAACGATCCATAATTGTTTAAAACGTTTTCTATGTTCATGTACGTTGAATTTATCATTCGAATAATCTTCAGTGGCTCTCAACGTTGTTCCTCAAAAGATCTAAATCGTTGAAACAATCGTTCCTCAATATCTGCACCGAGGGGCGCGGTAATGACTTTTCTTCGACTTAACTTCGAGAGTACTTTTCGTTTAAATCGTTCTTTATTCCAATGCAATTAACGTCAACTCGATTCTTAATTAATCCAAAGGTAGCGAAATGTTTGCATCATGGATGCTCATCCAGTGTTTTTTAGTTGCGAAACTATAACCCATTCGCTTCTGTATATCCAGAGCCAATCGAGAACCCCGTTTCTTAAGCCTCTGAAACTTTCCAAATCAGTGCAACTCTCTTTTCCACCTGCTGTTACTACCACCTCATCGGGTGCTCCGTTTCACGGGAAAAACTTAGACGTCTGTACCTTTCGTTGAATGTGAACAAAAGCTTTCTTTATGTATAGCTTCAACTAGTCAAGTTTTATTCTCCTCGAGGAATATAAATCTTTTATAATGCATATATTTCAGTATAGAAATGAAAGAAACTAAAATTAGCAGTGGTAAAACAGAATAGAGAGAAAAGAAAAGTAATTTGTCGGAGTTACTTGCGAGATTCCTTCTTTTCTATAACATTAATAAAAGCAAAACATTATGATTAAACTTTGTTTTTTGATTCGTATCTTTTTTCCTTACTTAACTATTTTTCCACACACAGTTTCGTCTTCCATTGAGAATATATTTCATTTGCTTATCGAGCTTGAATCACGATTTATAATTCCATAATTGCGATAAACAGGGAAACAAAAACGTGTGCGCGAGACAATGAAAAAGGTAGTCGGGAGTTACATGAAATAATCTATGAAACAATTTAGGAGTTTTGACGATTTTGTGACCTTTTCAAACCGTAACGATAAGATTGAGGAGGTTGAATAATGAGTTCTGAAGGAAAGCCACAAGTTTCTCGTTACGAAATTAATATAGATACAATGTCATGGAAATTGATAAATATACAGAGGTCATGGAGTGGTAGAAGAATGAAGTGGTGGACGAGTCACGTGAGGTTCACGAACGTCCAAAGAGGAATTACTTTGGCTCACGAAAGTCCCACTGAAGATTGAATTGAATTTTTAACGAGCTTCGGGAATACATTGGAGTGCGCTGCAGAATCTGCAGAGGTTACCTGCAGAGAAAGCTTGTTTACAGGTGGACGAGTTTATCGTCACAGGTGAGGACACTGCTGTCTGAGAACAGAAGCCCTTTCCTTCTCTCTCTCTCTCTCTCTATCTCTCTTTCTAGCGTTTGATCCCATCTTCAAGAGCTTTTCGTACAATGTTAGAATGTGATTAGTGCATGCAGATCATATGTAAATTGCTTTGTGAATGGGCCAAAGCAATTCTCACTAAGAAACCTAATTAAGTTCGTGTTACTCGAACCCAACATTCATCCATTGAACGATCCTGGATGGTGTCTTGCCGTTATACATGACTCGTACATATCGACGCCCATTAAACGACCTACAACATCGTTCTTGGGTCGAGATATAGTTGAAGATTCCATTATATTTGTACACATCAGTTGACACAACAGGGTATAAAGTTCCACTAGACTGCACTCAGGAGAGTGGACAATCCTTGTGCACAACCACCACTCACTATCATTGTAACTTTGTCGTTAAACTAACTTTGCTCAATAAACACTTTCGAGACTCGGCATATACACCGCGACGACCATTTACTCAAGTTTATTAAAATCATCAACAAATTTCATACATTCATCAAATTCTATCTTCACAGGAATATTAATGTATGGAACAAACATATCAAACGTTTTGGAAAGACGATAGAATCCATTAAGATAAATTGTGTATTTGTCTTGGACAGTAATTAACATTCGTTGTTTTGCTTCATATTAATTCAATTGCTTGTTGATTTTAGTTCCTATTTGGTTTTTGATTCCTACTTAATGATTTGACCTCTGGAAATTTCGGCTCTTGCTTTATTGTTGTTATTCAACTTTTTCGATTATTCGCTTGTTCTTCAGCATCATTGGCTTTGGATTTGTTTACTCAATCTGCATCCTCCGCATCAAATCTTAGCTGCGTCTCTCGTTAATTCGCATTTTGTGACTATTTTTTTTTTTTCTATAAAACGCATCTCATTGGGATATGACAAAGCGATTTGAAAATTCTTCCCGTTGAACGAAGAAATTACAAAAGAACCAGATTTTTTAGTAATACGCAGAATAAAACAGAAGAAAACATCGCAGACGATGATAATTCACAGCCATTTTATGTGTATAGATATTTATTTAAAAAAAAGAAGGAAATCTCACTCGTTATCGCGTGATCGTTATCGAGAATAATAGCGCTGACCTTTGATTTGCTGCGAAAGGGAAGAGCGAGTCTGGTGTATTGTCATGGTGGAGAGGGAATGACGAAGATGCGAGAATGGGGAAATATTGGATGGAAGGCAATTATTGGAAAACGCGAGAGAACCGCATTCGTGGCCGCGGTATCGTTGCGTGAATCTATGCCTTCGTCGCGTCCCTGGATATCATGTCCATTTCCTCGTGGTATAGAGATACGATTATATATCTCAGCCATGATAGAAGCATACGTCGATCTTTATCCAATCTTCTCCCTTTTCAATCAACGCTTCGTTCGATTAACTCAATATATCGTACATTCACAGCACCATTTTGCCTCTAAAATCAAATAATAAATATTCAATAAAGTAACAGTTTTTCTTCGTATAAATAAGTAATCAGTTATCTACTATTTTATAACAATGTATTTTGTGCTATAAATTTCAGTAATTTCCGAACTCAAAGCCATGTAAAGATCAATTCAATCAGGAGCCTAATGAAGCAGAATTAAATTTATAATATTTCCAGTCTTTTTCGATAAAAAATTTCGCATCAATTTTGCATTCAATCGTAGTCCAAAATTTGTACATAGTTCTGAAAATGAAAACGTAAAAATAATTTTTGATGCTTATATTTTATGGCATGCAGGACTTCACATAATTGGGAATAAATTTGTAATTTTAATACTTAATTGAAGGTTTGGAATTTTTCTAGTGTAAGAGAAACAGATATGAACTTTTGTTCATCGAAGTTTTGCGCGCCAAAGGAAAGTGAAACATTGATTGAGATCAACAAAATTTGGATTTATTGTTACTTCAAAATATCATCAACCCATAGAGGGTGGAGAGGGTGATTAAATTTCAGCGAAAACTGATTGTAAAAAAAAAACGTTCAACGAACTTTTGTTTACATTGTTTTTGGCAAAGTTATGCTTTGATGCCACTTTGTTAGTGTAAGATTTCAATTTTTCTTAATATTTGAAATAGTGAACGTATTTCATTAATTTTCTTATTATGAATACAAATAATAAATTATGCGGCATTGAAATGGAAATTTAGCTCCGTTCAAATTTTAATTGCTCTGTCGAAGCAAAAACTGCACGTTTAGTGTTGAACGTTCATAACTTGGGAACGAACAATCGTTCAATGCTCGTATAACGATATCGATGGAAAACTTGATGAAGTCTATTGGATTTCATACGATAATTTTTTCTTCCATTACAGTTTTTATATCGGACTTTATCCACTTTAAAAATATGTTCCAATACAACGAGGTTTTATTTTTTAAGTCATCTGCGCGCTACTACGTTACAACCAACTTAGTTTGTGAATTTTTCAATTGCACGCAACATTAGATCCATCAGATAAATAAAAACCGAATATTTTCAAATTAATGATGGGATTAAATTTTGTTCGGAAAAACAAAAATTAAAATTTGTGTCCAGTGTTCCACAATTCGAAAGAAAAAAAAAAAAAATTTAATTTGTGATGCTCGATCGAAGGATCGTCTCAACAAAACAGAGAATTCAGAATACTTTTCTAAAATGGTTCAATAGTTAAGAATTGCAAGTTACAAAACAGCATAAATGTTATTTTTATGAATATTTGCGACTGAGATACAGCGTTGCGGGAATGGCTTGAAAATTCGGTGCTAAAAAGTTTGATCCTTTGATTGTTTCGAGTTTTTATAAGCAGCGGAGTTTTATGTGGTATGAAGATTTTTAAAATCTTTTCTCTTTGACAGTGAGAAAAAGCTACGAAACTAGTAAAATACGTAAATAAGCTAAGGGAAAAAAGAAATTGGAGCAATTTATCAGTCGATTTGCCCGATGAGAAACGTGAAAGAATTGGGCACGAGGGACTGTAGGGAAGTGTGTGTAGACCGTTTGTTCGTATACTTTTGCCCACTGTGTGTATCTGTCGTTATATAGATAGAAGGAAGGGGACGGTTGCGATTTATATTTTATGGTGGGGAACCACGGAAATGATAGAGACGTTAGGTTTAATGGCTTTTACGCGTTAATAGCGCAAGTTTGGGGCTTCGTGGCGAGAGTAACTGCTTGGACCGCTATATCGGTTGGTGTAGCCTTTAAATTCGACTCGGGGAAAGTCGATAATGAGGTTGACGAGGGTTATCGTCGGCTCGTGTAGAACGCAGGTGGCACGAAGTTAAAATATATCATGTTTGAATTTATCTGCCGGGGACCCTTAAGATTTCACCTGTTGGAGTTTTATTGAATGAATGAAAAAAAACCTTTATTGTAAAACGTTTTTGTAAGAGGTTTTATTAAAAGTTTTCAGCGTCTTTTTCACCGTGATTTCGAAATTGGTTTAAAACCTGACTTTTATATTGTTTTTTTGTTTTTTTTTTTTTCTCGTCCGGTACCAATTCAACGAAACAATAAATTTGTCCTGACTACGTTCCAACATGTATTCGATATATGTATGTATACGCATTTGAACTGTTGAGTCGTGAATACAAACTTTTCCAATAAGTGTCGCACCAAAAGAATTCTTGGCCAAGGGACCACCATTCCTCGGATCCAAACCAGAGAATGTACTTGAATTATTTATTTCTCGTATAGAGATTCAAAGAAACTGAAATTATTTGCAAACACATACAAATAAATGTTAACACAAACGTGAAGTTCAAGAACACTCTGTATTTTCAACATTAACATATTGAGACGGAAAAATAACTTCTCTACTAAATTTTTTATTGTTTAGAGCTCACATACAGTTGCGTGGATCAAGAATCGCAACTTAAAGTATTTATTGTTTTGGGTTCACGTTATCAACAACATTTTTCGTGACTGCCTTCAACAATTTATTCATTTTGTACTTTCTTAACTCATCAAATAATAAGTTTTCATTGGAAAAAAATTGAAAATACTTTGCGTTAAAAGTTTGAGTCATAGAAATAATTTCAAAGATCGTTTTTCATGGAAACTTAGAAATGAATATAATTATTGGAGATACTACGTGAAACGTTCGAATCTCGTTCTAAACGTAAATAAATGCTGTTGGTTCCATTTTTTTTCGTGATCTCGGTTGTTTGATTAGTTATTTGTCGTGTAACATAAACATAGTTGATATAATGTTTATTTAATGAGTTGGCAAACATGTACGTAACTCGCTAGATCTTCGTATGTTACGTATAGAATTACAAATTTCTGGTAGACTCGTTTTTGTCGAAAATTATTTTTATATTATTGTTGAATATTATTTATAATAATGAGTTGTTGAATTTTTTTAACTTTTATGTATTATCGTTATCATTTATTCATGTTTTGCAGAAAAAAAAAGATTGCCCCCAGAGAGATTTGAACTCTCGACCCCTGGTTTACAAGACCAGTGCTCTAACCCCTGAGCTATGGAGGCTCACACGTCGTCATGTTCGTATTATCGTAGAAAAAGAAAATAGCAATAAGTCACTGTTAGTCACTTAATATTTCATTGATTTTCGATTTATATTAAATTTTTACGCTTTTATATTCAACAATGATATTAATTGTTAATGCGTTCATGTAATTTTGAATCGAATTATTCAATACAACGATCTAACGAACAGTTTTATTGGAGTAAAGTTATTTTTAAAGCATAAAGTAAATTGTGTTTTTCATTTTCCTTGTAATTTTACACAAGGATAAACGAATTTAATTTTAATGAAAGTTCATCGAGGCTTTTGAAAAAATTCAACCATTTTGGCTACAGTTTCCAACTTCCATGTTACTGTAAGACTTCCTAAAAGTTCTCCTCAAATGCACTTTTTCTCGATGCACGACTGTATGACATTCTCACAAGGGCCAAGTGACATTGTCAAAAGTCCTGGTACAGATCGCTATATTTTTAGAGAACTTGCGTTGATTAGCAACTTTAGAAACTCAAAAAAACTATATCTTCCGCTCACCGATTGATACGCGAGCTGGTGTATGGCTAAGCGGTCACCGAACCAAGTATTGACCTCACCCAAGGCTGATGAATGTTGGTAATCGCTGGAGCATCTACGTCTGAAAATGTATGGTTAGAAATGTTGAATTTCGATTGGTATTTACCGTGAAAAATGTAAATTTTCCTGGAAATGTATGTAGAAAATTTGTTTTCCTTATGATGAGAATTTACATTTCGCACCTCGTTTTGCACAATAAAAATGAATTTGAAATACAAGTTTGTCTCTCGTTTCGATTATTTGATAAACAGGGAGAAGACCTTTCCTTGTTTTTTTTGCCACTGAACGTAGTTAACATCATAAAAATGTAAAAATTGATGGAAAAATAAAATTGAGTTTTTTATGTCCCAAAAAAATTGAATTGATTTTCTAATTAGTTACGACTATGTCATGCAATATATTCCGGAAAAAAGTGGGTGATTACGCCTCATCAATTGTAATCCTTGATTTCCACAAAATTCCCAAGTGTTTGATTTCCGGGACAAAATTACTGACCAGTTAAACAAATAGCGTTTAAATCCCAGGATATCCTTTTACCAATTATTTGCTTGAATAATTGCTTTGCCATATTTCCCGTTAATTACCGAAATCCTAATAGGCGAATTGAAAGCATGCTGTGATTTGTTGTACAAATTCAAACATCCTGTTGGGGGATGGTTCATTTCATTGCATTCCTCGAATAGAGAAAAATCGTACTCAACCGATAATAGTTTGCATGCCTCTCTGCGACTGGAATTAAAACGACGAAACCCAGTGAAAAAAAAACTGGGTCAAATGTCGAGCAGTCCTTAGAGTATATTTATTAATTTGTCGAATCCAAACCAGGAGTATGTTTACTTTCATGAGCGAAGGATTTCATTAACTGCTATTAAATGGGAAAAAATTTAATTGAGATTTCCTTTTGTTCGACGGATCTGTCGCAGTCGAGGAAATTTTTAGTCGTTAAAAAAGAGTATGGATGATGTACATCCGTGCGGTTCCGACTAAAAATAAATATAAATACAGTGAGAGTCATATAATTAGATGAACGGACTCTGTCCAATTGTAAGTTACCAGAGAGTACTTGGCTTCCGCACGGGAGTTTCACCGAGGGGCTTGTTTCCGTATACAAGTCCCTGATACATTTGCCGGACTCTACCGGAAACTGGAGCACGCTCTTGAGCCATAAAGTCGTTTTCTAGGGAAAAAGAAACCCTTCTGTGAACGGGGCAACTTTCCAGAAGGTTCTTTTTCGACGAATCAAAGCACCAGGAGTCTCACAAGTCTAGGCCATTAGGGACCTAAGAACTCGACAGCGATGATACTCTCGTGCTCTTGTACCCGGTAGAATTGCACGCAAACCCATTAACCAGGTACAGCAGCTATCTATGAACAGATTCAACTTATCTACCGTCTCCGATACATTTCCACATCACGAGATTAAATTACGATCTCTCTTACAGGCTTTGTTCATCCTACAATAAAATCATTAACTTTACCGATAATTGGACTCTCATTGAAGGGCGGATAACGACTTGACGATATCTCGAAGCCAGATTTCTTCACGTAGAACTGATTTTAGAATCGTTAATTTAGAATGTTTACTCTTTTATATCAGCTGGTTCACTAAGAAATTTCGAAATTTGCTTATTTTTCATCATCCATAAGTCTTTCGATGCGAAATCATAAGCTTTCATGACGATCCCCAACATTGCGGTATACGAAGTTGATGGTGAACGGTTTCAGTTATAGGGTTTTTTTTGGAAATCGATTTATAACGTAGCCAATCTTTAGAGAGAGGAAAAACGTTCTATTGTAGGGATCGTTGTCTCTGTAAGAAACGACGATATTGTGGTTTTCGACGGTGGTTGATCCATTCAGGGACGGCCCTTCGTCCATTAGGTAAGGCATACTATTACACTCCAGGATCATTAGTGTCCGAGTATTTCTCGGCTCGGAAAATAATGTGGTGAGGACATAAAGAGAAAGTGAAAGACTAGTGGGTTAAGAAAAACGATTGAGTTTCAGGAAATCTCCTAATACAGAGAGAGACGTATACATGCACATGAGGCGAAGAAGAGTGCGAAAAACGAGGAAAACTTCGTGTAAACTGTCCTCAATATTTAACCTTCTCAGCCCCTGTAAGACACCAAACGTAACAGTCTGAAAAATAGGGCGTGTGTGATAGTGCAGTGAAGAAAATTTCACGATGTGTGTCACTAACACGCGCTCACGGTACTTCACAAAGTGGGAAGCCGCCTATGGAACCGAGAGGTTTAACGTGACCCAGTGCCCAGGGCTGCTTACATTCCTTCCCTCGTGAAATTTCTATCCTTGCCTCGTTCTACGATCTTACTATATCGTATAAATAAGTCTCAGGCGTGTCATAGCTCACACAGAAAGTACTAACGTCGAAAAGAGAAAGAGCTATAGATCCAAAGCCAAAGAAGACGAGGACTAAGGAATACAAAGTCCAATACAAATCCCTGAAGGGGCTGAAAAAATTCGGTATTCGTGTATGGAAGTTACACGTAGAACAATAGAATTATTTTTCTACCTTTATAATTGACAGTTCTGTAATTATATACAGAAGTGGTTAGTTTTCAGAAATCCACAAGGCATTGAAGTGTAATTATGTTTAATTAAGGATGGCTTTAACACATGTTTTTCACAGTTTGGGACCATTTTCATTCCTTCGGGATTTTGAAACTTTAAAAACATTGGTTTTTGATAATAATAATTCTGAAAAGCTAAACGTCAGATTTTTATAACATTAGAGGTTTTTTTGTATTTTTAAAAAATCTGAATTCTTGTTGAAATACTTTATTTTTCGATATTAAAAAAAAAAAAAACATAAAAAAAAACAAAATAAATAAGTACAACGAATTTTGCAATTGTTTTTGCCAACATCACGGATACGAAATCTCTGAGGCTTTGGACGAACTGTTCCCTTATTCCGTCTTCCGAAAGAGTAACTAAGTTAAATTTCAAGATAGACTTATAATTCGAAAGTATCTTAGAAAATCTCATTATTTAACTAGAAAGTCTCATTATTTAACTAATTATGTATCAGAACAAGTTATGAATAATATGTTGATAATTTTATTATTGCATACCCTACTTTTCAAAGTTTTAAAGACACTTTAATTTTTACGAAATTTTTGGCAACTATTACGTCGGGAATTTTTTATTCAATAAAATTGGTATCCATGAAGTTTATTCTCATGAATATAACCAACGAATTAGTTTTTTTTTTAATCGAAAAAAGGGGTACCAATGAATGGGTGTGAGGTACATCAGTAATTAGACTAAAAATGATTAAAAAAGTAATGAAAGATTTTTATTTTTCATTGTGTTTTTGTTCATTTTGGTGGGATTGCTATTATTTATGGATATAAATCTTTTATGAATTTCGAACAAAGTATGGCAGATAGAAACAGTGAAAGGGAGAGAAAGAGTTTTTAAACAAGAGAGCTAGGTAGAGCGAAATACGAGGAAGTATAGGGTTGCCCGAAGGGTGTGTTTTACTTCGTGATGGAGGCGTTGAAGCGACGAGGCTCGAGACGTACTTTAATCGCGGAGGCTTTGGCGTTTTACTTTCAGAGTGTTGGTGGCCTAAAGCAGGGAAAGTTGAAATGGTACCTAGGCTAGAAGGACTTAACCGATCGTGGTTTATTCCAACACTTACGATTAGTGGTCTTCAACGATTGCGCACACCAGGAATCACGGACTTTATGATTTTGGGATTAAATCATTTAGCATTACTTAATACAGAGTATTTCCAATTCTATCATAATCGATAACTGACAATTCGCTTGCGGACCTATACTGTTCGAGACATTCCCAGAAATAACTATCGGAAATTCCATTATCAATTGAATGCATTCGCATGGACAAGACTAGCTCGTCAGATTTTTTCAGGGGTTTGCCATTTAGAACATTAAAGATTACAAACTTCAGTTGAATTTATCAAGAAAAATTACACGGCGTAATAGATGAGAATTTCCTAATGAATTATTTCAATAAAATGATAATACAACGTTAATTAAAACGCTGCAGTACATCGATCGTAGAATCTCATCAACAAGCACATCCAAATGATTCAATATTTCAGATTTTTATGACATTTATGTCGACAGATACTTCCGTCTGAACTTGGAAGAACTAAAGCTGGAAATATTTCTCGAAAGGATTGCAGAAACATTTAATTATGTCAATGCGTCGAAGAGCTTGTTAGGGTTCACGACTGACGAAGCTTACTTCCTGTTTTGAAGCTTCGTCGCTCTTTGAGTTTCTTGACTTCGACGCAACGGCTGCCAAGAGATTTCTGAAGCAAAAGGCTGTTTCTAAGTCTGGGTACGTCTGCTTTTTCAGGTAAGGTTAGTTCATGGGAGTATCATGAGAACTCTTGCTTTTACATGCAGATATCTGACTACATGAACGTTCACGAAGTCTGGAAAGTTAATTATGACGCGGCAACTAAGCCGAGTGGTCGTTCAGTGACGCTACCGCTAGAGCGCGTTTGCGCGCTGTGGATAGTGGTCACAGATGTCTCGAATCTGGTGGCTGAGAATCTACCCGTGTAATAACGTTTTTTTTTTTTTATTGTTTCGTATAACCCGATCTACGACGTACCGTAATTTTCTTTGTGTACGAGCATGTCGTAGCCTCATTTTATTTCGGAGAGTAAAAACACACGATAGACAACAAGCAACTTTTTCTTTGGCTTTTCAGTAACACGGCAAGTCGAAATAATGGGAGTTCAGTACAGTTGGACTTCGGTTAACTGCTGCTCATCCGCGGTTTACACACAAATGCTCCGATCTCAGCAACGATTCCATCTTTTTATTTTAATAAAATAGATTTTGTTTTTATTTCCAGTTGAAAGTTACTGTTGCGATACACGAACAATACCGTGAACAGAATTGTTGAAACATTACATTACAATAAAGAAGGCCATTGTAATTTTTTTTTTTTTTTTTTTACGATGATCACGAATTTATTTTATTTTATTTAACTTGTTCCATTTCTCGAAAAACTTTTTAATAATTCAACATGTTATGCAATAATTGCAGAGAAATTCATACGAAAATTAAAAAAAATAAAAACTTCACAACTGAAATATACCAAATAAATAGTTTTCGTTTGTATCGCATGCTGATTAGCTTTCATAGTTGAATCTATGAGCTGCTCAATTGGAAAACTGATGTGATTATGTCAATTGAATTATTTATTCTCATCAGTTCTTGATGATTTTCATTTGATGATTTGTGATTCGAGCAATGCTAGCACGAATACATTTAAATGCGAGCAAGAAATAGGATCACTCGAGCCATTTACGTAACACAAAACATAGACGTGAATCCGACCGAACGGTTTGCCTACGTGCCCATTTAGATTCATCGGTTTTCGTTCCAACCCCGTTAAAGTAGTTTTTTTTTTTAATTTTTTTTTTCATCAATTAGGGCTTCCAATAGTGAAAAAAAAAGAAATCGATCGTTCCTATAGTGCGAGGCTTCTTGAAAAATCATTTTCAAGTTTGAAAGCGTCAAGAGTCGAGTCAAGAGTTTGAAAAACGAGTTTTCCTAAGAAGAAAAATTCTAATAAGCGAGCAAAACAAGATCAGTTCCTTAAATACGTTCCAATCCAACAATAGTGCAATTGTAAAAGAATTCTTTTTTGTTCGCTTGAAAAATATATCTTCAATGTTTTCGGGCATCACTTATAATGTGAACTTTGGTCTCGTGCTGTTTCAGAAAAGCTTGAAAGGTACTACAGTTATTTTTTACTCTTTTGTTATAACTCGGAGTCAAAAGAATGGCATTGGTCAAGTGCTTTTGCGAACTTTCTCTACTGTCGAGTAAGAAGGCCAAGGTAATGATTTGTATTTTATGAAAGAATACTAATAAAACTTATTAAAAAATCGACTTAAAAATGTTTGGTTGCGTACATTAAAAAGTTGTATATTAAAATATTATTTAAATGCATTTACCAAACTTTGAATTTTTGTTTAATTATATTAATTCTTTATTAATCTTCAAAATATTCCCCTCATTGCTTGTTTTTTCGGTTAATTATTCAAAACAGGGTTTCAGGCCAATTTCCCTTAATAATCAACGGAATGACATTTATATACACGGCCGAATTTTCTAGCGATTGCATAGTCGAAAGTAAGGAAACCAATTTTTTCTAGTCTTTTTAGTTCAGGTCTAATAAGCACACGAATTTAATGGAGCGATATTCAAGGACTTTCGAGCTCGCTCGGTTCGCAAAATTTTAATCTCCTGTTCACCGTTGCAGAGCTTTCATTTGGAATGCAACGTATCAATAATGAATATATCAGAAGCTCGCAACGTACACGTCCCTGAAATATTACTACATATGAGTAAAAATCGCTTTCGTCGCACTGCTGGCATCTCAATGATTCAAAGATTTCAGATGTCAGATCGGCTTGCGAAAAAATATTAATATTTTTACAAAACAATTATTATGTAAATTATTAGAACCATGAAAAAGTTTCGGTCGTTGAAAATGAAATATCCTTCCAGTAATAACGTCGGGTATAGAATATCTTTTTTTTAATTCATATTTTTCAGACCACAAGATATTAATTTATCGAAATCATGAATGCATTTGGTTGCGAAAAAAATTTCGTTAATAAAATAATGCATTTATAAAAATTAAAATTGCATCGTAGAATAAATTTCTATAATTATTATTCCGTCTCATCCAAATATTATTATCAATATTATGGACTTCTTATTCAATTTGATAAGGTTACATTTTCGCTAATTATATCTCATCGTTCATATATTACCCACGACTTCTTGACACGCTTGATAAATTATGAATTAATTAAGTATATAGAAGAAAAAATGATAACGAACTATGTGACGTTATTTTCTGGACTCAGGTATAATTAAATTTGAATTGATTTAATGAGGCAATAATTAAGCTTGAGTAATAAACATTTTTACAATATTTTCAAAATGATTTTGACCTGAAAATTCCAAACAACCATGTGGATAAATTGTGGAATGCACGTAACAGAATTTTCCCATTCGGGTAGGCAGTGATGGTTGCTATGAGGTTGAGCTGGTTATCGTATGTAGAAAGGTGTTTCAAATGTGTAGAAAATTTTATTACAGAATCTGCAGGCACGAGTTTAGGAAACCGTGTTTATTCTTTGAGTTATTAATTTTGTTATTTTCCCGCGTGCGCCTTGACTTCCTTTGTGTCTACTGCCGGGGTTCCTTTGTCGTCCTTCATGAATATATAACACAGTCAGTTTATATGTACATATACAGTATGTGCATGTGCGTATGTGCATGATGGTAGATTCTGTAGTCGTCCTTTAATAATACGGCTCCTTCCTCTGCTGCAACGAGCTCTCTTGGTTAAGGTTCGACCTCTTCTCTCTCTCTCTCTCTCTCTCTCTCTCTCTTTCTCTCTATCTTTCTCTTTCTCTGTCTCGCATTGTCGGTTCCCTATTATTCATCACGTAACTCACGTATGTACCCACTCTCCTCACGAATCTATGACGAGTGTTTCATTAGACTCTCTTGAAAACGTCTCGTGCACATCGCGGATAGTTCGTGCTAACTAAAATCTCATAGTTATTGTTTTTATTTTATTTTTCTCTAGAACCCGATTATCCAATTCATTGTTATTGAATATCTAGATTTTGAAAAATCCAACGAAATGTCTCATCGATCTTTACACGAGAGCTTTCTTTTTGTGTACAAATAACTTTCGGCGTGATAGCTTAATTCTTTTTCTGATTTCCAAAAACTCTTGTTTAATTGATTTTCCTAATTTGTCGTAAATTTCGTTACGTTAAGATTCATTTTGATCGAACTTCTTAAAAGAATGGCTTTGCACGACTAAGTAATAGACTAAAAATTGGTTTCTATTGACGTTAGTTTTTTCCAGTACACAGTATTATTTTGATGTGAAAATTCAGATTCTTTAGGCTGGTAATTCGATACTAGGTCGTACAAAAAATAAAATAAACGTATCGGAATAAATACACGGCTATTTTTTCACCCTTCAATAAAATGTCTGAAAGTATTACAATAAATTAAATGACTTATAGCATAGAGACTGGGTTAGTGAGAAAGAATATAAAGAAGGATTTGTGAATTTAACATTTTTTAGTTTATATTTAACATGTGTTTTATGTAAATATATCGTCCGTGTATAAAATCAATATAAAGCTATCTTTTAAGCCTGACCCCAATGTAGAATGGATATGAGCAAGAATAGAATTGGCCGAAAGGGAGTTTGCATTCGAGCTGAGAAATTGTTCCGCCCTCATGTTTATTCGAGAAGACTGCATTTCCGGAGAGTCCTGGTGAGAGTCGAGGCGGTAAGGACGCCTAGAATATAAAGTTCACGCTACTTTCGCCATCTATATATATATATATATATTTTTTTTTTTCAAGAATAATTCTTTTGCTCTTTTATACGACTACGTTTTTCAACGGTCATCTTTTTACACGACTTTTTTGGAGTTATATTCTTCTTCTTTGGTTCTTGCCGATATAGGAAAAAGTGTGCGAATAGAAACGCGGGAAAACCGGCTTACAGGCGGCTTGTTGTACTCCGGGACTCTTATTTCGCTTCTCTTAGTCCGGATAAACCATCTTCCGGTAGCCCACAGCGAGACCATTGTCTCTGTCTCTTTTTATTTGGTCATACAAGCATTGTTATTCTCGAGTGGCTTTGCTTTAAGCTACTCGTTCTATTTGAGCTTTTCCTTTTCCTCTTTTCTTTATAATGCCGAGCCGACGTACTTGAACAAGTGAAAAACATCTAAATTACTATACTTTCTGACACGTCTTGAAATTTTATTAATCCTGTCCTCTGTGTGAATTATTGAGGTTATGAAAAAATATCAACAGTAAATATATCGTCCTCGACGTTTTATAAACGTAAGTAATGAATAAAATATAAAATAAAAACACTGAAATTATTTATTATTTTGCCGACTTTAAGCCGTGGATTCATCAACCGCTCAACCATGGCTTTCGTTCAAAAAAGGAATAAAAAAGCACATCTGTTGAAAACCAACACGAGACAAGGTTTTTTTTTTTTAGAGTTGTTTCACAACACGCAGTAATTTTCGAGAAATCGAATGTTCGAAGTAACACGTGAAAATAACTTGCCAGAAAAAAACTGACCTGGTTGGCTAGGAATGAAGGTAATTTTTGTTTGGGAAGGACGACGAAAATCTTATGAAAATAATAGCCGAAAACTGCAAAAAAACTAACACGTTGTTTACCTCAGATTCCATATTATAAACAAACAATTCGTAAAATCTCAGGCCAATTCGATGCCCAATAAATATTTTTATTCAACGAGCCGTGAACTCAAAAGTGCAAATTCATATTTTAATACTTCAAACGAAGTTTAGGAGCAAAAAAAATCTGTAAAGGGTTAGTGCAGGCATTTCGAGGTATGCGATGAAGAAAATTGCTCGCAACTCCATATTAATTGCAGCCTAAAAACTATTACATGGTTTTTTTCCAGAATATTACATCAAACCAAGCTGGAGAGTTGCTTTGATCAAATAAATTTATGTTTAAATGTATTTCTGTAGAAAATTTTGTGCAGCTCTTTCCGGCGTTAGAACTTTCATTAAATATTGTATCATTTTTTCATGACCTTTCGAATATAAAACATTCGTAAAATAAATGTATATATAAATGTTTCATTATGAGAGTATGTTTGGGGAAGAATCTCGTATTCACTTGAGTTCATGTTTGAGAGTAAGTAAAGAAAGCAAGTCGCCACGATGGTTGAAGTTGAAAGGAGAAAATTGATGCTGCAAGCGTTATTCCCATGATTTCGTGAGTATAAATGTAAATGGAAGGCTTTAAAGCACGGGTTACTTCGTTCGCTCAGTTCGATGGTTGTGTGGTACGTGGGGCTCCTATAAATGTTCTTATACGAGTGGATATATACGAATGTGTCACGTATGTAATTTCTCTCGATCTTCACACTCACAAGGTGCCTAAATAAAACGTGTTTTTTCTAAATGGTTTTCCGACCAGAGGCTTACGTTGTCGATGAGAGATTATAATTGAACGATGGAAGCCGCAATGACTGAATAAATATTAGTGAAAATAGAGCGATTCTGAATCTTGTTCGAAGTCAGACGAACGTCGAAGCATTTACTTCATTACTATTTAAAATTTTGAATAATAATGTTCCCACAGATTGAAGTATTTGCATTCTAAAATCGCGCTTCAAAATGGGACAAAAAGTGTGGTTTATAATTCAGACATTGACGACACGTTATTTCCAAATGACGTTAATTTCTTTGAGCTTTCATTGGATGATCTTAATTACTTTGAAATGCTAATATTTTT
Organism: Campoletis raptor; assembly: GCA_948107755.1. Taxonomy (NCBI): domain Eukaryota; kingdom Metazoa; phylum Arthropoda; class Insecta; order Hymenoptera; family Ichneumonidae; genus Campoletis; species Campoletis raptor. Next base: position 16,318,456 of record OX403627.1, read on the forward strand.
CCGGAATCTCAAGGCGTCAAGGAAAAAGGCACTTTTCAATAATTTGAATAATCATGTAATTAAATTCGTCATTCGCAACTATTAAAAAGACGATGATGTTTTTTTTTTTTTCGTTTTTTCAAAATTACGAGAGAATAAAATTGCAGCATATTTCCTCGGCTTAATTGAGGTTCGTTCAGCGTGCAAATATTTCTGGGAAAATTGATATCTTCCAGCAGTATTTGATAATTATGAAGAAGAGAAAAAAATATATCCTCGAGGACGAAGGACCGTGAGGACGAAAATTGTATGAAAATAGAAGCGCGGGACTCTCGGGCGCTAGTATTCTAGACTCGTTCGTCGGTAACGAACGTAACATCGTCCGAGACGCACGTCACGATCACAAAAATACAAGTTTTTTTATTATTTTTTTACGTGTATTAACGAAACTCTCAAAGTGGTGAAAATACGTGTGGACTTTTGGTCAAATTCTTAGGTCAACGAAAAGTTGAAATTACTTACTGGTAAATATGGAGTTTCTTAAAAATTCATTGTTTATTGAATTAATTGTTTAACTAGTAGCGAAATACCATTAAGTCCATTCAAGTTTATTGATATATTGATCATACCGGATGCATTGCAGTTTCATATTTCATGATGCGATGCATAATGCATTATTAAGTAATTGATTCCTTAAAACAGTATATCCTGCACCTTCCAGTCAAAAGTAAGTATTGTAAATATATATTTAGTTATTCATATATATTTTCTTCCTTCATTATCATTAATAAATCGTTACTGAACATGATGAATAACGCATCATTTAAACACAAATGTTTGCAACTTATGACTGTGCTTCAAAAAATGAACAATCTCTTGTATGGTAAATTAGTTCAACACAAATTAGGTCGAATTATTAGAATACTTCGTTAAAGATTATCTTGAAAATACGTTCAATGAAGTGTTTACTGAAAGATATTCTTGCGAGTATTTTTAATGCAGTAAAATCGACATTGGCTGGATTTATAGAAAAAAAATATGTGATATGAACTCTTTGCAATGAATTTAAATTAAATTGAATTTTAGTTTTCAATACCCAGGAAAGCGAAGTGTCGAATTGAAACCGGATCTCAGAGTAAATGGAAAGCCCACTATCAACCATATTCCAAAATTATCCGCGAAACTCCATATGGAGGAAATGAAAATATTGCAACTCACAAATACATTACATTGCAGCATAAAAAACTCGGATGTAGCAGCGGTGGTTTGCATAACAGTTTCACTACTTTTGCTTTATTTTTCTTCATGGTATTTTCGCTCACGAGAACACTCTCGCGGCCCTCGACGACGTAAAATATTTATCCTTCACGTAGAAACTAGTGGCGTTGAGCTGAAAAGGGTTTTTACTACTTTACTCACAGAATTTTCGCGGATCTACGCTTCGCCATGTCGATTTATCTTTTTGTCTTCATTTCCGTCTAATCACGTGAGCCCTGCTTAATGGGGATTTGGTGTCACGCTGCAGTTTTTTTCCACTCCAGTTTATACCTTGTGCCTTTTTTTCAGCATGATTTTTTATTCCATCTCATTTAAAAACAAGTAATCCATTTAGTTTGTTAATATCGCGAATATTCCCAAATTACAAAACGTATCCAAGGATTTTAGCGGAAATTTTAATCGAATTAACGTCCCTGGTATCAAAATGATTAATCCATCGAAAGTCATTTGGCTCGTCACACATTGCTTTCATGACAAAAATCAAAGTTTTTTTTACATTTTATTTTATAGAAAAATCGTTAGTATTCAAAACCATCGAAGATATTACACGGTATTGAAAGATTAATGCAATATTGGAAATCCTTGATGGAAGGTGTTTTTTTAAAGAATAAAATATGTTGAAAAATATTGGTTGGATGGTTTCTATCATTCATCAATTCGAAATATAGATGCTCTCTGTTTTTTCACGAATCAGAAAAAAGCTGTTACCTCAATTAATCGATTTTTCATTAATTTTTATCGATTATATGACATTTTGAATCATTTTTCGAGAAGTAGAATAAACCTTCGTTATATTGAGAGCGAAAAAAGGAAAACATCGAGCTAGAAACTCTAATTGCAAGAAACATATCACGATCCTAGTTGAAGTATCGTTAGCTATTTGTATTAATGTATCATCGGAATGCTCAGTGACCTAGATTTACAATGCCTACAGAAAATCTTTGGATCTGCTAGCAAAATTGATGCACTTGACACAAAGTTGTTACGATTTAACAATTGAGCTGCGTTATTGAAATAGACGAACTATAATTATTTCCATTTCGTCGAATTTCTGACTTTATATTTGAGAGGAATTTGATATTGAAATATTTCCAATCGATAAATTCATAATTATGTGCTTCCGTATGGATATAAATATATGTTTGTCCCACTAATTATCGTTCCTGGATTCACGTCTAGTTCCCTCGGGCCAGAGGGATATTAAATTATCAATAATTTGAGAGAATTTTCCATATTTTCCATCATAATATATCTGCCAAAATTTAGGAAACCCATGTTGAGGAACACTCGAGTAAAAATTCAAAAAACTCTTGATCCGTTTTTTTAAAATAGAAATCAACTTTTGCTATGTCCTCGATTTTGATGGAGATTTATCAAGGAAATGATTTTAATAAAAACTATCAACTTCATTTTTTACTCCAAACTCCTGAACACAAATGCTTTCTAATTATTTAATAAGTTAAAAAATATTAGACGGAAGTATATTTACATAAAGTTTATTCGTGTCATCAACGAGATTTTTAAAAAATTTTTATTTCTTTATTTTTTTTATTATTTTTTTCAAGTAAAAATACTTCTGACACATCAGAATGAATCTTTAGCAGTTCTCTTATTCGACCATTGGAAATTTGTACTTGCGGGACCGTTGAAAATTTTGGGATTTCCAGGGCGGTCAAAAATCGGGATTCATTTTTTCTTTTTTTTTTTGGGAATGTGACTGGCAGTAGTAATACAAAAAAACTGGTACAGTAGGAAAGGTTTGGGTGTTGGTTCGGCATAAAAGGCAAGGGGTCGGAAGGAAGAGTAAAAAAAGTGAAGGAAAAAAAGGGTTTGCGAACCCGCAGTTTCGCTCGAGTGAGTTTGGACAAAAAGATGAAGGGATTTTCTGTACGGCAACTCGAGAAGTTTGGGGCTTTATCGTCGATACCGCAAAATCGATCGTGTGATTCATTGGTACAAAAGCCCTCCGGGCATCAAATATTATATGCTGACCTATGCAGCTGTGATGCATCTTCCTATTTTACTTGAGTTCTATATTCATCTGGCGATCCAGGCTAGAACGGATTTGTTGAAGAAAAAAACAGAAAAAATAAACGATCGACAAATTTTCGATACCGGACTTTGTTCACGATTTATAATCCGAATAAATTATCGTTTATGTCTACGATACTGGACCCTGCCAGAGCCAAAAAATAGAACCTTATTTAAATCCTACACAAAACCTAAATGACGTCCGACCAAAATATTCCATGCAATGATAACCCATACAAAAGATACCCCACGTCAAAAATATCCTACGAATGAAATAATCTAAACAAACAAAAAAAAATGCACAGTCACTAAACCAAAGTATTCCAAGGTAGAAAATCATCACATCTTTGGATCATTTCAAATTTGCACCATCTCCGGTTTAAATGGTATTTTTAGGTTCAAAACAGTTCTTAACTTCTAAGGTTCGAACCAACTCAGATTTATTTCAACTTAAGGTTGTTTTTAACCTGGAAATACTATTCAAACTTGAGATGATTCAAACCTGTGGAGGTTGAAACCGCAGGTGGTTTATTCCTTGAGGAGGTTAGAACAGTTTTGCACCTGGAAATACAATTTTCAACATGTCATCACACTGCAGTATTTTACGTTATTTATATGGTGTGATTCTGGGTTATTGCATAAATAGGTTATTTTTGTTTAAGTTATTTTGTGCATAATATCGTATGGTTATCGTAATAGAATTTTCCATTTCATGCAATACGGCTTTTGGTATAAGTCAATAAAACGTATCTACAAACAGTGAAACCAAACAATGCGATGTTGAATTCTTTTAATTTCCCATATCCACCAATTCATCCCGACAATTTTGTTGATTGAATATATTTTTGGAATGAAAAATGTTGTCTGTTATGGTAAATATGGGAATATTCACAATTGAGCAAATTAATATGTTGTTACCAGAGAAATATTAACGAGATACTACGAAAAAAAAAAAAAAAAAAAAAAAAAAAAAAAAAAAAAAAAAAAAAAAAAAAAACAGAATGATACAAACGTCTGTTGAATTATTAAAAAGAAGTCGTAGATTGTCGTAATGTAGTAGAAGTCTGGCGGGGAAAAAAGCTCCGGTGCAACGCGACGATGATGTGCATTTATATATATGTATATATTTATGTTATACTCGAGCAAAAGTAAGGGGATGTAAGGGGTTGAGTTGTTTCCTTTCATCTTATTAATGGAGGTACTTGGCCGTGTACATCGCGTGTAGAAAGTCTCGAAAAATTTTCTTCGTCCCTTGTGTATAAGCTACTCGAGCTTTTTGTGCCTTTCTCATTCTCTTTCTCTCCTCATCTCCACCAAACCCTTTGTTCTCCGTCGAAAAACACTTCACTACAACGCTGCTTTCAGAGTCACCGAATGAAATTTATCACGCTCGATACATAGCCACCAAAAGCTTTTTATTTTTCAGTTTCTAGAAGGAATTTTAAAAATTCATGTTATTTAATTAAACCACATTTATCCACGAGCTCTAAAAGCAGCCATCGATTTTTAAAAAGGAAACACACTTTCCTTGTTTCCTTATAGATTCTCCTGTGTACTTCTTACTTCTTATAACGAAAAAAAAAACCCAAACAATTTATTTTCTTTTTATTCCCAACTACGTAAACTTGCCATTCGAGAACAATATTAACTACCCTCTTTGTAAGCACTCTCCAATCCTTCCAGGATTTTCTGTATCCTCGATTATCTTCTTGGTACGACACAAACAACGAGTAGATTTCGAAACAAAACAGTCTTTCTATATTTTTTGCTCGCGTTTCCAGTGGCTCCACGATTGCCCATCGGGGAGGGTAGCATTTTCGATGGCTTTGTTCTCTTGGCTTTTTTTTTTTTTTTACAGAATTGTTTTCTTTCGCGGATCGAAATACAACTCAAGAATTCTTTATGACGATAATACATCCATGAAAATTGATTTTACAGCTAAAAAATTTTTTTTTCTTAACGATCAAGCTGTGTAGATTTTTGCCCAGCATTCTGGCTCGGAACGTGAAATAATAAAGTCACTTTTGTCGCGTGGCTGCTGAGATATGCACGCGAAGTTCGTTTGGGGAACTACGATACAAACGAGGTGTGGTTACCTGGATAGAATGTTTTTTTTTTTTTTTACATTTCTTTTTTTTATATGACTGTGCGTGTGGATCGTAACCCTTGGAAAAATTTCATCGGTCACGACAACTGTTCAAGCCCCGTGACAATAGCGGCTTTCATTGATCACGTGTTTCTGAAGGTGCCAAGCCATTGAAACAATAATCACGATTATTCGTGTGTAAAATGCTTATATAATTCATTTATTAAGGTAGTAGCCTCGCCACAGTCAAGTTGAAAAATTAACTCTGTCGTGAATTTTTGAAAACTTGTCAACAACGTGCTGTATAATCTGACAATTTAATTATTTTATGTTATAAGAATGTAAATACGTATAAACCTTGAGGGAAAACTCCTTGTATCAAGTATAGATCGAGTTTTATTTCAGGAATAACCACTTTTGCCATATTTAATATACAGAGTTTATAATTTCTTATTTCTGAACAAGATTTCCTGATTTCTCTAGACAAACTTTGTAATATGTTGTTCTGTACTTGATAAAAAAAGAAAAGGAAACATTTGTTGAAAAGTTTCGATGTTATTCCGTGAAATGTGATCTTTTTTTTTTTACTCATCCCCTTAAGAACACGTGTAAAAGTTTGCATTCTTTGATTATAAATGGCTCGAACACGGGTCGATGAATCCTTTTGTAGTTTTGAACCTAGTTTTGTAATAGTGTTCTGAATGTGTTCTCGAATTTATTAACAATTCTGTAGTCAAATGCTGTGGCGAGACGATTTTGTTAATCTCTCAGATTTCTATATAAGTTTTTTATTGACAATTTGTAATTGCACGGTGTTTTATTTTTGGTTAGCGAGTTTTCGAGTTATGTTACAAGCTTTAATCGTTAAATAAGGGTGAAGGAGATAAGGGGAAATGAATTGAAAGCTTAAGGGATTGTTAAGCAAAGCGAGAGGATCGCGGACCGAGGACGCTACTGCAAGTACAAGTATCTATAGTTTTAATAGTATAAAGGAGCTTTGTACATGAAAAAAGTAGAGAGAGAGAGAGAGAGAGAGAGAGAGAGAGAGAGAGAGAGAGAGAGAGGGAGAGGGAAAGGAAATGAGAGAAACAGACAAACAGAAAAAAAGAGAATGAGAGGGATCGCGTTCTTGCGGATCCGAGACGCGGAGGAGAGCTTTTGCGCCACTCACTGGAGAAGCTTGAGCGTCGCGAGAGTTGCGCGGTGCTGCGGTTCCGTCCTTCTGTTCAACACACACACAGTACGTAACGTGCCGGCATCCCGCGCGTTCTGCCGTGATCAGAACGGAAAAAGCACCCGCAGTGTCTGGTCGAATTGAACTTTTGATCAAGTCTGTAATTGATCATCAAAGTAAATACAATTTAAATAAAAATAATGAAAACGATACTTCGATAAGAAAAATAATGAAAAATGTAGTTTCATTATCTTTTGTTTGATTATTAACGCAATGGACCTTTGAATCGAAAAGTATTTGCCGAATAAGATCGAATGATTTTCAATCAACAAATTCAACAAAAAATTGTTGTGACAAGTGCCATTACCCATAAATTGATGTGAGAAATCACGGTGCTGAAAAGTTGGCTGTAGCGGATACTCAAGTCTCGGGGATTCGGAAGCTCCTCGAGAAATGACTTGCACGTTCGACCACTAAGAAAAAAAACATGCTCGTTGGAATTTGTTCCCGTTTCTTATATACACGAGTGACAGTTTGAGGAAGGAAGTAGAAAGAGTCAGCTCGAGTGGATAGTTTCCGGGATAAAGTCGCGAGAAGAAAGGACGAGCAGTGCTATATATAGATATATTTTATGGAGTGTTTGTCCTGGAGGTGGACGAAAGTTTTAGAGACTTTTATCCTTTGCTCTCGGCGAGTGTGTGGGTGTATGTGTTCCTGTGAATATGGATGGTGAACGTGAACGACCCACGAGGACGTAAAAATCGTCAGCTTCTCGAGAGATCAAACTTAAGCTTTTTCTTCCGACGTATTCCAAAGGCGGGAAAAATTGGATTGAATTTTTTAAGCTCTTAGTTACACCGAATGATCATCGCATTTTATATAATGAACTGTTTAATACGTTGGCTTCGATTCTCATCATTTTATTTTCGTTAATCTCTGTTTGTTCATTGTAGTGGAAAGTAAATTTTAAAATCAATTTTATTGAACGTATGATTCATATCAAACAGTGGCTTAAAAAGTCAAAAAATGATTTTGAACATTACGACTAATGATGAACATTGTAACTGCAGACTTTTGTCCAAATTAGTCAGCAGTCTTTACGTAAGTACGATACGTTTTAATTTATTTCTAGTGAATTCTTAGAATAGGAAAAAATCGTTTGTTCGAAAACAGCATTCTTCATCGTGATTATTTTAATTAATTGTGTCGCGGTGGGATTATTACAAAGTTTGTTCGTCAATAATAGTTGGAAAATTTTATTCACACGTTCCACACCTTGGGGCCACTTTACAGTTCACAGTATTTCGAAAACCTTAATTTGTGCATTTTTGAAAAGAACTGACGGAGGCCTCGATTTCGCTGAAGGACCTAGTGCTCACACGACCTATTTTAATATTTTTCTTCTTATTTCTCTTTCGTAACATCGATCAATCACCTTCGAATGAAAAAAAAAAACTGTTACGATTTGTCTCGTGGTCGAAAGTCGTTGATAAATTAACGATTAGGTTCGTTCTGTAGGTTTGGCCACTCGATCAAAAGTCTTGAATTTTGACTTGTCTTTCGAAGTTTTGCGACTGTTTGTTAAGTGACATTTTTGACCATCTTGAAAATTCCTTATTTCCAATATTTCTTGAATCGAAGTAAAAACCGACGAACGATATAGGAAATTTGAACTTAAATACTGTAGTACCGAAAGCTTCATTCGAAAGAAAAAAGTCTATCCTTTTGTTCACGATTAATAAGTTCGACGGAATCTGAAAGCGAAATGAGTTGCCACAGTTTGATGAGTGAAAATTGTTTGCCTTTGCAGAAATTCTTTAGAAACTTAAAATAAAGCGATGTTTTTCTTGGTGAACCAAACTGGTCCAGCCCAAATTCCTGTCTTGGCTTTCAAACTTTGTCGAGCTTTTTATCGTCGGTTGGGAAATTGAGCAAGGATTGAAAAAAAATTTAATTAAGAACTTGTGAAAATAGAGATTTTCTTCATCAACGCGGGAATTCCAATAAAAAAAAAGACCATTTTTTTCTTTTTTTTAGTATTGAAATATCATTTGCATTAAAGTTACTTATTATTTCATCGATTTTTCCGTTGGTTCGTCGACACTTGGGAACCATAAAATCTCGAGATGTGATCGTTAGAAAAAACTCTACGTGTTCGCTCGCTTGTGTTTATTATTCGAGCCTTCATTATCACTAATTAATTAGTACGTTCTCGCGGTTCACTGACTCTTTCCCTTTTTCTCACTCAAGGGTACACATGTATAAATATATTAATATAATAATATAGTTTAATATGTCGTGAAAATCAGGTGAGCATTCCTAACAATCAAGATTGTAAAATTGCGACGTTGGTTCATTGAGTTTAACGCTTGGTTAAATGACTAATTAATGCCCTTTTTATTGTTTCATAAACTTTCCACACTCGTTAAAAATTGTTATAATTATTCGATAAAAGTAAAAAAAAAAAAAATTAATTCACTGTAGTGGAAAAATTCATTACTGGAAAATCGTATACGTTAAAGTAAAATGTAAGCTGAACGATCATTTATATTTACAGTTGACAACCCAATGGCGTAAAACCCAATAATTTTGTCTCAATTGTTTATTTCTATCGTTAAGTTATGTGCCAAGGTTAAAAAAAAAAAAAACCAACAAAATAATCACAGTATTTGAAACAATATACGCAATTTATTCGCAGACAATCGTGAATCTTTAGAAATACTTTGTTTTTCATTATTTATTTAAAAATGTAGAAGTACATTGGACCTCGACATACTAAGCAAAACTTTAGCAACGAAATTTATGTCTGAATTTGTTGCTTCAATTTTCCTATCCAATTGTCAAATAAAGACAAATTAATTATAATTACATTTTCACTGATTTATTCAATTTGAAGGGATACGTTTCATGATTACATCGGAAATTAATTAGCCACTATAATGAGCATGGTATATGTAATGAATCACGTTACATATTGACCTATTATAGGCTGATTCAATTACTCATTATTTGTATACATATTATGGTCGATGTTATTGATGCTGAAGCTTTAGAATCGATACATTTTCAACTAAAGCATAGGGGCTCCAATTTTCTATGAAACTGCAATATCAGTGTATGAGAGAGAGCGCAATTGGTTGGAAACATTTCACACATAGCCTGTTCACAAAAATTTACTGTTTTGTCATGTTTAATTCTCTATTTTGGGATAACGGAATTAGGCCACATTATATCTTATTATTCGTGTGTATCGAGGGTGTAGAAATAATGATACATTTTTTAATTGCTTGCTTATGGGTGCCGATTAATTGAATTGGGACAAGATTTTTATTAGCATACAAATTTGAACAATCGAGGTTGACACGCGTAATCAAAATGTCAATTTGTCAAGTTAATAATAAAACGTGAAATCAATTTGGGACGTGATGATTCTTGGTTCAATTTGAAATTCATGTATTTTAAAAGTAATTGGTAAAAATGAACACGAACAAAGTTCGAAACAAGACGATAATTTGTTTCAATGTACGGGAATCAACATCGTTATCTCTTATAGTCAAGGTTCTCGAGTATACGATGAATAATTGGAAATAATTTTTTAAATTATATATAGTTTTTGATAAATTTATAACGATGACTTAATGCGAAGCGCAGACTCGTCATTTTCAACTGTGCACAAATAATACATAGAAATTACGGAATACGTCGTTATGGAGTGTTACATGCAACGAATGGAAAAGACGTAGTTGTCGGGTACATAGCACGTTATAAATAACGAGAAAACTTAACGAACGTGTAAGTTATGTGATCATAAGTTTCACAGGTCTGGAGTCTAAGGCAAAGCTTTCTTAAACTACCAGTTGGAAAACGTAAAAGCCTTTCCGTCGAGACTAACAGCACGTGTATATGGGACTGCAATCTATTCTGTGCTTTCGTGCTTCTCTTTGTCTGTTTCTGTATTTGCTGAGCCATAAAATGAGTCAAACAAGCACCAAACGATCGATTTTCCTTTTGATGTAATTTTGCGATATTATTCTTTGAACAAAACTATTACCTTAACAAATAAATGAACGGTATCCTAAGGTCTTGGCCTTCACTCAGAAATCCGCGTTGTCTATAAATTCTAGAAGTTATGTCATTACGATAATCAATTGATAGAGAATAATAATAAAACTTGATATAGAAATTTCTTCATATTATAGTAACGGATAAAAAAATGAACAAAATTATCAATCGTATGAGTGAATTAAAGTGATTTTGATGCGATGAAGTACGTGGATTTTTTTTGCTACCACCAATTGATTGAAACCACAATATTTCTGAACATTATTTCTTTTTTGTAAACACATCGTAAAACCCCTTGCTTTAGCTTTGTTTTTTTTTTTTTTACACTCGTACACACGGAAGGAATTGTGTTCTTGGGAGATTTTATACAAAGGTGGAGAATATACGAGAAGATTTGACAGTGTGGGGTATGGGATGAGAAACAGGAAATAAAACAGCAACATGACAGGATTATTGAAACGACTTTCGATAGGATGTAGCGCTGCATTGGAGCTCAAACGTGGTTGGAATTCTGATGTCGTCGTTGCTCCAGGTGGTGTTAGCGGTGTTTTTACGAAAGAATCGATATATGAGTCAAGGAAAATAGCGGTGCTAGAAAATCCTTCTATTCCTTTATTCTTTACGAGAATGGTCAAAGAATGAAATTCCTTTGCGATTAGTCTCATTCACCGAGCTCTAATGAATTTTCTATCGAGCTTTTTTTTTTAGAACAAAGAAACACGCAAATAAATGTTGGATTCTAATTAAGATTGAAATAAAATGCAAACAAATATGAAAATCGCATTCCAAATAAATGAAATTTTCTCATTAACGAAAGTTTATTAAACCGTGACAGGAATAACGTTATTGGATTTTTCAATCAAAACTCATGAATTTACCAAACAAAATTCTTTGTATACACTCGGTGCAATTATTAATAAGAGGAAATGGATACTTTTGTGAAGTTTCATAAGTGCTAAAGTTACGTTGGTAAAATGATGTTTGTACGAAAAAGAAAAAAATATATAAACATATTCAACATCAAAGATTACATGTTGAAATTATTTGAAAAAGCAGATTGAAGTCATAAAAAAATATTAATATCGCGATATCATTATAAAGCGTATGAGCTTTACCATGAAGTAAATAATAAATGTACGAGAAAAAAAATAAAAAAATTCGGCGAATCCGTTTGATAAAATAAATAAGTGGAGGTAATGTAAATTTTAGGAATCCGTTTGATAAAATAAATAGAAAGAGGCTTCAGTTGCGGGCTGCTAATACGGTATACGAGAGAGTTGCGAATTGAGAGAAACATCGGGTAGAATTTTCGTCTTGGTGTGTGGTAAACTGGAGAAGCCGAATGTGCAACCCCATTACACAGGGCATGTGCAACATCGAAATACTCCGGTGTGTGGCTCGGTGCCCACGCTCATCAGGCGAACTTGTTTGCCTGCCTTTCTGACTCGTAACCGTAAATGCAAACATAAACGTTGTCGTCGTAACGACGTAACTACTAGGCATGGTACTATGAGATAAATATATGTATATATATATATATATATTATCAAATTTACGAGAAACAGACGTACCGAAATACAGGTTTGAATAAAAAAGGCAAAACTATAATAGCAAATGAAATGGAAAGTCAAAATTAATGGGTTGTATAATATGCATCTGTATTTTGGTGTTGACTATCTTTTTACAACTGTTTTTTTATGCAGCCTGTTACCAACATTGTATTTAAGACGTAGAGCAAAATTTGATCTCGAGTTTGTGACTAAGAAGGTGTTGGATTTAAAAAATGATGAAATTTTAAAAATTTCATTGACACTTGGAAAAAATAGTTAATGGATAGATAATTTTTTTTATACTGAATTATGTTCACGTTGGAAAGACTTTTTGTTTATGGAAAAAAACATATTGTTGTCAATGAAAATGAAAAATTTCATTATGAATTTTCCAACACTTGACAGAGGATCGAATTCTAGAGTCGGAATTTTTTCATATTTTTTAATCACGCTTGAAAAACTATACATAATTGTTGGATGATCCCCTGTACCAAATTTCAGTAAAATCGGTGTTTTTGTTTTTCCAATATAATTAAATATAATAAATATAAATAAAAACATCATTCAAATTAAATTAGTAAAAAGTTTTCTAATTATCACGACTTTTAAATGATATATACGGAAGTGTGACATTATGAAATAACAAATTTTTTGAAAAATCGAATTTTTTTACCTTTCAAGGTTAATATATAAGCCGTTTAGATGATCGTCAAAGAAAAGATAAGTTGTAATGAAAAAAGCTGTTTTACTTATGCCACAACTGATACGACGAGATGAAGACTTTTAGAATATCGTTAAAGATTTGTCTATTACAGTTAGACACCGCAGGCTGTTGCTAATGGCGATAATACTTGGTCCATTTACTTTATCAGCAAGTATTCGTAAAATTTCACGTTTCTCGCCTATGTGTTTGCCTGCAGTTTTTAGGCATATGCACACCAGTGGGTTAAACGTTGTAGCGCCCAACCAGCGAAGTGTCGAGACTCACTGGTACGAGTTATTGCTTACTTCCCTTGGATTACCCTCATTTCAGCTGAATACAAGTTGAGCTCGTGCAAAGTGCTGCAATTCTAGTTTTCAGTTCTTATCAATTTTACACTTTATGCTTCAACAATGTGTCTTAAAAGATATAAATCGCAGTGTACGTTTTCCGCTTTTTCTAATATTGATCAGTTGATTTATTTCAAACTATAATTTTCATTTCCAAATCAACAGTTTAGAAAAATTTGTTTATGCCATTAAAGTGCACGTTTTGTTGGTTCTGTGACATCAATTCGTTCATTTTTTATTTTTTGACCGTGAGAACGAAATTTTTCAAGAGTTTGTTTAAATATTAATTCTACACGTAAGACGGAAACTGAAGTAGACTCGTCGAAGTTTGTAAACTCTCTGAGGCTTATTTTTCACGCCATTTTCTAAAGTAGATATGCATGCGCCAAAATCCGAATTCGCTATATCTTAACACCCGCAACGTTTCACTTCCATTCTCGTACTATATACACGATACTCTTTGCGATTTAAAAGAAATAAAGCAAGACTCCCAACGGTGAAATGTTCGGAGATCTTGCAAAGTGCGGTTTCGTGTCGAAAGACGGCCAAGACATTCCCCACCCTTCCCGTTCGCTTAAGTTATTATATATATATATATATATATATATATATATATATGTTTTGAAAACTTTGTGGCTTCCGTTCTTGACTTCTTTGCAAACGTTACCACCGCATTTTCGATGGTACGCTGAAAGGTAATAATTTTGGAATGCATTCTTTTTGAATATATGCAACTTTCGCCTTTATGATTTCTTTTTAACTATAAAGCACGTGCTTCATTTTTATAACACTCGTATAGAATTGAATAAAAGCTTGAATTGATTAATTTTTTTCTTTTTTTTTTCATTTATTTTGGATTTATCAATTGTTTGTTCATTCATATCCACTTCAGTTACCTCATCTCTGAATAACGGATGGTAAACTCTTATTCACTTTGATCAAAGTCTTGAATAAATGCTTCGAACGATAAAGTATTATTTATAGTCATGACCCACATTTTTGAACCTTATGTAAACCCACGGACACCTTAGATGAAATCCTTAATTGTACATCGACCAAGCTGATGCGTTCAATTCTGCTCTACTAAATTTGCCTCGACAGAAAAAAATGTAGTCGAAAAAAAATCGGAGAATTAAACGTCCAACGAAGTCATTATTGTTTGGGAAAAGATTGACTAAGTTTTTTCGCGTATTTTACATCAATATTCAAAAACGTTTTCTCGTAAATATAATATGAATTTCTATTGAAGAATTACACGATTTCAATTATTTATCCCGTGGCTTACCAACGAAATGAAACAATAACATTACAAAATTACATTTTGAAATAATTTTTCTTTTTCGGAACTACATTAGTTTTCTTATTTAGCGACGTCATTGCGTTGAAATTCTGAAAAAACATTTTTCAAATGAAAAATACAAAATTTATAAACTTAAAATAACTTCAAGCTCATGGATTATATTTTGACATATTTTTTAAATTCTTTTCACGTAGCTTTTACTATCTTCAAGCGTTACCGAAGTTTAAAATATATTTTTTATCGCAAGGATGCAGCGCGCGTATAAAAATAAAGTCACGTTGGAATGGCAACGAGATTTAAAATACGCAAACAAACATTTATTCCCTGATACGAGAAGTGTATTTTAAGCTTTGATACTAAATTGTATTTCAATATTTTAAACGCAGTTATGAAGAAAAAAAAAAGGAAAAAAAAAAAAAAACATATTCTGCTTTTGACGTTTGATTTTGTACGCGTTGAAAGGTTAATATTGATTTGACTTATGTTGATGAAACATTCGTACGTAGTTTGCAAATAGAGCTGTCTTCTATAAAATTTATCCGATTTCACAGTATAGCATTGACATATAGCGGTCGAAATAGTGTGTGGAGCCGAGCAGTTCTCTCTCATTTAGTATTTCGATCGTGGATAAGATTCTCAGTGTGTTTGCATATATAACATCTATGCACATAACCAGTCATTGGGGACCGGAAGCTCGCTCGACCGGTGTCCAGTAACGCCTAACGGAAGAGAAGCGCAATCATTAATCACCTTGGGAGTCGGATTGCGAGTGCAATTAATCGTCTCTCGATTCGATCGAAGTCTTAGGGGAGCGACCTAAACTTCTCTTCATTCCAGCAGGGCATATATATTCGAATAGAAGAGAAAAGCTGTGGAAAACGTAGACATTTATGTTTAGGAACAAATTTCCACAAATCTGCAAATAACTGAGATCGCGAAGATAGACATTTATTACAATATCGCGTCAAAATCAATTGAATAAAAAAGATATTAAATTCAGTAATCGATAATCAGGGTGAACGTATGGTCTCTGATCATAAAAACATCGTATACGCGCATAACATAAAAATTTATTTAAATCTTCGATTCCGTGCATCGATATTTCGAATGACAGCTGTATTTTTCTTTTGCTCTACGAGGAACGAACGTGTAATAATTCAGATGCATCATAATAAACGAAACTAACGTTTTGCTGTGCATACAGGTGCATCAAAAGATAAGAAAGATCTAAAGTCCGGTGACTATATAAAGAAGAAAAAGAAATAAATAAAAAAATGGTGAAAAACTTTAGGAGGAAAAACGCATGCGAGTGAATGACGTCGAAGGGAAAGAACGTCATTCGAGCATCGTAAATTTGTCACTTTATGGTCTCGTCGCGACCCATGTTGTACACACACATTTTATGTATGTATTTATACAGTGTGACTCCGCAATATTCTTGACGTTCGTACCGAGTGTTGTAAAAGCAGGGTTGTCTTATTTAAAGCCATTTCGCACCCTCACCTTTTTTCCCCCTGAGACACGTTTTTTTTATATGTGAGTTTTTTTTCATTCATACATTTCATCCCCTTTTGCACATTATGTACTCCCTCATGAGTCTTAACCTGCCGTTGAAACTCGTGCCTTTTTCACCGCCTGTATCGAGCCTCGTCACTTTCCAGCAACACGAGAGAATCGTCACCCTTTTCCACCCTCATTCGGCCTTTCCCTCTCTTGTCGTTGCTTCTGCAGATATATCTGACGCAAAGTGTTCTATCTTCTCGATCGAATAGCCTGCATCGCCGAGCTACATGACACTAAATCATATTCTGTTCGCCGTAGACAGAGTGTAGAAATATTCCTTGTGTACAGGTTTTTTTTTTTTTTTTTTTTTTTTTCAGAAAATAAAACTTATTTTTAAAACGTTTTATGACGCTTGATACGCAGGGTTTTTTTTAGACATCTTTCAACACTCGTTTTTCATAAAATCTGTTTTATTCTGTGGCAGAATATGATTCATAAATTACAAAAATAGCTGAATATAGAAAAAATGTTTGATGGTGATAGTTTTGCGAGTTTCGGAAACCTTTGAAAATAGTGTTTCACCTTGAAATTGCTACACTATTTGTGTTGATTTTCCTTTATACTCATTTATTTGATTCGGCTTCGAATGAAATCATGGACATTTTAGGTGATCTTTAGAACTTGAAATTGTTCTCTGTGGATACAATAATTCAATGGCCACGCATTTACGTCTGATGGACAAATAAAAATGGTTATCAGTATGAGAAACAAGAAAAATATATTTTCATAGTGAACGTGACTCCAAAATGGAAGTGCACGTATATTTAAATGTGAAATTTTTCGTACAACAAGAGAGTACAGAAATACTTTTGCGCTTGCGATACTAAAGAAGACATTCTGCTCCACCCCTAAGCCCCTTTTTGTTGTTGTCAGTTTTCATAACACTGGCAGCATATCCGTGAAAGTAACGAACCATCCTACCCGCTACTCTCTTTCTCTCTCTGTCTGTTTTGGATATTTTTTTTCAGAACGATGCAATACTGAGCAAAAACGAAACGTGAAAAAAGTGAGCTTTAGATCTGTTTGCTGACTCGTGACAGTCGCATGAATCCACGAACGAGGGTGAAAACAGAGGGAGGGAGAAACAGATGGAAAAAGCGGCAGACGGTTATATATATATGGGAAAAAAGTGCAATAGAACGAGAACGCGGAAAATTATATAGAGCGTGAGTTCAATAGCAGGATCTCTCTTTGATGCTGAAAATTGTCGATGGAAAAGTTGGCGAAAGAAACTACTGTATAGATTCATGATGTAATTAAATTTGATTGAATCATCAAATAAAAGTAAGGGATGATGGTACCCTCAGAGGAGGTCATACGTTCCACTCGATCTATTCCTCTTCTCGAGCATGCTAAAAATCTGAAATTAATTGTAACAGCCCTACCAATCGTTCTTTCTCAGTGCATTGTGCTGCAAAAGCAGGCGTACCTTTTTTTTTATTGAGACTCTCACCAATTCGATTCATGTTACTCCAGAAGCATAAAAGCACGCATCCATTTAATTAGATGAACGATGAAAAGTTTTTTGGTAATACATTTAACATACTGAAATATTCATTAAAAGGGTCGTAATAACATTTTTTATGGATCGATGCGTTGTAATGGAAGATAAATGCCTAAAAATTCATCAAAAAGACTTCATTTCGACAGAGCATGCAAAATGAATTTAAATAAATGAATATCGAGCTCGGACACTCCATACTTGACGAAATTATATTTTCCGATGATTTATTATTTTGATTTATATAATCATTTACCTTATCAGCTTTTTCAATAACTTTTCTATTGGTCTCATATGTTTATCTAACGTTCAAAATGTAAAAACTTTGTTGCAATATGTTGTTTATCCCTCAAGAGAGTGTTGAAATTTCATGGAACGTCCATGGCGCATCGTAAATAAACTGTTAATTTCTTAACGGTTGTTGCTCGAAACGGTGACTATTCTTAAGTTTTTCCCCAAGGTCGTAACCTGGACGAGTTGTTACTGTGTGACAGTGTTGTTTGTAGAAAATTGTTGTTTCGTAGAGTATAGTTTTTCACGACGATTGTTCCAAGAGGGTTGGTTTTTCGTGTACTTGTTCACTGGAGGGTTGTAAATGGCTCTCTTCGTCGATTTCAACTTGTGAAGTAGGTTTAGGAAGCATTAAACCTACTTGGACGATACTGGAAAATCTGGCACAGACGATTCCATGTCTGGGCTAAATTACACTTCAAAATTTTACTTGTCAAAATTGCAACATTTTAATCCAAAGATCGTTTATAAAACTTAGCAATTACGAATTCTTTACAAAAGAGCAATATAAAGTTTAATTGAAAACTTTTGTGGTAAATTATAATTATTTTCAAACAAAATGTAATTGACGAATGATGAGAAGCGAACGAACGGTAGAAACGAACTTACAAATGAGACCGGAAAGAAGAAACAGAGGAAAAAAGAAAGGAGAGTTGGGCATTTTTGTTCAACGATGCAAAATGTAAATGACATGCGACACCTTTGGGGAAACGTGCCCTCAGGAGAGATAACGATGAAAAGAAGGAAGCATGTACCTCCTTTCGTGGTTCCACTAATTAGGTCTTCTCATCGTCGAATCCCTGACGGCGCAACGTTCACGACGATGGTAACAAAGAGAATACAAGAGAATATCACAAGAAAAGTCATGACAAAGAAAGCATATCAAAAAAAAAAAAAAACACTAGTAATTTCGACGATATTAAACACGTTGATTGTTCCTTCTTTACTGAATTTCCTTACGCAGAGTAGAATTGAAACGAAAAAATAGGTAAATTCATTGAAATCGGATCTTCGCGATTTATTTATCGACAATATGCTGTAATCAAATTGTTGTCTTAATATTTATTCCATTTTTTGATGAACCATAAAAAATTTGATTTTTGTCACAATCATTTGATGGAATTTATAACCAACAACTGATTTGTTGGAACTTTGATTTATTCCATCGACAAAACACAGTCGACACAGTAAAAAAAAAAAAAAAAAAATGCAATTGTGTCTTCTTCTCGAGATCTGAAACAATTTGCCGCGACAGACCTTGAGAAGATCGTATCAATGAGTTTAATTGAAAATGTGACGAAGGCATGGCTAAAATCGCACTTCGTAACGAACTTTGATCCTCTGAAGCGACTGTTCCAATTTATACGAATCTTCGAAGTGGAAAATGGCAATCCAAGTTGGTCATAAAATAAAAAAAAGAGGCAGGAGCTTTATTCTACAATCATTTTGTTTTTCTGTTTCATGCTAAATCAGATAGATGGAAAAATAGAGTGCAAGGAAATAATCTCGATAAATCAGACCTTTCCAATTATCGTCAAAACGTCATTAACTTTATTAATGAGAATTTATCATGTATGACAAGTGAAAACGACTCGTCAAATAGAACTAATAAAGCACAGAGTTATCTTACGAGCTCTTGGTCCGATTGCTCGCAAGAGCTCTCGATTAATATCCCTCGAGTAGTCTGAAGAGTCGAGTGGTTTCGAATTGACTTTCATCAGATTTTATGAAAAGATTACTACGCATCGTGTATTCAGTCTTCATACACATAAATCCCGTATAATGACGTATTCAACGAGGAGAAATATTTGATCTCAAATAATTAGTACTTTGAAGGAAAAAAAAAACAGTGACACATAATAAACCCTGCGCAATACTGATAAACGAAGCTATCAAGGTAAGCTGAACAAGTAGAGTTGGAATGAGATGGGATGGGATGGGATCGTAAAAATCTAAAAAAACATATACGCTGGAACAAATTGAATTTAGAAAAAAACTTTAAGCTCATCTTATTTATGTTGTTAAATAATTTCGTTAGCTGTGTGCGCTTATCCACATAATAAATCCTACGGCTAGGGAACCGCTCTAAAAATCCGATTTTTTTGGAAATTCATATATTTAGTCGAATATATCTAACAACATTATTTTCGGCCATTATATATTTTGTTGTTTAACCAAATAGACTGTGGAAATTGATATTTTTTCTCTTAGCAACGATTTTCCAACGTTGGTTCGCCCCATCAACGATCAACGATTTTCTCATACGTTGCTTTTCCACAATTTCACTGTGCAGATTTTTCGGTTAGTCGCAATGAAAATATAATCAATTGTGTAGACATTCGTTGCTTCGTGAAACAAGTTTGTAATGGTTTTTTTAATTTTGTTTATTGGAGTAAAATATTCTTAATACAGACGAGTTATTAATACCAGACTCAACATTTTTTTACTCGTCTTTTTTTCATGAGGAGGATACTCGTCGAAAAAGAGATGAAGATTGCCATCGTCGTCATATGACTGGTACATTGGCTCAGATTTTTTATGTATATAAATCTATAGAAAAATTAGAACGTGATGTACAGTATTTTTACGGCAATTCAGGGATCTTGGCGCGATGCCAAACCCCTGAAATCCGGTGCGGTCGAAAATCCCTCGACCTGCCGCAACCGTCGGCCGACATCGCCGCTCGCAAACGTCCCTACCGCAACGTTTTGTTTCTCGTTTTCTCTCGCCCGTTTCTCCTTTTTTTATATATATAAAATTCTATATGCCCGGAACCACTTATTTTCTACCAGAAAGCTCGTCCCTTGGTCGAGTGATATTTCGAGGAATCAGACCCGTTCGACCCAGCGCTCCCAAACTCTGTAGAAATAAATGAAAATCGTTTTTTTCTTCAACGATTAAAAGCTAAATGTTAATAGCGACTTCGAATGCAACATTCGAGCATAAAAATATGGATCATGGATGCAAAAAATGAACTTTATTAAAAACCATGAAGTCATACGTCATCCGTGATTATTAATGGAATCAAGCTCGAACTGCGAAAGAATTGCAATCAATTATTTTTCATTTCCAAATGTGATGTAATATATTTTTTCATATTTTTCTGATCACTGTATCAATATATATCGTTATGTTTGAATAACCAACACTTCTAGATTTCTTAGTCTGTTTTTTCTATTCAACCCAGTTGTCAAGGAGACGTATTTCTTTTGTATCAAAGTCTAAGATCGTGGTCGTCCATGATGAGTTTCCCTATTGGATATCGTGCCTAACGTCATATTGAGGTCATAATCGTAACAATATATTTTCGTTTATTATACTATTCAATTAAACTGCAAAGGGCGTCGAGAAACGAGTGATGGTGAAATGTTGAAACGCGTTCGACGGAATTATCATCAGTCATATTTCGAAATAAAATTCTATAACGAAATAAAAAAATTCGTTTATAGCAGACGAATAAAATAGACACGTCAATAAAATAATGTTAGTGTTTTTGCTGACAGTTCCAACGGGGAGAATTTTTCATGTGGCTGACTTCTGGAAACTTTTTGGAGAACAATGAATGTCTCATTTCTGTGGGAACTAGCGAATTGTAGATCTTGACGTTAATGTTCATTGTCTTCAAGTGCCGTCTGCAAAACTCTTCGAAACGCACGTTTTTTTGTAACCAGCAAGACGTGGGCTGTCACGTTCAATCCAAACTAGACAATGGACCTTAAAAAAGAGAAACGTGGGTTGGCAGGGTGGAAATGTTCGAGAAACAGAGAAAATGGAGTGAGAGCGGATTTAAGAAAAAGAATGATTTCCTAGTTTAATCTCCTACAGAGGAAAGAATAGAATTTAATGCTTTTAATCGCTTCGATTCTAGGAGGATCGTTGTCGAACATCTGTTGCCATTATTGAACGAAATATTGTTGGATTTAATTTATTAGTAATAAGTTTGGTTTGATCGTAAAACTTTTTTCAACAAAATTCTTACAGGTAACTATCAAAATATCTTTGTTCTTTTGATCAAGCTGAAAAGTTTTTTTGCCTACATCGTAGGATTTCCCAGAGAAATTGATACCACGATACCTTAATTGTTAAGAACTCAAAGCTGGTTTACTGTTTCACTCGTTAAAAAACTATTCTATACGTTTGTAACGGAGGTAGATCTAGAAATTTAACGCTCGTGAAGCATCGGTAGTAAAGCAAAAGCTTTGGTGGAAAGTCTGAGGAAAAGCTTCTCGCAAAAGCATCTCTACGTTCGTTTCGTACAGGGCTATATGTTGCAATCTGGAGTCTATATCTCGTAAGACACATATAGTTGCAAAAGGCTTCCTTCTATGGTTCAGAGGCTCGTCTGCTTGAGCGTCCGATCTTCGCCAGCTGGAATTAAATTCTGGGCCGTCGGTTCGTTATCCAGAAACGTGTCTCGCTTTCGTTGCGAAAGTACATCCCTCTTCCCTTTCGTATAAGCTGCTACCTCACTAGGAGCATTGGATCCGCCAGCGATTGCCACGAACGAAGCAACATCGTTCGCCCATCCTTTGCTTTTTTCTCAACGATATAGTATTATCCACTACGTTATCCCATATGGACAAAAGTAACTCGGTGCTGTTTCGTATCTTTTTTTTTTATCTCTCTCCCACGCGCCCTTCTTTTCTCTCGTATGTTCACGAGCAGCCGACCGAACTGCACCCTGATTCTTCCCTATCGAAGCCATCTCTCTGCTGCAGCCTCTCTGCATCGGTTATCCATCCAACCGTAAGGTATCCTCATGGGAAAATGAAATTGTAACGCTCTCCTTTTCAAGCTCTTCTTCCCCTTCGATTTCTCTTCATCCGCTGGGCCACTTGTTCTTTTTTTTTTTGTACAGCAAAAGTACCTCGTTGCTCTTGCACTCTCTTTTATTTGATACGAAGAATATTCTATATACTTATGACTTTTGTACCATATTCTTAATGCATTTTATTCTTACTCTTTCCTTATAGGGTTCATACTTATATGAGGATTCCAATACAGGAAAACTTTCGTTGAATCGCTCGCCAGAGCTTTAGCCTCGTATTTCAGGTGGAAGCTCGTTTAAATAGATTATCAAATCTGTCAAATCGTCTGAAGCCTCTTCATGATCATCGATTACCTCAGGAACTTACAACGAAAGAAATATCGCCTTTTTTTATTATTAACGTACCGAGGTTATACATAATATGTTTTGGAAGATTTTGTTGAAATTTTTAAAGCATCCCAGAAAATTTAACTCGAAAGAAAACATAGTACAGAGTGAGCAATCGATGGCTTTATCGATTTATCTTGTACGTAGTGTTCGATGAATGCCCTGCAACAATGTTTCAGTCACGCTGTGAATTCAATTCGATGGTAAACGATTCATGTAGTAATGAAGAGAATTTCCGAAATATGTGAAATTTCATTTTTTGGTTGTGCTCAAAATGGATGGTGTTTCGTAAAACATTGTGTAGAACGTGCCATAAAATTTTCTTGTCTGTTTTTAAACCAGTGTACTAGAAAAATGGATCAGATTGGCTGCTTTATGGAAGTTCAAAAATATGCATTTATCACAGTTCAACGGTTTTGTTTTTTCAATAACTCGCTTATTTTGCTTTATCTCCATATGTTCTTTTTCGCTGTTTCAAAAAATAACAAATGGTGAATACTTTTAACTTCCTAGTTGCATAAACACGGCATTTTATTGAATTACGTCTCAACTGGGAACGAATGTTGTCGATTTTTTTCTCCTTTATATCAACGACACTGCACAATTGACTTTTATAGTTTTTTCCGGTTTAGATTTCAATGCGCACAGTTGACAGACTCGCCTGAGATTTTTATCCACCTTTTGAACTCTTCTCGTTATTTTATGGATTGTTGAAATGAGGTCAATTTACATGATTTTTCTGGTACGAACCTAAACTTGGAGACGATGAAATATGAATTTATTTTTTAATTTCATTTAATTGCGTTTATAAACGGAAAACCGTGGCTCAGGTCGTTAATAATAATAATAGTTAAAATAATAATAATAATAATAACGTCTCAAAAGATTTTTTACATTTTCTTACGTTTACATTTTTCATTGATAACGAAATAAAAAAATCAAAGTTCGCCCCGGAAATCAATTTTCTTGAAATGTACTCGAGACATTTGAGCGGCGCTTTTTTAACGTGCATTTCCTCGGTGGTTATCTCTTACTGCAAAGTATATATCTCTCAAAACTCGATCGTAAATAATTAATATTCATAACTTATTATGTGGAAGGCGAGTTCGGGAGGATTGGCGAATATTTCAAAGAGGTTTTTAAAGTACCTCTTGAATTAATTTTTTCTATCCGCCTCAGCATTCGTTGGGGTGTTGAAAATAAAATGACGACGATGGACTCAATAATTATTTCGTGATTAAGAAGGCAACGGAAGCTGGCTAACTTTTTTCATTTATCTTTCAGAATATTTCCATGTTTATTTCATGGTTTGAATAGTAATTCATTATTCGCTTATTTTCGAGAGAAAGTGCCTCATTGCCATTTTTTTTTCAACCGGCATTTCGATGGACCACAAAGATTAACAAAGAATCATCGCCTTGTCATTATGCGAATAAAAATGCAATAAAAAGAATCTTTTCTCATGTATATAAATCCCTGTTGCATAATAAAACATTCATGAATTATCCACCATTTAAAACGTCTTGTATGTCGTCACCGCTCTCAATTTCAATGAAGGTTATTATCGAGAACGCCATTTATCCATTTTTAACAATCACTCTCCATTATTCTTTGGAGCGAAAAATTATCATTTTACTTATAGATATCGGTTTATTATCGGAGAGTCATAAAAATTATGCAGTCAAATTGGACATTGGATATTCATGAAAATTTGTATCAACAGATTTTTCCGATAAAATTTATTCAACCCAGAATATTATATTCTTTTTGTTTCATTGGCCACGTTTATATCATGTACTGTAGAATATTATCCTCTCTTATGAAATATTTTCCTTGCGACAATTTTTTTTTTGTGCTTTTAAAAAAAAAATCTTTTTAGTAGTTATGTAATTAAAACTGAATCACAAAAAATTCAAACCGAAATAGATGTAACTCGTTGTTACGAGATATTTTGAAGGGTTGAAACCGTAGAGAAAATAGATCACGAGAGCCATTATACTAATTATACTCCGGTTACATGAGTAACTTCAAAACTTGATGAGCTTGTGGTGTACGGATTTTTCTTTCGAAGTGCAGCCAGCACAAGGCCTCCATCACTAAATAGTTGAAATTCTCGAACTTGCAAATGATCAATGTATGAAGTGAATCGCAGAGAATCATATTTCCCAAAGGTAACTAAACACTTAATACAATGTTCACGCTAAGTCGACCAAAACTGTCCATTGTTTAACATGTATGAACCAAACATGGAGAGTGCTCTTTGAAAGCAATCTTGACATAATCCTGAACATCATCCATAACGGAAATTGTAGCCTCCAACGTGCCAGGAAACTTCCAACTTCCGTCTCCCGTTCTCTTACGCTTCGTTGTGTGACGTTAAACGTGTCAGACTCTTCCCGAACCGGATAAACACATGTTTGTAAATATACATGACAACGGATACATTTGAACAATAAATATCTGTTCCCCATTGGAGAACTTACCACAAACAAGAAGGTTCAGATTTTCGATCGAACTTATTGCCAGAACAGCAGAGTGTAATGGACATTGTCCATTTCCTTCCTTAATTATTTTGCAACATCACGGCCTACGATATTTTTTATTCTTATGAGGCCAAATAAAAAAATTCTATAACATATTTTTCCAAGTTCTCGCAGTTGAATTATTGATTCGCGCTTTTAAATTACCATTCGGAAGAACTCGAGTAATTTTATTTTAAAAATAGAGCACGATGGAGTAACGGAAGGCATTACAAATTGTCGTGCGTATTGGAGATAAAAAAAAGCACGAACTTCCTTTCGCTCGCGATGATTAGACGCGGGAGAAAATTATAAAAAAAGCCAGGTTGATGGGATGGAAGAAAAACTGTAAAAAAGTGCAGCGTTCTCGAGTGTCTTTCACGCTTTTCCCGGACTCATTTTAATAATATCGTCGTAGAATTTGCATCGAGATGTTAATTTGTATTCAGGAGCCGGTCCATAGGGAATGACGGTTTTTATTACACCGCGACGACGGGATTCGAAAGTTTTTGAGACTTTCATTTTTATACTAACCTTCAAATATATATATATATATATATACGTATATATGTATCTCTTAGAGTTTTCTTCCATTCAAAGTAAAAGTTTTTTCGCAACTAAGGAAGTACCGCTTCTGAAGCTAATACGTTTATCTATTATAGTGCGCAGGATGCACAAAGAGTTATTATTCTACTTTTTGTTGGCTTAATTTCGATCTGTATTCCTCTGTGACAAATTCTACTTTAAATGCATTGACTACGAAAAGGGAGAAGTCGTTCGGTATTTTTTTAAAACATTTATAACGTCTTTGTCTTACAATATCTTCAGATCTCGAATCTCTTGTCAACGATCTGAGTGCATAAAGAAAAATAACCACGAATGGAGATTCGAATCGTGTGGTTGGAAAATGTCCAGAGAAAATATATAAAAATTAAG
This sequence comes from Campoletis raptor, assembly GCA_948107755.1. Lineage (NCBI taxonomy): Eukaryota > Metazoa > Arthropoda > Insecta > Hymenoptera > Ichneumonidae > Campoletis > Campoletis raptor. The sequence continues at coordinate 16,344,931 of OX403627.1, forward strand.
TTCATCTCGATACGTACGATAAATATAATAAATTTTGGTCAATTATTACAACACAATAATTGATGTTACATAAAAACAGCAACATTTCGAACACACTTTAAATTTAATTAAAAACAATGTAACTTTTCAAATCTAGTTTTTTTTGTATTCGAATAAACAGATTGGAGATTGACGGATTTGTTGGACTAGAACTTGAACACAACATTTTTTATAGTTTCGTTTTGAAGTTAGTGGAATATGGAAAGAAGTTTAATTATCAATATTGGTTTCTTGGACAATCAAATTTCAGCCTAATCTAAAAACCTATAGAAATGTTTTTGAAAGTTGACCTCTATTTTCGCGCTCTATCGCTGATGAGAACCTGGCAGTGTGTCCATCGTGATAAGCGCGAGCAAAACTTTTATCAAATCGTCTTATTTGGAAACCACAGTGGAATAAAGTCTGGATATTTCTCTTCGCGGAGTTATCCTCAAAGGGAATCTTTTGCTTACCTTACAGACAGATCTTATCGAATCTTTTCACGATGGAAGCTCGGCCCCCTGTTTATGTGTGTATTTCACGAGTTTTTGGAGGGTAAAGCCGAGTGCGAACTTCCTACAGCTTCAAAAGATAAATATCTGTTATCTCAATTACTTACACCATTATATTATACCAGTTCGTATACAATGTAAAGCGAATATTCCACCGTATTTTCACTCTAATGATATCGCGGTCTCCAAAAGTTCGAGCTTTCCGTTATCACGAAAATTATTTTTTAAATAAAAATGGTATATTTATATCGCTACATTAATAGCTTTTTTCTTTTATAATACATTCTTAATTTCTAAGCTACTTGAATAAAATTGAGAGAAAAATATATGAATACAAATTATCTGACTTTTTTGAGCTCGATGGGAATCGTTATCAATATTTGAAAGCATCAATCACCCGTTCAATGATACGCTATCTCTGCAAAAATATCTAAATTCCACTGGTAAAAAAACACATTTAAATAAAAGTTACTTCTTGTTTTTAGAAAGGTATTTTTAAATTCCTTGTATATACGAAGCCTTGTACATTTACGAAGCCTGAAAAATGTGCCTGCAGTTTTTCTTTATCAATCATGTCTTTTGCATAACAAAAGTACCGTGTGATCTTGACTCCTGGGTAGAAATGGTGAAATATTGAACGTCGACACGAAACGGGTTGTATGTGTGTTCAGACCCTTCTGTACTCGACAGGGCAGGAAGCTTGTGTTCCTTTCGTCTTTTAATATTTTTATTTCCGCTTGCTCGACTACTTTTTCTCATCTCCCAAGACTCGTCGCGCGAGGTAAACAAACTTTTCTCACGTAGTCTCGTACACGCCGTTGCTTTTACTATCAAAAGGATTTGTCTTGAAAAATTTATCATTCGGTACGAACCAAAACCTATTTTCTTTTCCTCATAAAGTAGGCTCTTTATTAAAATTCTAACGCGTTTCAATTGTTTTAGTACAGGCCCGTGTTTGCTTTATGACACACATTTATTGACGTGTAATTTGGACCCCCATGGAGTGTTTTTTTTTCTCGAGATTTCACCAACAACAATACAGGTCGATTATTTCAACAAGTAACAAAATTGATTAAAAATACTACGTGTCTCATTTATATGATGATTCATCATCAACGTAAAATGATAAGAATTCATGAAATGCTCCGATATTTCAGAAAACTAACTGTATACACTCGCGATGCTAGTAATTTGAAACCAAGCTTTTAAAATCCAATTTTCGATACGTTGACCAGAGTTTCTTAGTTTCTTAGCTGCCGCAGTATCAACTACTCCAGCTTTCCATGCTATGAAAACGTGGGTAGCGTAGTTTTGAAAATAAAATGGATCCCGATATTAGTTCGAATCACACATTTTTTTCACTTTTCATCGTTACAATAAAACAGAAATATTCTGTCTAATCAGCCGCAGCCTAGATATAAAATATCTTGTAAAGTTCAACAACAATAATAGAATGAATTAACTAATAATTGACTGTAACTTAAAATTCCAAGAAATGATAGCTTTTTACGAAAGTAGTGTAAATAATGGATAAACGGGGCAAAAGCCTTGGTTATAAAGATACAGTCAGAATGTTATTTATCTTTGCATACGTGAATTCTGTGCAATCATGTAGTTTTCGAACAGCTTGTATATCACTTCTGCAAAATATTAAAGGGGGCCAAATTGTCACCCATTACAACTGCAGTAAAGATCGCGACTGGGTCGACAAAGTCGCTGGGAATACGAGCAGGTGTTAGATGCCACTTCATTTCTCGTGATAAGAATCGCCCTAGTCTCCATTGGCAAAAGGTAAAAAGCAAGTTGTGACCACGGCTCTTTCAGACAAACATCTTTTTATTTATTTGTCCGCAGCTTTTGGTGTCATGTTTTTTAATGACGAAATTTCTCGTTTAAATCGTGAACCTTATTTATTTTTCAGTTTTCCCTTTTCGTTACTAAACAACTTTTTTTTTATCGCCTGATGGTCGAGCATCATAGAAACAATAAAAAAAGAACTGTCTGCAATATTTAAAACATTTAAAAGCTTCGTTAAAAAATAGTTTACTAACATTTCATCAGTTGTCGAAGATCAGATGCTCATTATCTTTACTTGAAGATCAATGAAGGGTAATAATATTTTTAAATACTTATACGATCCATTGAAGTCCGCGAGTCTGGATAATTGGCAAATAAATTTGATACTTGTCAAGTCCAGTGTTTAAACTGAATGCAGTGATTAATTTGTTGTACTCATTTCTACAATATCTTGAAAAAATACTGCTTTGTTACATGCTGGAATCTCTACGAACTGGATTTTATCAGAGAAAAATATAGCAGCTTAGTATGAGAGTTGTCCTGATACGGCTGTAATTGGACACGAGTGCCTGGAGGAGAAGTGAGCTTCAGGGAGCATTCATGTGGAAGTCATAATGTGATGGGTCAATTATTTATATACATCATATTTTTCAAATAATAAGGTTCACTCCTCTCGAACTGAGGTATAAGAAGATTCGACTGGAAAAGTAATTGGAATCGAAATACTAGGAACTTGAAGATTTTATTTCGATATAGATGTGAATACAATAAAAAAATTGCTAGTAAATCATAGGTTGCCAGTACGTTTTTTACGTGTTTGGAAAATTCCACTTTTCCAGAACTACAGGATTATAAGATAAGTCAGCAAAAAAATTGAAGTTTGTAAGAAAGTTGTAGGATTATTTGTTCCGATACGATGATTGATTATTTATTCGGTAAAAAAAAAAAAAAAATTTGCCACAATCTCCCGAGCGATGTGTATACACATATCCTGTAGAGTTAGCATTTTTTTTTCTATCGTATTTTCGAAAGAGTGTCACGAAAACTTCCAGACGAGCAATTCGGTTCGAACGAGACCCGACGATGGAGCGAGAGTGCTCAAAAGTTTTGGCACGTTGAATCCGAGTAAGTAGGTGCGACGGGGATTTGTCTGACGGGCTTAGATACGAGGGTCCAAGCAAGACCGAGCCACTGTGTGGGGTTTCAACGAATTTCCGGATGTCCCAAGTGTTCGATGTTGAGATTGCAGCATCCATAGGAAGTGGCTCGCGAATTTCGAGAACTCGTGAACCGAAGCGTTCAACATTTCATTTGGTTCAGCGATCGGTATTGTCTTGATTGTATATAGAAAAACAAACACATTCAAAATAAATAAACTTGTTATCTCGTTACAGAGTAAGAAAAATAATCAATTTTTATTTATTTTAAAGCCTTTAGTGTTTATTAATCAATCGAATTAATCACCATTCAGAAACTGCTTTGGAACAAGTTCTTCGGATGTTACTGAAGCATTTGAATTCATCAGTAACACATTATTTACAAGGTAGTGACGTCAAAATGCCTGACGGAATCTTCGTCTTAGTTCATAACGGAGCATTTCCTCTTGACTACAGTCTTAAGGAAGGTTAAACCACGTATAGGATGCTGAGTCCATGGGTATATGACGAAAGGTCGTCTGCTTGAAGTCGGTAGCGGCGATACAAGTGCAACCGGGTGGAAATCCGATGTGCAGGCATCTCGGAAACCGTCGTCTCGTGGTGAACTTGCAAATCCTTATACGAGAGCAGTGACAGTCGCATGGGTTAGGAATGCTGGATACAGCTTGAACGATAGAGAAAGCAGGAAAGAGAGAGAGAGAGAGAGAGAAAACGTAAGGCCAAAGAGAGTGCGTCGTGTAAGAGAAACAGAGACAGCAAGTTAGGAATAAGACTAGAGAGAAGCTTCAGTTTATCCATATTAATGCTTCCAATTAAGCTTTAGGCACCCGAGTTTCCTCCGTTTCGTCACACCTTCGTCCTTCCAACTTCCTTCAACTTCTCGCTCCTGTGAACCCTCCTTGTTTCGCTTTTCCATGCTCATGCACACACACTGAATATCTACGTATCTTTGCTTGTATTCGCAGATACTATTTTCCTCTGAACGTTATGTGTCGGTTAATAAAAAACAGAAGGGCGTAACGATTATACTTTAGCAAATGATCCGACTTACAATATGTCTTTTGCTGCATATAGAATGTCGCAGAAACATTTTTCCTTCTTAAAATCTCCACATGGATAGGACAGGGATATTAGAGATGTTCTGAAGTTGCTACTGAGTTTTTAACTTCGAAAAAGGTTTTAGACGCCAACTGTCATTTCGTTTAGCGAGCTGGCACTCCGCGCCATCTGGCGGACTTGTACAATTCACTTTTTCTTCATTTTTTTTTTCAACACCATTGTTACTTCACTTTTTCGAATGTCATCGGGCACTTTAATTCCGTATTACAACGCATACTCATTGACATTTTATTTATTTTCAGATTAAGCTCGGACTTATCCTCCCCCCGCCTCCGCAAAGAGTATCATTTTTAATAATTAATTTCTTAGTTGATAAGAAAATCAAAACATAACAGTGAAAATTATAACATTTAAAAATGAAAATTTCAATGATTTCGAACTTTTAAAAGCAGTTTTTCCAGACGAGATGAAATTTAATTTAACACAAAGCCGAATTACAGGCATGAAGACTCGTTATCTCAACGAGGATATTAAAATTTTTGCGGTCGGATGTAAATATATGAGCGAAAAGCTATGCACATATATTTTTTTCACGCAAATGGTTTTACATTTTCGGTCAAATTTTGACGTGCTTAAAAAAAAGTTCTTCCCATTACACAGCGGGTCGGGTAATTGAAAAATTCAAGCAAATTTATGCATGGTCATTATTCCGAAATGTAACCATTGTAAACTGTATAAATTTAAACAGAATTGATCGTAATTAAATTTTGTAATGCGAAAAATTGGAAATTCACTATGTTTTTGGGATTTTACCTTTGAAGTTACTAATTACATTGCTTTCTCTTCTGAATCGTTATAATAAGCCACATATTTGGGCGCTGACATGAATTATCTTTGGTCATCTGATGAGTTACAACCGAATCTCCAATTTCAACACATTTCCAATACTGTCTACCGCAAGGATTAATTCCTCTGGGATTGTCAGAGCGAGTTAATGGAGAAATATATCTCGGTCATAAATACATACAGTTGCAAAGTGCTGAATGTATTGACAAACTTTAATCTTATGGTTCAACCAAATTGTTCTGAATCCTTTTATAATTGCTTGAGCGAAGTTTTTTGCAACCGCAACTTTCCAACGAATACTTTGAATGCTATAATTTTATGGAGCATATTAATTGAGAAAAACAATTGGACCCATAAATGTGGGTACATAAATTTTGAAAAGTGTATTTTGTTGCGAAAAGTATTTCCGTCAACGTTGACTCGCAATTTTTTTCGTTGCTATGCCGTGAAACCATGCAAATAAGAGTTATGCGATGAGAAGTTGAAGAGCTTTGAAAAGAGCCTCGGTTATATATATATATATAATCTCTTGCGGGTCTCTGTGATTTTTTGCTATTAAAAGTCAGCGATATTATGGAAGAAAAAGAAAAAGGATCGAGGACAGATAAAGCCTTGGTTCGTGTATGCCTTGTGCTGGGATGGACGAAAACGCGCTTTGAATATATATCTCGACGAGCCTCGAGAAGCATTTGTCTGTGTTCCGGGCGAAGAGGCCCGCCAACTCAGAATCCAATAAAGTTTTTTTGGATTCAATCTTTCGTCTGTGGCTCACAGCACAGCGGGGTTAAGCAAATATATACATATATAAGTGTATATTCATGTTTTAACGGATAAAAAAGCGCGTTTGTCTTGCTTCCCGACTATAATTCGTATTGAAATAGCTCGTTGTGGATAGAAAGGTTTAAAAAGTACGAAAAGAGGCAGCTAAAGAAAAATTTTGATAAGGGAAACCAAGAGAAAAGGAGGATTGAAAGAAAAAGGATAAGAGATTGAAAATGTAATATGAAAATACGATTCACCCGAGCCGCTTGAAATTCCTTTGACTCTGAGCTTCATTAACCGACATCGTTACCTTTCATTCCAACTTGGTCATCGTTTTTTCCACCTTTTTCTTCTTCCACTTTAATTTCGCTGCATAGGGCCACATGCTTTAGCTCAGGCGACCGCTCTAACGATGAACTCAATTTCGACGATAATTACTACTGGACTATTCCGCAGTGTTTTATATATTACGATCTCCATTCATTTATTATAATGAGGATTTGAGTCACAAATTTATTTTGAAAGTACATAAATGATGGTTTATCCGATACGGTAATTAAGACTATTAAAAAGTTTGATATGGACGCATCTTGGAGTCATACTGTGACAAACAGTACCAATAATTTTATTATTATTTATTGTTGCAGGCAAGAGCCACTTCTTCATCAATATACGGAATAATTGATGGATTTAATCAAATGGTGAGTTTGTTTCCAACTTTTATTTCCTTTTTTTCGTTATTTTGAATCGAAATAACATTTTTAATTCAATAGAATATCATTACTGGTAATGCTGTTGGTATAGCGAAGCAATTGTTGAGTGGAATCGAATTGCAAAGCGATTATGTTGCTGCATTTCCTCGAAACTGCTGATGGTACCTATCCAAAACTGGCGAAGCTCCTTGTCGTTTATTTTCACTCTGCTCTCCACGCCTGTTATCTTCTAATTCTTGTTCTCCTTCACTATTGGCTTCCCATACTATGTTGTTCTCAATGTATACGCGAGAAAGCTAGTACGGGAATCGTCTTCTTACCCTTCAGTTTCCCTCTTGTTTCTACAATACTCAAATAGTTTGCTAGTGGAGTCTGAGCTCATGTACTTGTTCAAGAACGTCGTACATCCTTCATTATCAGCACAGTCGACTACACTGTTCAAGAAACGAAAGTTCATGTACGCCTCATGTATGATAAAGAGCACTCGACATTTTTTTTTTATCTACATTTCAAGCTGCCGTTTAATTATAAATTGTTTGACAGTTGGCTTCGAAAAGTTCTACGTCCATTGATAACGATTCATGATTTAATCCCAATTTTATGACTGCTTGTAAGTGTAGTAGGTAATTAGTTGTGAACGAACACCACATTTTCATAGTTATTATTTATTATAAGTTTTAAACAGTCAATTAACAATCGTTTTTATTAAAAAATTCTATTAAAACGTGCCTCATATTTGGTTTATTTTAACACCACTTGTTTGACCTTCCAATATTGACTGTGGCTCTGGTTAACCTGACCATATGTTACGTGTCTCACCACATATGTATGTCTATAGTTTGCTTCAACATTGTGTCGAAGACGGGCTCTCAATTTGGGTCTCACAGATGTCGCTGCGAATTGAAATTGCGTCTGGTCTTTGCAAGTTATCGCAAAGCATGCTATAGGTGGTTAGCTTGTTCGTGGTGGTGCGGACAGAGGACGAAACCAACTGCGGATTCTCACTCATTGTCGGTTTGGACAATTCCTAGTGCAGCTACAAGTTTCTTGTTCAAATGTGGAAGAGCCCTGCTGCGGCAACTACATGGCTGCGAACCAAGATTACCTGATCCTTCGTTTTTCCAGAAAGATCCAAAGACAATAGAATTTTTAAGTGTTTGTTCCCCAACCCACGCAATGTCTTCTCTCTTGATGAGAAATACAAAGAAATGTTATTATTGTCTCAAGTTTTTGATCGTTCTAATTTCGTTGTTGTTATTTGCATTGACTGTACAACAAATTTGTTTCTGACATTTCTTGTTAAGATTTGTTTGTGTTCGATAATATGCTTGACTTATGACAATCCGGCAAAGACCAAGTCAAAGTGAGTTGAATGACAATTAGAATGATTTTTGCGTCTTACATGCAGCTGTATTTTCATTCACTTCCATTAGTTCGGATCGTGTGCTCGAACTACCGTTTCAGATAAACAAACATCTTTGAATTCGAGAGTCACAGGGCTCTGGGAATTCCATAAGATCTTGATCCTCAGAACTCCCACTTTAGACGGTATCTTTTGCTCTACTCTTGCAGCAAATGCACCGTAGCTACTTTCCGGGCCAAGTAGGACGAGTGTTAGTTGCATAATGCGAATGTGTGCCGTTTGTAGAACTCCTACATATATATATGAGACGTAGACAAACGCATGCAGGTTTCAGACGAAGAGCTATGGAATATAAATGTGGCTGTAGCACAAACAAGAGGTTATATAGGTATCAAAAGGATTGGAAGCCTGTAAAGCTGCGAATAGGATAGAACAAGAAGGAATTCGTCCAAATCGTATACCACCTCCCCATCCTGAACAGGATATCCTCAAGAGATATCGAAGTACATGTTCGGGGATTGAATTGATGCAGGATAACCTAGATGTCCATGCAAGATTATCGGACTGAGCTTTGGTTCTCTGGTATCTCTGTGGTCTTTACTGGCTTTCTCGGCACCTCGCCTGTTACAGCGTGATACGGGAATGTTCTGTTCTCAACATAGTATGTTTACTGTGCCTCAAACAATCTTGGTGTTATGCTCCACTCGGTCTTCCTACCTCCAAACGCATCACACTATGCACACATTCAAATAACCAAACGGGTTGGTGGAGTCGGCAGCATTGTTGCTACGTGAGACTTGGTACGTGAGGCACTTCGTGACGAAAGACGACCTTGGGCTGGAGGATAAATAGTTTGTGGTGGTTTTCATGTTCGCACGGTTAGGACATTTGTCAACAGCTCAAGTATTTCATGGTAGCCAGTTTAATTTGCACTAAAATTAATGAATCTTCTTAGTAGATACAACATACTTTTTGACACTGGGTCAACAGTCTAAACTATCTATTAAATTTTCTATTTTTATTCGCATTGTGGTGACCTCTTTATGGGTTCATAATGAAATCTACTTAGCCCGATGCAATAAACAATGTCGCCCGCATACACAACCACGTACGTTCATTCAGGAATATGCGTCTCCAATTAGCAGAAACCATGGATTAACCAGATGACCTGTTGCAGATATACAAATCCCATTGATCATATCGTAAGCTTATGATCCACCAATGATGTTAGCATAACCGAACTATATCCAGTGTCTAGTTTATCGCATACCAGTTCACGGAAGACCCTGCAAGATCCACGAATGAAATATCCTGAGATCCATTGTATCGGGAAATCACTTGAAATCCGGAGTGTGGTTAATTAGCGGTTCGCTATGAAATTGGGCTTGTGGGGAACGAGGAATGTATAGCGTTCGATTTCGTGGCTCCCAGAGACTATCGACCATTTCGATTATATCACGCAAGCCATTGCTGGTTAATACTGCGGTGCCGTTAATGTGGTTTTGCGGTTGGCAGTCACTAATTGGTAACATTTTTTAACACTTTCCATTTTCTTTATCTTGATTAATCACTTCTGAATTCTTTCCAACCTTCGACTATACCTGACGAAGGAACAATCAATCCTTTGAACACAAATACATAGAATTCATCAGTATGCTGCTTATTTAATAATAGATTGTAGAATAGATCACATTAAGGTCGTGATCTACAAATCTACCTTCATAGTGAACGCTCGTCTCTTTGATGTCCAACAACATGTAATCTCTTCATTGGCATCGACTGAGAGCGAATGGGATCCTGTACAGGGACATTCTATAACCTTTGTGGAAGTTCATTTGAAGATTTGTGAGAATCAACTTGCTCAAACTGATTCCGGTCAAGCTGAGTTTAATTTTCTTTGCTTTTGTGTAATTTCGAAAATCAACATCCAATGCATTTGGCTAAGTCTTTGACCTACCGGAGCTGAACTACGAGTCCATTCAATCACAAACTCAATTTTTTCCTCATAACCAAATCTGTAGTATTTGAATCATAAATTATTTTTGTTCTGTCAATATTTAACAATGCATAATTCTTCATTTCTGAGTTCCTTCGAAAAACTCGATAATTACGAAATTCCATTTCCGTTAATTCAATACTTTTTTTTTTTGTCTGTTACTAATTTATTCGAACAACACTAAGATGGAACGCTTACGGATTACGTATATGTATATCCAGTTGAAAACATAATAGGCACAGCGAAATGTAGCCAGCGAAACCTACACGAGACGTCGGATTTTCTGTTACATTTAAGACGTACTGCGGGTTCTCTGTGCAATCTCGATGCCTCAAGAGTCTTCCGCTCTCTCGTTTTTTCTTCCTCCCTTTCTTCCTTTTCTTTCATCTCTCTTGGTCCGTATCTTTTGAGAAGCTGAAAACGGAATAATGGCGAGCTAGGTCAAGTGTACAGCGAGATGCTGCAGCAAAACTCCACATACTCGTATTGTATAGGGCCACCAGTTGGGTCCGTATGCTAAAACATCCTCAGGCGTGTAAACCATCGAGAATCCAATGGGATCCGAGCTTGTATACGTATTGTGCGATAACTACTCCGTGCCTCGCTTATGTAATCATAGAATCATACAATCACCGCACACTAACAATAATTGTCTTTTAGCATAATATCGTTATTACCAATCGTATTGAAAGATATGAATGATCACAATGATGATGAATAATAAGATTGAGAAGTAATCGTAAATGAATATAATTGAAGAATTATGGAATTCAATGGTGATAGTGTAGGGCAAAAAAAGTTCCAATCTGTCATTAACTCGATCGAGATGTAATTGAACAAAGTCATAATTTCGTGGCTGCTTCTTCCACAAATTGTGCCGCAATCATTACTTGCTTCTGTTCTAAAAACATCCAAATTCAAGGCAAACAAATAAAATATTGATGAAATAGAAATGTGTTGAGGTTTTATGGCTATCAAAAGAAATCCGGCGATTACAAAAGGGAAAGATATAGTTGTTGATAGTGATACAAAAGAAATGAGATCAATAGTTGAACGACGGACAATGTTCTCGTTTGAAGATTTTGGTTTTAGTAAAACTCGATAGAGTGGGGATGTGCGCGAAAGCGAGTGGAGGGGGGGGGGGGAATCCTCCTTAACATCATGCGAATATTTTCAAAGAAAATAATAGTTTCAACAAAATAAGAAAGAATCGATGGATGCGGGGTCAAAGTGTGGCTTCAGCGAGCACCAAAGTTGAGCAGCAAGAGGTCAGTACTTGGTTGGATGATCGCTCAGCGATGCATCGGCACGCGTATCAATCGATAAGTGAGAGGTAATCTTTCTTGATTTCTGATAGTGCTTATCAACTGGAATTCTTTGTCCCCCGAGCAAAAGCTATACAGCAGTAGAGTATTAGGAAAGATTGGCTGCGGGCAACGATCCGGGGTGTCTCACGAGACACCAAACAGGAACAGTGAAGTGGAGAAAACATTGGGGTTGAAGCGATGAGATGGGCTCGTAAAAACCCGCAAAAGTGTACGCAGGAAAAACAAAAATAAAAAAATTTACAAAATAAATAAGAATAAAATGAAAATTCTGGATACGAGATGGACGGAAACCTTTATCATTTTGCATATAATTTTCACCTGCCTGCGAAATAGACTCTGGTACTCGACGGATCGTAGTAGCAGTGAACCGTGCAATTGGGAAATAAGTTTGTGTGGAATGTTGTTTGGGATCTAGTGAATCTACATGAGCGGTTGAGCATATAGAGGGTCACCTAGCATGGACAATATCCTTCAGAATTCCCAAGCATGGAATCCCACAGAATACGCTTAGTTCATGGGTTTTCACAGCTTTTGTGTATATACATATATATGGTATGTTGCATGAAAATGGCCTTGATAGCGACACGAGTTACTAGGGGGTGGTAATACAAAACCTATTAACCCCAAGCCGTTATGCGACCGTATAACACCCTCTGTACACGCTAACCTTATCCCAAGCAATGTGGGCGAGAGTCCTCTAGACTCTAGATGAGGACGTCAGGTTTCCTTCGAAGGTCCTGTTTGCTCGGTTGCGCTCATGTAGGTGCTCCTAAAACCGCACAAACACCACGCTTGCCATCGTATAACGGGCGATCTCAGTTCTCCTTCGACCCATTTCCTATATCAAAGCTATTCGCTTCCCACCACGTACCTTTCCGTTAACACCATTTTGCAAAGCACGGAATCCTATGACTCGATACCACCAAATGAATGGTACAACTATCTCGACGAATTGAATAGTTCATTTTCACCACATTTATCTTTCTATATGTACTGCATATAAATTCATTTATATACTCTGTAACACAATACAGGGCTTTATGTACACATACAAATATAGACAAGAACGTGTAATATTCTGTACAAATGCACTACAAGCCCTACCTTGCCATCAACAGGTTCATTTTTTAACGTTATTTCGTCTAGCTGTTCCTGCCACGTCTATTGTTTTCGAGCACGATTCCAAGCCATGGCACGTTGTGATGAACTGAAAAAATTAGGGTTATTGAAATCGCGGCTATACCTAATTACCTGCAATCCAAGTCCTATTGTTTATTTCAGTCTAGAGAAAGGATGCTATGGACACTACCAAATTACTGTATTCTGGTATAGTTTACTTTCCATTGTTCTTTTGTTCTCATTTTTTGGTCTTTCATTTTATTTTTAATCCACCACTATTATTATTATTTGAACATGTTCTCAACCCACGAATACCGATAGATTTTACAATAATGCTTCCAATTCAGCAACTCGTGCAGTTGTGATCTAATAAAGGATTTTTTGATCGAGTAATCAGACATCGAGTAATTGTGCCATTTTATCGTTTACGTAAGCTTCCAAAATTGTTAAATAGCTGGAAGCTCAACAGCAGAGCTAAGATAAATGCAGATGTAAGGAGAATGATTGCATCTGGGATTAAGAGCGAGGTAGAAAATTTTTCAGTCCCATGCTCAAGCATGGAAAGTGTGCTTGTGATAAACGTGCGCAGGAGTTGGGCACATATTTTTGCCTGCCACTTTTCCACTTATCTATTTGGCAACCCCTGCATTCCTCCTTTGTTTCCTCCTTATTCTCTTTCTTGCTATTACCCGGTGCTGGAAAGCGCCTTTTTTGCGGTCGTTCACGGTAATCACTTTCTGGGCCTGACATGAAATCTCCGGGAGTTGAAACACGCTGCTCGTTAACCAGTGCTTGTTATGCCATTGAGTTTTGCATTTCGAGCCACTATTTAAACGTCGTTGTATTTCTTTTTGTGCCTATTACTGTTTTCATTATTCTCTATTGATTCACAAATTACTTTGAACACAAGAATTCTTTGAAACTTTCGAACATTCTAGTTTTAACTTCGTTATTTCTTACGTGTTTTTTTTTTTTTTTTTTTTTTTTTTTAATCTATCTTTCACTCTTTAGTTATTATTTCCGGTAGATTTATGGGCTCTATTCTCGAGTTTGTTTCACCAACTACTCATCCAGCATATGCAATCCAAATATCGCGGTTGTCTCTAGAACGAATCGATGAATCTATCACAATTTCGAACTGTGCATTTTCACATCGATATTGACCCTACATCGAGTACGAATTGGAGAAATTACCGTATTGGGACGAGCTATTTGTAACAGCATCGACAGCCGTCCAAAGCAATGTCGTCGTGGGAAGGCTCTCATATATATATATACACATCCAATGCTTTCTATAATATACGTAGATACCTATCAGAGCGATCTTGGTTACATGTGCATGTTACCTCCTGTCGCACGTAAAATTATAGCTCTGCCATGTTTGTTATCACTAGATACGTTAATTCCACCATTTCAAATATATACATACGTAGTTTGTCCAAGCAAACATAACGTATTAAACCCACGTGCTTCCAAAATAACTAGAATGTCAATAAGATCAAATCTCTTTTTAATTTTTAACATTTCTTTCAAACTTTTTCTTATGGGACTATGATTTTTTGGCCTTTACCGTCAGTAATGAGTGCAAAGTCGATATGTGTCTTTACCCAATTGGGTGACTGTTTAGCCATGCATCAACTTGCGTATCAATCGCCGAGTGGGATATGACAGATTCTTTTTTAAATTTACCATTTTTTTTAAACGCCTTCTTATCAAACTATTATTTTTTGGCTTTTATCATCAGCAATGAGTGCAGGGTGATGTGTGTCTTCGGTAATCGCTAGAGTTAAGCGACATTGCGCGAGGTCGATAACTAATTGGGTGACCATTCAGCCATGCAGCAGCTCATGTATCAATCGCTAAGTGGGAGGCAGTTTTTTTAAGTTTCTAATTGTACTAACTAACTAGCCTAAACATAGCCACCTGCATCGATTGGGTTTTCTACAGTTTCCTCTGGGAACAGAAACCGGAAATGCTGAGATGAACGTGTAAAAAATCGGCAGGGGTTTTAACGGGAATAATAATAATAAAGAAAAAGTTATTCTTTGGCTTTATAAAAACTTCAATAAATTTAGGTTTTTAATTAATTGAAAAAAAAAAAAAAAAAAAAAAAAAAAAAAAAAAAAAAAAAAAAAAAAAAAATGCAGACAGAATTCAACGAAATTCATTGATTTAGAGTCTGTCTATCAAGAACGTCATGAACTGGATAAATGGTGCAGTTGCAAAACCTTTGATAAGTAAATTGAATTAATCAACAATTGTCAATATAAATCAAAGACGTTGTCAAGTATGATAGTTTGAAAAACTCTCATTCGTTTTCTTTATACTCTATTTCTGACTGCATATATCATGTCGTACGTTGTTCCAGTCCGTGTTATATAAGGTGTGAACGGATGCTGCATACATGCGGTACGTGGATACTGTAATATATTGTTGGGAGATTGGTATGAAAACGTGGCACCCGAGTATGGATTTTACTGGGTGATTGAGAATGCATCTTCCGTTTCTGTATCCTTACAAATATACGAGTATAAACTCTCACGCGAATCTATTTCACACTTGAGGTCGAAGAACTCACTGAATATGTGGGAAACGAGTGTGAAGCGTTGAATTTCCTTCGCCCTCATGTGTTCGAAAATATCGTTGTACAGTTATGTTCAGTGATACTTCAATACATATTCAAATTCTGTATGTCGAAAAATCCGATATTTCCTCTTTGCACTTGTCACATGATAGGAAATAACAATAATGAATATAATAATAATAATAACAACAGCAGCAATGACAAGAAGGCAAACGTAATATCAATGATAGTTTATTTTTAACGTGAAATAATATTGCCAGAAAAATATAAAAATACTGAGAAACCGATATGTTTGTTTTTATTTTTATTTTTAATAAAGTTTCGTATCTATATATTTACTCGGTACATTTGAAGTTTCACCGGAAAGAGCAAATCCATTCAAGCCTTGAACAGATAATCACAATGGCCATAATTTGATTGGATTTTTTTTTTTTTTCAACAATTATTATCCTCGTTCACGAGAATGAGAAAAAATGTTGTTCACTTTCTATTGATTTTTTATCACCCAGACAACGTTTACTTATACTCAAACGATTTAACCCTCTTTTCCATCAGGTCATTTTATAAATAATAAATGTTTATAAAAAATGTTGCATCGTTTGCGGAGAAAGGTACTGGAAAATTTATTTGCCTGGCGTAAAAAAATGCATCTTCCAACCACATGAGCCAATCTTATAAAACGTATATAAATACACATTCATAAAAGTGCAATTTACACGTAGAGCTCGTGCAGTCTGTACCGTAATGGTGATTCATAGGAACTCGTTACGAGACGCGTGCTTGGTTGAGAGGCAGCAACTTTGTACCTGGAGTACGAGCATAGTTTTTTTTTCGCTTTTCCCTTCATTCCCTTATACATCTCATACCACTTTTCTAAGAGAACAAAATTTATGGATACCGTGGACTCGGGTTCTACCGATTTTACGGTCAGTACATAAAAATCCCACAGGATTTCAAATCTCGAATCCACTGAAATTAGCTCGTATTTTTGTTCTACTTTGTTCGGTTATTCACAACCTCATTCATCTGCACATTAGATCCCATAAGTTATAAATTCACAAAAAGTTTTTAAGCTTCTTTGAAGCAGGAAATTACGTTGTGCCTTTTAATTTTTTTTTTTCATTTAACTTTATTCCTCATTTACCTAAAAATCACGGATAGCAGATGCACCAGAATTACTTTGAGACAGTCATAACATCCATTATATCGTTCACTCAAAATCATCCAATACAGTGAAACTCTATATCTAGATATTTCTATAAAAAAGTCGAATAATTAATTTGCTCTGTTTGAAAACTTTTTTCCTCAAAATTCTGTATAAATCTGTTTATTAGTTTGGAAGAAAATGTTGTCTCAAGATCGACCTACAGAAGTTTCCCTATGGGTATTGAAATCGATGATACTTTGCTGAATAGCTCTCTCGATATATGCGGTGCCATTAGATAAAATGTTTCATCGGTGATCTAAACAACAGTGGCGTTGATTGAAAATTCAATTTATTAGCATGAATCGGTTGGATGAATTGAGTCATTTATCCGTTTGTATACTCGTCAAGATTAAATGGTATCTACAAAAACAACCCACAAAAAGATTGTTTATTCTCGGAAATAGGATATAACAGGTCGATGTATCCGGATAATACGAAAACGACACCACTATGCAATGAATACCGACAATTATTCTCGGGTGGCGTCCGGACCTAACATGCGTATATAGGCGGTCTGTACCAAAGCTGTAAATTTCGAAGGTATATGCGGAACGACCGTAACAACAGCCCCAACGGCGGAACATCACGTGTAGCTTGGGAGTATCGGTATTTGGTGGTGGTTGGAGTTCTGCAAGGCGTTACCCTGGCCTAGAACCTCTCTCATGCATATTCATTGAGTCGCGGGCGTATCGCGTCCCAGGGGTAGTTTTGGTGTCGTAGGTATTAGGTTTCCACTTGGATATATAGTCGGACGAGAGGTTTTCGATCCTCGATATCGATAGTATACAGTCTAGAGGTAGAAGGTTGGATTTCTTTGCAACGAAAAACATATATACATATATAAGAATATATGCAATAGAACAGAGAAGGAATCGAATTTCGTAAAATGGAACGGAAGGAAAGCGAATGGCTCTCTCCGACTTTAAGTCGTAGGTTTAGACACATAGACATACACATGGAATATGCTAAGTCAAAAGTTTACGAGCTAAAATCGTAGTTGGAAAGTTCATGCGGATGATGGTAGAGCAGCAAGCAATTTGCTATGCAAAGTTGATGCTTTACTCGTAGCATTATTGGAAACCGACTAGTAGAGAAGAAAATATGGCCAGAGTCCTTTACCACTACTTTATTATTCATTTTCAAACATCAGACACGTTGAAAAGATGTTTATTAGGATTCAGAAGTATTCAAGTTCTCTTGTCGTCGTCTCTACAGATTAGCATTTGACTGTCTTTTCAAATTAATTCGTATAACGAAAACGATTTAACACGATCAGGACGAAATCGATAATGTACTCAGTTCAAATAATTTTGCGATAATTTTAACGTTCCCATAGGATCATATAAAGGCAACAACACTTATTAAACGATAATTGAAACGAACGATTAATTGAATTACACTCACAAATATCCAAAGGAACGATAGAGTCGAAGTGCGAAAAGTTAACTCGTTGCTTTGCCAGGATGCCATTCAGCGAATGACATTCCTCAATACATTTTCATTTATATATATTTCAACGTATCCATTTGCCAGTTAACCACTTCTGTCCTATCAGATCATATAACTTTTTGCACAGCTTCAATCAATCGGCGCTTATATCGGTTGAGTCGTGGTCGATCGCAACTATAGCCATTGGAACTTTATCAAAACAGTCACAGAGCAATAAAGTTATTTACGGGGAATCGACATAACCACAGACTGTAAATACGCTAGGTTATTGAAGTAACGATCATAGAAAACTTCATTCTGACGAGCTGTGAACTTCTCGTCTTAATGGTCCTTCGGCGTACAGCCAAATGCTTTGAGAAAGTATTGAGTTCTCGTTCCGTCCTTAGCAGACATTTATATCCTTATCTCGACACTATGAGCACGAAACTTGGGACCGCTTAGAACATTCAGGGACGTTAGAAAATGGTAGCAATTCAATGAAATATATTTAATAAAACAGATTTAGGTTTTTCTTTCAGGAATTCATCACTTTTTCAAATTCGTCATCTTTTTGTAGTCCAATTTGAACGTATCAGTAGTATAATTCATCAAACCTGAAACGTTTTCGAGTGATTTTTCATCATCAAAGAGTCAACGTGTGATTGCATTTTACACCAAATCAAGAAAATTGCCAAATTGTCGATGCAAATTTCCATCAGTGGGTAGCCAAAGGGTTGAAGGTTGTATCGTTAGGATGCGGGGGTAATTTATTCCATTATTTGGTGTATTGCTTAATTATCCGAACATCAAAACGATGGAAATGAAAAATAAGTGTTAGCAAGAGTTAAAGTGATGATTGATGCTCGCTCGCGTTCATATGGATGTGTGAATATGTGTGCGAAACGTACCCTGATGAACGAGGATTAATATCATGTGGATTTTCGATGTTTCGACAAACAGCTTTCAAATTTCACTGCACAGCTGAATCATTGGCTCAACAAAATAACGGCATATTTGTATGTCCACTATAGAATTTGAGTTCGCTATCAAAGTGGTTTGTTTATAAATACGCGATCTTTCGTGTACCAAATGAAGTTCAAACCGTATGAACGATATTGACGTACAAGTAACCATGAACGACCCAAATCGATTTTGGGAAAAGTCCTATCGGTAAACTTGGTTACTATATATGAATATTGTGAAAGAATAACTAGTGCATCGTATAGGTAAATAAATATAATAGCATCATCGGGTTACTGCGCGTTAGCAATGCTTCATTATTTTCCTATAACAAATCATGTGACATTGCATTGTTTGTGAATATCTAACTCTGACATTCGCATTATTACATTTTTATGTGTTTTAAGAAGTGGAAACGGGGCTAATTCTTCAAAATTGCAATCATTTTGTTGGTATAATTATTTATATAATAATATAGACGTCACCCATGCGAGGCACATTTCACATTTTAAATTTCATTTCAAATATGTTTTGTAGCCAAATTTCGTAGACACTACAAACATATCTGGTTCGAGATTTGAGACACAAGAGAATATTGTCTCTTTTTCTACCGACTGTCCACGAAATGCATGCGAAGATTCATTGGCTTCCGAATTTTTATCTTCAATTCTGGAATGAGTTCGTTGATTTAGATAAGAGGAAAAATTCTTCCTCGGATTTACTCGTCACTCAGAACTCGAGCAGCACAATCGGTACGAGACAAGCCAAATCCTCAGCCATCGTCGCTGGCTCTGATGGATGTTTTCAATTTGTGCTCACGAGTATAGGGGAACCTGGTCGAAAATATACGTCCATAGAATCAAGAAGAAAATCTTTTACTAGAAAGAGAAAGAAAATTTTCACATGGTAAATTGCAACAGGATCATCAATAGTCTACGAGTCGATATCGAATCTAGCTGCACAGTTCCATGTTATTGGGGAGTTTCAGAATGGTCGAACGTCAGACAGGGTCAATAATGCTTCATGGTCTCATGGAATGTTGAGCTTCGTTGTTGGACATGGTCAGCTTGAAATCAGGGGTGCATATTTGATTGGATGACTGAATTCTCATGTTAAAAAGACAGAGATAAAAGGAAAGATGGAAGACAGATGCAGAACTGTAGAATTAAGCAGTTGTAGTGAATTTTGAAAATAAGAATCTTTTATGATCTGCTACTCAATCAAATATATGGTTCGATAATGTTCTTTATTTAAAAAGAAAGAATTTTATGAAATCCTTGTGCTTCGTGATACGTCGTACATTTTTCTCCTTGCTCTTGATTTTTCATTTTTTACTCTTAAAGCAGCGATGAATAATTTAACAAATTACTAGCTGAGTAGTTTGGAAAAACTTTGAATAGTAAAATGCAAGAAGTTTCTCGATCGAAAAGAGATGAATAAATAATAAAAGATTTTTAGTGATACAAATGGTCTGAAATAAATAATAAATCATCTTTGGAAATGGAAAAATGTTGAATCGATAACCGTAAATATAATGTGTCATAAAAAACAAGATATTACATTGAAAAACATACAGTAACCGCGAATTTTTACTGTTTTTGAGAAATGTAATTTTTCCATCCGGTACAAAGCTATGAAACATCTTTATCGGGTACGTCGGACTAAGCGCGTACTTTCTCTACTGGTGGCAGACCATAACGTTGCTTATCTACTGTCCCGGGTCACGCTCCAGGTTTTATAAGCTATCGCAATATTGACTGTGGTACTTTGACTCTTTTTTAAAACGTTAAAAATGTATTATTCGGTAAAGTACTTCCAGTCTCGTTTGAAACTCAATTTAAAAGGTGTCGTGACAGATTTATTTCAAAAGAAAAAAAGACTGAGTAAAATTTTTCCAAAACACTTGAACCAAGCACGCAATAGCATTTTGTTAAAGGATTAGGAAGACAAATTTCTAACATGCACGAGCAGTGATCTGACAATTCCACCGAGACAAAATTTTGATCGAAGAGACTGGTCGTCCTGCAAATAACTTTTATGTCTGTGCAACACGACGAAAACCAATGAAACTCCACAATCGTTCAAACTCAAAGTTGTGTATATGTAAATATACAAAAACTTAACAAAATTTCTTCCAATGCACCCGTACAAAAATGAGGCTATGTATACCTTCGACTGCGGTATTTTGGTCCATTATATACCTGTTTATATGTAAATATATATATACGTGGGTATTCGTGAATAGTTAATGTTTTCACGATTCGTGACAAGAAACTGGGACGTACGAAAACGATGCTATGAATACAAATAAATGCATGAGAACTTTTACGACAAAAGAATTTATAAAAAGAATAATAAAATAAAAATACAGTGAATGGTGTAAACTGTAAATGAAGTATAACAGTCATTTAAAAATCCTTGAATATCAATATGATTTATTCCTTAGATTTTCTTGACTAGAAATAAAAATATTCGCACTGTAAATTTCTACAAAAATAAAAAGTCAGCTATTCGTTAATTTCGAACGTCAATCCAAATTTTAATGTTACAAGAATACTTGGCAGTAACAATTTCCCCTTGTGACATGCAACGGACGTCAATCATGTCTAAATGGCACTGATTGGAGCAAATGTTCATGCATATTTTTTATCAAAGTTCATTCTCACATTATTCTCAATAAAAAAAGTTTCTCACCTCGTCAATATGATTCTGGACATCGGGAGAACGTGTGTAAACATTCATCGATCTTTCGTTTTGTACAAATTGAAAGGCTTTTATGTATGTATGTATATACATATATCGTTGGATATATACGAAAACAGAATGGCGATGCAACACAGAGACTCGTTCGATAAATGAAAGGCAAATCGCGAGCTGGGCGTTAACGTAATCTGTCTTCATTTGTACTATTCACTTGGGTGGCATTCTCGCCAATATGTAAACCTACCTTCGGATTCACAGTTGTGCGAATCTCCGCATTGAGTTTACTCGCGATACATGCTGTACGATTGAAATACGAGGGCGTCACTACGAGCTATCCAGGTGCAATCGCATTCAAAGAGAGATACAGAGAGAGAAAGAGAGAGCGAAAGAGACAGAACGATATGAACCTGTTCTAATTCATTATTGACACGTCGCCACGTTTCGATCTCTCACCTTTGATTAACGCGTACGAAAGAGCATTCAACTTTGACAACAATATTTTTCCCATTCGTTATGTGTTTGTTTTTTAAAAGATTATCATTTTTCAATATACTTCGTTATACTTATCATTTGAATAAATTTATTGCATGAGGTTTAGGTGAAAAAATAGTCTGTTACAAAAATGTATGCAAAATTCCATAGTCTTTCTTCTTATAAGGAAAATGCATAGTTTCGAATTCCTTAAGATATTTGTGCGTCGTACCGATATGTTATCGAAAAAATCAACTTTGATCATAAGTCTTGACGCTTATTGTTGGAATTTCAATAAACTTGCTCTGAAATCCTTCAGGAGATTGAAATCTTTTAAAATATATGCGAGAGTTATTGGCAAATCGATCGTGCGTTTTTAATTAACTTCAATTTGTTATTTCAATGGATTTCATGTTATATAATGAGAAGGTTAAATGGATGGGATGGGCTCATGCATGGCGCCTCGATTGATTTTCCAATGTGTGCTTACTCGAGATAGTGCAATACAGTCGCGATTATGATGTCACTCATAAATCCGAGTATCGTTTAGTAAACACTTCTACTTCCGATTTTGCCGATGAAAGGTGCGGAGCTTCTTGAATTAAACGATTCTTTTATATCAAAATCCATGATGGATATTGTATCTGAAAACTTTCTTAAAGTACAAAAATCTTCTTTCTTTTATATTATTTATTGCTAACCCTTAGAGAACGGAGCTCGCACTAATTAGTTTTCTGTAAGGTCGAGAAAAGGGCAAACACATTTGTGCTTTCGAGACGTAACGATATACGTTTTTTTATACATCGCCGTAACGAAATCTCTCGAATATCCTTAGCGTAATTAGAGTCTTGCGTCCTTAGGTAAAAATTGTTGCGTTAATAGAGAAAAAACACAGTCGAAAGAAGGACAAAAAGCACAAGGTTGAATGCTTGGAAAAAAATCGTTATCACCCCACCGCTAACGATTATTAGCAGGAAGTAATTATCGATAATTAGACGGTTACGTAAGAACTATGGTATTATCCAGTGCTGCTCGTCGTTTACAAGAGCCTTCTACTCTTCGCGGCTTGAGAGAGGGTCGTATGAAAATTTTACTCATAGCCAAGTCGCCGTACTCTCGTCCCATCGCGGCTGTACGATATTCCCCAAGTGCAAACTGAGTTAAATGGATTAAAGTATAGCGTTGGGGCAGGGTGACCCTTTAGCAAAACTCTATATAAGAGATTATACGTGTTACGTGCTTTTACTCATCGTGACTTCTTCAAACGTTGAAAGGAGTAAAGTTTTCCAAGCAGTAGAATAAAAGAAGAAGAAGAAGAAGGAGAAGAAGAAAAAAACATATTCCGATTAAAATTAATTAAGGAAAAGTCAAAGTGTGTGAGACATTTTGGTGAGAATTTCAAGGGAGCTGTTATTTCATATTAAATCTTTCCGTCATATGGTACATCGGTGTATAATAATATTAATTAATTTTATATGAATATCTGACAAATATTCTCTCGTGAGAAGAAGTTTCACGATGCTTATATATTTTACGCAAGTTATTTTTAACACAATTTTCCAAAACGATCCCTCTTTCGACAAAGAACATTTTGTGAGAGATTAAATTCTCGACATCGTCTTTCTCGCTAATTTAAATGAGTTTCGAATTTGAACGAGGAAGGTGCTCATTCGACTTTGTATATTGACATTTTCTTCGAGGCTTACAAAAATCTCGTTGACGAAGAGATTGGCACAAAGAAAAAAAAGTCAAGAGAGAACCACTGTCACATTTATCTTACTTTCCAAGGACTATTCTCTCAATTTCTCTTATTTTCATCTTTTTGTTTCTCTTTCAACCTCATCCCTCTTCTCACTTTCTCGTTTACATATGTATGGCCCAACAGCAAAGCCGAGGATATTCATTTCCCATTCGAGTTGACTCGGTACAGAGATTAAACTCGCTACTCGACGGAACACCGAGCATTAATCTTTCGAATATAATTTTCCGGTAGCACAACTCTCGGGTTATTATACTTCGTCCAGCAATATCCACCAACAGTGCTTATAATAACTTGTGAAAAGTTGTTCAAACGTTACCGATCTGTAACCGAGAGCGAGTTAATTGGCATTTGGCATTATCAATGTCAACGTTCCTTCATTGTTCCAAAACTTTCATCCTCCCGTCTTTTTTATCCTCATAAAAAAACCAAACCCAAAAAAAGCGAATTTTTAACAATCGTACTTTGTAAATCGCTCAAGTCCCATATTTTAGCGTTAAAATAAAAAGTTTTCCCAAATGCATCACTTTTTTCATGAAAATCTGGCAGTGACTTTGAAAAATTCTGCTCACATTTCTCAACAAATTATTTCCATGACAAATATCGAAGTTGTCAACCTTATGGTTCGTTTTTATTTTCGTAGATTAATGGAAATTTGTTAATTTTTCGATCATGAGCTTATTTTTACTCGTCGTCAAATTTTGACATGTCATCAGAATTAAGAGAACGTGTCACAATTTTTTTTAAGAGAACGTGTCACAAAAATTGAAGGATATTTCGTTGCACATATGAGTGGTGACATATATCGATATATGTATACAGTAAATAACGGGGTCCATTATTGCGGTCGAAGAAACGTGTTACAATATGGCTCGAGACATGCTTACAATTCGTATCGGTTCGACGACAGACGTTTTCGCCCTCTTACCGATGTATATTGGAAAACGCTCTGTGGATACGGGTCGCCTCAAACTGGTACGACAAAGTCAGTCGTGAAGGGAAAAAAAACGTGCTTTTGGAAGGGAAGACACGGCACCGGCTGTTGCTGTATCCTCTCAAATCTTTTGGGCAACATCGAAACGTTCGAAAAATCCTTATTCGAGAAAAGGCACGACTCTGTGAACCCTCTGTTCCATTTTTTTTTTTTGTAGGAGACGAAAATATGGTCGAAAGTTGTATCTGATTTTTAATATTTTCAAACATCGAAGAGATAAAAGAGATAAAAAAAAATGTATGAAGATTTCTTTATTAAAAAATTAATGGTCCTTTCAAAGATGCCGATTGTTTTTTTTTTGTTACTCCATAAATATGATTATGTTGTTAACAAACTTATGCATTAGGCTTGGTCGTTTTCTTTCTCATAATCTTCGTCATAAAGTTTCTCCTGATTCGTGACAATTTTCATTGACACGCGAGAAGCTTTTGCTCCTCTTCTTATAAACTTTTACAACAAACTTATCTCAGCATGTCACCCTTCGGGAATGGAGCAATTTATTATTTTTCAAACTGCATGCAAGGGTCGAAGGAAAGCTTTGTCGAAATGGAAGGGATTTTCTTCACCAATCGAACTCCATTTCTTCTTACTTTCTATCGCACTCTTGTCTCCTTCTTCTCTTTCTTCGTCTATCTGTCTACTTCTCAAATTTGTTTTTTTTTTTCATTCTAAACTTTTTCCGAGTGCATGAAATTCAAGGAGATAAAGTTTCGCATGGACGCTTCGGAAAGGCGCTCCATGAGATACGTATGCATCGTACAAGTTTTCTCGAAACGAGAAATAGACAGGGAAAGAGAATAAAAAGCGTTCAGGAAAACGATATACAGATTTATTTCCTTCCGAACTCCGTATATTATCCTGGGGTACACTTGTAGCTCAGGATTTAGCGATTACATGGTACATACGGTTTATGAATAGTCGCATCTTTATATGCAACGAAGGATTTCATTAATCACGTTAGCTATTGCGATTTTTTAAATGACTGTAGTGGCAAAATATGAAAAACAAAATAAAAATACACTTTTGTTCGAAGCTCGAGATATTCTCGATAAATCAGATTAAAGTTGTTGTGTTGTGATCGGCGTTCCCAAAAGTTTATATCCGCTAGAGACAGGAGCGTCATACGATTTTATTTAATCCGGATAATTGTCTTCTGTCACATATTTTTGACAGTTGTGTCAAGCACAATTAAAAAGTTTATTGTTTGATGTTTTTATACCACAAAACGAATATTTTTGATACTATGTTAATTTTTTTTTTTTTTTTTTTTCATCATTTGCGCATACACTTTATTCAATACTTCGAGAAGCAATTCCTCACATTTTCATTCGATTCTCTCTGCTATTTCGATAAGAAATTTATTTATCAAAGCTATGTCGTCAAGATATTTCAAATAACTCGATAAGAGACCATGTTAATTAATTGATTAAACGTTGAAATTATCCTCCTAAATGTCCCAAAACTATGCAACCAATTTCTTCATCTGTGACAATTCGGTGCTCATGCAAAGTTTCACTTTGAAAAGTCTCTATTTCGATGGAACGACACCACAACTTCCTTAATATACTGAATTGTATTATAAACAAAAAAAGTATGCGTTCGCTATAAATGTTCACCGGAATTTCCTGTACGAAATTAATGGATTTTAATTATCGTCATTTTCTTATGTTACAGTTGACGTAAAAAGAATAATAGTAATGATGAGGTGCCTATGGATATGGATCGTTTTCGCCACCGTTCTGCCAGCAGCAGTTCCATGGCAGGCGGATCGCAGTAAGCCCAGTAGAGTATCTTTTACTAACACAATTAACAACTTAGCATAGAATATCCAATACATGTATAAAATGAATGCAAAATGAGAAAATTTGATGAAAGTGATAATAATGATTCTCGTAATTGTGGTTGACAGCAAAAATGCAAATATCCGATTCCATTCTCGAAATGATCGTTACCAACACGTATTTTTTTTTTTTTTTTTTTTTTTTTTTCGTGTCGAACAGATCGAATGACGAAATTTCGCGAGATATCAATCTCTTTGACATAAAGGGTCAAAAATAGATTTTTCTAACGCGCTTCGTAAAGGAACGAAAGAAGGATGAGATACTGATATCTCTTGGTACAGAAGGTCTTATCTCGTATATACTATAAATGCGATGGTAAAAGTATCGAATACGACTCGGAGTCTCGCGGTAGACGACGTTGAACCCACTGAAGAAAAGCTTTGAAACTTATTTTCTCGCTTTTCGTAGAAGGAAACCATCGTGACGAGGTCGAAGACGAGACGACGACGCGAGAGATCCGACCCGCATGATACCTTTTCGCGAATCTCGTGTCTCACTGCCACGAGGATTTCGTTCTCAAACGAGATAATATACACTTATATATATCTACGTATTTACGTGCGAACATGGATTTCGCACAAAATCCCATCATCACCCAAAAAAACGAATGAGTATCGTAGGTTCTAGGATCATCTTATCAAATTTCAAATTATATTTGAAACCGAAATTCAATACTTCGTTAAATATAACATAGAATATAAATATATAACTAACAAAAACATAGAAACAACTAAAACTTTAAATCGCTTTCAACCCTTTCGTCTATATAGGAAATTATCGACTGTATCGGACACTCGGTTATTGACACGGAGTTTTGTCCCCCTGAGTCATAGTGAAACTTATGCTCTGCTTATTTTTTCTTTACAGTTTGTTGATTTAAAACTGCCATTTTAACGACATATACAAAGTTTTTCTAAATTCTTACATATGGTAAAACAAATAATCAAATTTCGTATGTTTTCATGAAAAAAATTATTTTCTTCTAAACTCATATGAACATGGGAAAAGCATTTTTTTCAAAAAAATACCCTGATTTTTTTTTCAAATAAACAATGCAAATTTTCAAAGTTCGAGATCAGATTCGTAATCATCGAGTCCTAAAATCTTCGGGTACCAAATTTCAAGTGACATAAGAAAAAAATTGTAACTTTAAGGGTTGAATAAATGAGTTGAAGCTTCATTTAAACTACGTGAAAATTTTTCAATAAATCGACAATACAAACTACGTTTTTATAATAATCATAATATAATTATTAATGTACAGGGACCATTTTGGAAAAATATAAGTATTAATAATAATAATTGTTTTGAAAGTCAACAAGAAAGTTATGACGACGCTGAATGTTGAAACAAGGAAAATATAGTAACTGATGAAAAATGGAATAATGTAAGTGGTACAAAAGCAGAAAAGCTAGAATGTAAATTTTTCTATGTTTACAGTGCCGCGCCTGTACGGCGACAGGATTCCCACGAGGGTATTAACGCCGAGTAACAAAAAAGTTCAGAGAAAGATCGTTATTTACCACAACTTTTTTCGAACTCGGGTCACCCCAACGGCAGCCAACATGCTCGTTATGGTAAGCTGTTTTCTTGTTAAAGTGATTTTTTTGTTATCAATAATAATAAAAGGGCTCCAACATTTAGAGGGTTTCGATAAAAAAAGAAAAAAAAATCAGAATAACGATGCAAAAAGAGCGAAAAAAAATCTATTATAGTTGGAATATCTTAATTTATTGACACATATTAAAATATTATAGAATTTATGGAATTTTTTTGGGTCGACTCTCAAATGGCTATTTCGATCGATAAAAATTAATTCGTACTCCGAATATTTCGTGACACTTGTTTATATTTTTGTGGAGCTTTATTTCGCGATCTTTCGTGTGAATAAAAAATTCCTTGCCACGAAAGTTCTTGTGAATTGTTTTTTTTTTTTTTTTTCTTTTAACACTGCAGAATTCTTTTCTCGAGACCTTCCTACTTTTTTAAACACGAGAAAAAATGCCTCTCGTGTCATAGTCTTTCTTTTTTTGGTACTGAATATGTTTGAAGAATGTTTTCAAAGCATTCTTTGTAGAAAGAACGGGAAGAGGAGGAGGAGGAGGAGGAGGAGGTTGAATGTACGAGGGCAAAACTTGCTCTGGAGAAAAGCATCAGTGGCTGACCACGTAATCGTTTCACCTCTCGTACGTTCACTGTCTAAGAGAAACGAAGGGCGGAGAGAGTTGTTCGGCTCAGTCGCATCCCGGTGCAAGTTCAACCTCCCCCAGTCGCTAGACCACCCTCACTAGGATGAGCAATTAAGAGGGTTCGCTTGTCGGTCGAAGCTTTTGCGGTGATCTCGTTTTCTCTCTTTCCCACTCGATTTCTTCCGAAACGCGATCTCTTTTCTTCTACTTCTCGCACTCCGTTCACTATACTATACGAGTTAACTCCTTTTATTTTCATTTTATTCTCTCTCGCCCCTTTCATTTTCTACACGGGAACGTATAGTCGACGTACGCGCTCTTACCTTTTCAGTGAACACTTTTTTTCATGTTTTCAATTCTCCAAGCGAGTATTTTTTTATTGCTCCGCACAATAAAAATATTCGAGCCAAAAAAATATCCAAAGAATCTTTGCATCTTGCATTTATTTCATTTTAGACCAAAATTCTTCTTTTTCCACTTTTTCGTGCGTTTTTTCTTCCGGATTGGGATTCGTGACTCGCCAAAAACCAATTTGAACTGTCATCGATAATTCGATGGAATAACCGCGTCGTTGTGACATTTTTGGAACGACATAATAATTTATGAGCTGTAATTCAACTTGAAATCTGACCCGCGACGCGCGCTAAGTGCAACGTCATTACGAACCAAATGGAACCACGGAAAAGTTATAACCAAACTGTCAATTTCATGTGTTACTCGTGAATACTCTGAATTTTATAATATCAGAGAAAATAAAATTTATATAGCGGCAATGTATTTTTTATGAGACGTCTTTCAATTTTGTTTCAAAACTTCTTCTGTTAATGCATGTCCCTCGAACAATTTCTCTGACATGCCAAAAATTTTGTTACAAAGCTTTGAGTTTAAATTCACAAACGTGTAACAGCAATGGCAAGAAAATGACTTTTTTTCATTAAATATCTGAGTTTTGTCGTTAGACAAAGAGTAAATTTTTCAGTATTTTGATGGCTCGGTATATTTCTTCAAACAAAAACTTATGAATATTGAGCAAAAGTGAATTTTTGTAGCAATATGCACGTTCGCGTATGAATTTTCACGAATTTTCAAAGCCGCTTATCATTCATGTCGTTATCGGCTTGAAACTGTATTAAAATTCTGTTAAACCCTTACGCATAAATCGATAATTCAAAACAGGCGATACGACGTTTCGACAACCTTGATTTCACAGTTTCCAAGAGATCTGCCATTCGACGAAGTTATAAGGTGATTGAGTTCTCGATTCAGGAAACGTGGATACTTGAAAGTCCCGAATACATGGACCCAAGCCAATTAAAGTGCTCTCACACATATGTACTTGAAGGTCACACTTGTCAAGCGACAGATGGCAATTCTACAGTTTCCAAATGCTGTGACACATTTTTTTCATGTCAAATAAGTTTGCTCAAACGAGTAACGAGTTTTAGGCGAGAATTATGTCTCTCCATAAATTTGTGGTGAAAAACAGCCTAAACGAGTTATAGCCGCCGTACGTGCAAGCAGTCAAATTATAGATTTTCTAATCGATGAAAAAAAAACCCATAAAAACACGTTGATTTTAAATAAATACCATTTTCTACTGGAAAATCTTGGATCGTATGATTATCGTATAAAGTACACGTAATGCAGCAGTTTATTTCGATCTCATTATTATTCTTATAACTCGTTTTATGAATTGTGGAATAGAAAATTTGTGAAATTTACACAAAGCAACAAAAAAAATGTATAAATGAATGGATTACTGTATAATTTCACGATTATTTCGATCGTTGATGACCCGGTTGAATTGATCGAGTGATTGCACGGATTTCGCAAGCTCAGCTCCCCGCAGAGAATTTCCTCTTTCTCTTCGTGTAGCCTGGAGGGTCGTTAGTACATGAGCTATAGTGCATCGTTATTGCCCAGGAGCTGACTAACAGCTCCATTACTTCAAGGGATAAACGACCGGAAAAATATCGGTCAACTTCTCGCGTTCCCATAACATAGTGCTTAGTGCAGTAGGTTTAGGAAGGAAGCATTTACTCGGGCGCATAATCATGACCGCGTAAATAATCTGCTTGATTATTTATAACATAATTACTAACGTTACTAAATAAATAGCTTGATTATATTTTATCTGATCTTTCGTACATGAAAGTTAAAAAATTCGGTAAACCTCTAAACGATCTGAAAGCGCAATTTCAAATTTGTTATTCAAATTTAAAGAAATGAGATTTTTAAACGAGATAAATTCGCTTGTTGATAAAAACACTTTTTTGTATAATTAAAATGCAAATCATATAGAAATTTCAATGGAAACTACGTTTACATTTTTCACATTTATTGTATTGAGAATTTATTATTTTATTATGTTGAATCATTGTGAAATGAAAAATCAATTTTTTATGCAATTAAAGATCCGTGAATGATTACATCAAGTTTTGCTTTCTCGGACGTACCAAGATTTCGAGAAAATTGACATTTTTTTACTCATTAAATATTTGAGTTCGTCATTAAAAAAATAAAAATAAAGGCAAAAGCAAAGGATAAAAGCACGTTTTTAACGATCACTCGATTTCGTATTTCGGGGTTTCGTTATATCGGTATTTGTTCAAACGAAAAACGAAGAATATCCATCAAAAGTGAATTTTTGTAGGAATATTTCAATTTTTTTCAGAAATTTTGACAGTCAATTGCATTTAATTATCTTATTCAATTTGATAGAAAATGGTCCTTCGTGAAAAATGGTGAAAATAGCAAGTTCACCATTGATGAGCTTGCCGAATTGAGAAGTGCAAAATTCCGTATAAATAGACCCTATCATCTAATGCTCTCTGCCATTTTCCTATCGTACATTCTGTTCTCGATTCTCGGTCCGTACAATATGGAAATCCAACATTCCAAAGAGCATTCATTCGTAATATCGTATTCGCCGAATGCTCTGGAGTTATATGCCTCATTTTTCTTGCTTTCTGCTCTCTGCCTCATCCCGTCACTTTTTTTCCGGCGAGTGCAAGATTTCTGCCATAAGTCAAGGGAATTTTATTTTGAATTTCGTATACCCGTTGCGTTGTCACTTCCTGCGATCATGAGACGTGAAAAAAAAAGGTTTGAGTAACGAAATGAGCAAAGCTCGAATTCCTATACGAAATCGAATTACTCGCGTGTATTCACGTCCGTTTTATTGAGCATAGAAATGTAATTGTGAGACTTTTTCGGTCTTTGAATCGTTTAAAAAGAATTCCCTCACAATCTATCGATTTTGAATATATTGAAAAAAAAAAAGCGAGTGTTGAATGAAACGTCCATAGATTACGAGCTATTGAGTCGATATTTTCTACACGAATACGCAAAGAGTCAAGAAAAATTGGTATGGGATTTGAAAAAGATGATCGGGATTTATTGGATATTTTTTTTTTTTTTTGTAACCTATTTTTTAGTTGTTTATTATTTTATGGCATCGTTCAAACGTTAACGTTGACGAGAATAAATAACTAGAGTGAGCTTTTCACGCAGATTTTTATTAGGAGAAGTCACTCCGATGCTTCCAGAAAGGTGATTAAAGATCGAAAAGCTCTGTAGAGATTATCATCGTACTTCGTGCTCGAAAAGAGTAATCAAGATTTTATTAGCACTTTGCCCCACGAGTATATCCGTTGTAAAATCGAGAAAATCAGGAGTAGAACAAAAGAGGTCTATCTAGAAAGGACGATGAGGTCTATAAAGCACATATACGATGTTTTATTAGTTCTCCACTCACTTTGAATCGAAAATTTTACGATGTCATGTTCTAGCATCAAATGTTATATCTGAAACTATTTGAAACTCCAGATTCATCGATTTTTCATGTTTCATGTTACAGAAGTGGCACAATGGAGCTGCCAAAGCAGCCCAACGATGGGCTGAGGCTTGCTACGCTCTGACCCATGACAATGCCACTGGACGACACATCGATGCATTCGGAAGTTGCGGACAAAATATTTTCATATCAACCGCTCAAGTCCCCTGGTAAGTTAATAAACTCAATCACATATTTTCATAACTAATGCACTGCTGGATTGTTTTTATATTTTGATAATTACCTCAGAAATTATTTCAAAAAAACTGCAAAACAGAAGACAGATGTTTGTCATTTTTAAGTGCATTCCTTGATCATCAAAACATTATTTTTTCTTTGTAAATGGTACAGTTTTTTAGTTCCCGATGGGAGCTCTTTGTTCTTCCCTAGTAGACGGTTTTACATCATCAAAGAGCTTTAATCCATGGCTACTAACCAACCCCATGAATAAAATATAACTTGTGAACGTTATACTTTTAATTTGGATTCCAATATTTAAGCCCAATTCATCTACGTTGCTCATTTTTTTCGGCTTTGAACTGATATTCATAGTAAAATGGGCAGATAGAAACTTTTAAAACAAAATACACGATGAACTCCGTTTATTCATTATTCCGCTTCTGTAAGTACTGCTTCGGTTTGCTTATCACCTCATCCTTTTATCCTGCTGCCGTTGTTGGCGTTATTTTCAAAGTACTTGCAACTTTTTTTCTTCTTCTTCTTCTTAATCTTCCCTCTGTTTCTGACATTTCCCAGGGCTATTTTTTCCTAAGAACCATTATAAATCTCGAAGCTACGATTTTCACGCCACCGTTGAGTTACTGAACCACTTAGCAACACCAAGTGGATGAGCAAGGTGTGCTGTAAAAAATGCATAAAGCCGTAACTCGCCCATCTCCTCAAGCTCTTGCTCTCTGCTTTCTTTTTTCTTTTTTTTTTTACCCTAAGCACTTGTCTTATTCTCTTAATCCTCTCCGGTTCTTCTGTTTCATTTCGTGGCAAAATTCTGTAAACCACATTTTCAAATGCTACAGATTAACCACGAAAAGTACAAAAAGTATTCGAAGATCTCGGAAGTCTCGACGTTGTTATTTCAAAATTAACAGAACACATGATTATTTTAATGATTTTTTGAAATTTGATATCAACCCTGGAACCAAACCCTTTTTTTTTTTGGCATTTAGTAAAAAAAATACACGAGTCCATGGGCTTTGGCGACATATTTCACGACCTCAAATATTACAAAAAATTCGGAGAAAAATCATAGGCTTTTTGTGTAGTTTCAACTATAAGTTGAATCGATAATAATATCATAAAAATCATTTTGGAGTTGTTAATTCAAACTTTGAA
Source organism: Campoletis raptor (assembly GCA_948107755.1). Classification (NCBI taxonomy): domain Eukaryota; kingdom Metazoa; phylum Arthropoda; class Insecta; order Hymenoptera; family Ichneumonidae; genus Campoletis; species Campoletis raptor. The sequence continues at coordinate 16,378,922 of OX403627.1, forward strand.
AACACATTTGCAGAAAGTTGTTGGAATGCTAAGAATGTAGACTTTGCGACAGAACCATTCTGTCATTTATTCAATCATCACACGTCATTAACTCGGAGTAATGTTAAAAGATGCAGTTACATAGAAAATGGTCAAATTTTTTACAGTTTTTAGTGAAATACTGGTTTACTGTTATGTTTTTTTCTTGAATTTTATTTCATCATCGAATTTCGCGACCTGCAAATCTCTAGAAACGCTTGATTTGTAAAATAGCCTAAACATTTTTAACTTTTTAAATCATCGCATCAGTGCCAAGAAACAAATGTTATGGTCACAAGTACCAAGCACACGTAAGAAACTGCAAAGCGCTCGCGATTCAAAAATTGATATAATGGAAAAGTAAGAAGATTATAAAATATGAAAACTTCTCCAAATCTGATATGCTTTATCCATAAAATAACTTGGTACAAAAATTCAGCAACGGTCACCTGATTTTTCTTTCGTTTTAAACGAAAAAATGTCGAATGACAAATGACAGCGGAAGGGAACGAACAGGCGGTCGAAACGAAGCCAAGATATTACATAGTCCGGAAAGGAGAGGACAGTTTAGGAAAGTGGCCGAGTTGGTTGTATACATGTCGTATATACGCGTTCTCTATCCTCATGCTGGTTGGCATAGGAGCGTTGCAGGAAATTGCAACATCGTGCCACTGGAACGCCCACGCTCGACCCGTGTTCTACGATTTTCTGCTCGATCCAATCTCTGAGAGATTCTCACAAGTAAAACCGAGAAGCTAGCGAATATCTTCTCGGGAGCGCGTACCTAGCGTTCCACGATTTGGCAGACTGGTATCGCTTGGAACACGCTTTCGAATGCACACGCTCAATTGAGGCTCATTTAATTTTATAGCCATGGCAAAGCGGACGGACAAACGGTTGGAATCTGCGAGGCGAGTCTAAAGAAATCTTCTTCGTTCCCTATATCTACATCGCTTACGCGTCAGCATTTTTCCTTCACCAAACTTGCCGAGCTAACCTTTCCAAAAACTTTTCCTCCGTTGCAACATTTCTGTATCTTCGTGAATATGCAACTCGTCTCATCCTTTCGTTATCGTCGCCCAACAAGAATCATTCGACCTCAAACCCACTCCTACACTACGTTCAACTGTACTCGAATGTATATCGAAATCTCCGCAACAGTTTCACCCACAGCTTTTGTCGCTTCTAGCGCACACACCACTCGCCAGATGAGCCACCTGTTGGCTCCATCCAAATCGACGATCACTGTGTTTTCGGATTATCTGTATCGTATCAACCTTTCAGGCTTTCTTTTTTTTTTTCATAATGGTCAACATCTACATTTTTTAGGTAGAAACAGACAAGTTCAATTCCGTAGTAGGCTGGCTCTTGAATCACACACAACAAACGTGAGACATTTTTCAAATGAAATTCACCCAGAACATCAGCCTAATTTATGAGCTCTTTCCAATGTGTCATAAAACTCTAATTCTTGGATTTCCATCCAGTTCGGTTGGACAACGAGAATAAAAAACCCATTTGGTCGTGTTCACTAATTTCATTTTGTAATTCAACAGTTTTCGAATCCAACTATCATTTAATCGCGGTACATGAATTGAAATTTGATGAACAAAGTGTACTGTTAAAATGCTATTAAAAAAAACGATTTGGTCAATTATACTGACTTCGTTTAGTTCATTTTTTTGTATTTTTATGACTTATTATCATATACTCGTTTCTATTGATGAAATCTTTTGTTTCAAGATCTGGATAAAATAGTAATTAAACGTTCTCCAATGTTGATCCACTCAATTGTTTGTTCGAGCAAGTAATCAAATATTTAGTGACCTTTTAATTATATTCAGTTTAACGTACTTATCAAATAATTCGACAGTGAGCAGCAAATATCGATTTTCCCAACAAAATCAGTTTTTCAATATACATTCATACGATATAAGGTAAAGCCTGGGGAAAAAAAACCTTGGACAAGTACATTTGTTGACCCCCGTTTCCATTTGTTTTCACAGAAAAAAACTACCCAAAAAAGTACAAAATTTTCAAAAAATTGGCAAGATCAAGAATGATTTACATTCATTTACATTCGTGCTGAATTAAGGCTTAATCGAAAGATTTTTTCATAATTAGTCTCCAGTTCAATTTTCAAATCATCATCTGTCTCCTAAGCTTCGTAATTCGAGAAAATGACTTTCAGTTTTTACCCCCACTACCGAATTTTACTTTATTCAGAGATAATATACTCTGGCGAGCCTCGGGCCAGCAGACGACAGAGCTGTCAAATGTACTTGTCCCGAGACTCTACCGAGTCTCTTGATATCCCAATTATTGAACAGCCGAGGATCTGAGGGATTGAATTCGGTGAAAAAAAAATATATAAAATCAAGGAAAAAACCATCGCTTTTATGTTCAAACGATACTTTGATATTTTTACTTTCAAAATATCACCCTTTAGATTATTTTTAAATAATATTAATGAAAAAAAAAAAAAACGAATAAAAATGTGAAGCATGCAAATGTCCCTAGTTATTAAACACTCTCGAGAATTCTTTTTCTATTCTAAAAATATAATTTTGGGTACAATATTAAGAAATGAAAGCAAAATCAAGATTGAGAAATAATAAAAATACAAGATAGTGTTCAAAAATTGGAACATTTACCTATCGACAATAATAATTTTCAATAAAACTGTAACTCAACCTGGATATTTGTTCTTCAATGTGTTTCAGGTTCTTCGCAATAAAAGCTTGGTATTTGGAGAATCAGCTCTTCAAGTATGGACCACGAGCAAAGAACGACCTGAGCAAGGTCGGCCATTATACGCAAATGGTTTGGGCGTCGACTCATCGCGTTGGTTGCGGTTGGGCAAAGTGCAACGGTACGAGAGGACCACGTGGTCGACCTTATTTCAGCTACGTGTGCAACTACTGTCCCTCGTAAGTACCATTGGCACACCTTGCTAAACTCAATTGCACCAGATTCCCATCTCTCCCAACCATTCACCGTCTGTTTTAACCACTTGGGACCATTTAAATCCCAATTACTCGTTATGCTCTTGGTGAAGAAAATTCCTATCTGTATACATAAATCGCGTCGGTTGCACAATAGCTGAATAACAAAGTTACCAAAGTTGAGGATACAAAGAAAAACGAAAATAGCTAAAGCCATGATTCTAAAGTCATAAAATTTCAATATCTCATAAAGTATGGAGTTAATTAGTGAACATTTGTCAAAAAATCTTTAAACTGAGGTAATAAAAAAATGAGATCCAACGGTGTTGTTTCCCTGATGCTCTATATTTGGAAACCAGTAGAAGTTTATCAAATGAAAATGTACTTCTTAATAGAATGAAAAGTGAAGACTGAAAAAAAGCGATACCTGGCGTGGCAGCATCAAATCTATTCTCGCCGACGCGGAAGCCCACAAATCGAGTATCTCTCCGAAGTTTCAGTCAAATTGTATCGGAATAGCCATGATTCTCTGCCAGTCTTACGAACCCCAATCCCTCAAGATAGAAGAAAGCTTTTACAAGGGTTTCCCGACCTAACTGACTCGATCGATAATTAAATAATTTAGTGCATCTATCAACCTTCAGATAGAAACTTGGATCGATTCAAACGTTGTAGAACAGTGTTTAAATCTCTCAATTTTTCGTCTTTATTATTGAATCTTGCTGTCGAATAAATCAGTGAACGAAATAATGGATTGGACATCGAACTCCACGTTGATGAATGTGGAAATTCCTGAAGCATTTTCGTAAATATGTTGAACGAGCCAATGACTCATCAAAACAATGAGCTTCAATGTTTTTTTTTTTTTTTTTTTTTTTATGACGTTAATTTATTTAATGTAAAAATGATTAAAAAAGAAAAGAAATTTCGAACTTTTTGATGACTGAAAATACTTGGCTATCCATACGTTCTATAAATATTATTTTAAATCTCATAAAGTTTAAATGGAGTTGAAAATATTTTTTGTTTCCGTGTTATTGGATGAGAATTTATTAGATTGCGATAGTTGCCAAAGGCTGGAAGGAATAATTTAACAATTTGACACTTCCCCTCGAACGAGCACATTCGTGTTTCCGGCTGATACCAGACGAACGTGTACAGGCGAATAAATCCATTTCTTTGTGAGATGAGACTGTGGCTTCGCAATTTTACGTGGTTAGGTTGGGATGCAGATAAAACTAACACGGTTGGCAGCCTCTGCATAATCCTAGAAACACTGAGAAAAAAGAGAAAAAAAATGCCACACCGAAAAAATAGAGAGAAAAGAAGAAAGAGAGAGAGAGAGAGAGAGAGAGAGAGAGAGAAAAGAAACAGAGATGGTGAACGCGTACCGGTTCGAATAAATTCAGAGGGTCGACGTAATTCACGCTTTTTACCAGAGCTGCTGCACTGGTGAGGAAGGTACACGCGCTCGGCGTATACTATACGAGTCTAGGAGGATATATCGCTTGAAAGTTGGAGCTTGAGAGACGGGTTATATCGGGGGGTACATGGTAAAAGAGAGAACGAAAGCCACACGATGGAACTATGTGGCTACGGGACCCCAGTCACCCTTCGGAACCAGCGGAGCGTGTACACATACGTTCATATATCTATATATTCATAAACCTATAAAGATAAGTAATGGCAGGTAGCGCAAAATATCGGTTCTCGAAAGACAAAAGCTTCTCTCGAATGGAGGGTCAACGTAAACCTCTCGCACGTTTTCTGCGAGATATGTCATCCGTACAAAGATATAGTGCAAAAAATCCGCCTATAATGTAGAAATTTAATTGGCGAATGAATAATCAATCTTCAAATTTTACTCAACAATAATAAAAATGCTTGAATATTCGAAATTGAAAAATCTGCGGATAGCGTTCTGACTGCGATTTATCAAAAGATATATTGTCAGCGTTTTCGAATAATGCTACAGGGCAGATTTATTTTGAATTATTGCATAAAAATTGAACTTTGTTGGAATCTTGAAAATTCGGCTGATTAAGAAAATTTATTTACGAAGCAATTAATACTGGTAAACAGATTTTTTATAAGTTTCAATTGTTTATTTAAAAAAATTTTTTTTACGAGCTTTCATTCGAAACAAAAAACATGAAAATAACTGCATCAGCAGCAAGGTTATCGCATGAAATGTGAAGCTACGGTTTTCGGAAATTTCGAAAATTTCAAGACCGATTTCGATGAAAGTTCGAGGCAGGATCTAGTCAACTATTAGCCAAAGTACGGTCGAGCCGATTTTTTATATTTATAGTTTCCAAACAAAAGTTATTTTATTAAATATTTAATGTGAAAGGGTTTGCATGCTAAATAGTTTGAAATGAAAATTCTCTCGATCATATGTCAGATAACAATTCTCTCTTCTCACATTTAGAGGGAAATCGATCGAGCAGTTTTTCGTGATTTCATGCGACAACTTCGTTGCTGGAATAGAATTTTTCTCAACTTTTTCGAGACTGTTTTTCAGCCTTCCAATAGCAACCTATTTTCTTAATTGAAAACATTAATAAACGCAGACACATTTCATTGTATACGAAAAGAAAAAACTTTAGGAATGAATGTTTTTTTTTGCCCGAAAATCATTTTTTAGTTGGAATAGAATTTTGTTTTTCACGTATATCTCGTTGGAAGGAGAAGGTTGGGCTGATAAAATCTGGTTGGGTGGTCTCGTAAATCTCTTGGACGACCCTGAAAGCACGAGCGGTGTGTGGATCAACAACCCCTTAGTATCCGGGGAGCACGCTCCTCAGGATATCCAGCGATCCTTATTGCCACCTTGGCGATCTGATCGCAGGGGGTATGAGGACAAAGATACCGTTAGCGCTTTGAGACCCACGTCAAACTTGACGGTGATGTATGTAATGTGTACACAGCTCGGTGGGTGATTAATGACAAGGACGTGTGTGGCTCACGCCCCAAGTCTTTCACGTTTATACTCTCTTATGGCGTGTAACAAATGCTCGCGTGACAATTGTAAGACGTGAGTCTTTGAGTTTGCGACGAGGAGTTCCGAAGGGTCAAGGTTACGAAGCTCTGGAACGTCGTAAAAGGAAAAAGAAAAATGGGAAAATGTTACGAAAAAAACTGTACGAAAGATAACGTTGGCTGTCGAGGAATAAAATCATTGAACTGTCGCGTTCGTTCGAAATCTTTGTTCCGAATGATTATTCTCTCGCTTCCTTCATGAAGAATCTAGTAATTCTCAGAGTTTTAAACTAGAAAGCTCGAAACAACAGGAACGAAATGCTGTGGCAATTAAATTGATTCTTCAAGCATGATGATTGGTGATTGAAAGAAAAAAAGAGATGAACTAAATGTGGAGGAAAAAGTATTGAAAGAATGGTAGAGTGTGGTAACCGGATGGCTTTCGTTAATGAAGAGCACACAATCGAGATAGGGCACTAGGAAATTTTCCCGTGGTCATCCGGCTATAGAGGACTCTCCAATTAACATGTTTGCCTTTGTACAACACTCGAACGATAGTTCCAGATATACCGTCCGTAATATACTCCGAGAAATTGAAAAAAATAAAAAATCTACTGTTGAAGAATCAACCTCAGAGGGGGTGGCGGTTGCAACTTGTTTTTTATCGATTCACGTTTTTAGTATCGCGCTAATATTAACCGTAATAAAGATTTTTTCAATCTATTCTATATAACGGAAGATCGTTCTATTGAAAAATAGGCTACGCAGCCAATTTGTTTGCGCAACACTACAGTTTCGTACTTGTTTCATTGAATAGCATGATACTCGATAAACTCACTCGACAACTCGATCGTCTTTTCAAGCCTTGAATTCACATTGTGAAACACCAGACCGAGCGAATAATACACAAAATCCAATTATTAACGGTACAAAACAACCGACTCGAAGTTTAATCAGGGCTGCTTCTCTCTTTGACAAAACAGAATTTTACCTCGTGTGGTTTACGCCAATCTCTGTTTCATCTCTCTCTCTCTCTCTCTCTCTAATTTGGTTATCGAAATGAATGAGCTAATTACTCAACTTCATTAATCAACCATTTCGAATTTTCATACCTCTAAACAATGAATTTGTTCGTCAAGTTGTTATAATGTCTATGTGACAGAATTTTGTGTTGAATTTTCAACAAATGTAACACTACGATTGTGTACAGGCTCATTTCCTCGTCATGCAGTCCTACAACTCTGATATTTTGTGTACTTGACGGAGACCCAGAAAAAAAAACCAACCGTATCTTTGGAAAGGGAAGAAATCATTTTAAATCGATAAAATCGTATTAGATTTTCGATCAAATGACGTTGAGTTCAGAAAAACACGGAAATAGCCAAGCTATCGAAAAGGAGCAAACTCATGACAGGGCATTTTTAACATTCCTTTTGAATCCTGGACATCGAGACTCCACTGCGTCTTAAGATTAATCAAAATGAAAATAATAAAGAAATATACTGTGTGAATTCTGCAATATTTTGATTCAACCAATAAAAATATGTTTTGTCTCGCAGAATTTTCAGAACGAACAATACAGAAAAGAAATTGTAGGAATAACTAAATTGTCAATGTCGTAAAGCTAGAAAAATAGTGTTTTTTTTACTCTCACGAAGTATTTTACTTGGAGAGAAAGCAACATTTTGGTAACGATCTCGTAGCATAGCTTCTCGTGGAACTCGAGCTCCCAAGCTTGTTCCTTTCGATCCTGAATATTTCCTATAATATTATCATGACAAACATATTATCCTGAATTTTGCGAGAAACGATGAACGTCTATCGGAAGAGGAACCGGCATGTCGAGTTCTGGATCGCGCTGCTCGAGGAATTCATAGTAAATTCGTATTCCTTGAAAGATATAACTTCACATCAGTCTTTTTGGAATTCTTCTAAGATTACTTTGGACATTCAGAGTTATGGATCAACCCAGAGAAAGCGAATAAAGTCAAACATTTCAGAATTGAAAATAGGGCTCAAGGATCGGTACATATTTATGTTTTTTTATATTATCTCTGCCTTATACTCTTGGGAGATTCCACGAGCCCATCACATCACTTTTTCTCTAATTCACTACCCTCCAAGTTCCTGTAACACTTCCCAAGAGTATTGCCCGCAGCCACTTTTTCCTAATACACTACTTTATCACATTTTCATGACGGCCAAGGGAAATTGTGGAAAACCCAACGAATGTAGACTTCATTTTTACAGCCTTTTAGTTAGTTAACATCATCAGAAACTCAGAAAAATTGTGTTTTACTCAACAATCGATACGCGAGCCAGTGCATGACTGAGTAGCCATCAAACTAAGTAATTTAGAAGATAACCAGAGCCACACAACGACCTAACGTTGTCAGATTCCTGATAACGATATAATTCGACTTCCGAAACGTCCTTTTAGCAAATACATTGTTCGAGGACCAAGTTTTAGGGTACAAGGGATAAGCGATGCCTCACGAAATGTGAACAATTGATATCCACTTCCAGGAGGTTCGCGCGTTAGGCGAATTGCAAGTTTAATTGTTTAAAATGTGTATGAATCTTCTCAACAATAATACTCAACTGTGGGTAAAATTTGAGAAAGTTTTACCGTCTAGAAATCGAGTTATTTGTTGTGAAAAATCGTCTTTTTTCGTAACTTCCTACAAGACGTCATGTTAAAATTGCGATTTTAAACATTGAATATCTCGATTACTAGACGGTGAAACCTTCTCAAATTTTTTACACATTATAATACAATGCTCAAGAAGATTAACGCAAAATTTCAAAAAATAATCTTGGAAAAAATTGTATCTGATGATTTTGTCGTTAAGTTTTGAAAAAATGAATAAGAATTGATAAAAATTAGAGAGATTATTGTGATTTTGATTTGTTTTTCGATTGATTTTACTTTTTCGCAGTGGCAATCATATCGAGAAGTTGAGCACGCCGTACGTGGCAGGACCTACGTGCAGCAGCTGTGAGGGTCATTGTCGTTTGGGTAAACTCTGCAAGAACGCCTGTCCGTGGGCCGATCTTTGGGCCAACTGTCGCCAACTTTATGACACATGGCCATCATGGCTTTGCCAGAGTGACACCGAGCAAGGACGTGAGAGACGACAGTTTTGTCGAGCAACCTGCAGATGCCGAGACAAGATCGTTTGAGCTTCTTTGTAATATTCACTCGTTCGAACGTGGAGCTCGAGGGAAAGGGTCGGTAGAAAATGGGCGGGGGGAGGGAAGGAGGGGAATATGCAAGAACAAACGGCACTTGAAAGGAAAGGTTTAAATGCGACGAGAACAAAAAAAAAATCGTGAATGTGATGGACTTTAAAAAGATGACAATTCTCGAAATGGTCTCTGGAGGCAGTTTCCGATTTTTAAAAAATGATAACCACCAGATAAAACGTGGATAAATTATTCGAAGTTGGATAAAGGACAAAAAAAAAAGAAAAAAAAAATACTGTTGGCATCTTTTCGTAAAAATCAGACGTTTTTTTTTCAGTCTCCCTTCAGAACGTTTGAGGCTGCAACAAAATACTTTTTGTTTGTTCAACACAATTTAATTTTTAAATCAATTAAATTCATAAAGCCTTCAAAACTGCATGAGACACTCTCCAATTTTGCAACGAGTGCAAAATCCTTGTGCAACATTTGGAATATGAGCTAATGACCAAAGTGTCCAAAGCGAATATCGATGTGAGAGAAAATCACGGAACTTCAAGGATTCTAGCGCAAAGATTCCGCGTCTGGGAAATGGTGTCGGACGACTTCAGTTCCCAATTTCTTCTACAGATATTTCGAAGCGAAATAGTCAAAGCTCAGTACTGAAGATGCTTTACTTTCGAAGATGTTAAAATTAAAAAAAACTAACAAAAATCGACTGGCAGTTATCTACAAAATGTTCTGTGACACAATTCCGTATATGTGGAAAGTTAAAAATAACGCGAAGAGAGTTTTGGACGATAATGAAAATGATACGAAACACGAAATCCTTCCCCCTTCAACGTGCTGCGAAGTTTTTTGATATTTGTAAACGATAAGCTGTCTATATATTTATGCATGCTGTGTAAATAGTTAAATAATATGTACACATAGGATTATCGAGGTGTAGGTTAATATCAGTGAGGAATAAATAAACTGAAGGATTTTGAAGCATTAAAAAAAAAGTATCAACACTCGCTGTCACTCTCGTTGACTTTAAACAATTACTATTTAATTATTTGTCTCAAAATTTCCATCAATCGACAAAACCCAAATAAATCGTTAAAAAAAAACTCAGTATTTCCAAACAGCAATGATAACGATATAAAAAGCACAAAAAACAGCTGTTTAAGGCAACGAGAGCGACTAAGAGGTTGGGAAACCGAGTGAGCAACAGCTGGTGAAGAAAATTTTGAAGTTCTGGGTTCAAAATCCTTACGAAATTCCCAAGAAATTCTTCAGAGTATAACTCGTGACGAATACGTATTTCGAGTAACTTTTTCTCCAGCATAACTTTCACTGGAGACTTCAAGATGTCGACGAGGTTCTGCTAGACCGAAAGTTCTGTTTCCGTGAACTTTCAGAATCGCAATTTCGTATAAAGAATTTGGAAAAGCTTGAGGTTTGCAAAAATCTATCGGTTGAATTGACCGCATGAACGAGGGATGCAAAACTGACGTTACATCGAACCTTGAAGCACGATTCCATTGTGAAAAATCGTTTTGAAAAATTTCTAACACCGTTTGTTGCTCACTTGGTAGAATGAAAAAAAGGAAATTACTCGCTGTAACAAGGAGATAAATGCGAGAGAATCAATCGATAATGTATTAGTGTATTACTTCATAATTCATGTTAATATTTGTTCGTAAGTAGATCATTGTTAAGTCGAATGAATCTCGAAGAAATTAATCGTCATCCCTAAATCTGCTGTTATTCCCAAAATCATTTTGAAAACCGTTGCTAAAATTTGCAAATAAATTTCGCACTAATTTATCAAGAAATTGAAGCTTTGAGTAAAAAAAAAAAAATGTTTGCATATTTATTTCGTTCAAAATCTCCAGAATGACGTGAATAAAAAATAAAACAATTATTTTTCTAACTCGACTGTCTTGTCACGAAACTATGTGATTTGTAATTGAACGTTCGATCGTAAAATACAAAGTGTTTATTTTTAAACCGATTTTACGTCTATCTGTTCATGCTCGAAATATTCATCAATTTTAAATATAAAAATCTATCGATTTCGAAGGATCGATTTATTAATATATACGTAGAAAATCTTGTACCGTGGGATCGAGACTTTTATGGTGACGATAAAAAAAATTTAGAGGTGTATTATATGTAGCGATATCTACTCATTTCAGTTAATCGCACAAATAATTCATCGCGGAAGGAGTGAACAATGTAAGGACATAATAGGCTATGATATGTAATAAAACGTTATAAATCATATTTTTCTTGTGAGTTTTTCTCTCGTCTCATTATTTCCCTATTTCCTCTTTGTGTTAAGTTTTTTTTTCTTTTTTTTTTCACAAAGACTCAAGTTCGCATGTTTCTCAACTGAAAATGAAAAAAATCAACTAGGAAACCAAAAAAAAAAAAAATAATAATTATTGTAAAAAATTGATCAAAATACTGTTCAAACAAATTATTCTCCGACCGATAATCAAACAACGTTTTTCATCCATGCCTAAAGTAATTTTTTAGAATGTTTCTCTTATGTTGTTTAGATTTTTCTAAAAAGTTTGAAAAAAATGAATAAAAAAATGGATGAATTTTGAAAAATCGTTTTTCTAACATTTCGGGAGCATTGAATAAAGTTTCTCGTAAAACGACTTCCGAAGAAAATGGAAAATCAAACTTCGAAGAAAATCGTCGAAATATTAGCAGCACATTCATTTATCGAAACAATTCGTTCAATATTTTTCTATAATCGTATTTATCACAAATTTTCGGAACGTAGTTGAGATTTTTGTATTTTTTCAGATTTTTTACGAATCACCAATTACTGACATTTCTATGGAATTAAATGATGAGTGAATTTGTACTCAAGGAAAAATCTACAACATGTTGGCCGAAAAAAAATATATAAATATCCAGACAATTACTTACGTGTTCATGTTTTCTTTTTTTTCTTCTTTTAGACGAACATCCTGTAAAGAATTGTGAAGATCTCCTTCCATTCCTTAACGTTACGACAATACTTGGACGTTCATCGAGTGCTATGGTCGTGCACATTGTACGTCAGAGTGACTTACTCAGTGGGTAGTTTGTTCGCAGTTTAGAACTGAAGCAGGAGCGAGTTTAGTGTTAGTGTCGATTAAACGTAGGTTTTCTCCAGGACCTTCCAGAACCCGTCGACCTTTTTCAGTCCTTATCTCTCCCAGAGGTCCTTCCGGAATATCTGTTAATTCGAAAGATATTGACCTGTGACCTTTCACGTAAAGCGTCAAAAATAAGTCCTCGTATCTTCTTCAAAGTCTGTACGAATAGAATTATTAATTCCTCACGCAGGCGTTTTAGTTCTGCAGTCTGTAAACGTTCCTGAAAAAAAAAAAAAAAAAAAAAAAAAAAAAAAAAAAAAAAAAAAAAAAAAAAAAAAAACAAGTAGAATTAATTTTTTCTCAATTGTAAAAAGCACAAGTCAGTAAAACGACAATATATTCTCAAAAAAAAAAAATTTCGACAAAGTTGAGGAAAAAAATTCCATCCAATCGGATTATAACTTTGTTTGAAATTTTTTTCAGAGTTCAGAAAATAATTTTATTCGTAGAATATGAAAAAAAAAAAAAAAAAAATACAAAATTTTCTGTGTAGTATCCTTTGAAATGTAGCTCTGACGAAACTTGCAAAAACTAAACCAAAATTTTTCTTTTTTTTTTCTTCTATTTTTATGAAAACTCCAACTCGACTTAGTAGATTTTTTTAAAATATTTTTATTTCCCCTCTACGATGCTCAGCTCTCAATGGCTGACCTTTACCAAAACTTTGTTGCCCCAGTCCTCGAGAGGGATCATTGGAGTTTTCGGGTGCGGTCCCTCGACGTTCAAAATTTACCTGTGACTTCACTAGTATTTACATTATACAGATGTAACCAACCTGGTAACGTTTTCCGGAAGTGTGGAGAGAGAGAGAGGGCGGAGAATCTGTTTGGAACTTCTCCGATGCGAAGTACATTTCCCTTTAACGTTACCCTCTTCATTCGGGTAAGTATACCCTGAAATATGTATCATGTTACAAATTTATACATAAATACATTTTAATACCACAATATTGTTTGGTTAATTCCGAAATTTTGATTTCTGGCAAACATAAATGTCAGCTACAGGTTTTTTATAATTCACAAGTATTTTTTATTCAAATCTCGAAACATCGTCGTTTTAAAAGGTCTCAATAAAGTGTCAATTTTTTTGTTGTTCAGATTTTGCTAAAATTCAAAGAAAATTTACGTGTTTTCATCCCAACACTTTTATTCGAAAACACGTAAAAAAAATTATGATCGATTTTGAAAAATATTGAAAATAATAGAAATATTTTTTCAAATCGATAACCCAAACGGTATTTTGAAAAAAAAATCAATTAAATGATTAAGGACGTTGTATGCAAAATTTTCTAGCGATAGAATTCCTTCAAATTTGCACCACACCGATAGAGTAGTGATATCTAATAGCTCCTGCAATTTCAAGAGGTTTCACGATGTCTTATAAGAGCGCGTGTTAAAAGTTCCAGTTTTCAACATTAAATATTTCGATTTCTAACCGAAGTCTCTCAAAACTTTGCATACGCTTTTTCGTAACATCGAAGAAGTTTTATATAGTTTTTCAAAAAAAATCGGTTGTAAAATTTTTTCGAAATTTTGGTTATTATATAAAAAATACAGATTCGAACAATTTTGAATTTAGACAATGTTGTTCTTTAGTCAATTTGTAACAACTTTTTTTTCAATGAACTTAGGTTCGCGAACCATTTTGCATGTAAGAATTTTTTTTTTTTTTTTTCACTTTTATTGCTAAATTATAATCTGCTATGTACATAACAATAAATAATTGTGCTGATAAACGGAACAAGACATGGTCTCAGAGTAAGCATCCATTGATGCTTATTATCTCTGGGTTGCGCAGTATACAATAGATTTTTGGTGATTAATTAAATCTTTCACGTAGGTCGAGCGGTTTAAATTTTTTGAGTCTTCTGGTGACTAGGTTAGGGTTTAAGACAGCTCTGGCCAGCTCGTTTGAGTGGGTTTGGATTCGTCCTTCGTATCTTTCGCTGAACCCTTGGATTTCTTTCGTGATTGTATTTATTCCGAGGTCTCTGTGGATGATGTATGTAAGAAATGTGAAAACAAAAATTTGGATTTGACCGTCGTCATAAAACGTCCTTAAAACAATTGTTTCGAATGAAAATAGAAACAAACCTGAAAATAGAATAAAAAAATATTGCAGTAGCCTCATGGATATTTTGTTAGAATACTGCGGTTGGTTGAAACAATAAGTTTTCACGATGTCAGTGTCGAGCTTACAGGCAACACGATATCGTTGTCTGTATCGCATATTCCGTTGAGCTGTCCTCGCTTTCATCGAAAAGTTATGAGGTTGTAATATCCGGGGTAAGAGTTGAAATTTCAGTTGGAACTCGAGGAGGGAGAATTCAACGAGATGTATAGTGGTATTTGGTGAGTCTAAAGGGGTCAACAATATAGAGGTATAAAAGCGAACAAGAGAAAAACATGGCCATTAGAAGTCGTGAATATTTGCCTGGCGAAGGAAAAATATATACAGCGACTAGACATTTTAGTTATTTATAATTATTATAAGACAATTAAAGTTTTGATATAGCGAAGGAATACATTATCGAATTAACTGTCTGAGCTGGTTAATTCGTAGCCGAAGTAGACTGAAAAAATTGCGATAATAAATAAGGAGCATTTGAATAAAAGAAAAAGACTTTTCAACGTCTGATAAAAAGATTTCTCATAATCTATTAAAATAATCTTCATCGTAATGAATAATTGAACGAAAATAATCAAAGAAGCACTCGTAATATCTTTACGTACTGTTACTTTTTTGTACTCCTTTAATCTTGTGCGTGTGGACGATATGCGAAGAAGAAAGAGAACGAATGGAGGTTCAGCAAGGTGAAAAAATGGACATTATGTATATAGTCTATTTTCATATATATATATAATTATAAACGCATGTATGTTTATTATAAAGGAAAGAAGAGATAGGCGGCACCGGAAGTGGTGTGTGTATATATAGCTACTGGAACTCTGAATAAACAAGTATGATAAAAATGCTAAACTAGCTTCAAGATACGACGTTGGTTGCTTTTGCAATGTGAGCTCATGCGAAACGCGGCTGAAAATAAACGGTACCCTGGGAGATAGAAAAAGAGGAAGAAAACCAAGAGTGAGAGAAGAGTACAGAAAGATGAGATATAGCAAAGAGTTGAAGCCGAGAGACCAAAAAAAGCTCTGGAGGAAGGGATGAAAACTGGAGTTTCTTATTACACATGGTTGGGGCTGCTACTGCTGCAGAAGAGAGAAAGCGTTCCGGCTTATAACGAGCCTTGCAATTTTCAATATTTAGTAGCATTACCATACACCTTCCTATATACATATTTTTTACTCATATTTTTCTTCTGCCTCTTTCTAACCGTTCCCATTATTTCTCCTTTCTTTCTCACTCTCTTTTTCGCTTCCCTCGTCATTCAACTCTCCGGGAATATTAAAAGTTTCGGCTTGAAAAACCGTGTCACCGGAACCAACGTGCTCCGTAATATGTGTCCACGGTGTTGCACTCACGTTTTATCCTCGCGTACTGTTTGTCATCTACACTATCCTCTTCGTTGCGAGTAATTATTTCGTGGATAAAAATAAACGTTTCGGTAGAAAAAACAATACGATACACTGCAATCTGATAAAATTTTTAAAAGTTCTTCATCTTTTTCATTTTTCGATATGCGATCGTACAATTATTTTGTCATTCAAGTCAATTTAATATTTTATACATCAAAACGACTGTGGTCATTTTTTTTACAAACTTTCAATTCGAATTTTTATTTTTTTACCTGTTCGTCACCATTAATTTCATTTTTCTTCGACCCATTTTCACGAAATTCATCTTTCAAGTAACATTATTAATTTAAACTGTTTTTTCAACGTTTCAAGGAAAACACTAAAAATTAATGAGTTTTGAAAAAAAAAAAAAAAAAAAAAAAAAAACACTTAGATTTCAGATAGAAAATCCTATGTGCTCTGCCCAATGTTGTTAGCCAAGAATTAACGCACAAGAGACGGTAATCACGTAATCGTGCTTATGTCTGGTTGGTCGGAAAGTTTCTGGCCACTTTGAAATTAGCAGTAGTTCTTGAAACAAATTTCCAAGTTAGTTGCCTATTACTCTAGAATTTATAATCGTCGTTATGGTACTATTATAAATTTCGTAATTAACTATTTTTCTCAATTTATATTGCCGAAAGTTTGTCACTTGTATTAACAATCATCGTCATTTTCTAATTAACCATTCATTAATATTTTAGTTTATTCAAATTGTGTTAGTTGCTCGAAATTACTTGAAACGCGTCGGACTCGCTTTTATCAAATTAGAAAAATTCGTATGTCTATTTTTTTAAATTTTAGGTTCAAGTTGCAAAAAGATACGAGAAACTCTTATAATATCGTCACCTCCTACGTTCTGTCGCAGGGTTTGAGATACAAAAAGAGTTTTTTGATATTCAAATGTTGACAAACATCATGATATTTGTGGGGAGGATTTGTAAACAGTATTTTCGTACTCCTTCAACTATCACAAAACTCTTAAAAATTACTTTCGATATTTTTAATTGTTTGACCTACATATCTATTATAATTCATCAAAATAGTACTTGAAACTTCGATAATTATGATTCGTAAATAATAATGACTCTGGAAATGACACAAAAAAAAAACAATTACTGGAGTTTTTTTTGCCCCTAGAAGTATGACTTATTTTCTATATTTATACGAGTCTAACACAATCAGCTCAAGACTCGTATCAGTTGCGCGAGTACGTGAGAAATGGCTAAGAAGCACATACACGTTTTTCTCGAACAAAGAGTTCGATTTTGTTTTTTTTTTTTATTAAGTTCTACGTTATTCTTCGATGAAGGACGTTTGAAAAATCAGACTTTGCTCTAAAAAAAAAACCGTATTTTTACGAAGCACAATTTGTACTGAGCACTTTTTTACTGCTAAGAAAGTATTTTCCATTTATTTTTTGTTATGAAATAAACTGAAAGTGGAGGTAAATTTGAGCTACTGTGACAGCGTAATGAATGAGTTAACTTCATGCATAATGTAAATAATTATTTGCGTAATGCTGAATTTAGTGTCCGAGGAATAACGGAGTAAAACCTTTTCGAAATGAAAAGACCTTTAGCGAGGAGGGTTCGAGTCGATGTCGGGTAACGATCGTATATGCTGCTACATATATCCCGAGGGAACGCCCGTGGAGCTTTTTGTACTTAGTAAAACTTCACCGCGTCGTACAACTCTTGAGCGACTGCAGATAAATCCTGTACTAGGTATAATGCGTAGTACAAGCAACCGATTTTCCATTTAAATCCCAAAACTAAAAAAACTCCTTTCCTCTGGACTTTGATGAAGCTTTTCTAGGATGGTAATTTTTTTTTTTTTTTTTAATACTTTTGCAAAACAGAATTTATTATTTCGGTACTTATCGTATATTTCCTCTTCATCAAACCATGAAAGTATAAGTTGCACAATTTTAGAGTGAGTTCGTCAAATAATAAAATAAATGTAAAAATAAAAAAGTAATAGCGAGGACAAAATCTTTTTGAAGTAAAAAAAATAATATCAGAGAAGCTTTAATACGTCTCTGGAAAAATCGTACTGTTATGTTCTGGTTTTATCGTTTCAAAAACTAAAAAAAATATAGATATTTTGATAATGTGCTTTACAAAAAAAAAATTACAATTTTTGGAATGACACGAGAGTTTTTAACATTTCCTTGTGCTCATCAAGGATTTCAAACTTTAGTGAGCATTATATTTCTCTATGTAACGTGTGAATTACGTTCGAAACAAGTCGATGTTCAATGTGCGGTTGACGACAAAGTTCCTCGTGTCACCTACCTCGAAAATGTTGAGGTAAATCTACAAAGGACGTCACGTGTATGCTTTTCGATGGTTTGACGTGCGTAAAGCTTTCTACGTAACGCACGAATTACGCCGCACGTTACTTCGTCACGAATTCAAAGCCAAACCTGAAAAAGAAAAGGTATTACCCTCAAAAGCAGTCCACAAAGATCTTAAACGCGAGCTCAATTCGAGACTAAGAGTTCAATGAACCTTTACGTTAGAACTTTCATTTTAATACTCGTGAAAATATTACAGATTTATTCGTAACAACAAAACAAAACAAAAATGCTTTAAAAATCGTCATTTTTTATTTTTCATAAATTGTGTTTTAAAAGAAAAAATATTCGGAACGGAACTCAATCAACTAATTTACTAAACTGCCTGAAGCCAAATTCTTTTAAAGTCTTCGCAATTCTGATGAAAAATGAGATACAACGAGTAAGGAATAAAAATAGTTTGTGACCGTTGTCTAGTCACCGTTGATACATTATCATTCCGTCAGAGCTACAAGAGGTTGTACAAACGAAACAAAAAAAAGAGACGAAAAAAAAGATGAAGGAAGGTGGACAACGGTTGGATATACAAAGGTCGAGATGGTCCGAAGTGGTGCGGGGCAATTTGCGCAAGTAGCTAATTACATGGCTCGTTACGGAAGCGAAGAATAATTTCATTCGTATTTACATGGAATATTAAATTACTTCTCCCTCTTCTTATTCCGAGACTTGTTTTTGTGTGTGCCTTTCTACAACGTCCTTTATTCACTTTTGTTAACTTTCTCGTACATATATGTTTAAATTATATAGCAAATATACGAGTGTGCATAAATATAAATGCATTAAGTTAACTTGCAAACGTATTTACGCGAATCAGAATTCAGAACAATTTTTATTCGTGTTTTCTCTTACTCGTACCAGTTGTGCCTGTTATACATTTAACTTATAATCAAAGTTTTTAAGTCACCGGATCTGCTAGTTCACAAAAATAACGAAAGGCTAATTTTCCTTCGTGGGAATGCAATTAGCAACTAGTTTGAATAGATTTTTATCACAACTTTTTTTTGTTTGCTGTTTGATTAAAATATAGCTGCATGGAACAATTGAATTATAAAGTAATATTCATATGTCTTTTTTAATAGAAAAACATGTAAAAACGTAGTATAAATCGAAAAACATGAGGATTCACGAAAAAAAAAAATGACATGTAAAGTTATAAACGAAAAAAATATCCATTAAATTGTCGTAAACGACATCAATTTATAAAATTAAACAAATAATTGTCTATTAGAATCTTGCAGCTCGCCACACGTTTTCAAAAAAAGATAATGAAAAACTTTTGGTATAAAAATTTGGATTATTTTTTCGGCTTGAAGTGACCTGAATTTTTGATCAATGGAATCTACGAATGACCCATATTCCCGATGCGTACATTCGACGATCGTCTGCAAGTGCTCTTTTATGTTGTCAAAGATGCTCAACTCGTAGTGCATAAATGGTACGGCCTACGAAACGTACATCAAAGCGCGCTCTCGAATTATATTCGCGTTAACTGTTAATCGGGAATGGATCGCACATGAGTAAGCATAAGCCAATGTGAATTGACGTATTCGTACGTTAGAGCACCTTTTAATTAGCATCTTTGACGTAGCGGCAAAGTTGAAGAAGTTAAGTACTCAACTGCGTGCACTTGACTCGCTTTGAAGAATAAAATAATAGTAATAATAATAATAATAAAACAAAAAAGGATATTCTATTGGAATGAAAATAGAGATAAGTCAGTTTTTAAACGTATAAACTGGACCACGTAAGTTTTAATAAAATAGGAAAATATTATATATTTTGATTTAAATATGATTTCATTGGATTTTATATGATAACGGTAATAAAACTTACCCGTGGACGAAATTGTTGTTGCCACTGTCTAAAAGGCCCATCGATTTTTAATCATGCGACGAATAGATTCGCCAAAACATCGACGCAAATTTGTCTTCTTAGCGAAAGCTCTGTAGACCGCTTTCCAGATCGTCATTTTGATGTATCTGATGAGCGTTGATCGTTGCTCCTTCTCTGTTTATTTAATACGAAACTTTAATAATAATCGTTTAAATCGATTCGTTACTATAAAAGTTTGACGTACTGTATCTGGATAAATGAGTAGTGAAGGTTTTCGTCAAGATTTTTATAGCGTTTCGTATTCCTTCCCAAATTTCCGATGAATACGGTTCGCATTTTTGGTACACCTTCGGTATGAGAACGACGCAACGTGATGCCATTGTGTAGGCCGCTGAGTCGGCAGTCCCGAGAATCACTTCTACGCTATTGATAGTTGTGTCCAATACAATGGAAGATAATTTCAATGCTGCGAAATTTTCCAGTCGCATAACGAAAGTTCTGTAAGCATGAAAAAAAAAAAAAAAAAAAAAAAGATCATTGAAAAAGTTTCCAAGTCAATATTTTTATAGAGACGTAGAGGCGAAAATGAAAGAAAAGTACTGATGGCTTTTGGTCTGCAGGACACATTTTTATCGCGATTTAAAAATTCAGTTGCGTGTTAAATTCAATTGAAACTTTGTAAAAAGTGTAATTTCCGTTATTTTTGTACTTAAAAATTGTGGTTTGTTCAAAATATCACGACCCTGAACATTTTCATCAATTCTTTAGAAAATAAATGTTTTTAATTGTTGAAAAATGTATGAAAATAAGATCAGAAATGCCGAAGAGATTAGTTTGATCGAATCTAAGCAAAAAAGTCTCAAAAATTACACTTTTTTCGCTCAAATAAAATTCGTCCAACTTTTCAGACAATAATTCCAGTATGTTTCAGGCTTTGTATTAAATCGGTTGAGACGCGATGAGTGCATGAGAGATAGCTGCAAATCTCGAAGGTTAAATATTTTCACACGGTTTGTCTGAACAGAATAAAAAGTTTCAGCCCATATTTGTTTTTTTTTTTTTCTGTGTGGGCTAAAACTTTTAAATTCTGATCGCATGAACGGTGCGGAAAACATTGATTTTCGGGAATTCGAAACTTATGACCGATCCATACTCGAAACAACATTGAAAAAGCGTAGAAATTGGAAGAAAAAAAAGTTTAGGAACGCACTGTATTTCGTTTTTGTACTTGATGCACTGCATGGACTTCAAATGACGAAATTCCAAATTTCCATAAACAGGAGAAACCTCCAATGTCGCAGTATTAATACGATGTCCGAGATACTCAACATCTACGGTCGATTTCCAACGTCTTGATTTAAGATTAGTCTGTGTTTTTGACATTTTGAATCGACAACAATATTCGGGAACGCCTTTCCTTATTTTATTCATAAACCTGAAGAAAGCAAAGTTTAAAAATCATCATTTCCGAAATTTTTCTTATTAGTAATGAAAATGTTTGACTAATAAAGTTACTGACTGTTTTGCCACTTGTTTTTTATCTGTGATGTACAAAAAATCATCAACATATCTCGAAAGCATGCCGGTTTTTTTGAAAATTCCAAACTCCTCGTTCGTCATGTGAGCGTAATAAATTTCCGATAATATTGCCGATAATGGAAATCCTTGAGCAAGGCCTCTTTTCAGAAGGTATTCTGTGCCCTCGTACCAAACCTTCCGAACCCATTTTATTAAAGTTTAATTTATAAAATACCACTTCAAAGATTACACCGTTGAATTGCAACGGAAATCCATTTATTTACTTATTTGTTTTTAAAATTAGACGAATTTTTTTTCGAATTCACAAACTCAATCGAACGGAATAATTGAATTTTTAGGAATTTCATCGATAGTACCTCCAAAATTTGTAAATTTCAATCTGAAAACCCTTGAAACGATGATTAAATTTTGTAAAATTGCATACTCACGGTTTGCTGCGAAATGAGTACTCTCAAGGTTGTGCAAATGCGCATTTTAGATATGAATTGTGGTCTATGGTCCTTGTCTTGTGCTAGTGTCACCAGCGAGTGAGCAGGAATTCGAGGCAGTGACGCGCAGCAACTGAACCATTGACTGAACTCAACACTGTTTTTTCTCCACGAATTGCTTGGTTTTAGTATAGCCAACCATTCCAAAGGAATGTTGTCACCAGGGATTTCGCTGATCATTCCATGGAGGATGTCGTATAATTTTGCTACGTGAACAAAAAGAAAATAGATTTGGAATAAACTTTCTCTCTTAAATTACGTATATGATGAATTTCCATAAAGGTTTCAAATATTATAAAAATTTAATGAAATTATTGAATAAAACTGGTCAACGTGCTGCTTCAATGATTTTTTCCTCTTTGTTATTTTAAATTTTATTAATAATTTTTCGGGGTCTCGTGCAATATTAATAAATTCATTAAAAATGACTGAAAATTACTTTGACTGACTGATCCATAAGCATCGACGATGTCCGATGAAACGAGATAAAACGGATGATCCGAATTTTCTCGCTTCGCCTTGGCAAACCTCAACCAAGAAGGATACAATTTTCTAATCGTTACTGAATCGTATTTTAGCCTGTATAACTGTTGCAGCAAAATTTTCAGCATCGTAACTTCATCGCGAATCCACTTTTGCAGCCTAAATGTAAAGATCGATAGAATTTTAACCGTAAAGACTCAAAACTATAAATTCGTGCAAAGAGAAGCAAAGCTCTCACCGAAAACGGTATATGCAACGTACACCATTTTTCTTTGCATACAACTTGGTTGTTCCAGAAGGTGCAAAGTCGTTTGCTGATAAATTTGGGACCAAACTTTTCTTCACCAACGTCTGTTTTTTCTCTTGTGTTTTCAGGCAACGATCTTTCAATTTTTTCCATCTTGAAGCACTGAGAATGTTTCTTTTCTCACTGTACAAATCTTTTTGAACTCTAAATATTTTTTTTAAGATTGCCACGATATACACTTCGAATAACCATCGTGACAATTTTGCAATTATCAACCATTTTGTCTCTACATCCGGTATCACTTTTAGCCACGTAATGCAGGAAATCTGAAATTCAGTTGATTTATTGGAAACCAATGATTTCTTACTCCCAGAACTTGTGGTGGTAAAAATAGCTCATCGACGAATATTCTAATGAAAATAGAGGAACATGGACCAACTGCTGTTTCAAATATGACATTTTCGAATTTGTTGCTGCAAGTAGTTTTACCGTCAAACCATTTTTATTGTAAAAAAATATTATACTCCTAAAAACTCACAATTTTTGCACTGTCTTTTTATAATTGGCAACTATAAATTTCACACGATAGTCTCGAAACTTTTAAACAGATTTTTACAGAAATTTTTTTACAGAAAATTTCGTAAATCCTGAAACTCTAAAATTTTCATTAGGCATTTTTTCCATTATTTTATGAAATTTCACGTGCCTGTAATTTACAACTCATATTTTAACGATATTCAGCAAGTCATACTTGAACTATTTACTCAATCTTAAAGCTTTGCAAGTTTTTAATTGAGAAACCTAAAAAAAAAAACGAATTTTCTTTTGGCAAAAAAGTGAGAAAATAAGAAAGAAATTGATAGATAGTAAAAATTTTACACTTACATCCATGCTCATCACGATACTTTTGAGTGTAACGATTTCTCCCCACGACGATAGAAAATATTTTCTCAACGCCATTCTGAGTTTCTTAATATTAGCGTTGTTTCCAAACAGTTCTCTTGGGATGACTTTAACAGAAACGGTGAAAAAAAATTGTTGCAGCTGTCGAATAGAAACTTGTGGAACATTTCCGTCGGATGAATTTTTCCTTGTCATGATGCTTTCGAGAAGAGTTGAGAATCGGAATTCTCTGTGTTTTCTTTCAAATGTCCGCAAAATGGGCTTTATTTTTGTGAGACACGCGTCATAGTTTATGGGTTTTTGGCATCCGATGTAAGTTCGCATCATAGAATGAAACAATTGATCGTAGTCCCAGGAGGTGGAAATCTTTTTTGAAAGTGTGAAACTCAATAGCGGCATCTTGTTCAATCGCCTGAACAGCAGCGGATCGAGAGAAACGAGTAAATTCACTTCGACCGGCAAATTGGTCATTCGAAGCTGAGACACGGCCTTTCTGGGTCGATATTTTTGTGGGTCGATGTTGACAATTCTCTTGACTTGGTCTGTAATTATGAGCCAAGTACAAAGTTATAAAATTATTGAAAACGGAGCAGCTAGCGGCGCGGCAGAAAAATAATAGAGAAATTCGTTTTGACCTGGTACATTGTAACAAGTGTACTCAATTGTCGAGTCCTGCGAGTTTTCGATTTGGCGTTTTTTCTTTGGTGGCTCTTTTGCCAATTTGTCACGCAAAGTTGTAGCAATTTTAGAACATTCTTTGAGAGTACTAACGTTTGATATCTTGTAAACACCAAAATCTGTTTTTGCAGGTTGCACATTATGCTGTTTTAAATATCTATAAACATACAATCAGATTTATACTGCTGTGAGAATGTGTTTAAAAATGCAAATAAAAAGAAGAAAAAATGAAAAACATTACCGGACTACTTCCGGGCCGTATTTTTTTCGAATTATGGACCAGCTGACTGGTTCGTTTGGCATTTTGCGTCGTTTCGTTTTTGAAGAATTTATGGAATCTTCGAAACTTTCAATATTATTAATACGTTTTTTTTATCACTATTTTTCACATTGTTATAAAGATAAACTAACTTTCAGACATAACCTATATTTTGGCGCGTGTTAACCGGCACAGACCATGTCGCGCCAAAATAGATTGTACAATAATTGAAAAACATCGACGGATCTCTTGACATAGTGTAGGATTATTATTTCAGCACGGGTTTCATTATCTTTCTGATCGAAGCTGATAAGCTTTGTCACTCAGATAACGACATGGCAACTGAATGATGCTTGACGACTCGAGCCTCGGAGCTCGACGCAGAAGAGCGGGAAAATCCGCGGGGACCGGGAAGTCCCGCGCAAAGAAAAATAAACGCGCGTTTTGACCGGAAGTAAGATTCTGACAAGCTTGTAGCGGAAGACGCGCACTATTGGTCAATTTTTACGCAGCAAAATATGCATTTTTGCGATTTTCGAATACTTCATAAATTCGAATCTTATCGATTGCCAAAAAATACTATAATAACTATTTTTATATATTTTTTTTTTGTTCATATTTTTTATTGTTCCTGTACATTTACCAACATTAAGATTTTTCAAATAATAGGGGTCACTAAAATAAAAAGTAACAATTTGATTCACCTGGATTATTGTATGATATTTTTCCCCCAAATGTAAATCAGTAATAAAATAAGAACGCGAAAAATTGGTAGACAGATGTGACCATTTCTGAGAAAACTTGGGACAAAAAACCGCCAATCAGCTGATCGCTGTGAAACGCAAGCCGCCATGTTTTTTGCCGTGCGCGGTACGGACAGTCGCGCGTTAAACACGAGATGCATTATATCTCTGCAACCGCTTAGTGGACCCGATAAAAAAAAAAAACAATGTTTATCCACACGTTAAGAAGATTACAAATTTGTATGACCTTGCTCTACATATCATGCGGCGACAGATTCTTAAAGTCTTACACAGTAACAAGGTCTATAAACTGTACATTCGGTTCATTTTTATATAATACAAAGAAACTTTCGTCCGCGAACGAAACTGACTCCGTTGCGGTAAATTGAAGAATTTCAAATCCTAAATGGAGTATCGAAAATCATATACACAGAAATGTTCATGAGTGTATACGTGTATATTTGTGTTAGTTTAACCACGAGAGCAGTTTATCGAGTTTACCAACAAGAATGCTGCACAAACAACGTTCTTGCTGCTTTATGGAGTGTACAGTGCGAGTGCCAATGGATGAACTGGATTCTCCGTTATGTTGCATCAAAGACATACTTCAGCAGACCTTACGCAAGAGATCTTCCAGGTACTTTGTAAAGAATTTAGTTGATATCCCTCTTTACGTGCCAACGAAAACAACTTGTAGATTACATGAAATCAACCATCTCCGGACTCAGGAGTCGCTCAAATTCCACAAACTCGCAGGCCAATTTACGCGATCCAAACCTGTGCTATTTAGCCCAATGCACTCGAAACATTCTCTCCCTTCCTCTTCCTTCAACGAATTTATTCGAGCATTTTCTTTTTAAAACCGTTCGAAGCTCGATTCATTAGAGCGATTCAAATTCAGATATAGGGTCGAACAAAACTCTTCACTGTAGAAAATATATTTTCGTTATACGGGAAACTCTAATTCAAGTTTTTCGCGCACATTTCGATATTTTTACACAAAATAAATTCTCAATATATATTCCTCAGAAATAAACCCAATCTAATAATCCATGACTCCCGAGAACTGCTAACCGTACAAGTATTTTCGTTTTATAAACAAATAAAGCGCGGTTTTCTGCTTATTTTAATTTAATTATTTCAATTGTGCAGGAATAAGTATGTTGTGTAATTTGTACAATTCGACGAATTTTATTATCGATGTTTTTGCATAGACTGTCAGACATTAAAAAATGGATATGTTTGATGGCGTATTCATAGAGACGAGTTTATTCAAGTGTTACCTCAGGTGGGATATCGAATATCGAGCGAGAGCTAGTTTCGAGAGTTTCTTAACAATTATATTTTGCTGTAGGTTGTAGACTAGAGTTAAAAAAAAAGTTTTTACGATGTATATTAATAAAAAATATATGTTTACAAAAAAAAATGCACGAGTTCGTCAGTGAAACTTGTCTGGGATGTTACATTGGGGCAAAATGTTTCAGTATTAACCATTGCAAACGAAGATAAATGGTTCCACGGCTAGTCCAATAATTTCCAATTATCCTCCGTTAGTCTTGGACCAACATATTTATGCTGTCGGACGAGTGTGCACATATTTGCAAATAAACACGGACGCGTGCCACATACAAGAGTGTAGAAACAACACTCTGTGAACTCTAGACAAATATGAGCTTTTCTGGTGGCCCTCTCGAAAGCTGGAATCTCAAAGTAGACTGATGGAACGAATGGACACGAATATTTCCATAATTGTACCCTTTCTCATAAACGTAGAATATTTATCGCGAAATTTTTTTTCATTTTTCAACCAAAAACTGCGTAAAAAATTAGGATTCCCCTATAAAACGTAATGCACCAACTGTGCATGACATTTACACAGTTACGTCGTATTTATTGAGCAAAAACAATGAAAAAAAAAAAAAAAAAAAAAAAAAAAAAAAATTCTACAGGATTATTCAAAAATAATTCATTTCCTGTTGCATGAAATGTTGAATTTTTTGACAATCGCGAGTGCCATATGTTTTTTTTTTGTTTACATTTTTACGTCCCGAATGACCAAAAAAAATTGATTCTTGGGCTCTTTAGCAGCAAATAAATAAATGGACGGCCCAAGATTTAACTTTTATCATCCAACTTTCAAGTTGATAAGAAATTTTATAACTCTGGCTGTTAAATCGTCACATTGAATGCGTTTCTGTCATTCTGCACAAATAACCTCAAAGTTGGTATGCGGAAATAGTGCCATAAAGTGAAATCCTCCATGAAAACCTTTCTTCCTTTTCTTTGAGCGTGGAAACGCCGCAGTTTTACTCTCGAAGTCACGCATGCACAGATGGCCCGCAGAGGAATATTTTACAAACGGAGTGATAAAAGGATCCTCGTACAGAATTTTATTCATTTTTTAAATATTTTATGGAATCAACAAAACGAACAAAATTATGAAGAGAAAAATTATTTTTTGACAGTTATCACGAACGTAATTCTATCAGTAGATTTCTCGATTAAAATATTATAATTGATATTAGTTTTTTTAAAAGACGTTATAAACTTTAATGCAGTGATTACGTTTGCGAATGTTTGGTACGTCCACTAACATCAATTTATTTAACAAGCAATTAATGAAATCGCTTCTAAATAATAAAAAAAAAAAAAAAAAAAAAAAGAAAAACCAAGTGAGGTATTTTTCTTGTATTTTTTCGTAAGTACATACTGAAAGTACCTCTTAAACTTTGAACCTTACGTAAAAAGCTCACACCGATTGTGTTTTCCTCATTTAGAGAAAGTGGTCATAAAAGCAGGTAAGCTTTACGAGGTTAGGGTCGTCAATGTTCATGGTTCTTGTCCATTTCGTGCAATTTCCAGCTCATCCTTTGGAGTGTGCGAGTGTTTTTTTAGTTTTCATTTAAATTTTTTGCATGGGAGTAAGAAAAATGTTGAAAAGTTTGAAAAATAAGAAAATCAATAAAACATGAATAACCACGTTCCTGCGGGGCAGGCAAAAAGCCATCGAGAAAATGTTAACGAAAATGCCCGAGTTACGGGACTCTCGTAGCATGACCGTCCGGAAGCACTTTCAACGCATATTACAGAGTAAATGTGAAGCAAACACTGCGACTGGGCCATGCCTCTAAAAATAAAGATAAAAAACAAAACTACAAAACAAAGCACGCACCACATCAGTACGTGATAACTCACGAAGGTTGAATACACGCTTGGGAAATCATATGACGTAATATATACGTATATACCAACAGTTGAATTTCGCATCTCGCAGTAGTCCACATAACCTCAAAGAACTTTATCAACAAGTACGATTTATCTTGATTATCATGTAAAAACATAGTACTTGTGAATTAATAAATAATAAATAATATATCGATCGAAATACAAGATTTTTACGACGTGATTATTCTACACTATAAACAAAAGTTTCGTTTATAGAAACAAGAGGTTTAAACTATTTATTATTTCTTCGATTTTCCATGATTTTCTCATATGCAAAACTTAATATCTAACAAATTTATCCTATTAAATGATTAAATCCAAAGAACGTCGCTGTAAATACTGCTTGTTTGTTTTTATACACAAAGATGCATTTCTGAGTTGGATGAACAAAGCTTCGAGGTAAGAAAAGAGTTATACCGATTTTACGTTGCAACGAAACACTCAAGACACAAGCGAATGCCATTTGTCTTTTTGTCTCTTCTCAGATGTGGGATTGCACCAGCTAGGTCAAGGAGTCATTCGCCATTCGCTTCGCGAAATGGGCGGACTTAGATTACCGCATTTGTCACGCCGTCTATATGCACTCTGCCCGAACTACTGAGCTATTCTACGGGACGTTATTCGAGTGTTCACGAGTCAGCTATAGTTCAACAACCCTCTGTCTTCCTGTCTTACACGATTCTCATTTTATTCCGTCGTATTAGTTTTGTCTAGTGACACGTCTTATTTTTTTTTTCTCCAAACCTCGTTCGCCCAACACGTCATCAACTTTTTAATATAAAATCTCGCATTTTAGGTTAGAATTTTCGCTCTCGAAAAAGGACGTTCAATATAACACGATTTTCGATGTAACGATTTATTTGTGAAATAGATAATTCATTTTTTATTTTAATTCATATGCTGTCTAATTAATTCTCAATGATTAAAAATCTGACAGACATTCGACAATACGACTCTACTTATATTTGGTCTGTAATATTTTTCTTCCATTGTTTGATTCCTACAAAAACATCATATTCGTCAATGTTTTGGGATCTTACAAGAAATTTCGTCTACTGTTTTGCAACGAAGTAAAGAAAACGTAGTCACTGACAAATATTTGTCAGTACGTGTACAGTCCATTAAAAATAAAAAATTAATCGAAACATAAATATATACATTTCTTTCGATGAATTCTCAAGGCGTTGTGTCAGTGTCGTGAATAAAGAAATATAACTGAGTGAAAATCAAACTTGCATATATTTTTAATTTCGAACAAAAGAACAGTCGCACGTTATTCTTCGAAGAAAGAACAACGTGCAATTTTCATTCGTCTCGAAAACAACTGTATCGGAAAGTGAATGGCCAGCAGGATGTTTACCTATCGAACAACTCATAGAATCGTTAAATGATCTGACTGAGTCGTGTTGAAGGTCACTTTCCTGTAGTAGAGTTGTTGCTACGTTGACGATTACGAAGTTATTCAAACTCGAGAATAATTTTTGTGTGCCATTTCCAATTATTTCTTTACAGTGACGTAGGACATTTTATTTATAAAATAAATTGATTTTCAATGTTTTTATCGATCTTTTTATTCATAGATGGTCAAATTTAGGTTGGAACTTTGTTTGGGATATTCTTTAAATTCGACAATACTTTCAGAATCAGATTCTTTTGAATTCACCAATCATTTACACTATTGTACATAGAGAAATAAAATATAAAAATACAACAATAAGAATAAAACACGAAACTGATTTGGATTTATTCGACGATAAAATGTTCCTTTAGAAATAGTACGTCGAGACATTTAAGTTTATTCGTTCTTGGAATATACTCTATTCAAATATTACGTGACAAAATGGTATGCAGATTCCGAATGCTTCTGTGCGAATCTTAAGCGATAGAGTGCAGAAAATCACAATCCGTGTCAGTGAATCCTTGCAAATGTGATGTCGGATGAAAGATGAGAGTTTCACGCATCAGTCGTATCATTGTTATTATTATTACAGTTGGAGTTATTAACGACGACAAGTTTTGTCATGTGTAGCAATGGTAGGAATGTATTATATCAATGTCTTGATGTGAATTTCTAGAGTGCAGATTACTTGTTACGACATGCTAAGCGAAGTTTCATAAATAAATAAAAATAAATAAATCCGAATGGCAATTTTTCAATTCCTTATAATATCATAGCTCGATCCATAAAACATACGAAAGAATAAAATAATAAAATTTGACTATTTTCGTTATAAATCATACTTTTTATTCCAATAAAAAGTACATGGATGGTCAGTTTTTGACGCAAATGCACTTTACAATGACATATTGGATGAAATTGCGACAGATATATACGATTTGCACGATATTTCACAGTTTTTCCGATAATTCCGCGTGACACGAGCGTCCCGTAGAAGGGACAAGCTTTTTTATCGATAGTGAAGTAACCACGGGTTACGGTTCGATCCGTTAAGCCCTGCCGGTACTGCATCTCACCTCCATCTCGATTTATCTATATCTCTATGGAATAGGGGGTAGAATAAAAAGAAAGGGAATTGGAACAGGAGAACCAAAAAACAAACAACAACAACTAAAGAAAAAAATCAAAAAAAAAAAAAAAACAATAGGGAGCGAGAAAAAGTTGGCACTCGATGAAGATTTCAACATGTTTTGGCAACCTAGTTGAAAAAGCTCTCGAGAAAACTGACGCTGAGAGAATGAGCATCGGTGCATAAAATATAAAGTGCTATAGGCTATGGTTTTATAATGTGTGGTGTGGCATATGAGCTTAAATTTACAGATACATTTTAAATAAAAATAAAGCTCATAACTATTAATTATTTTCTCATTATTTTCAAAAAGTTAATTCAATCATTATTTTGTCAAATACAATTGAACTAAAGAGCTTGAAAAATTGACAGAATTTTTCAATTTAAATTAGAACAGGAAACCGAGCAGCAGTAGGTGGTCGATTATTGAAAAAATTTATAATCGATCCTGACAATTTCCTGTTCCATTTCGACTTTTTTTTTAAATGTGAAAATCCATTAAAAAAAAGGGTAATTATGTAATTTAACTTGGTGGTGTTGTCAATACCATTTGTGTGGCTCCCAACTATGTGTAATTCGGATAATCTGTCGATGACTCGATTTTCCTGGGGCACATATATATAAGTCGAAGGTGAAAGGAATAACTCGCGTGACTTTGCTATACCCTCGTACAGTGGGTACCGAAATAAACCGATAAATTAAGGGCAGTGTGAGCCAGGAGGGTTGATCTAATGTCCCACGAGCATGGAACAAATTCAAAGGTTCACCATCCCAACATTGTCGAACGATAAATATTGACTTTGCACTTTCAACAAGAAGTCAGCTTTAGTTTTCCGCATTGTTGATGTTAATACATCGAGAAAACAAATGGGTCAATACGAAACTTAGTTTATCGAGTCAGAATTTTTTAAATTTGATAAACTTTTCTTTTTTTTTTTATACTCATACGAAAGAAAATCAAATATTAATAATAGGAAAAGGAAGGGAGGCAGTGGCTTAGTGGTAACGCGCCCGGCTCACAACCGGTGAGCCCGGGTTCGATCCCAGCCGACACCAATGGATTTTTTCTAAGTGTCTAAACAAAACTGTTCTCTCTGTGGTTCGGAATCCACGTAAAAATGTAGGTCCAGGTGGTAATATGGAATTGTGGAAAAAGTGTGGGAAAGAAGAGAGGAGTAAAGAGGAAAAAGTGTGAGTTAGAGAGAGTACCACCCATGTAAAAACCCGATAAGGGTATGCATGTAAAATTCCATATCTATCTATCTATCTATCTAATAGGAAAAGGATTTTTATTTCAAATTTGTATTAACGTCAAGAAAAAAAAAAAGAAAAATCATTATATTCCTGTTAACTCTCCATAATAAGATTATACTTACGATATTTTTCGAGTATTTTTACTATATCCTCACAACCTTCTGTGGTTTTTCGCATATATATATATTTAAGCAATCACATGTTCTGCGGTTTAACTTGGGCACTCCGGTCTTGGAAATGTTCCAAACGGTCTCGATGCATTTGCCTCTGAATGCTATATCGAAATAGTAATTAGACTGCTGAGGATAGAGGTGAATCCATGAACCCGAGTGTAGACGCGGGTACGGGAATGATTAGAAACAGCACGTTAGCCTCGAATCGCGTGTAACTATTCGCACTACTTCCATCAAGTTAGTCCAGTAAATTATCAGCTGACGTATATACTGGTAACGGGAGTGATAGATGTATTGGACTTAAATTTCTAAAAACGATTTATTCTTATATTAATTTATATTCATTTTTCGTATTATTTTTATTTGACAATCTATATACAAAATGTAAAAAATTACAGTTATCGATAATGAAAGTTGGAAACAGGAGAATATCATTCATTTTAAACCGATAACAAGTAAAAAATCTCGACGTACCAATAAAACTCTTGTTTTGTATTGGCCCGAGTCGATCCAGTCACGATGACACGTTTTACATGTCGTTGAGGAATATCGATTTTAAATTCTAATGCTTCACATCAAGACGAGCGTAGACCACTGTACGTTGAAGCCAGATGTGATATTATTTTTGCGTTTATCTTGAATGAAATTTAACAAATCGGAAATCATTTAACAAATCTGTTACGAGCCTTGTCCATAAAAAGCAAAAGTTGTAGGAAAAACCAATCGAAAGATGAAAAATCGTAAAAAATTATAATCTAAATTGAAATTTTTCCATCAACTCGTTCGTCTATGCCAGAGCAATTTGAAAACTTTGTGACGTCATAAAATCGTCATATTGGAGTATGAGTGTGCGGCAGATGGATTTTACATTCAAATTCGTTTAATCGTTCAAATAATTTTATTTTTTAATACTTGGCGTCGAGCCGTTACCGCGTTTCTCGATCTAAAATCCATTCTAGAAACGATAAAGAAGATTTTTCACTTTATGTAAAAATATACATGAAAAAAATTTGTAATTTTGTTTTTTTTATTATTAATTATGCATCACGGATGAGTAAGATCAACAGGTTATCACTATGGAAACTTCTTTATATTTTTGAACGTGATTGATTGACAATTTGAAAGACGTTAACGCGTTCGTAATTAGAAAATAACGAACGTATATTGTTTCAATCAAAAATAGATTATGAACAACTTTTTCTCTCCATAAATCTTTGCTGTGTTGAAACTAAGAGAATTTAATCACCTCGTCCGTGATACCATATATCTATCTTCGTATATGTAGAGCTTGACGTATAGATATATTTTTATTAGTAAAAAGCTCGTCCGCGCTATAGGAAGCGCATCCTTTGTTCAAGTAGAAATGCTCGCTTTTTAGTCAGACACGAGTTTGAAGGCCGTCTGGTGTGTATAATCGCGACTAGAGTTAGAAAAAAGTGAACAAAACGATGACATTTGTGATATTCAAGTACAGCGATTATTTTTATCGTCGTCCTTATTGAGATTTTCTATTTATTTGAATTTTTCACACGAGTTTTGGAAAATCTACTGAACAAATGATTTGATTTTGAATCGATTCATATTTCAGGCCTTCGTGACATCGAATTACTTTTTTTGAATAATAAAATCCTAATGGAATTACAGCAATTGTAACTAATCAAATAATTAGTTTAATTGCATTATTTTAATCTTAATTGACTTGTCGTTATACTGAAATCTGTTGATTTTAGTAGATCGCATAGAATGCCATGATATGCAGCCGTTGAGAACCAACGCAATAGTTAAACAAATACATAACATTATTTCGAAGTTTCCATGCAAACTTTTGAATCTCATTGCGAAAATCTATGTCATTCGAGGGTATGGTGATTTCATCAACTTGAAATATTATAATAAATTCAAAAAGAATAGTGTTTTTTTATGCTAAAATTAGTTATTTAATTAATCGATGCAGCGTTGATTAAATTTAGGTGGAATCTGAATTTTTATTCCTAAAAAAGTGATTTCATAACAATCATTTAAATTGAATAAATAAAACTCGAAACTCCATAATTGTGTAAATTATGTTATTTGTTGACGAAAGAAAAACTGCAATTCCATTTAAATTCACTCTCGGAGTTAAATTCGCGACTTAACTCACGCAGATTTTCATGAGAAAATATAGAAATTAGGTATGCGATAAAGTAGAATGAAACAGATTGGAATTTTAATTCAAGAAAGTGCTCGGGAGGCTCGAGCATTTCCAAACACACTGTGCGGCGAAGAGTCGTCTCGCTTTCGCGGAGTTACTCGGTCCAATCTTAGACATCCGAATATCTCTTGGACGTGTGGCTCAAGGACGGTGTACCCAAGGGTCCCATGGTTCCTTCTTACATAGACGGTACATTCGAGAATACGAGAGAGTTTGTGTATATTCTTGGTTACATTTACTATAAATACAGTTAACTTTGCGCAATCTGGTAAACTTCGAAATAATATGAACTTTCAAGATTCGAGGAAATTCATGGCTCTCTAATGCGATCCGTATTTGCACAAAGTTAATCAAAATTCAAATAAACATGCTTTATTATTTTTTTAATGAATGGAAAAGCCAACATTCAATTTAGTCAAATTAATCAAAATAAAGTGTTTCAAGTTCTTCTTAAGATTGCATTTCTTATTTAATAAGATAAGGCTACAGTGGAACTAATAAGTAAATATTTCTGGAATCTCTATCTCCTTCTCCCTCTCTCTTTCTTTCTTTCTCCGGAAGCCACAAAACGTGGTTGAGCGAAAAGTCTTTGCAGGATTTAGCTCCCGTGTACCGTAATAAAATATCGCTTTCGTATAATTAAATTCCAAAGTGTGGAAAAGCTGAGCACATACTTGAGAGTGGCCGACGAGCCGTGAGATCTTTTTTTTTTTTTTTCTCTTCCTCTCGATCCTTTCTCAGTTGAAACG
Source organism: Campoletis raptor (assembly GCA_948107755.1). NCBI lineage: Eukaryota > Metazoa > Arthropoda > Insecta > Hymenoptera > Ichneumonidae > Campoletis > Campoletis raptor. The sequence goes on from OX403627.1 coordinate 16,414,360, forward strand.
TCTCGAGGACCACGAAGTACCATCCACAATCTTGGTTCGTTCGTAATTTAAGTGAGTATGAGTTTGATCACCTGGGTATACTAGGTCAGCGTATATATACATTGTCCCTTCATTCAAGTGCTCAGGATCAGATTAGAAATTAACCTCTAGAACTCATGGGCGGGAACGAATCAAACAACAGACGAATGTCGACGAAAAATGAGCGTTAAGAAGGTTCATTTGGTTAACGACTTAAAAAACACACTTTGATTTTAAAAATTCACTTACACTTCTTAGTATTTACAAAGTCATGTGTTGAGAATTAAAATTGAAATTAATATAAACAAACTTTATCAATTAGCACGGTTTTTTATGGGTTATTGCAATTTTTTTTGTCTGTGTACATGAAATTTGTAAATATTAACAAACAGTTCCAGAAGAAACTTTGAATATCGATAAAAATAAAATCTAAAGAACGTTTTTACGACTTAGAAAATCTATTCGATACTTTTCAGGTTTAGAATAAATGTATTTGTCCCGAAGGGGAGGTTAAACACGCAAAACTTGATAAGCAGACTTTAAAATCAAATTTCTTGTATATAATCCATAATCCATAATTAAAAATATAATATAATATTTCTATTATTTATATTTATTGGAATATTATAATCCATATCCATAATTAAAAACGAAGAGATTCTTGAGTTGGCAATTATGCTTTTAGTCATTTTTAAAAGCGATTTTCGGTCATGTGTTAGAAAGCAAAAAGAAAAGAAAATTGAATTGAAGTTATTTTTGTTTTTGATCTTTAATAAATGATCCAAATAATTAATTCAAACACATAAACAGTATATTGTTTACTTCGAACTTAGTTTTTGTTTTCAAAAGAACTTACAATGAGGAACTTATAATATTTTTTCATCATTGTCGGTAAAAAGAATTCATTCTATCACAGCAGCATCGAAATGATGATCGCAAAAGTTTTGTTTAATATTAAAAATGACACCTTATCACCCAGTTTTTAAAATCCTGTATTTACACTGGCTCCTGAAATCCTACATCCGCTTCATCCTTATCAACACTTCCTCGCGCCGAACTTCATGTACAACTTCCTTATCTGTCAACACTTCTTCGTCCTATGAGTTCCCATTTAGGCTGACATCCTTTCTACTTCCACTTCTCTCAATTACTTCATTCTCCTCAACATATATATATATATATATATATATAGTCCGTTCATCTTCGTCTCCTGAATGATAAAAGTCTAATTTTCCAAGGTGCTCTCCCCATAATCAGACTCGAACAATAAACTTGTACTTCTCGAACTGTTTGACGAAACACTGTTAGTTCATTTACATTCCGTAGTACAAAGGGGTTAAGTTGTAAAATATTTAAATGTAGTGCATGAAAACAACGTTGAAGGAAAGTTCAGCCAATGTTTATTGAAAGTTGGCGTGATTTCGTCGAGTTGAAGTTTAAATTTAAAATCAATAGGAAAATTCTCGTGTTGGTTTTCGGTAAGAAATTGACGTGTCGCTAAAAAAACAAGGCTATTGTATTAAAACTGCAAGTATAAGAAATTCTACTTGACTGTAAACACATTTATCAAAATTATATGAAGAATAGAGAACTCCAGTGTGATGCGTGTTTGAGAATAATCACATGGAGTTTCGTGCACGAGGCAAGGCAACGGTGTTCTGCTTTCTTTTCCTTAATTATTATTCTGTTTTTTTTTTTACGGGAGAAATTCAGTAACGAGCTTGCGATAAAAGTCATCGTGCAGTCTGATAAGAACGTTATTCTCCCAAGAAATATGGCGATTATGAAGTAACCCTTATCCGATATGCCAATCTTTAGGGTATTGACCCAAGAACAGTAAATCATTTTGAAAAGTTAATCGATTATTTGCCTGTGTTTTTTTTTTTTTTTTTTTTTTTTTTTTAATGATCAAGATTTTTTGACTCGTGTAGCAACGACTTTAGTAGTAAAAGAAAAAATGTGAAAAATCATCGAATACCTATTCCTGTGCACCGATTTTCCGCCTGGAATTGATTCCATCCAAAATATGCTGAAAATCGTTTCATCGAATTTATTCGTACAACTATTAATGGAGTTCGAAGGTTCAATAGAATCGAGAGGTTACCTGATTGAAATTTATCGTTATTTTATGCATTATGATTATTCGCTTGAGTCAATGGCGACAGAGAACTCATCAGGTAGTCCGTGTACACGGAAAAAACGAGTCTGTTTCGTCAAGTTGTGTTTAATAAAATGTTTTTTTTTTTTTTTTTCTTTTAATATTCTCCAAACTTTGTATAGGAAATAATAATCGCAATTAAAGAAATGACTTTCAGTTTTTACCCCCAATACCACGAATCGTTTTATTCAGAGATAATATACTTGGGCAAGCCTCGAGCCAGCAGACGACAAAATTGTCAAATGTATTTGTCCCGTAACTCTACCGAGTCTCTTGGATTTAGGTAAAGTTTACTAATAAGTAAATAATCATTTTTGCAACGATGGGTTATTACATAATAAATGTTATTACCTAAATTCTCATATTCTGTACAAAAAAACATTATAAATATTACTTGACGAAACAGATTGCTTTTCTCTATGTACGTTTTGCGTTTTAGTTGATGATAAACTTTGACCCGGTGATGACTGATAACAGTAAGTATCGAGAGCATTGAGAGTTCAATAGGACATCGGAAAATGATGTTGCTGTACATTTGCACGATGTTGCTTGAGATCAATGTGACTTGTATTATTAATTCATTATGCATGTGGAAGATTGACAGATTTTATATTGCAAAGTCGTAACGGTAATTAAGATAATCTCGCAATCGTTTCAAAATGTGTCATGCGTTTATTAAGAAGAGCGAGTTTGTGTAATTACTGCGATAGCCTACTGTAACAAAAAAAAAAGTGTAATAATTGATGAATAAGAAAATTGATTTATCTCGTCTTGCACTAAAATATCTTTGCTTTCAACGCCAGAATATCATCACATTACCGAGGATGAAAAAACTTTATACAAGTCGATTAATAACGGCGACAGTGTACTCTTATCGCGAACACTATCACTGTTTTTTGTGCTATAAATATTTCTTTTCATAAAATGTCGAAGCAGGGGACTGGTCAAATTACAGAACCGGGAAAACAAGAACGACTGGTCTCAGTTTGTCAGAGACTGTTCATCATGAAACTACACACGAATGATTATCAAAGTAAGAGCCAAAGTATGTGTTTTTATTCTTATGGTGCAACTACTGAATCGAAACATTACCGAAGTAACCTGATAGCTTTTGTAGGTAATTATGAAGTTGTTTGATTGTCAAAAATTTAATGTAATTCTTTTTTAATCAGTCAACAAGCAGGCGTCTCTCGAAGAGGGTTCACTGAGATACGAGACAATAATGGATAACGATTCAAAGATCAATCCCGACCAACACAGCAGCCGCTGTAGTCAATGTTTACAAATCGTAAAAGTGATTCTGTATCTCGAATTGATACTTTTCATTGGGTGGATAGGGTGTACATTCGTCACAAATTATTATCAAATTCACAATAACAACGGCCTGAATGAGCCATATAGTTCATCGGAATGGTCACGGGGTGCCGACGACTTAGATTCCGCGATGGATTCAAATTCCGTTTCGTCCGACGCAATCAAATGGTCACCTTATCGAGAAGCTACAAAAACCACAACTGATGTAAAAAGTGAAACGTTCATAGAATCAGTGGATAATAAAAAAAGTGTTATCAGTAGTGAGATGGAACCAAGCACAGTTACGGATGTTGTCAAGCCTGAAAATACAGAAGTAGAATCGATGTTGCTTTCGAGTTGGTTATTACAATCATTGAAAGTCCCAAAAAATACGGAGGATGAGAATTCTTCAAAATTAACAAGTTCCGAGCATAATTTTCATTGGGACACATCTTCCAATGACGAATGGGCAATCGATGTGCGTTCTGATGAGACCTCCTCAAGTGAGCATCACTTTGGAATGATAAACAAACACGATGAAATCGATCTCAATTACATATTAACCCTGCCTATTTGGCGCGATGTCATTCTGACACCTGATTACTTGGACGAAATGACTAATTCGGATAAAGACACGGAGGATTTAATTGCGAAGGAAAGACTCGTGTTTACAAGTCAGAATTTAATGGACAATCATCAGTCACGACAAGTGAGATCGATAATTGGACAGGAAGAAGATAATTCCTCTAGTTCTTCGAGCGAAGAGTCAACAACAGCTGAGGGTGAGTCACGTCATTCAAATTCAACGAGCGGTGATGAAGATGAGTGCCCTACGATTCTGGATGACGAGGGTAACGTAATCGATAAGCCAAACGATGTAGTTAATTACATTGGTAAAAATTGGGTTCGTTGGTTCGCGAAAACCGATATACCAGAGTGCGAGAAGCCAAAAGTTGTCGAATCTGTGACAGTGGATAAGTGTGGAAGATTCGTTGTTAATTGTGTACTTGAAACAAGTCACAATCGTGACACAAGAAGCGTGGAGGTTAATAAAACAACGGAGGAAAAATGTAAGCGTGTAGCTGTTAAATCGCAGAAAGATTTTGAAGCATGGAGAGCAAATCTCGTTAAAGGAGAAGCCTCGGACCCAATGGTGCAAAATATTTACTCGGAAATTGAAAGACACGTTTTTGCATTGATCCTACCAAGTATCGCTGAACGATTGGACGGTGGGCAACTAAAGACGGATGAACAGTGGCGCAAATCTGCATTAACAATGAAATCAAGTATTCATCAGTTATTAGATTCTGAACATAAACACTTGCTTGCTGCAGACAGTGAAGTAACGTTAAAAACGGGATCAGACCTTCGTCAACTGGTTGAAACAGGGGTTGATATCTACATGAATTGTCGAGACGTGTTAATGCCACCTCCACAAGCTCGAGTTCTAATGATGTTGGTAGAGCGAGAAAGATGTTGTCAAGGTTTCAAGAGAGTGATAGCAATGGAAAACGCATTCGCTGCTGAAATCGTGCCTGGTGAATCAACAAATCCTAACATTATGGCAGTTCGTGAGAAATTCAAGAAGAATGTCCTGTCTTTGATCATCCGTATGGAACAAGACGAACGTCAGGATCCTTTAACCGTTCCTACTGTTTCCGTCAATGTGACAGATGAACAGTGGACATCTTACACGCTCGGCTTGAAGCAAGAAATAGCCAAATTCCCCAAAGATCCAACTCTTCAACAACAATTGGAAAATGCTGTTTATCCTACTCAGGAACAGACGAACCAACTACGCGAGATTGCGGAATTTTATCTACGTGAATATGTCAAATGTACGTTGCTCACTCTTTTTGGACTTATGGGGGCACTTAGAGACGTTGAATTGTACAACAATCATACTGAACGGTCCGTAAGTAGGCTTCTAGTGCATTGAACATTCTACGAGTCATCAGAAGAAGAAGAAAGAACATGAGGAGCAAAATATCAAACGTGGCAGACCCACTACAAACAAGTAATGAGAGACATTCAACCTTCTTACAACACGAGGTGATTTTATTGGAAGCAACGATAATTATTGTTTCAATTCTTTTCAGCTACGGTCGGCATGCGCAGCTCAGTAATTTCTGCCAACGATAAATGACGATTTGTTATTTCAGACTGTTGTATTAACGTCATAAAAAATCAAGATTTCGGAGTGTTGTAATATTTTTTTCCCCACTCTAGCCTGTTCCTTATCCGTTTTTCCTACCCTTCGGGGATAAATATAGTTGCGAAAAGTGATTTGCACTTAATGATGTAGTGTTGAATTTCTAGCATCGCTTGCACTGGTAAATATGGACCAGGAGAACAAACAATGAATTATTTTATTGTATGAAGACAACAATGTGGAATTATTAACACCGTACTTCCGCCCGAAGGGTCTTCTTGTTTGCGAGAGGTTACGAGAGTTTGTAGGAGTTTTGCATAAACCTCAAAGTCGACTCTTGCCACATAAGAGAAAAGCCTTGTGTCTGCTGTGTATTTCGCTTTCACGCTAATGTCGAAGTTCTCAAAGCGTTTTCAAACTTAAACTTGGCACGATGTAACATCACTATGGAGGCCGCAAGCAACCCTTAGGAAATTACCCAAAACCAATTCTAATCATCGTATAAGCAACATACACCCAGCTGAATTGTTCCCTTCAGTACCGTTGATGTGGCTACTTTATGTTACGATTTCCACGCGCGAACGTTTCAACGATTCGAGCAATCCAATTTCATCTCTGAAACAAAAGATGCACATATAGTATGCAATCACAATGAGTTATTTGGTTTCGTCTTGTGGTTAATTAAGATAAATCCTTCATGGCAATTCGATTAGTATATATCAAAGGATCATTTAATATTTGCACCTATAGTAAATGTATTTTGTCGAAGTGAAATACTATCTTGTGGGAATGTCTGAATATGGAGTAGTCTAGATGTAGAAATTCAAAAAATAAACAGTTTCATTATAAATTACAGTCAATTGAACAGCCCGTGAAGAAAAAATCATAAATGATATCAGGACTTTTGTTTAAATTTCAAATCTAGAGTACAGCGATAAAAATCCTCGCAGCTATGAATACAAAAAAATCACGATGTTTTTTTTATGTCAGGTCCTAGCTTTGAAGCATGAATCAAGGAAGCCAAGTACTAAATTTATCTTTCCTTGAAAAATAAAAAGACGGGTATGCGATAAAGAAAAAAACGGTGGAAGTTTGACGAGCAACAAAACGTACAAGTACTTTTATTGTCTTGAGATGGGGTGAGGGGTCGAAGTCCAAGACCTTGTCTATCACCTAGAGATACGCCACTATGACACACGGTTAGGAATATAAGTAACGGGGCAAGTCGCAAAGATCAAACGTTGAACAAATAAACTTTACCGGTACGTCGTCTTGTCTCCATTCAATGTAGAACGAGCGCAAACACAATGTCCAGAATGACCCTTGTTGCTGGGTTGGATGGTACCATAAAGTATTGTATGTACGAGACCAGACCATTCTGGTTGGCGAAGTAGAACAGCGTTGGAATTTGCACTCTTCGTATGAATATATTTGTATAGACGGTATCAAAACTGACTGTTAAAATATTCAGGCCAATTGATACAGTGAGCAATGCGACAAGAAAAAAGAATAGATGTCAAATTTTTAATAGGGACAACCATTAACGAAATACTGATCGATTAAATAACATGCAGGGCTGAAAATATCATCCGATAATGACGAATTGTTTGATATCTTTCAACCCGACGTCGTAGGAGGAAAAATAAATAAAAGTGGTTTATCTATTCAGGTATTTTGCAATCGAACTATCCTCAATTTTCTCTAAAGATTTTGTAACATTCTGTATTGACGTTTTCATTCACATCAATGCCCCGTAAAGTAAAAAGGACGTATGAAATGTTGAGAAGCAGAAATTGTACGTCATACTATAATTTAAAGATCGACATTCTCGTACACACATATATATATGAAACATTTCACGGCAGAGTTCTTCGTTGTCTCCTTGCGTTTGCTCCGACATCTGAAAAGTCCCGGGAAAAGATATCACAGATGTGTCTCAGGTCGGAACATCCCATCGTCGCTTGCTACCCCGTGCAAGAGTAACCTCCAGTGAAAAAAAAAAAAAAAAACTCTCTCATTTCTTTCACCCAATGCTTTTCTTTTGTGTTTATGAACGCCGCTCTGTAGCATTCGCGTTGAAGCGACCAGCCAGCAAAAAAGACAGTTTCTTTTAGTCCATCATAAAAGGAACTTTATTTATTTTTTTCATTTTTCTGACTGTACGCTACTTTATTCAAGCCACAGCAATTACTTCGACACCGAACTGTAAATAGGACACGATTTAGAAAGTCTATATATCTATATCCTCCTAAGATCTTTGTTCCGACGAAGAAAATGAAGACCAAATGCATTTTTGTACAAATGTGACAGCTGTGCAGGCAAGAATACGAATAACCACAGAAATTCACCATTTTCCAGAGCAGAAAAGGTGTTAAAATATTTCAAATGGATAAAATATCGACCTGATGCTGAAGAAACGAAAATTGACAACGTCCCAGATTGAAGGACAGTTCCTATTTTCTCTGTCACCATTTTTGTGCATTTCATAAAATATGTTTCAGTCTCAATATATGCAAAAAACTTATGTGCATTTCGGAGAGTTTAGTTCTCACATTTCTACATCAAAAACAGTGTTTAAATCATTTTTAATTCAATAAATCGTTGGTTAATTTCGAAGCCTTTGAGATATAACTATCTTCAGTCGTTCGTCATCAGTTATTGTAACCAAAATAGTGATATCACGAGTTGGCGTACCAGTAGTGTGGTCCTCTCTTAAAAAGTAACAGAGAACACATTTTAATGAAAGCTCCGCCCCATCAAAGGCATGTGTTTTTAGGGAAAACGGATGGCTATTTTTTTTCCCCTATTGAGAGCTTTTTTGCACGTAGGTTTACAGAAGAGTGCAGGAATATATGAACGAAAGGGTATAGCAGGCCGCATCCAGAGTTCGGTAAATAAGCTCGAAGCTATATAAGAGTTTTACGTCCAGTTTCCCATTGTTCCATTTTTTTTGTTGTTTTATCTTATTCAACGATATATAACGTGCTCTGCTAGACCCTGTGAAGTATCTGCCTTTCAATGAAATAGCGATGTAACTACCGATCTATCAGTCACAGCTGACTACGAGCTCGTGTCTGTTTAACTACGGTAAGAGAAAAAAATCAAAGGGAATTCTGGCGTCTATGTGGCTGGCAGAAGTCACCGACCTATCTGTTTCGATCAATCGACTAATCTGGATGCGTCCTCTTTTCATCGGCGGGCTGCAGTAGCGACTGGAATTCCAACCTAACGTTTATCCCAACACAAACATCTAACCACGAGACATTACCTCATAATTGTGATCATTTGTTTTCGTACTCTTTCTTCGAATGTCGTTATGTCATGAAATAAACTTCATTCCTTAATTCTCTCTCACACTAAAGTTTGTTCAACTATAATCACTTTTTCATCAAATACCAATAAGTATTTATTGACTAATTGTTTATTAGTAATGAATTAAAATTGTACATTTTTCGACGGTTTCGTATCAATCGTTGTAGCAACCCTTAAAATTTAATCTCGTACTTTGACCCTTACATCGGACACCATCAAATTTTTTCCGAGCTTATGAATTCCATGAAACTCTCAATAGCTGTAAGACGATAAATAATGCAATAATATTTGAGGCTACATGCTCTTCATTTTTTAAGGGGATGAAAAAATTCCAACCTCAACATCTGTGACACTCTTGAAAAGGACAGTAAAAATGCTACTTACAGACATTCTTATAAAAAAATCATTTGTTGGATAGATTGTGAGAGACATTATCTTCATAAACTGTTAAATTTCTTTCCTCCTTCGCAACCCGTAATTAATTAACCTAAAATTCTGTAATAATCTTATTCTTTATAATTCATTATTGCTTCAAAATAATATTATAATGGTTGACGGACAATCTTCATTTTAGAAATAAAACACCAAAGACAGCTTTTCAGTTTACTTATAATTAAGTATTGTTTTCAATATTTATCCGGGTCATGGAACATGGAATCCACAAATTTTTTTTACCAGATCACTTTTTATCAAACATTCGATAAAACACCCTCTCATACACATATCGATGCACAATTAATGAGAGCAAAAGAGATAGCTGCATGCCAATCTCAAAACTAAATATTTTTCGCACTAATCGACCGCTTGGAAAAAGTTTTTCCTGCACTCCTGGTATTTTTCTGCGTGGCCTAAATTTCGTTCATACACTTCGTTCAACGCGTGTCGAAGGTTTTATTGATCCCGAAATTTTTAGGCGAATTGTGAGTGCATTTCTTCCCATATGAATTTTTTATTGGAAATATTTGATTGCAATCATTCAAAGCGCTGCCCTTAAAAAGTGTCTAAAATGAAAACCACGCGACGTTTTCCAAATTCACGGCATTTCTCATGACTCACAAGAAATCTTTTTGCGTGAAGAAATTAATTAGACGAGGAATATAGGGTAATTTTCTGAGCAAATTAGAAATACATTCGATGTGAAAAACATTGAATCAAAACTAAATAGAGATCCTGGGGAAAAATTGAGAGAATAACATACGAGTTATTTTCTTTTATTTGCAATATTTTTTCAATGGGGAACCTCCAGTAGAAATACGCGCAGAGAAAAAACACCAATTTCGAAAAATAACGATGAAGTACTGCGGGCGTTTCAATTGATTAGTTTTATTTTTTTCTCCAATTAAATACACCATTCAATTTTTTCTCTCAAATCCTATCATCGATCCTAATTGCAAAAAATTCAATTCGCAGCACGTATTTCGTGCATGTTTTTTCTCATGTAGCCCCAACGAAGGATGAAATGAAATGGATCATTTTTCCAGGTAGTAAGCGGAATAAAGAAAGTGAAAATATAAAATAATGTTCAGATGGAAAAGAAAAGACATGCACGTTAGTTTTGTAACAACGAAACGTGACGAGGAAATCGACGAACGGCTCTTAAATCCTATCTCTCCATCTTTTCTTAATCCTCGTCGTTACTTGCTTCGAAGTCCTCGAGAAAGCCAAGTAAAACTCAACAAGAACGAGTCTCGGTCGGGGTTTTTGTGGTCGATGTTCGCCAAATCACGACGAAAGAGCTCGATCAATTCCAAGAGACTCGAGTGCGTGATTACGGTCTAGTACAGCTGTTCGTTTTTTTTTTTTTTTTTTTCATTCTTCGATTCGTCCTTAAGCTGCAAGTACCTCCATCAATGCTCCATTTTTATGCAGCCAATTTATTGCACAGCCACTTTAACCGATGGCGTTAAAATACCATAAACTGCAGTCATTTCCATAGAACTAAATACTTTTTCCTAAATCGAGACTGCCTCGAAGACCCGAAAACATTTATTCCATTTTGTCCCATCTCCGCGATGCTTAGAAAATGGTTTATATTTACACGGGAGCTATTTACACTGAGCCATATACCAGATAGAAAGCATCTTAAGCGATCACTGACCTTTCCACAAAAACGAGAGCTTTCTCTAGTCGTACTTGCATCTCACACACACTATCCTGCCCCTTAACTATCTCAGCACTGCTTTAAAAGTAAACATTCGTCTCGAATTTATTCTCGTCGAGTGGTCATTCCCTTCGTCCAGTTGCAATCGTTCCTTCAGCAAAGCGGAAGATACGACAATCCTTCAACTCTTCTTTGTCTGTTTGTCGATCCTTCGCAAGCTTCCGATTGAGTCAGAGTTTCTCGAATGCAAACATTGCCATTGTCTAAATAACCTTTTTTTTTTTTTTTTGCTCATGAAGAAAATCACTGACAATCTTTAGTCAGCTGCGGGGAAAAATCGTCGTTAATACCATTTCCATCGGATTGAAACAAAAGTCATGAGAAATCTCTTGTTCATCCGATACGCAGATTCTTCGCGATCGATGAACTTAATCAAGATCGAAAAACTATCATCGGAATCAAGTTATACATACAGCAGCTTCAATCGCATTAATAGTTGCCTATCGGTTGGTATAATGTGTCTTGAATTTGAAAAATTGTCACACACGCTCTACCATTTAAGTGCTAACACAATATGAACGATGAGAACATAAGAATTCAGGTAGTATCACGCTGTTATCCTGAAAACTTGCACGGCCCTCACTTGATGTTTTTTTTTTTTTTTTTTTTTTTTTTTAACCTCGTAGAAAAAATAGAGCAACTGGACGCCTGACATACGAACGTAACGAACGATGTCAGTGTTATTGAATTTTATTTCTCTCTTCCTCAGGCATTCCTGTTCTTTCTCTTTTTCTTAATTAAGTTTTTCAATATTTTTCTGTCTTTTTTAGAACGTATAACTGAGATATTGTTTTCACAGTAACGAGCAAAAAAAACGTCCAAGTTATGTAAAAAATTCGTGTTTTACTGACGAAGAATGTAATAAAAATTTTAGTAATTCGTGAATATTGAAATATTCCGTTCCCAGCTTTGCTTTTCCCTGAACGTGAATTCTACTCTTTATCAATGTTTGGAATTTTTAATGGAAACCCTATAAGTGCAATGTGTGTTTTTTCATTTACGAAAAATGAAGGCAAAGTTTATTTTTCTCTGCCACTGGAAAAGAATTTAATTAATTATTGTAGTAGAACATTAATGAATTCTTGGATGCACTTTTTTATTATTTCGTCCAACAATGTGTGCAATTTTCAAGTAAATTCATTTAATAATAGAAACTTTTCCAGAACAATAACTGCGTCACACAGTGACGACATGAAAATAGAGAGTCAGCTGTTGATGTTTTAACATGTTGGTCTCGGTCGAAAAGTCATAAGCCACCTTATGGCTGTTTTTTCGGACATGGGAAGTAATTCGAAGATTTTTTCCACCCTTCGGGCGCACTGGGGGACCGTATATAGCTGGTTAACTCTTCGGTCATTATAATAGGAAGTAAGCATCGGTAACTGCAAGGACAGGGAGACTAAAAACGTTATTAAATGTCATGACTTAAATCCGATTTTGGAACAAATGGTTTCGGACTATAAGATCCTCGACATTTAACTAAGTTATGCGAGTTTTTCGAAGCATATGTCATAAGAAATCCGCTTCAATTAGTCGAAACTCCATTATTCCCTTTTATTCAATTTGGCTGGTTGCTATAGTGTCTAGTTTTTTCAAAGAACAACGTTTTAACTGCACTTTGAAATTTTACTAATTTGAACTAAATGAATGAAGAAAAAAAAAAACACAAAATGGACGAAGTTACAATATGTAACCGATTTAAAATGTTCATGTTTTACAAAAAAAAAAACTTTCGCCGGGACTTTTTCATATCGTTGAACTCATTTCTCTACCGAATGTGTATAATCTAGATGTTTTTTTTTTCTCAAGTTCTTTGCGCTCGGCGACTCGTACGTTTGTGCAGCTCTCTATTGTGATATGTAACCTCTACACGCAGACGACCTTAATAAGGGCCCTACACGAGATAAAATTATTCTCCAGAATGGTTCAAAAGCTGCGCCAAGTGTGTTCGTTGTTTTCTTTTTTGTTCAATATTTCTACCCTTTTTCAAAAATCCGTTGAAACCTAAAAATGTCAAAATGTCACGACAAGAGAAAAAAAAAAACTTAGAACCAATTTTGAGGTGGAGCCGTGATTCGACACAATTATATTGGAATAATTTTAATGCAATAATTTCAAGTCGATTCAGTATCTTTCCGTTACTTTGTGTGCTTGCGTTCGTTGTTTTGGTTAACTCTACGAGAAGCCTGGAGCGAACGTGAGCCTTAAAATAAAGGAGAAACATTGGGCACCTCGAGTTTCGAATTTCTCAACAATTACAAAGCATTCGGGAGGGTTTTCCTTTCCTCTGTTTCTACGCATATACACATGTGATTTTATACAAACAAACGCACACGCACACAAATACGTATGTGTATATATTAAGCCAGGATTCTCCAGCTGGCCGATCCTTAACGAGGAAAACCAGAAGCTTTTCGCATTTTGCAGTGTAGAGTTTCTCGATTGAACAACCACAAAGACACTAATCAGCAAACGAGAACATTTTGAACGTCACTGTTCCGAAAATAAAAGTTTAACTCGATCAAAGCTCTGAAAAAATAAAATATTACGATTTTTTTATCATTTTCAATTTCACTAAAAAAAAAAATGAAGCAAAGTTCTAAATGCAAATTTATTGCTATAATATATTTCTTGATATTTGGCGTGATTTTAAAACCCACGAAAATAAAGGTTTTAAGATTTTTTTTTATAAACTTCGATACGATTTGTTGAGTCATTTTAAAATACTTTTATACGCACTTCCACATATGTATTTATATATTTATATTGTGGATTGCGATATGTTGAGTATTCCACGTGCGTCGTTTTCCTTCTTTCGTCCGCTTCTTGAACAGCATCAACAACGATGGTAATACCCAGAAGGAAACTCCACGTTGTCCGCATAATAAAAGTTGTACCTCCTGTCGCTATATGTTTATATACATAGATGTACAAATCCATAACATTACTCGAGAACACGAAAATAGACTTTTGTATAAGAAGCTTGTATCGTGTGTCTGTCTCGATTCATAAATCGTTGTCTTTATAGTGAATGACTCAATTTAATCGTCTCGTAAACGTATCCCTCGTCTTCCTATTAACAGTGCAATTTTTATCAATGGAAATTAGGTCTTTTAGAATTTTCAAAAGTCCCATCTATTTCAGACCCAGAAAGAAGAAAGTGAATCTTTCAATCGAGATCAGGGATGTGGCGGGAAGTATTTCATGAGAATAAAAGGAGCCAAGAAAATTCTCATTATAACGAATGATTATTCTTAGCTTCAAACTTGTTTGAATGGAAAAGACAAAGTTTTATATTCTTTAAATAACGACTTTGATATTGCTTGAAATATAAGAAATTCACAATCCTTTATGTTTTGTGATTAATTGAATGAAAGAAAGAAAAAAGTATACGTTTCATTTGTTTGAAAAAAATGAAATTTTTGCTTCGTAGAACGATGCTCTGTAAGCATTGAAATGTTTCCTTTCAAATTATAATGACCCACTTGTAAATTCGGATTTTCTTAAGATTTGAGGCGGAATGTCGAGTAGGTTCTCGTTGTCAGCAGACCGGAACTTCCAAGCGGAGGGTAAAAAAATGAATTCACTGGGCGTACTCCCTCTTTGGTGTAGCGAAAAAAAAATGAGAGTACAGACGAGCACACGCACACAGACCGGAAGTATGAGAACATGCAGGGCCAACCGAAACTCGACGTTTTTGAATAATTACAAAAGAGGAGAGGAGGCCGGCGCTTCGTATTATATGAACGAGATATAGAACTGATGAAAGAACGAAAGAAGATGAGTTTGCGTGTCGGCTCAAATAATGAAAACGGTATATGAACAAAAAAATCTTTCCTTTTCTTCATTATTTTAATTGAATTTCCATGGCTTTCAAGTTTCAGTTTCCATAATATAGACATTTCGAAGTCAAACACATGATGGTTTTATCATTTACTTTTTATAGTCCACGGTTTTTTATAACTATGGACAAAAGTTTTGATATATAAAATCCTGAGACCACCAAATATCAATCTCAGAATATAAATCAAGAATAAATTCAACATAATGCAACACTTGATGTGAAAAAACAAAAAAAATATCTGTATTTCGATAATTTTGTGAATGATCGTAGAGACGAATGGAGTGCCAAAAAAAAAAAAAAAAAAATTTAGAAGATCCTCTATAGGAACTGCAGTGTTATTTTTTTGCTCAACAAACAATACATTTTATACTGAAAAATAAAATAATGGTTTTAGATCGATAAAAAAAATTTTTATTCATCGCCAATATTTTCGTACAAGAACGATTCCGTTGGTTGTTAAAAAAAGTTGAGGAATCACCTTCTTTGTCAAATCGACTATGACACTAGAGCGATAATATTGAAAAATGAGTTCGAGAAGAATGTCATAATCGAGACGAAATACGGGAAAAAGATGAAGAATCGAATGGAGTGCAGGAAGTTATACAGTGTAACTCACTTGCGTGCAGTGATCAAAAAAGCTCGACAGAGCAAAAGAAAGATAAAAAGGACGAGAAGGCAAGTGTGTCGATTAATTATTCAATACGTGACTCCTTTTTCATGGCTCTCAATTTTCTCTACGATACCCAGGGCGTGTTGGTTACATCTCGTTGCAAAGGACGTTCGAAGCTTTCTCGACAATTTCACGTATGTACACTTTTCCCTGTATCCAGTGGTATAGTGGAAAAAAATAAAATAAAAAATCACCGGCTATGTATTTTCACGTGAGTTTTATCGCGACCCCTGATGGAACGCAAACAGACGTGACTTCGTTTTGACTTTAATAAATAACTATTTTTTGCCACTAGCCCTTCTCTCGACATATACAGAGCTCAACAAATTGTCCCCATGTTTGAGCGAGTGACGGATTAATCGATTTTGACATCTGCTTCGATCCTCCTCCTGTCAATTTCAATGAAAGTTTTAACTGAGAGAATAGTGAAAATTTATCACAATTTTATTCTCAACATAATAATTATACAGTTATTTTTATTAATTTCGTTTAATTTGATACGGCAATCAGATAATCTGTTTTCGAAAACTTGGCAGAATTTTTACTGCCCTTTTAATCGTTTGAGCCATAGTGTTGAAACTTGGCCTTCGTTTTTGCAGCTTTTTCATTATTGGACTACTGTATCAACAATAATTATCGGATTTTTTGATTCAACATTCTTCCTGTGATTTTCGTAAATGTAAAAAAAAAAAAAAAAAAACACAAATACTACTAAAAATAAATAAATAATCGAATTTCTTGCTTTTACATGAAAAAATGGATTTCCTACTGACCTACTGTGAAAATCGAAATAGCAATTTTTCCATAAGCTCAAAACACTGCGAAGAGTTGTCTAGAATTTTCTCAAAATTTTTAGATCGTTATTTTTTGTTTAAAAAAATAAAGGAACAATGAATATTCAATTTCTTAATTTCGAGTTCAAGTTCGTAATCAGCGAGGACAAAAACCATCGAGTACTGAATTTCAAGTGGTTTGAACGCAAGAAAAAATAAACTTTCGTATTGAAAAACAAAAATCTCGTTGTATTCGTTTCTGGAATAAAAAAATGGCAATCAGAAATTATTTTTTAGCAAGAATTGAAGAAAAATAATGAAAGAAACGCACCGATCGATCTGCGCGAGGCGTTATATATGTTGTGGCTGTGAAATCGAGGCTTCCTGAACGAAACACCTATACATAGTAATGTCGTATCTGCGACATTTCTCCCAACGACAGCGGACTGTCAAAAGTGTACGGTTCGGTGGTTCAAGCTCGAGTCTAAACTACTGTGGGACGAAGTCACCTCTCGCGAATAAAACGGTTGCTCGACCAATCGCAATTTAACAGTCTCGTTCAACGAGGGAAACGAAATGATAGACAAAGCGGGGAGAGAAAGAGAGATATTACGCTCGCAAGCGGAATTGTTAAAACCCAGAACCGTTTCATTCTCCCTGTAGGATATAATGTATGAAAGATATATATAGATGCATGTACATCATGTTGAATATACGAACATTTACCACCGAATGTATATATGTACCAAATACTATATATATATATATAGAAACATAAAGTATTCAGTAAAGTATATAATGAAACGAAACGATGGGAGGAGTCATCGAGGGATTCCGTCGCAAGAGATACCGGAAGTGGTGAGGGCCACAGCATTGGAACGAGCTGCGCACAAATCGAGCCCAGCCCGCAACTGCGTTTTAAAAAAGACCATTTTTTTTCTGCTTTGACACCGGTATATGAATAAAAGAATATTGAACGTGTGAATATTCGTGAGAATAAAGCATAACCGAATCAAGTTTTCGATCGATACAACGAGAAACTGCAGGTTGCGAATAATTCAAGCGATTCAATCATAAACTTTGTATAAACATACTTTTTTGTCAGATTATTGACAATAAATATATTTGTCATTTTTATCATTCATATCGAGCATTTTGATACCATCAGTATTTTTATTTTTGTTTGCTTTCAATATTTTATATTCTTATTTAAATCCTGGTTTTATTTTACAGAAGAAATGCAATTTGTTTCAAGTATTTTTATTTATTTCAAAACGTTAGTACGAGTATCAATTGTTAGAATGGACGTTTGAGATTTTTTTTCATTCATTTATTTGTTGAGGGCTCACAGTTGATGGGTTATTGATTCTCGGTTTTGTCGATGTAAAAAGACAAAAAAATCCACTGCAGCGTAACATTGTTATTTTTGCGCCCATACCTCATGCCATCATTTTTTTCTTTTTTAAATCTCAATAGCCATATGACAAGTGCTTTGTAATCAACGAGAGATACGAAGGCCCGTTGGCCCGACTCACAACTTCGTTCTTTCGCTCAATTGAACACCAAGCTTTTTTGAGGAAGGACAAAAAAATCAAAAGATATTCAATTGGAAATTCTTTCTCAAAAACAGTTGCAGAGGGAAATAGGACTGTATTACACTCATCATCCTCAAAATTCAACACTTTTAAGTTCGATATTCTATATTTTTTTCGTAAATTGAACTGACTTGTGTAATCTTCGATAGTTAAATGGTTTTTGTTATGGTAATTGATTATCTTGCAAATAAAAATAAAAATGATAGTATCGATGCACATTTATGGATACAGAGCCTATGCAGCTCATCTGCACCAATGCCATATACTCGCGTCATTAACCGGTGCATCCGAACAGAAAGTGTTTGGTGGAACGGAAGTGCATCCTTCCCCCACTCCTGTGTAGTCAAGGGTTCCAGGATCCCATTTCCCCTAACGCCAACCCTCTCCTATATCTATATAATACTTTCACGTGTCCCTCAAGCCTGTAACGTTCTTGAATGTGTATCATGTTCACCTGTATATATATACGTTGATAAAACAAGACGCATGTCTTTTTCCCAGACTAGCCCTTTCTCCCTTATATATACTTTACGATTCCTCTCAGATTTACCTTCAAACTTTTGCAGGCTATAAAGAAAAAAATCGGTTATACTAAGTTCGCTGATTACGAGTTTTTATCATATTATTTAAGATTTTTTCAAAATTCTTAGTTGGATAAATATTGCACTGGTCCAGCACGTAGGGAAGATCGTATACCAGCTGCTAAACGAACTCATTTCGGGTTCTAATGTTATTGTTGTTGTTGTTTTTTTTTTGTTTTTTAACTTTACTTCATTTTAACTAGTCTTTCCATCTATCTCCACACCATTGGTCACACGTTTTCCTCCACTTTACCACCTTGTAACGTAAAGTATACCAAATGCTCGTGATCCCCACGTGCATCCAAAAAAAATATGCTCAAGTGAAAATGAGAGAAAGAAACACAGGAGGGTTCTTTCTCTCTTTTCTACATATGCGTTTTTCATATATCTCCTTCTTTTTTTTTTTATCGTCCTCTCGCTCCTTCGAGCATAAAAATGAACGAACCCAACCAACAGGTAGAAGGAAGAGCACAGGTGGCAAGTCTCATATTCTCTCGACCAACTGTCCGCGTCGGGTCTCCATGTGTTTGTTACTTTTACTAGCACGGGAGTGTTGCTCGAGAGCGAAGACTTGGACAGCCAGTCGGTTTACGGTGATGAATAACGCGTGTATGTCTCACGTGTGCAAAAATACTCGACGGCCTGTCGAGCTTAATTCAAATTGTTTTTAACCATCGTTTAACTTTTCGATCAATTCGTTTCAATAGTCTAACAACTCGTTCCGGAATATTTATTTACAAATATTTTGATTTTTAAACAGTGCTCCAAATTCTTGAGTAACAGTGTTGTTCGTTTTGTGTTAATAGTTTTCGTCGTTTCGTTAATATACTTTCGTTTTCTCTTTCGTTCCAATAAAATAGTTGTAACTTTTCAATAACTGTTTTTTTTTTTTTTTTTTTTTTTTTTTTTTATCTGATTTTAAAATGTATCGAATTTATTTGTCCTGCTAATGACAGTGGTTTCACTTTCAAGTGAAAATTTGTGTGGCTCTCTTCGTTGTGACGCGATTCATTAATAATTGATGAATTATTTAACGAAAACGATTTGAGCTAATTTGGTGAATAGTGACGTTTCTTTTTCTTCATAAATTTCTCTTTGGAGTGCAGTTTACTACAGTGAAGTGAGTGAAGTGTGCATTGTTTGTAAACTTATTAATACTTTTTGCGTTGGAATTTACCACCGATAGGATGTTAAATCTTCAACAGGATTTTTACAATGGATGATGATAAATAATCGTTCGAAATAAAAGGTTGGTTGATAAGAATATATCGTGACTTTGGTACAGTGCAGGTCAAGGTCTAGAAATTCTACTGTCATCGACGTGTGTTTACGTGCAATTAGAAGTTTCGATATATATCAAAGTATTGAAAGTATAATACTTATTAAGAAAAAAAATTTATACACGAAGACTTGTGAAAAGAAAACGAGATTTTTTTAAAACAATTGTTAAGTAGGCTGCGACCGTTTGAACATAGCCTAGAAATTTTCACCTAGATTTTTTTTTTTTGGTCGTTGATAAAATGTATGTATTTATATGTAAAAGGCACAGAGTTTGGCGTCTTGGTAACGCACGACCGGGTTTCGTTCGAGCGAATACATCGCGATGAAAGCTCGAGCAGTAACACAGCGTCATACTCTTTAAAACCACTTTGCATCCCCCACAGTCTAACGATGTAAACATCACTATTTCTATTCACGAAAACGTTATATATTTTCATGTTTTGACATAATGTGGTACATTAGTGTATACGTTCAAAAATTGCGCAATCAAAGTAATCATCGTGTATTTGAAATTTTAGCTGCAGTTGCGAAGAATTTTTTAACGATGTTGGTCTCGTTTATCGTCACTTTTCTGGCATTTTTTTTTTTTTTTTTTTTTTTTTTTTTTGCGAAAGCCTCTGTGGTAAGAACGTAGTAAAATTATGACCGTAACAAAAATAAGAACAAAATGATATTGTTTTTATCTGCGTTCGTTTCATTAATTTTTTTACTTATAGAAACCAAACTCTTGCTTTTTTTTTTGTTGTATTTACCATTTCAATACTTGGATTTAAATTAATTTTCCATATCGTTTTTGAATTAGTTTTTTTACATATAGAGATAGATTGTTGTGGCGGAAATTATTTTCTATTCGAATGAATCTTCGAACCAATGTAGCCCTAGATGATCCATTCGAACCACATTCGAACAAACGGCCTTATTATGTACCGACATTTGTATATGTGAACTTGTTGAAAAATGAGAAAATCTAAAGAAAGTAATATGCGCATACGTATAAAAGATCTTGAAAAAAGAACCAAGGCATTTCCGGTGAAGGATTTCCGCAGTTCTGCATCGTTATAAATTTGCCGATCGTTACTGTTGCTCTCTCGTTGAGCTCGGCCTTGAGCCTTTCACGACTCTACTTTCATTCTTTTTTCATAACATCTTCAATACATCATGAGTATCATTTCATTTTTTTCTCTCACAATACACATTCAGTTGGTATATGTTATAATGATTTCTATTTTCGAGCAGTTTCTTACTTTGATAAAGAAATCAAATTTATTGGAGATTCTTCATGAAGAACAAACTATTGATACTGGTACTTGTTATTGTTTTCAATACGAGAACAATCATCACAGAAAATGTTGAATAATTGTAAATTCACAAGAACTGCGTTGACTGACAGAATTAAAATTTTGTTTTAAAATATCGTGAAAATCCTAGAAATGAAGAAATAACTTAATTTCTACAAAGAGGAATTGAAGTAAATTTAAGTTGAAATAAAGTTAAATTGAATTATAATTACATCCTTGAAATCTGTCTGTTCGACTTTTAAACAACTTTTAACGTTTCGTGAAGTATTTCAAACGAAAGTTTACAAATTACTCTGTAAAAATAAAACGGTACTACTCAGTTAATTTATTGTTGTGTAAATTTTTATATTTTATGCTTCCAAAATATTTATTTAAAAGAAATCTTTTCGTCATGAACATTAATATATGAATTGAAAAGTTGTTATCGTCATTATTACATGAATTTCGAAGGCTTTCACGTTACCAATTCCAGCTATTTCCAGAAACACTTTTAGAATTTGACAGCACGAAAAAAACTCTCTTATTACCTTCGTGTCATTTACTCAGCGAAATTTACATTTTTCAATAAATTAAAATAAATATTTAACGAGATAAGTACAAAATGCTCTTAATGAAACGTGACAAAAAATTGAACTAGACGAAACTTCATCACTTACAAATCTTTTTTTTTTTCTTTTTCATTTTCATTTACAAATTAGTAAAACAAAAATTTGCGAAGAAATGGTGCTTCCCGTTTCTTAACAAAGATCACAAGGAAATGTTATAAAAATTCCTTACTTGGCATCTTATTTGTAACATTGAAGACAAATTTGTGAAAATCGGATTAAAAAAAAAAGCTCAAAAAGTCTGGAACGTTGCTCATATGTAGATTTTTCCTATCGTGACAAACGACAGGACGTGACTGCAGACGATCGAGAAAAATGATTTTGAAATAGAACGTATGTGAAAACGTGGTAGAGTGAAAAAAAAGTACATGATACATGCACATGCAAACTCTGACCAAGGGGGAGGGAAATTTCGAAAAAATCGAGTTTCCGGGTCACGTCGTGTTCGTTCGCCATCCATCCATCCGACGAGATCCCCCCACGGATACCATTGAAATTTATCGCTTCATTCGTGATATTTATATCGGCGGGACGTGTAACGACAGATATAGGAGTATGACACCCCCAAATACCTTCTTTCGAACTTCCAATTTTGCATTCCTGCTTCAAGAGTCAAAACTCTTTTCTTACAATCTCATTTTTCTACAAAAGCATAAAAATTGTCCAATTATTTAAAGACATCTATTTTCTTACATATAAAAAGTTCAAATCGTCAGAAACTCCTAATAGAATATCAATAAAAATATGAAAAGATTGAGACGCATTTTTTCATGATCTTTGACATCCAATTATAGATCCGCAATTAATTTCTTCCAATTATAATGATTCGTTGCTTTTAAGACATTAGTCCCATCAAATTTGACTTCAGGATTATAAAAAAATACAATCATATGTTTGTATTTCACTTCAACTAATTGGGTTACTATCATTTTATTCTTAGTCCTTTTTCGAAGCCATTCGAGCATTTTTAAATTGGTGATCAAAAGAAATTTTCATTACAGTCAAATGTCTAGTATATTACAGAGTAAACCGTCACAGAACTTAATATATGCAAACGTAATTATGGTTATTGAATTTCTTAAAAGAAAGAAAGGTGAAAATTGCAGAAAAAAAAATGTTCTCATTATAATACTTTCATTAAGATCCTGTACAAATATGATAAAATTTTTTAATCATTTACTTGGTGGAATTCAAACTTATTCCATTGAATAATTTTACAAAATTACCATTGAAGAGACGTCGTACGTTTTTTTTTTCCTGCTCGTCTTTTCGATTTGTAATAATATGAAATACATTTTGATTATCTACAATAATGTAATATGTCCCACATGAGAAGGACGAAGTGGTGATTACAAAAATGTTACTTCATTCAAATTTTCTTCGGTACTAATGTCTATTCTTGGATTTTCCCACCATATCTTTTGTGTCTCTTTTACCTTTCTATGTTCTCTCTCTCTCGTTCGGTGAAGCGAGAAATACGTGATTCCATGCGTGTCGCCTTCGCGATTCTTCAACACTCCTTTATAAAGTTTGCACTGTTGCTAAATATATATTTAGTACAAACGTGTGTGCAGGAAGTCTAGTGGAAGGGGAATATAGAGGGATAAGATTCTTGGATTAAGCATCGCACGACATCAGAATGACAATTTTTGCTGCGTGAATCGATCGTCTTTACCCAACACTTCTTCGTGACAAACAAGTTTTTTCTCACTGCGAATTCGCAAATCTTGCGAATCTTGAATTAAAAGAAAGAAAAAGAATAATGTACGTTTAAATAACTTTTAAGTTTAATTAACTTTCGCTGAAGGAAAGTATTTTGTTGTTGTTGCAGATCAACTTTGTTGTCCGGGGTGAAGAGATAAGACTCTGGTATCAGCGATGGTGGTAACGGGGACAATGAACCCACCGGTGTTTCCTATAAACGTTCCTTCGAAACTGCGAAGATCGAGACGTTTGTCATCGACTCGAGGACTCGCAAGACCGTCCGAGCTTGAAAATTCGTCGACAAAGTCATCAGCCAAATTGTCACCACAGTACAACGAGCATAAAGAAAAAAACGACGCGAGTTCTTCGTACAATGAAAAAATAGCGGAAACGACAATAAATTGGGAGCTGAATGAGAGAATAAGTCTGAGCAGTGGTTCGAGTACGGGAATCGAGATAAGGCCAGACGCTCAACGAGGAATCGGATTCAGCGATCGGCAAAAAGGTGATAAATCATCAGAAACTTCGAAGTTTACACCAAATTCCATTCAAACGAATGCAAACCATTTAAAATCGAAGGAAAAGTTAGAGAATAGTTCGAAACGAGTTTTGGAGCTGATGAATGTTTCGGGCTTTACCGCTGGTGAGAAACAATCGAAGATCGCGACAACGAGAACATTGAACGTCGATGTTTTTTGTGAGCGATCCAAGGACAAAGGAAATGTAATAAAAAGCGATTCGAAATACGAGATCGGAGTGCCGGGGGAATGTACAATGTTGAGAAAAAAAAAGTCTCGACAGTCAAATCAAATAAGGGCAAAGCCCTCAAAGACGTGTTTGACAAACGATCGAAACGATCTGACGGGTACAAGTGCCAGAAGACGTTGGGATTTGTCGAAAGATAAGTGCGAAAAAAATAACGATTCGATCACCAAAAGATTGGAATTGATTCATGAACTGAACCAGAAGATTCTCGCTAATTACGAGAGATTTCAGCACAAATCGAAGCGGCCATGTGGTAAAATCACTACATCGGAGATGAAGGCGAGTCCAAAGTGCAGTCTGAGAAAAAAAGATGGTGGAAAAGTTCGTTCGGCACTGTCTGATTTGAAAGGAGCTTACGAGAACAAAGAACACATTTATTCGGAGATAACGTCCAAGAAAAAAAGCAAATCGTGCCAATTAACGAGTCGAGATGTGCACCAAAGTGAACGATTGATTCAAGGAGCGTGTAAAAGAGTAGAAAAAGCAGACAAGGTGGATGACACAAAGGACTTGCAGTTTGGCGACCGAGTCATCCGTTCGACTCAAGAGAGGCTGGAAAGCTTTCAGAATAAGTCCAAGTCCAGTGTATCCCGGGCACTGAGAAACTTGGGAGCAGCTTCAGGATCGTCAAAGCCAACAAAGAAGCCTTCGGGCAACTCGAACGAGAACTTTAGTCTCGCGGTTAAGCCAGAATTTCACGATGAAGCGAAAATTCCTACGGGAGTACAAGGCGAAACGCCAATTAAGGCGCTTTGCTCCAAGTTCGAAGAGACTCGTAGTTCAAACGTGGAAATGAGTGGAAAAGGCATTTTTTCCAGTCGTCGAAATATTCGAGCTAAAAAGGATGATTCCCAAAGGACCCGAGTACTCAAGGATTCGAAAAAACCAAAGGGCGAAACAGTTGTTTGTTTGGAAAATTCAAAATTGTATCCAGAGTCTAAATATTTTTGTGTTTCAAAGACAATGGTCGAGGTGGAAGAAATGAGAGAAATCGATAATTCGTTGAATAAAGATTATACTATTTGTGCTGATTGTGTTTCAACGTCTGAAAAGTGCGAGAATACGAAAGCAGAGAAAGTAACGAGCTTTGGAAGTGAAAAAATAGTTAATCAGATAGAATTGATGGAATCTCAAAGACAAGAAATTCTCGAGAAAGAGATCCTCGACAACCTGAATGAGACTATTGGCAGATTCGACAATGAGACGGAGAATGAGAATGACAAGATGACGGAGGTGGATGAGGTCGAGCCGCGTGACGATAGTACCGAGAGCTTCAGTACGGATTCGATTCAAAGCACGAGCCCATCCAAGACGAAGAATGGTACGACCGTTAATGCCGAGAACACGTGTCACCAGGAAACATTTAATTCCTCGTGGGACTCTGGAGTCGGGATCGATGTTGGAACTGGAAACGGTTGGGTCAGAATACACACGGGAATTGAGAGCAGCCTTGTCTATCTTACGCTCGATACCACTGCAAAGGATGTCTGCAGAGACATGCTTCTCGGAGAAGAATTGTCTATTTTTATTCAGGTAAACGAAAATTAACAAACATTACTTCCTTTCGTGCCCCAATAAATGTTTCATTGAGTTTCACGCCACTCTCGTAACAACTGATCCAATTTAATCACATGGTTCAAATAAATTTTATTCAATTTAGTAGAAGCACCTTTTTCAATTATTCAAAATTTATCAGATCTGACCAATTTCGTCTTTATTTATTTAAGTCACTAATTTTTTCATTAGTATCACGTCGGAATGCATGTTATCTGTCGAATGAACACATTTTAGAAAAAAATAATGATGTCATTTCGTATGTAAATCAAATACAGTCGCATGGTTATCTCTCAATATCGAATTTAATTTAACAAACTTGATTCAATTTCGCAAAACGAATCTTCTGTTTCTTGGGATTTATTATGAATTGCTTTCCCAACAATACAAAGTGTTTTCATGAATAAATAACAATTAGGAGTCTGGAGCAAAGACGTTACGATAGAGTATTAATTAAAAACTTTATATATGTCATTTGATCAAAATTTCACGGACTATACAATACGGTCGTTGGAAATTCAGGATTGATAACTCTTGTAGAAAAATACTAACGCGACTGATCGAATTTTACGACAGAATCATTTTCAAACAATCAGTAAAATTTACTCAACAAAAGAGAAAAAAAAAAAACGAAAAAGAAAGAAATCAAACGAAGTTTCCGGATCGAGCGACGTTTGAATGACGCAAGAAGGATCGAAATGAACTTTCGAAAAAGTCCAAGTTGCGATTCTGCACGTGACCGTACAAATGAGTGCGCGTGTTTTTCTTCGCAATTTTGTAGTATCGAAGTCGAGTCGTTGCAACGAGACAGAATCGAGCGAAAGAGAAGCAACGACGATACTTTATTTGTATGGACAATTCGATGCGAAATTCAACAATTTATCGTGAAATGTTTGTTTTCAGAAATGATTTTAAAAAATTGATAAAAAATCAAGTAATTTTATTAGACTTGGAAGAATTTTTAAAAACCTCAATCGTCAATGAACTTCTTTAAGGAACGTGTTTTTTTTATTGATCGACGACAAACAGAGTAACCCGTAGATATAAATCTACGATTGCGAAATCATGAAAGTAAGAAACGAAAAATGAGCGAGGGAGGGGGGGGGAGGCGAAGCGACGGTTACCTTTAACCCGATTATCAAAATATAGAAGGAAAAGCAAGACAGATAAAGGAGTGAAGAATGAAAAAAGATCTCGGAGCGGATTACGTAAAAGGAAATTCGCAACGATCTCCTTAGGGATTGTGGGAAAAAGTTGGTCTCGGATAAACGAGTGTATGTGTGTGTAGATGGTCGAGTGGGAGAGCCGGAGAGACAAGGAATGGAGGAAAATGATGGAGAAGAGAAAAAGAGGAAAATATAAGTCGAAGAAAAGTGCAAAGGTTGAAAAAATGAACAAACAAAAAACACTTGTGAATCGGCGAGAAAAAGTGAACAAGAAAATAAAGAACAAATCGGCAAAGTCAACAATTTTCTCTTGCGAAATTTATCTCCACTTCAGACTCATCTTTAGTTCACAAATCTACGTGTTGAGGTGATTTGTTTTCTTCCGTTTTTACTTTATTGTACGTAAAGAAAAAAAATCGCTTCAGTTTTGTTCATTTTTAAAAGAATCTCATATACATTCCGTCGAGATTTCGAGAAAAAATCTTTGCATTACGTGCACATTGAGATCCGGAGAAAATGCGAAACGTCATCAGACAACAAATTTTTCATCTTTCACGCCACGGAAATAAGGGAATTCCGTTGTCTATATTTCATTTGACAACTAATAACACAAATACCGCTGATCTCCAAGTCTCTCTGAACTCACACCGAAATATATCTCCGTTGACATTACCATGTTGATAAAAAACTCAAAGAATGGGCTTAACTGCATAAAAATATTTTATTCAAGTATTTTCAGTTAATTAATTGAACATTGTGGCTATTTAATAATTTTTAGATGACAAAAACTCATTGAATATATTGACAGAATTGAAAAAATAATGAAACCTTAAAATCTAAGATAAAAAATGGTCTTTGGTAGGAAAATTTATGGTAACTCTAGCATCAGGATTGAGCGATCTTATAAAATCCACTGGAAAAGATACTTAACATAAAATACGGGTAGCTAAAGAGTGAGAGAATATGGTTGCTTGAATGATTGTGAAAAAAAAGTAATAATAAAGAGGATAAGGAACGAAGGCAACGGATGAGGCGCGATTTTCACCCCCATTTCCCTGCACATAGTTTTCAACACTTCGATCAAAAGTTTCTATATCGTACTCGAGGGACATCAAAGAGGAAGTACAGAATCGAGTTTCAAAAATTGTTCCTATGTGAAATAGACACGAGGGAAAGAGAAAGAGACGCGGAGAGTGATCGAGGCAGATAAAGAGGAACAAAACGATTTTGTAGGTCAAGTGAATCGTGACATGCGAGTGATTAATCAAAGGCTCTTGATCAGAAGGATTTACAAAAAAAGAAGTGTCAAATCTTTCACCATGTAGATTTGAATAAAAATGAACGTTAACATTATTATTTATTTACAATATCAACCACAAGATGAAAATGATGGAAGAGTTCTTGAAAATAGGATTCAAACGAAATGAGAAAAAAGAGAATATAAAAGGAGAGGCGCGCGAATGAATAAAAAGAAAGCTTTAAGAAGAATGATGCCAGTCAAAAAGCTCGATTCAAAGCCTCGTCAGTTTCCTCAATCGATCTCGTCGCGATCGTCAATCTTCTCACACTCCATTTTCGTCCGAGGTGGTTATAGTGGTGGGACGATTCGAGGATCATCGCATCCCTTGAGATTACATATCGAAGCCACGTCTCAAGCGAAGATATTTGGAAGGTTTTGAACAGTGAAAATCAGCGAGGAGGAAAAATAAAGAAGCTGGAGAGGGGTGATGAAGAGAAGGAATGAAAAAGAAAAAAAAACGAGATCTCGAAAACTGCTCCACGACCAGGATCAAGAACGTCTCGAGAAAAAAATCAATGAATCTATGAATTGCTGATAAAGGCAGTAATATTTAGCTTCAAATGAGAAAATTCAAAATATCCAAAGTTTATCGACGCGATTATCGTCGAACCGCTTAATTAGAGCGATGTTAATTTTCTTTTCACAACGGGCTGCTCTTGATGTTACCATTTTTTCGATCTTTTATTTGCAGAATTTCTAAAACCTCCGTAATTATTTAAAGCTTGAAAAATCGATAACACAACTGAATGTTATTTTCCCTTGTTTTGGTGTTTACGAGACACATATTTGAAGAGGAATATGCAGCCGTTTGTGAGTTTTTAAATATGAAAGCGTAATATGATGATCCAGTTGGTTTGAAATCCCGAGAAAAGCGTTATTGGAAATTCTTTTTTGGCGTGTGTCGGACTGACAGCTAACAGCAACAGAAGAGTTTATATGGCGTAAATAGCCAAGAGCAAACCACCTGCCTTTACCGGGCGTGTTTTCGTTCCGTGACAGGTGCATCGTGAAAAATTCCAGTAGACTTTCTGACCGCATGCATGTGCTGTAATGCAGGGCGTCTCTTTGACGGTGGCACGTGCTTCAGCCTTGCACGTAAAACATTAAAACCCCTCGAGTTGCTCTAGAAAAAAGGAAAAAGCTAAAGAGAGCGTTAACCGTTTGAAACACGGTATATAGATCTTTACAGCCTCATTACAGTGGCATATTCGTTCAAATGACTCTATACAACAAATTATAATAATCGCATTAATGTTAAACGTCATTGTATGAAAGGTGATGCATGAGTCTAGACGTTTCACTTTAATTCTTTATCCGCTTTTTAGAGATGAAAATATTGTGATGAGAATTCATTAAATTTTCGAAAGTTCCAGCTCATTCGAAATTTATGCCAATAAGTTCGAATGAAATTTCAAAAAGACGTAAAATTACGATTATTTATGAGATTATATAATTATAATAATAAAATATTTAAATAAAAAATTATTTAACGAATAATTTAATATTCGACGAATTTCTAAACGTTAAAAAATGATAAACTCATTACGAAATACCATACTAGGACAATTATCTCTAAATATATTCGCCTTATCGTAAAATATGGCAACGCAGTCAGCATAGAGACAACGAGCGAAGCCACAAAAACCTAAATAAACAATGCGTGAAAAATATGACGAAAAATAAAACGAGAAATTCGTATGGGTGCAAAAGCGCGTACACTGACGTTTCGTACAATGACTCTTTCATACGTATGTCGCCTCAAGGTGATATTGACATTCCCTGCGCAACAAATGTGTCTCTGAACAGAAGATTAAACCCTTCTCTCGTCTTCCCGACTTCTCCACTCCTCTAATATTCTTTTTGTAAACGTCACAGTGCATTTTCCGGAAAAGACGTTGTGCCATCTCGAGTAAATGCACCGAGAAACGGTTAGTTTTTACTGGGATTTTACTGGCACGAAAGTCACCATCGATATCAGACAACTTCGGTTTCTTAACGCGAAGAATTTTCAAATTTTTACTCTCGTGTATAAGATTTTTGAAATATTTTAAAACAAAAGTTCAAAGGGAAGAAAATCATATGGAAATATAAATCAAACGTCATTTATTTTTAACATAACAAACAAACATAATTTATACTCCAATGGCTCTTGAACTTTGAAGAGAAAGGTATAACGATACCTTTCCATCCAACGTCAAATTACGACCAAAATTCTCGGTCCACCTGGCACAGATTTATCCAGCAAAGTGGCTGCTTCCGCGATCCTGGCATAGATCTCCGTAAATTGACATATTATTCCAACAATTATGTCTTCATAGCCTCCGCGTGCTTGACAGCTCAAGCCCAAAATAGGAAATATAGTGATTGAGACTTACACTTAAAACTAACGTATGTCGACTTTGAATCTATTATATAAATAATAGTTTTATAACAAGTCCGAGCGATTATTGACTT
Organism: Campoletis raptor; assembly: GCA_948107755.1. Lineage (NCBI taxonomy): Eukaryota > Metazoa > Arthropoda > Insecta > Hymenoptera > Ichneumonidae > Campoletis > Campoletis raptor. Next base: position 16,445,044 of record OX403627.1, read on the forward strand.
TCAAATTAGCGTTACTAAATGCAGTTGTGGCCGAGATCCAAAATAGTATTTTGAATGTTTGCTAGAATCAAATTATTTCGATGAATGTATGGTAAAATTTTAATTACAAAAAAAAAACATCATTGTAGATATAAATTTGGCGGGAAAATGATGTTACGTTTAAGGGACAATTGTCACATTCTATATCAAGAATAATAGCACTAGCAAATAATAGTTTGCGCACTTGACCAACTTTCAGAAGTGAATAATGAGTTCCAAGATTATAATCGTTGCATTTTGGGACAAGGAGCCCCTGCATGGGATAAAAGTTGTGACCTAACCTTTTTAGGCTAAAAAGATTAGATGACATTGCTAGGAACTAATGTTTGGGAGTTTCATGGATTTCACTACAATTGCATCTTTTGATGTTTTAATCTTTTTAAAGTTCCTTTTATCAACGAGAAATCTCTTTGCCTTGGTCGCCTCATATTTGTCAGTGTAACCCTTCAAATTCAATCTCGTGGAAACGCAAAGGCTGACTTGTGGAAGGACCAAATAGTTAACTGAAAAATAGGTCGAACCACGATGGTGAATTGCGAGTGAATTTGCAGCAGTGACTGCTCTTTTCAGTCCTGTAGCAAGTGTGGTTAAGCCTAATTGGATATTTTTTAAGCTCTTTACGAGGGGCAAAAAAATCCTCTAACTTTTTCTTCATTTCAACGGTTCAATTTGCCATTCTTCGAGAAACCCTTTTCTCTTGGATCAAGTCTCTCGTGAGCTCGGTGATTAAACGAATTGGATTACACTTCTATGAGCAACGAAGAGGGTGTTGAAGGTGGGCTAAAAAATATGGTTGAAAAAGGGAGGAACGAGAGGTATTCCTATAGTCGTTTTTTAATTACAACGTGACAATGGGTTTGGTATGAAAATTCGTGAAAATTCTCGGAAAATTTTGAGGCTCTTTGAATTCCAATACCATTTACTGCGAATTAATGGAGACTCGTTGTCTCGTAATGGAATTCTAAATCGTCAATCAGTGATGCAATGCTTTTCGAAGCTCTGGTGGAATTTTTTTCTTCATTCTTCGCAAAAATCATTGATCCCATCAAAATGTTGTTAATTGCAATTAAAATTCCTATACTCTATGTCCCGTGAGAATGGCATAACGTTAAAATTAAAAAAAAAAAACATCGACACTGCCTGGCAACGTTAGAATTATTCATTGTCCGGTGGCTGATCTGAAATGCGGAAAACAGGAAAACTCGTCGGGAGGGACGATAAAAGTCATAACTATCGCTTTTTGGTTTAACCTCAGTCTCGCGTCACGCACATGTCACTTACATCCATGTACGTCAACTTATCCGACGTACTACACTACGTGACAACTTTCAACATGAAATTACAAACAGTAACGCTAAAAAAAAAAAAAAAAACATTATTCAACATTTATGACTCGAAATTTGTCCGCAGACTATTTTCAGAATTCAGATTCTGCGGAGAACATTTCTCCATGAAATAAACTTCAAATTAGCAATCACAATATTTCAATAACCAGTCGGTCGATTGAATTAACTCTGTAACCAAAATTAGGTCGTAATAATGATTACTGCAAGTTTTACGACCCGTTGAAGAGGAAAAAGTGTCCAACAGTAGATCGATAATCGTCATTTAGCCTGTTGCAATTTTGTGAAGAAATATTTTTTCTGTATAATTTTGGGGCTTAAGACAAACATGAAAGTAATGAATTTGGTGAAAAAAAATATTTTGCATGAATTTTGAGTAATGAAAACAAAAAAACGAATGTATTGTTTTAAAAGAGACTGTGGGTGACGTATAGAAATTTTTTATTCCATTGACATTACTGCGTATAGTTGATTAAAAAAATGATTAGTTGAGATGAAATTTTAGGGCCGACGATAAAACAGGATGATCTATGTCTACGTGAACATCGCGTGCTCAATCGCACACGGTTTATATTGTGTATGTGTGCATGTAAACATCGAAGAACGTACGTAATCCACGGATTTTCGTTTCCCAGGGGTATGCCTCGTCGTTGAAACTGGGATAGAAGCTTATAATGAGTTTTGTTAATTACGTGCAGGAAAATAAAATGGAACGGAGATGAAAGGGGTTGGAGTACAGAACAGCCCCCAATGAATAAAAGGCAAGAGCTAGAACGAGGCGAAGAGACAGCCAATTTGTCCGAATTCCGTACCGAAAGTTCGATTTACCGAAAAAATTTGTCAAGCGACACGAAACCGTTTTATCGCTAACTATTCGATTACGTAACAAAAAACAAAACAAAAGAAAAATCGAAGCATTTGAAAAATAGCATCCGAGGAAGAAAAAGATTATTTTGTAAATGTTGAAAAAAGCTAAAGTCGTAAACATTCAAAAAGCTTCTTTGTGATTATTCTTTAGAATAATTTACAAAATATAATTGAACGGTTGAATGAGTAAATTTGGGATAAAAAATACTGATACAAATAGACGTTTTTGTTTTTTGTGTATCACGATCGAAATACTACTGGATAAAAAATGAACGAAAGCGATTGGGAAAGCTTGCCGTAATATACAGAGTGGTTTTATCGATACTTCGTATGTGTAAGTCAGAATTCGTGTGTGCATGAGTACTATTCGAAAATATCGGAAGTTCTAACCGTCGGAAAAGCTCAGGGGAATGTTCGGTACGCGCCGGTTCGACGATCCGGAATACGGATGGACACACACGAACGTATACATAGCGTCGAAGATAACGAGAACGATGGCGGAAACGAGGACACGCAAGAATCGCGATGAAAAATCCAGATGAGCTCTCCGCTCATGATTCTCTCCAGCACACTTCGACTTCAATCTCTTTTTCCCATGACGGCCAATAGATTACTAGTTTTCACATTTTCGACATTTCTTGCCGGATACTTTTTTTAACTTGTACATTTCTTTTCGTAATTTATATTTATTTTATTTTCTTAGCAATTCATTCATTCGTGAAATGAATGTTGAAACGTTGAGCAGTATTTTTCATGGTACAAATAAACAATAAACAATTTTCTAACTATAAAGAAAATATTTATAAATATAAATAAATGGAGAAATAAAAATTTACATGAATGAGATAAATAATTATTTGTGAATCCAACGCTCATATACCATTCAAATTATTCTGATGGTAAATATTTGAATCAATGATAAATCCTTTGTATGCGGAAAAACAATTGAAAAGTAATAGGAAAATGTTGAATAAAGGTAATAAAAAGTAATTCCGCCCCAAAAAACCTGTATCCAGTTTTACTTAATGAAAAAATATGGAATAATTTTCCAAACTCGGTAATTTTTTTTTCCATTAGTGCAAACGAACTCTATAAAAAAAAAAATCGAAAAATTCAGCTGATATGCGGTGAATGGATTATTTGATTTGATGCTCCAATTTTTTCGTACTGGCAGACGAAAAATGTAAAGTGCGAATGTAATGCGATTTCAAATAATAATTTAAAAAAACTCATGCGGGACAGAGGAAAAATTGTAATACACAGTTTTAGTTATTTTTATTAAGTTTAAGTCTAAGTTTTATTTTATTTACTCACGTTTACATTTTTAATTCCTAACTCCCTGTTCACGCAACACCAAAAAAGGATTTTATGTATTTTACCACAATCAGCTGATTTCGAGTATTTTCTTGGCAGAAATGTTTGTGGAAGTCGAAAAAAAAATACAAATGACAACCACCACGTGGGATGTGAACATTCTTTCAAATGTCACCTTCAGCTCATTTTTCAAACCTCCACAAAATCGTCGGAAAAAAATGACGTAATATCTGAATTTTTATGAATAATGTCTCTATTTGCAGCATAAATTTCATTCTGTGTGACACTTTTGGCATTAAAAAACCGATTTTTAAATTATAAAATAAAACATCAGTGAAAAAATGATTCTTAATTTTATTGGTGTTTAGACGGAACAATAGATGTCCATTGCCAATTTCAGAATTTTTTTCCTTTTTTTTCTGCAATTTATATAGATTTACTCTTTTGCTTTTCCCGGATAGAATGCTTATCTATTTTTTATCTTGAACGTTCGATCGTGGAACACGGGATCGATTCGTCAATGAAAATGGGGATAACGGCTTGACGAGAATCCAACAGAGTCGCAAAACTTCGTAAGGCTCTCGTGAGCTGAGCTCGTTTTATGAGAAGATTGCTATCAGCAGTTGATATTCTCGTCCTTTTACTCCAGGGAAGAGTGGAACATTATTTTCCTCGATAAAAGTCTTTCCTGGCTTCCTAAAACATTATCAATTGTTCTATGTAGTCGTAGGACTTTTGGAAATCGTGATCGCTATCACATTTGACGCAATTTTTTTCTGCTAATTTCTTTTTTCAATTTCACTCGTCCGATTTTCTTTCTAGGCTCACACATGGGATAATAAACGTTTTAATATTTACTTCATAAAACATTGAATCATCGATAATGCAAATTTGTTCTCCATCCGTTCACTCGTCTATTATTTTTCTCACAAATAATTTGAACGTATAAAACTTGAAATAGCTGACGTGTCCTGCACACATTTTATGCCCTACTCTCGTCATCGGAAATCTCGTAATCCTCGTAGCGTTTTTTAGTGACTCGTCGAGGAAGAGACCTGACACACTTTTATCATCCGATCGATCTGGCATGTGTAACGAGAACTAAAGTTGATTTTCGCATTGCCACATTCTTCAACTACATAACTCAGCCATTTTCTCCCAGTGAAATAACGATTGTTTTTTTTTTCTTTTTCGTTTTTTTTCAATCGTCAATGCATGCGAATTACTCTCGTAGAATATAAAAATATCCGCAATCGGATTTTACACGCTCAGCTCTCGCTGTCCACAGAGAATTCTCGTCAAATTTCATGCACTTCGCGATAACGAGGAGAAAACCGATTGGCATAATCTAAATCTAAATACTTCGAGAAACATTTCGATCTCTCATATACTGTTACGATGTGATAAGAAATCGAGAAACCCTCTCGAATCTATATTTATTTTTTTTATTCAATATCATACTTTTTGTAACGATCTGCCCTAACCAGTCAAAATATATACTATGTGAATAAATTTATGTATACATAGTCCTTTCATATACGATAAAAAAAATTGGTTCCATTATGCGATCTGGTGTTAGCCATGAAATTGAATGAATGAACGAGTGAGCTGAATGAATTATATCCAAAATGTTTTCTCATAGCATTTGACAAATGATTTGATTTTTCCTTCATTTTTTCTGAAAAATCGTAGCCCATCTTTTTCGCAAGGAAATGCATTTGGAAAGTGTATACGAAAAAGAGAAAGAACCAAAAAAAAAAATGAAGATGACTTTGTTGAAATTCGGAAGGATTCATATACTTTTATTTACTTTTTAGTAAATGAAAAATGTACAACGGAAAATGTTGTTTTTGCAGTATGGTGGCGAACCAGGCAGAAGATTAGCACCTCATGAACGACCATTGGAATATCAAGACGAATTTCTCAAGCAATTGGGTTACGATGAGATCTCCAGGAGGACGCGTCTCGGTGTCGATCCTGAACTTCGTCATCTTATTGCATTTCACGTTGGTAAGTGTTGAAAATTTTATATTTAAAACTGTTATTATTTCCTATCAAATTGAAATGATAAGAAAGCAAAATCTTAAAAAAAATTACGGCATTTCCGAGAAAAATAAATGAACAGGTTCTCCAAAATGACGTACGTGACTCTTTCGAAACTTTTTACAAAATTTATTAAACGTCTGTTTTATTTTCACAAAATCTAGAAAAAGTCACGAATGGTCCAGCGCACAAATATGTGAACATGTCCATTATCGCAATAGGAAATTTCTCTAACAGCGTGCAGCGTTCGTGTAATTTATGCACTTTGCCAATGGGAGGTTAGTCGTTTATCGTTTTGTCGCAATATTTCGGCAAAAGCTGCCATTAGTCACGATTTCAATTTTACTCGGTGGCAAAAAGGGGCGTGCACGGAAACACGGACACATCAACAATTTCGGTCCATCGAAGATTATCCAGGGTATTGTAACGTGTTGTTCGGTCGAGCAACGCTAGTAGTATGACAGTGTCTACAATATTATTGAGTATCCTGAATACATTTACAACTACATCGCAATAATTGAAATCATTTTCAATCCACGTGATACTATACTCTCGCAGTTATAGACCGCTGTCACGTTGCTTCAGCAATTTAATTAAATAGATCTTGCCAATAATTCAACACTTTTCCGACCTAGATTATGAAAATAAGTTGTTCGGTTTATTGGAGATATTCGTGCAGATATTGATGAATTATAATTGCGACATTAAAGTTAAGTGCGACAGCAAGAAAACGAAAAAGATATTGATTTTTTGCTATTTTAAAAAACCAAATAGAATCCCCGGATGAAAAATTTCGAAGGACGCTGCCAATCATCAATAATAATTGACATCAGCAAGCAATTTTCAATATTTCAATTTAAAAAATTCACGTATTCGGAATAAAATAATGATTTATTTTTCATTATACATAAAAATTTGCACTTTCTGACATTTTCGTTTGTAATTCTCTGATGTAATTATAACTGCCGTTATTTGTAAACTAAATATGAACAACATCTGTCATGTGTAAACTTTTGAGGGTGTTAACGACAAAAAGGTCAGATGGGAGGTAACATCCATAAAAATTTACGAACGAGAGCTGGCGATCCATTTGTTAGATTAAAATGTCAAGAGATATTGGAACAATGGAATATTTTTGATGCTCCGAGGCTTTTATCAATCCATGGAAAATATATGGTTTCGTGTAATAACATGAGTGTTGTGAATGCATGAAATGTTCGAAATCCAACAAACCATTGAAGAAATGAGAATTTTTTTTATTTTTATTAAAGTACAACAGAATTAAAAATAAGAGCATCAGGATTATAAATTTTTTTAAAATATTTTTCTGTACAAAACTGATGGAAAAATCCAATATAAAAATTGGTCACGACGACAAAAGATATAAAAAGTGAGAATTACGGGGGTATCGATGAACAACTTTTTTCATTAACTGGATTTATTTTGCGCAATCCCTGAAGCCCTATGAAGCGATAGGGACTCTCTCCTGGTGCAGGAATGTAAACAGAAACACACAACACACACAGACAAACTGTAGAAGTGCATCGATCGTTGGATTGCTCGCTTGCCAATAACGAGAGTATTATGCGCTCGCGAATTTCGATACGAGAAAGAGGAAAAACCGTTGGACACAAACACATACAAACTTAGACCTCTCCACCATAGATAAGAAGGGAGAAAATGGATTCGACATATAAGATTTGCGTATGCATCGATCGTTATATCACCCTAAGGATTTTTCTCCCATAGAGATCGTACCCAGACGCGTTTGGTTTGACGATAAGAAAAACTCATTCCACTTAATTCACTGATTCAATTTCAACGATATGCAAGGTGTATATAAAAAGTTGAGAAAATCACGTGAAAGTATCGAAGAATCAAATAAATCGAAGCTTATAAGAAGCAATAATGAAAATTCACCTACAAAATCTAAAACATCGATAACCAATGCGTTTTTTCCAGAATTCTTAATGTTATTGATCATCGAGATATGTATTTCAATGAATTAATTCAATAAATAAAGTTAACGCGAACTAAGAGACAACGTGAAATGAAATAACTCGGGGTAAAATTAAATGTATAATTTTAAAACATATTCGTCATTTGGTCTATTACACCGTGCACTCTGTATGTTCGTATTCCGAGATCCAATGAAAATTGTATATTTGATCGTACACAAGAGTAAATTCACGGACGGATTGCTTTCGCATCGACGTATTCTAGTTCCGGTACATTAACAATGTTTGCATATATAGATCGATCGGTCAGGAGAAATGCGTGTAGTCGTCGCTGTGGATACTCGTGAGCCATTAATGGTACAGTGTGGCCTTTACGTAGGACTGGTCCAATATTACTTCCCTATCCACTAACAACGCCCTGTTCTCCATCTCTCCATTTACTTCTCTTCTCTTCCTTTCTCCTGTGCTCTCTCTCTCTCTCTCTCTCTCTCTTTGTGTGAGATTCGTGAGGCGATTCACAGAGAGCTCGTGCTTAGAATGAAAGCATCAACAATCCAGGGAGAAAGAGAGGATGAAACACGTCAATCTCGTTGAATGGGCCACAAACCGGAAATAGGATGTGCATTGTCTCCTGTGATTTCGTGTCAGAATCAGTCAGACAAACTACCTTTTGTACAATTTACATATATAGCTTCACGTACACGTAATAGTCATACGTGTATCTATTTCAATATTTGTGACGATTCATGTGAATTATTATCAAGTAATTAAGAAGATTTCCTTTTGCTGTTAGTTTCAAGGCATCTTGTGTAAATTCGTGGCTGATAAACCGAACCACAGAAAAGTCTTCTATATGGCTAAATGAATTTCTGAGCATTCCCACCGGAAGATCCGTTGGCAGTAATTTCTGATCAAGCACAACCAATCATCTCAAGAAATAATAAATCATCGCATTGACAATTCTGTCTGACCACAGTTGTGACAGAGTTGTTCAATATATTTTTGTGGATCATTTCAACAGAAATTACGGATCGAAGTGCTCTTTAAATTTGGAGAATTTTCTAGGAACACACCATTAATTATGTGGTAAAATTCCATTCAGTTGCATGAGTTAATTGAGTGATTTGGAAATTGGCACATGTTCCTAAATGATCAAATGAGAAACAAGCATCGGTGCATGGAAAACGCCAAGATAACTGAGCGGTCAACTTTAAAATCTGATAATTATTTTCCCGAAGCTATATTTAAGCGAAATTAGACGGAGAAATTAGAAATAAACGAATGATATATCGCTAATTGGTAGGGTCGACGGTTGGCCGTGTGGTGGTCGATGCTGATATCAGAGAACTGGTGAATAAAAGTTTCGTGCGGTTGCTGGTTCACTCTGGTCTTTTGATGGTCCAAATTGGCGAGTGCTTCGGGAGCCAACTTAAGCGACGAGGGAGAATGGCTGTGGAGAAGTGAATGAGAGAGAAAGAGAGAGAGAGAGAGAGAGAGAGAGAGAATGTGAGCGCTTGGTCGTAATCGGCGTTTAACGTTTGGGCTTAGTGGGTCGTTATGCCGTTTGGCTTGGTGCGGTGGACCTGAATCCATAAGATGAAGGATACAGAGAAAGAGAGTTGATGAGGAACGTGTGGTGCTGGTGTGTAAGGAGAAGGTCAAAAGGGTTTTTTTGGTGGTGGGGGAAATCGCGGCAAAGATGGCGCTGCTCGTCGTTCCGGAACTTCCGGAGGGGAAATTTCTAGGCGCGGTCGTTAGCGGTTATTATGGTTAAATATGGTGGCTGTTCGCCGGAGCGTAGTAGCTCTATAACGAAAAAAATGTATGAGAGAAAAAGAAGAGAGAGAGAGAGAGAAGGTCGTAAGTTGATATCGCGATAAAGCTCCGTGCACCACTACGTGAGCTCCGCCAGAGAACGAGGGGGCCAATATCGTAAAGAAAAAGATTAAAAAAATAAAGTAACGCTCTATCCGGTCCAACCAACTTCGTCATGGGCTTGCACTGTTATAGTTAACACTTTTTTAGACCACCCCCTTCGTTTACTACTTCTTACGTGCCAACGAAAGCGTCTCAGCTCGGTATTTTCTCGTACTAACTTTGCCGCCAATAACCTCCATTATTACAACCATTTCTTTCTCCGTTATTATACTTCTTTAATGCACGATCTCTTTCATTCTCTCTATTTACTTGGTATATAAGTTATACCACCCTTTTGCCCGTTCCACAAGTTTTCCAAGTCACGTCGCGCCTGCATTTTGTTCGGCGCGAACACTTTATTCAAAGTTTTATCGAGGCGAAACTTTTTCCATACTTGATTATTTTGGTCACTCTATGTAAACTATTTACACGCATTATAATAAGTCGTTGGTTTATATGCAAGATAAAGTTTTTTTTTTTTTTTTTTTTTTTTTTTTTTACTGCTAACACGATTAAATACAAATTAATGTACAAACAAATATAATTGAACGCATCAGCTTTACGGAGTTGTCAATTTTTTTTACCGCTGAATAAGAAAAAACCCTTACAAGGTTAAAGGTCAGCTCTTACAGAAGTATCTTCAAACTGTACACTTTCATTAACAACAATTTGGAAGAAGCAACTTTCCTTGAAACTCTATAGCATTCGTAATTAGAAAAGCAAATTGTGCGGATTTACCCGAATTTGTCGAGGATCAAGTTAAGTACAAATGACAAAGTGAAGGGATATCACTCTTCCACAATCAACTACGAGAACGAACCAGCCACCAAGATCTTGGAAACAAAGTAACCGTGTGTCTTGTGCACTTCCGCGGTCTGTTCGTGAAAACTTTGATGCTCCTCTACGATTGAAATTTAACGTTCCACGTAGCAAGATCGTATGACAAGACCACAAAGGAATTCTCTCACACAATTACACATATATATGAACAAGAAAGACAGTGCTGGATCAAACCAAGCCAGAAACATTCAGCAAGTTTTGGCGCTCCGACTTAGAAGCCAATCCAAATGCACTTCACCACTATTTCACTTTTGTGTGCAATGTGCGAGCTAAGTACACCATACAAACCCCTTTTCGTCGTGTCAATTTTCTCACAGGTTTGCACTACCTCAAGAGAATTATTTACTAAGAACCCTCGACTCAAGATTATACACCAAGTTATTTAATTTTTTGTTGTACACGTCCGACAAAGAAGCAAAAGAATTATTTAAATGCACGAGCCCATTGATTACGACATAGAAGTTTCAATTAAAACTTCTGCATAGATGTCTTTTGAAATATAGAAATTATACAATTTTTGTATAAAACCGCAAATAAAACAATGCTGTCATGGCGAAATGAACGCGAATGGAATTACATTCGCATATTCTTGCAGGTGACAACCCATTATAAGTCCAATGGAATCACCGATCCCAAACATAATTCGATTTCTAAAAAATATTTTCATATTTCAAGGTACTATGAGATTTTACCTTGAATAGAAATCCATCAATCGGAAGAAATGATTCTATCGAACTGGTTTGAATCCATTGTTATATTAAAAAAAAAAAAAAAAAAAAAAAAAAAAAAAAATTCTCCAAATCTCTGGCTTTCGAGTTGATGGAGCATGGTTTTGTTTTTACAAATGATTATCAAGACCCATTGCATATAAAAGGACTGCTTGAAAAACTTTGCCAATTTGACATAAATACAGTGAACGAATTGCTAGACAATGTTATTACTCACAATGCAGAAACATTGGGATAGCGAGAGATGGAGAGAGAACGACTGTCGATATACGAATAGAGGCAAAGGCAGAGTTGAATTCTAGGCAAATTTTAGAGAACAAACGATGAATGGACCGAGAGATAGAAGCTTCATCGGAGCAATCGCTTGATTGGTTCAAAATGATGAAGCATTTGCTCACTCTGTAGAGTGCCTGCGGCGCCAGGATTCTCGCGTTTCACTGTTTCTCAAAAACTTTATCCGCTATACATATTCTATATTTGCAAAGTTTTTTCATCTGCTGGCATGACTTCGTTTCAGTTTCAATGGATTCAATATTTCTATGCTTTCATGTTTGAATTTTTGAACAACGTTCATTGGAAAATACTGTTTTTATACAACATTTAATTTCAATCATACGAAGCTTATTTTTCCTTCATCCAGTAAATAAATATTAGTGCAAAAACTATTTAAAAAAAAAAGGTTAAAAGCAACGAGACTAAGAATTCATCAAGTATTTAGAAAATTTCTTTTTTCAAAGTCCCAATAAAAATAATTGAATAGAATTCCTTCTGTAAAAATATTCAAGATCTTCATGACACTGCACTTGTCAAAATTGCAACGGTGATTAATCGTCACAACGTATTGTCGTGGATACTTGATTGAATAATTTCCTAATGTGTAACAATTAATCGGAAACATCATTGCTTCCTAAAGCATCAATCGTGAGTGATAGTAGGAAATATCTCATATCACTAGTGCTCGATGATACTTCATCGAATCTCCATGTTGGCTATTGAGCCATTCGTCGTGATCGACGTTTATATACGCGTTTCTGTCACACACCTCTCGACATTTATCGCACCGATCCGATTACAGCGTAGTCCCGAGTGAGTTACCGCAGAATGTCAATTTAACACCACGCGCCAATACGTCAAAGATAATAAAATTGTGTCCAGTTTCAAACCTTTTTTTTTTCCAATTCATGATTTTACGTGATTTTTTGCATTTGGAATAATTGCCGATTAAAAAAGAAAAAAAAAAAACTGTAATATCATAAAGAAAAATAATTCACTGGATATGGTAAAGGACTGAATTACTTTATTATAATCACCAAAAATTATATCATTGTTTCCATTGAAACTGAAGAGAAAAAATAACTTGCAAATGAATTTGTTTCTGAAAACGCCAAATTATTTCACTCTTATTTGAAGATAGATTACAAGAACACACGTTATAAGACTATTATGAACTTTGCAAATAATTCAACGTGTCCGTCTCTGAATCCATTTATCAAGAGCGTGGAAGTTCTCTGCCATCTAATATATACCGTCTATATATCTATATGGAGTTGTGTACACGTGTATCTACAAACTGCGAGGGGTAGTAAGATTGGCTAAGGGAAATGCGAACACCCCCAATGCCGTTCGTCTTGTTGCGCATGATAAACGAGGCCTTAAGTTGACCACGGTTAATTGCTTAATGGATTATTACCATGACTAATGACTCTCTGAAAGCTAGGGTTCCTCGGTTAGGTCTAGATAGACTTGGCTAATATACGCATCTACATATATATATATATATAAGTAACGAAATGTGTACGATAATAATAATTAAGCCTTCTGGTCTCCGGAGCCACGATTTCGCAATCCTCACATCTTGACTTTCCACGTAATTACACACATTTCTATAAATCTAAAATCAATACATTTTATTACGAGATAAAAAAAAAAATTTAGGTCAATTTATTTGAATAAAATGAAAAAAATGCATTAAATTTATTTAAAAGAAAAAGGTTTCATATCCTTATTTGATTTGCGGTCATTGATTAATTGGATTGCATTTTATTTTCAGTTATTAAATTACCAATTATTCAAAATATCGAATCCTTGATTCATTAATATTTTTTAATCCTCCATCCAGAAATGGTCCATTTTCTATTTTGGTTTTTCCCGATTGAGCTATTACCGATTATTCAAAATAGCTACAATTCGACCTTTTTTATATTCTCCTTTCTTCTCTTTTTTGCTTCCCAAGCCATTACATATTCCGATACATAAGACATAAATACATTTTCAGATAACGAAAAATTTTCGCCAATTCATCGAGACGTTTTTATAGTCGAAGAATAAAATTTCTGTTTTTTTTTATTTTTTTATTGCAACTGCTCCTGCTTGCGAAAAAATTTTCTCCCAGTCCCTGCTCGAAAAACATTTTGATTGGATACAACTCTATTTTAAGAATTCTGGAAAAAATGGTCGTGCATGAAAATACCCTTTGAAAGTAGACTTGAAACTGCTGCTGAGAACGATAATCATGACGATGGGCTTCGCGAACGAATAATTTAGATTTTTAAATATTTATATTCGTACAAAACAAACATAGTATTCGTTGATGAAAAAAAATATCAGATCTGTTGGTTACTCCGTATTTATACGAACAGCCTGGAGCAAGGGTTTATTATTATTTTGAAATAATTAAAAATGTAACAAATACTAAAAAAAAAAAAAATGCGTGGGGTAAATATTATCATGTAGAATGGAAAAACCGTTGGTTATTTTATATCCAGCGGCAATGAAATTAAAAAAAAAAAAAACTGGTAATACTCGTTTGGAACGATAATACATTTCGAATGCAATGTTTTTCATCTGATTTTTTTAGGTCCAACAGCACCCCAACCAGATCTGACAGGATACAGTCGTTGCGGTAACGCCCTCGTGCTGAAGGGTCTCGTTTTTCCACAATGGAAGCGGCGTTCGTTGGCTGTCATCGGATCGAGGCTTTTTCTTTACCCCAGTAAGTAGTTTGCAAAAAAAATGTTCGTACGAGTATATACGAAATAAACCGAAGGTTAAATGATGAAGTGAAAAAGAAGAAAAAAGAAAGAAGGATTGGAAAATAAATGACAGCGCGAAAAGGTAGACTTCACTAACAAAACAGCCAGAGTCGTAAGTAACGAAATAAAAAAAAGGTCTACGAAAACGCATAAGAGAAAAAAGAAGGTTTATATTCTCGTATACAGCCCTCGTCTCATGTATATTGTTCATTACAATGTATTATACGAGTTTAACAACACCGACAAGATACTAGAAGAAAGGTTTACGTTCGCTTCTATTTCTTCGTTGTTTTATCGTGCCTCGACCCTCATCTTATTTCTTGAATTATTCCTGCGATATTTTCTTCAAATCTTCATGAATATTAATAGTTAAAACTTCAGTAATAAAACAAAGTAACAGATAAGTAATCGGTGAACGTTGTAGAATGAACATAATTATTTTTCGACTTGATACAGAGCCTGAGACAATGTTATATTGTCTTAAAACATAGATATTAAAAGTTATATAAATTATTTGATATTATTCCTGGATTAATATGACTAAAATGTAATTTTTTTAACATTTTCTTCAACATCCATTCGGTTTTTACGTGCTTGAGCTTTTGAGCAAGAGAAAGGATTGGGTCTGAGCCCTTACATTTATCTTCGCATCTCTCGTTGATTCACACTATAATAGGGGGATCTGGGAACAACATTTTCTCGCTGTTAAAACATATATCCACCATGGAATGTAGAATTTGAAGAAAATGAGAGAGTTTCCCGAATGCTGAGAGGATTTGCTCGGAACAGAGCAGCTTTATCAGGCTCTCAACGTGTTGGTATTCGAAAATACCACGCACCAGTTTTCTCGTCATTCTCTATATACTAGCAAAACCAAGTACAACTGCTATCTTTGCGCGCACCACCACCATAATTCATGGAGGATCGCTTCGAAACAATATCGTGAAGGTCGTTTCTCAAGTTTTGTTACTATTTCACCATAAAACAAGACACGAGGTAAAATTATTGACTACTTGTGAAATTCTTCGTTCGTCTACTCCAAACACGTCGGAGTATCGTTCCATCAATGGATACATTCCAAAAAGTCTAAGGCAACTATAGTTTGGCTCGATATTATTAAAACGAATGAAATTATTTCAAATTATAGAAATTAAAGTAAAACATATTTTTTAGGAGTAAAAAAAAAAAACTTTTCGAAGGTCAATTTTTTTTCCTCCCTTGACACACTTTAATATTTTCGTATTTATAAATAAACCAACCCCTTAACGTCGTAAAAGTGAAACGAGGGTAAAAAACGTTCATTACGAAGTATTCTGTTTTTCTTCTCGGAGTCCCGCGCGTCCGTAGATATATTTTCATTCCAAAAAACGTGCAGGCTTGGAAGAAGAGGATCACAGTAAAATCCGTAACGATCGCACTTTCATTTTTATTCACATCACACTCGCTGAGCCTCTTCTTTTTTAAAAAATACGAAAAAATATAACTTTTTTCGAAGGTTGCTGAAAATTTACTCTTTAGGATTTTTCGACGAAAGCATCGTTCGAAAAAAATGTCGTATTCGTGATAAGAAAAAAAGAGCTTCGCGATACCTCGCATTGAATATATTATTCGTGTGTATGCGGCTTTGGTTTTAAGCAAAAAGCTTATACCAACCGGATTATTCAAAACCTAAGTTGACGCGATGCGTCTTTTTATACATATTTTTTCACTGTCCATTTACATGTTGCAATATATTCTCAGGCATATGTGAATCGCTGTGGTATTATTTTTGAAAAAATCTAATCAATGGGGAATAAAGGGCTTTTGAAAAGTCTCGACAAACTTATACATTTTGTCCATTACTTTTTTTTTTCGAGCGCGCGTGTACCACTTGGGCGAAGTGCAATATAAATATTTCTTCGTTGCCTACGTGGGTCGTTATCGAAATTCGTCCAGAAACCTTTGATCTGATAAATTTTTTTCACTGCTATTTGTTACGCTGTGGAGGATTGTTTAAGAAAAATCATATTTTTTACTATCGTACAATCTTAAATGTTTTTTTTTTTTTCTTTTAAATCAACGGATTTAATCAGCCTCTAATGAAGTTGCAATTAAGACCGCGATTAGAGTTGAACTTTTGTGAAATAGAGTGTCAATGTAATTGTTAACGTGGAGAAGAGAAGAATTTTGTGATTGATTTGTTTGTGACGATTTTATAAAGTAACGAATTGACATGAGAGAGTAAAAATAAGTTGAAAAAGGACGAAAGAGTGAAGAGGCTAGAGTTTGGAGTATGGAATGATGCAAGAAGAAGGTGGTATAGGTGTGAGGAGAATAAACGAAGGTTGGGGAGATGAAGGATAGAAGAGGAGACCATTACCGGGATTGAAAGGTCCCGGCTGTGCTGCATCCGAGAGTTTTCCATCGCTTTCATCCGCTATATAGCCGGAGGCGTGATAGGTAGATCGTTATACACAGCAGCCAAGTCAAACGTTTTTCCGTCGTAACTGACGGAGAACGAGAGAGAGAGAAAGTATTCCGTGATTTCCTCCAAGCAAACTCACTCTCTCTCTCTCTCTGTTCACCAAAATTTTCGAGCAAAGAATTCATCGTTGTACGCTCTTCAAACGTTTGCCTCTCTTTTTCTCTTGTGTTACGTATTTTTTCAAACATATAACCGCGGATTTCAATTATTAATCCTGAGATTGAAAAGTGATATCGTCAAAAAGCGAAGTGAGCCCTGAGTGATGCACTTTCCGGGTACAAAGCTTGCCCTTTGCCCTTTAAGTATCCGGTCAAAGTTACGAGTTAAAAAAAAAAAACGTTTTCGAAGAGAAACGGATTTTTCGTACCCTATTCATTTTATATATTTTATTATTACATGCTGCCTGTTATCTTGTCATATTTTTATACGTTTCTTGGCGTTTCAAACGATTTTTGAAACCTTTTTTTCCAAGTCGTAAAAGGGAAATATAAAAATTTTCTTATTTTTTTATGAAAGATCGATTATACGAATTTTTTGATTTGAAAAATCAATAGCTTTGTGTCAACAGGAATTTAGAAAATCGTTAAATAATAATTCTATCGTATTCTTAGGATATTCCAATCGATTGAAGGTTATGATAGAAATAACTCATTAAAAAAAGATCAATGATGCTTGAATAAATGGAATATATTAATCTACAAAGTGATATAGTACGTCGAACGATTGTGTTAATTTCGTGAGTATTAAAAAAATTTCAAAAAGACTCAATAACTTAAAGCCAAGAAAGAAAGAAGAAAGAAGAGAAAGAGAAAAAAGGAGGAAAAAGGAAAAGGTGAGCAAACTGTGAAGCGTCGGTGAAAGAAAGGGAAAGACGCCCTCCGATAATGAACAAGTTCGAAAAGTTTTAATTGCTCCAAACACTGATCTCTTGAAGGACTACGGCTGCCCTCGAAGTCGTGGGATGGTTGGCTATTCCCCGGTTTGGTTACTTCGCAGCAACTCGTTTAAAGTCAGAAAAGTCACGACGGCCATTTTTTTTCTCTTGGCCAACTTCCGGTCGACTTTCTTAGGGTTTCAATTGATCGAGAGTAAAGAAATGCCGAAGATAATTTAAAGGGAATGCACAAATATTGAAATTCTCTTCATGCAGCAAAAGGACGAGTTCGAAATTCGAAACAAAAGTTCTCAATTGAAATCATCAAGGATTAATCAAATTATTGATGAAATTTGAGCCATTGAACGAAAATAGTTGAACGAATTTTTAATTATTTATAATATCGACGACTATTGATCGATAAAAGTTTTTGACGATTTCACGAGAAGTTAAAAACTTTACGAGAAGGAATAACACTTTTTGAAACTTTGAATTTTCAAGCCAATACTAAATGAAGTTGTTCGTATCAGAGCACGAGAAATCCTCGTTGAAATTCCGATAATGCCACGAAATGACTGATTTACGAGCTCCTCTAGTAGAATCAAGTTTTTCGATCTTCCACGAGCTCCAAGATATTTTTGGACATATATTTTACAGATTTGATATACTCAATAGCGAGAGACTTCGTTTTGGAAACGAAAGGAAACCGAGTGGTGAACACTCTTCGGTTTGGAAACCTAGAGAAAGTAAAAAAGTTACAAACTTTTGAAAACTTTGTTCCCGTCGCCGAGAATTCTTGACGTTTTCTTGTTTCCTGTCTCAACATCGATGAATACGTTCATTCCATAATAATTTCAAATGTCACACGAAAATAAAAGCTCCGATTTAATTATATATACCGGTTTAATTATAAATATGTAACAATACAATAAAATTAACTGATTGATTTGTTAACGTATTTTCATAAAAAGTGAATGCTATTTTCGCTCCAATAATCTATTTACTACGGTGCCTAATATTATTATCTTTTTTTTTTGTCATTTGATATTTGACCTTTTTTCAACTTTTATTATTCTGAATAACTTGGAATATATATAAAGCCGAGAAAACGTCGATATGTATTCTCATAGCGACGTTCGTTGATATTCCACGTACGTCTTCATTGAACTATTCGAGGTTCCCACTTGAAGGCAGCTGCCACACAACGCAGCATTTCCCGAATGATCTCTTTCTCCATTTTCTCTCCTTCGCGATGTCAAGTACAGTCGCACGCATCCGGCCAAAGTACCTCTTGACTTCATTGTTATGGGAAAACTTATTTGGCCCTGATAGTAAATATACCTATGAAGGATGTACGGACGAGGGTAGAAAAAAATATTTTGCAATATGCCTTGAGTATAACCCCCCAGTCATCCTCTCTTCGCCTCAATTTACTCGAGTATTTTCATTTTATTTCTTTGATCGAGGGCGAATACGACTTTCATCGACTTTATTCTCTACTGAAATATGAAAAATATTATTTAATTCATATATTCCTCTGCAGTTTTGAGGTAATTTCGTAATGATACTTCCCTTGATAAATCCAGCAGGAAACTCTTGATGTATGAATTAAACAATTTGTAAAAACTAGAAATTCCAATCAAAGCAAAAAATTGTTAAAATGGTGTAAAAATTATAAAATAGCACAATGAAAAATTATCAAATGGAATGTCAACTTCGCAAAACGTTCGCACGTACGTACGCAGCAGTTTTTCTCCATAAAAAAAAAAAAAAAAATTATATTTTATTCTCATTTTTTGAATAATTATTCCTCGCCAACCATAATAATTTTAATTCAAAGTACCAGTAACTATTATTGTTGGCTTATTTCTCATGGAAAAATATCTGATGGTTGATTGTTCGAGAAAAATTGGAAAAAAAAAAAAAAGACATTGGAATAGAATTTTTTTGACCCTTTCGAAATAAGATATCTATTGTGTGATTACGCAAACACCATTTTCTACGTTTTATACGTGCATACTAAATGTTCTCTGGACATCTTAAAAACTAGGTAAGATGTTGTGACAGACTGGCCGGACATGATCTAATTACAAGGGTTGTTGGTATATAGTATCTCTACTACACGCTAAATACGATTTAGAGTCGAGAGATGCTGACCAAAATCGAATTATCTAATGCAATAGATCAGAGACAAATAAGGCATAGCAGATAACGAGACCCATTTTCATCAAATAGTATTTGATATTTAATGACGTTCAATTCACTAATTAGTCACTCGATAGTACAGTAAAGTGAATAAAGTTAAATAAGACCTCATCGCATTATACAAATTAAATAATATTCGTAACTTTTGTGTAAAAGTAGACAACGTTCATTTTTCTTCTTCTTAATTTTTTTGAAGTTGGCATTTGTCCGCGTAAACATAATTCCATATGAAATATCATTGGATGTGAAACGATGGTTTTACTGTTTTTACTACGAGAAAATGACGTAACAATTGTACTTGAATTATTTGTTCAATCTTGTGAGAGTTTTATCATGGATAGAAGAAAAAAAAAATGGATGTATTGGTTGTGCATTGTCACAGGTTGTCCGGATTCACGACCAGAATGGATGGAACTGGGTGAAGTAGGTGGCGCTGTATGTTACGCGCCATCGCGTCTTGGTAAGCTTGTACTACGTGTAACAGGCTTTCCACGAGTAAGCAACGCTCAACAGCAACATCAGCAGGATCGAGATTTCGAGGACGAGAGACATCACCAAGATACCAGGCATCTTTATCTAGGCTTTCAACACCCATGGGATCGTGATTTGTGGCGTGGATGGCTTAAAAAGGTAAGAGAAAATATTTACAAACAATAGCGACGAAATATTTGTCTCTATAGTCATCCGGACAATAATATCGAAATGTACACCCTCAGCGAGAAATACGAACGATTTCGAAAAGTTCTAAAAAAACTTGCTTTGAAGACATTTTTCATAGGTTGATATGATTTTATCCTAAAGACGGTGCTAATTTCTTTAATTTGTTGTAAATCTACACAAACTTTGTTGCTTAATTTTGGGAAAATCAGCAGCAAAGAAATAAGAAACTAAGCCAGTGAAAATCGTTTCTATTCATGAAAGACTCGCATAATAAGCACGAAATGTAAAAGGCGATTTTCTGAAGGTTCACAAAGATCTTATAAAAGCGCTCTTAGCTTGTATGATTGATAAAGAATTATTCGTATACTTTGCCACGCCACGAAAAGAAGCTGAAAACCGTACAAAAACGATTTTTGAAAGATTCAACGCGAGTGATAACATCAAAGGATAAATTTCACACGATTTCGCTCAAGGGGGTTGACGTATACCATCAACGTTTCTCAAACTTTTGCATCAAAGTTGCACCAAATTTCGTTTAGAAATCGTACAACGGTCAGTACAACGGTCTCTTAAGCCGAGCCGTTGTTAAACACCAGTGCAGGTTACCATTGCTCGTGGCAACTTTTTCATATCCCTTGGGAATGAAAGGCGTTTGCGTGCAGCAAGTACACGGTTCCACATTAACGCGTTAATTTATCTCTGATGTGAATTTTTCGTTCATTCGAATCTCTAAATACAGTAGTTTCCAAATATTTGAATCCTTCAAATATTGCGTGAAAGAGGGAACTTTGAAATATTATTTATTTTAGTTACGTTCAATTTATGACTCGACATTTTTATTTAACAACAACGAAACTTTGAACAATTTTTCTGCATTTCCACATGGTCCCTGGGACATTCATAAATGTAACAAAAATGTGAACAATTAATATTTTTTAATTGCAGAAATATTACTTATTAACAAACAGTCCAACTCCGTACTTTTTCATAAAACAATTTTTATTCTCTACGATGAATTTACGTTCATTTGTGTGTAAACGAAGTGAATAAAAAATTCATTTTACATTTGCAAATTTCGAGTTCAGATTCGTATTCAATGATTCGAAAAAAAACTACAAGTAATAATAATTTCAAGATAATTGCGCGTAAGAAAGAATTTACGATTCAACTTTCATAGATTTTATTTAAAAAATGTTTAACTCATAAACGGTTTAACATGGAAATAATTTTTGATAGTTTTCATTAGTGCATGGCACACTCAATTCATCTTTCAATCCCTTTTCGTTTTCAATGCACTCTTTTCCAGTGTCTTTATTATATACGGTATTTTTTTTTTCCTTTCTATTCCTTAACGCAAAGAATTTCTTTGAGTTGTTCTTATAAATAAAGAAAACCGTTGAAATATTTATTCGTCCGAGGGTAAAAGACAAAGAGAGATATATACAGACTGAAAAAAATCATGAGGGTCAGAACAAATGCACTCTACCAACTAGCATAAACCCCGGACCAGACACAGAAAAGACGGTGCCGTTTATAAAAGCTTTCATTACTCTCGAGGTTCCTTAAAACCGATTCAAAGGGTCTAAAAAGGGACTGTTTCAAATATTTGTAAAATGTATAGACCCGAAGCTCTCTTTAATCAATATTTAAACTGGTTCCTTATACTTGGATGTGCAGTATTTTCTCAGTTAATTCCCTATGCAATGCTAAACATAGAAATGAATAATTAATCAGATCATTTTAATGAAAAATTCTACATTTTTATAATAAATTATGTGTCAGAGTTCATTTGGGCACTTTAATATCTTGACCAAATAGTAAAGCTCTCATTACGGCGAAGAATGTAGCTTTGAAAAAGCGCACCATAATGAAAAATAATTGTACCAAAAAAGAGAAATGTAACGATCTATTATTTTCATACGAATTGAATTGGATTTGGAGAGAAAGATCAAAATTGAAGAGCGGAACGAACGGTGAAAATGATCGACAATAAAAACCGATAATGATGATTTTATTAGAACTTGATGAGTATAGAATTTCATTCAGAATCTTTGGTTTGAAAAGCTCCAATAATTCTTCGGGCGAGAGAGTTGAACGATAAAATTCTTTAGTCTTTGGTCGAAATCAGCATTGACTTTTGATCAATCGGTGAAATTGCACGATTAAACTAGTGAAAGGATATCCCTTTTATGTCGGTATCTCTAATCACCCGAGTTCTCACTCGACATTCGCGTCACTTCTTTCCTTTCATCGTAATTTCTTTTTATTATTCTCGGGAAAGAAGATGAGTGTCACGTCGCGCTAAGCGAGCAACGTCATTCACAAAGACGTGCCGAGAGACGCTTTAGAGATCGTTTCTCTCGTCAGGAGGATAAAAACAATGAAATCCCCCAAAGACGCTAGTCACGGGATACAGATTGAGGTTACCAATAGAACCTCCCCCTAGACATTAAAGGAAAAACACAGAGAGCACAAAAAAAGCTCTTCTGTCTCCGAGAGTGCGCTCGATCAACCTGAGAAATTAACGCCCCACAAGAAACCCTTTAACAGGGACTAAAATTTATTGTATCTTGGATATCAGAAGTCTTTCGAACGATAGTAACGACAACCAGTGACCAAATATAGCAAGAAAAAAACCAATATTTTACCCCACTCGGTGTTTAACCTATAATTAAATCCATCATTACATTAAAAAATCAGTAATTCTAATATTTTACATTCCAGAATTTAATAAATATATGAAAAATTATCAAAGAAACCATTGATCAAAACCTGTTACCATATTAAAACCACCAGATAAACCTATTAAAATGAAACACTCGTAGAAAAATTAGGGTTCGATGGAAAAGAATTTGGGTCTGAGTTTTCAACGGATACCAGAATAAAATCGAGACAAAATTTACGTGAGAAACATGGAAAAGTACTGGAAACTTACGTCCTGGCACTTTGACGTTGCGCAGAAAAGCGTTCACGCAGTAAATGCGATTTCTATGTTTGTCGTCTAGGAGGACGCGGTTATGCACAGTATGTCGGATATTGCAGAATTAGAATTGTACATTGCTTTCTCGGTACTGCAGAAATCCGCCACTTCATTTGAACAGTATTTAGATATATACGGGATTATAATAAATTATTGTTCATGCTAGACATTCCGCGTCGAATTTCGATATCATATCAGAATATAAATTAAAATTAAACTTCACAAGAGAGTCCTTAATTTCTGAATATTTTTTCAGAATTGAGACATTCATCATATTTCATTGATATAAAAATGCTGATGAAACAATCTTTGGATCTTGTGGAATATGAAAAAAAATTAAATCATCAATTTCAAAGTCAAGAAATTACGAATTCCTGGTTTTCGAATATAGAATGCTTCATATTAAATGGACATTAAATTTTAATATACTGTTGGAAGCTTCGAGCTCATGCAAATGAGTACAAACACGTATTGGCAAACTCCTGCACTGTTTTCCAGTATATTAATTAAATTATATTAAGGGCTTCGAGGTTGAGCGACGAGGAAACAGGTGTTGGACTAGTTTGAAACACGTGAGTATAGCATTGTTGCACGTGAGACAGATAGGCTGGCAATGTTTCGATTTCAAATACCCTCTATACACATTTTACCACAAAACTATCGTATAATCTCGAGATTAATTTTCATGCACTACGAACGTAAACATAGAGACATTATATTTTGACATTTCATTAATTTTGGATATTATTAAAACGACATGGCTGACGATAATTAAGTTTCATACGAAATATTGACAAATATTGACTACCAACTCGATAAGAAATAGATTGAAAAAAAAAAAAAAAAACCTATAAGTAATCGGAAAGTTACTTCATGTCCATCAGGAAGTTGAAATAACTGAAAAGTTCGATGTTCCATGGACATGGCCAGCCACACCATGTAGTCACAAAAAAAACGTCAAATTTTTATACTAGAATCCGTGTTGTGTTTTGAATCAACTGATCGTTAGTGCGGAATAATTTTTTTACAACGAAACCGCAGACCCGACCACATCGATCGATGATTTACGAGGCTTTTATCGACGACATCCGAGTAATGAATTCAAGCAACGAAACCACCGGTGTGCGACAACGAGCGCACATGTTATAGGGGCCAAAACACACCATGTGGAAGTCGTAAACACCATAGCGTGGGAGAGATCTAGGTTTTGCGATTTTTTCATTTTACTAAACATCGAAGGTTTCCGGTTAAACATCGGCTGTTGCTCCACCTCAACCGCCACCTACCGGCAACGCTTGGTTAATTGATAACACTTGCATTATGCACGTCACGAAAAGCATCCCTTCTTCGTTCTATAATGCTTTCGATGATAACGAAAAATAGCATCCTCGGTGTTAGCACAAAAACTATATATTTCCGTTCACACGTTATACTCATCAAAATAAACATTTAAATTCTCGTCACACTTACAAAAAAATAAAACAAAAGATAGCAAGGGTCAAAGGGAATGCAAATTCCCTTCGCTACTACTGACGCATAATTAATTAGAGACAAAAAACTCATTTGTATTCGACAATGTTTCCTCACAAAAAAACAAAAAAAAAAACATTTCAAGAAATTATTATTTTTTTCATCTTTCATCTCCCAAATGTAGAGAGACTTTTTTTTTATTTTTGAAATCTATGTTTGAGCCAAAGTGCAGTTTTTCAGAAGCAGATTGACAGATGTACATTTTAAGATAAAAAAAAAAAAAAAAAACACGTCACATTTGTCTAGAGTTAAATATCTTGATCGTTATTGCAAATACCTTTTGCCAAAGTTTTTATTCTGTATATTTTTGTATTTACGTCTAAAAAGCGTGATTTTTTACAAACTGAAAAAAAAAAGAAGTTTAATTAAATTTGAATTAATTGACTCGATACTTGACTGAATTAAAAAAATGAATAAAATTACCGATGTTAATTTTTGTCAACATTATGCCAGACTGAAGGAGTATTTTGTGTTCTTTTTTCGCACCGGCACTCAATGTGCCGACTTCTTCGAAGAGCAGCCCTTCAAAAAGATACTTCCCTTGGAAGAGGATACTCACCTAAGTACTTAGAATATCAGAGAAAGTTTCACTCGACTTTTCAACTCTGTATATACGAATACAAACCTGTACTGAGGAGGATACACTTTTATATTTTAACTTCGCGACGTGGTGCTACTTTACATGTACTGACTTTTTACCGGTGTGAATAATATTTTGAAACTCGCAGCCCTTTACCTTTCTGCTTTGGAATGAAAAAGACGACGATGTTTGTTGGTAAAAATATATATATATATATATATTTAAGCCGCATGTTTCCGGAGGAAAAGTGAGACATGAATTCATAACACAAAATTAAACGATTAAAAATTCCTTTTTAAAATGCTAATAAAAAAGCTATTAAACGCGTGTGCCCTAATAATAAAAATTCTGGGTGAATTTATTTTTTATTTTCGTCACATTTTTATTTGTCCCGCATAATTTTTTAGCTTATTATAATTATTTTAAAATAAATAATACACAACCGAGAGAAAATTCTACAACGTTTATTAATTGTCGAATTCGAAAATGTGAAAAATTTGAAGTTTTCTTGGTCGTGAGTTGTAATTTGTTCGTCACAGATGGTGGACGAATGTTGAGAGCACTATTGTCAAGAGAGAGAGAGAGATAGAGAAAGAACAAGAGAGCGAGAGATGCCAATTTCATAAAGGAGATCGCAGATGGTCGTGTTCTGTGGTTTTAGTCGAAAGTAATAGCTATATTGCTATTATCAAACGATCCAGGCAATGATTTACGAGCAATAGCTCATCCCCTTTCCCTCAGACTCGTTTATCACGCTCTTATTAATATCCATATATACACCACCTCGAAGTTTGCTTCATCATCAAAGTTTAGTGAATTCGCCTACAGCATTTCAACCAAACACATTTTATATCGATTATTCGTTATAGACAAATAACTGGAGTACAGCTGAACTACGCGATTAAATAATTATCGTGACTGTTCTTAATTATCAACTTATTCCATTCTAAAATAAATAAAAGAAACGAGAATCGTGTGGCAAAAGAAATAAAACTGCAAAAAAAAATGGCCATCACATTTCTGACACTTTTCGACACTAAAATAATAAATCTCGTAGGTTTTTGTATTGCAGAATAACGTGATAATGGAATTATTCAAAAATCAGCATGAAATTGTCTCTTATTTATGCTCTTTAGAGATAATAATAGGGATCGTAGAAAATTGGCTAAAATTTTTATCGCGTAAATGAACAACATGGTAAATTGATGATACATTATCAATGACGATGCAAATAAAAGGCTTATTTATCTTTTTCGTTTGATTATTTTGTATTCGATCTCACGTTACATCTCTCGTTGGAATAAATAGTCAAAAACAAAACACTACTAAAAATACACGAAATGTTTTGTATTATAGGTTCGTACGTTTGTATGTGTTGACGTCAAGTGAATATGTATTTGTACGTAAATGACAAAATAAATTACACATCTAGTTTGCAATAGTCGAGAACCATGAATTTTCGAGAATCGTGATGAAAACTCTCACATCGATTTGGCCATTGAATTATTCAGAACGGGTCAATAAACGCATATTCGATTGTATGCGATTTATAAAGCATCCTTATTCCCCATTGCTTTACTCCCTCGCTCTCGGTTTTAGTCTCTTTCGATCCCTCTTTCTCTCTACCTCAATACGCACATGATGAATATTTAGCAGTGCGCTTATCCGGATCGTGATCGTACACAATTTGCGAAACAAATCGCAAAACCCGCGAGATTATTCGCCAAACGATTTTTATATTTTTATTTTTATTTTTATTCTCCTCCTCCACAACATCTATATATCTTGACATAGAAACGAGTGTAAGTCATCGAAAACACGTCATGGTACGAAAAATCGCTACACTTAACGTACCAGGGCATATTAAAAAAATTTATGAGGCTAAAAAAAAGTTAAATCGGAGAAGAAAAATCTTCCATTCCAATTTTGATCACGCGCAAGCATTTACAAAATGCATACACGCGTTATTAAATAACGGATTTTTAGTCGTTGTTTAAAAAAATAAAAATAAAAACAGAGTTTATATTTCATTGAATAAAAATCAATGGATTTCTGTGCAATACGGTGTATCAATTTTCGTAGTGTTTAAAAATTCAAATGTAACGATTGTTGAAAATTTACACATTTTGACACTGTAATGAGTCTTGTTCACGAATAAATAGGCGGATATTGTTGTATAAGGGTGGAATAGAGAAGAGAAACAGGGAGAAGAGAATAGCAGTGTCGAGAGATCGCCTGGGGTGGTCCTCCAAAATGTTAAAGTTTATCCGCGCAATCACCTCGAATTTCGGATTTAATTATATGTTTTAAAAGTTAATACAAGCCCCGTTGTATTTCGTTCACATGCTCTACCCTCCCACCATTAATGTACTAGCACGGCATTTTCTCATTAAAACTGCAAGCGAATTGTACGGTTTCGCAATAACAGAGAGGAAGTCCTATAACCCTTTCAATTTCAGATTTCAACTTGGTCTTTTTTCCTCTTGCTTGCGAGCACGTAAAACTTTTCTCACGTGGCTTTAAAGCTATCGTTCGTTAAGTAACATCAGCAAAAAATTCAACCAGTTGATTAGAAAAAAGCCTTGTAAATATTTCTAAGAGATCGAAGCAAATGTTCAATTTAATTTGGTGCAAAAGTAGTAAAACTTTAGTCTAGAACATTTATTAAAGTGTGGCCTGGGGGAGCTGTTGGAATATTCATTTGGAAAATGCAAATAATTCATTTCTCTGCGGCCTTTTGTTGAACGATCGCGTATTCGGAATATTTCATTACTTCGCGTACATGTATCAAATATCCGATGTTAATATAGCGATAAAAATTGTTATACGATACTAAAAAGCTTTGGGTACAAAAATCACAAAGTTATCGAAACTCGATAATAAAAAGTCAAATATTCGTTGAGATATATGATGAACAGGTGATAAAAAAAAAAAAAAAAAAAAAAAAATGTAGAAAGAAAAAAACAATATCTATCGATCCTTTTACATTTTTTTATCGATGCAGTAGGGTGAAAAACCGTGATAAAAAAATTTGATTGGCCGAGTCCGTCCGAGCGTATCATCAACCATAAAAATTTCGCTCGTATATTCGAGACCTCTCTCTTGTTCAGTTTTATACTTCTCGTGGTGTTACAGAGATGCACGAAAAAAAACAAAAAAAATATTGCAACTGGAACTCTCGGTCCAACAATGGTGCTCGAGATACGTGCAGGTTACATATACAAGACATATATATATATAGTAGTTACAGATAATATATAAAAAGAGGTGGATCGTTGGGAAAAAAAAAAAAAAAACATCGAATGGTTGATGTGCTAATTCCGCACGGATTTTCAACAGTTCAATAATCGAGGGGTGCCCTCGCTTCGTACAGAGAACAAATATGTTGGCTAAAGCAGCTCATACGATTTGTAAATCCGTTGAAATTGTATTTCCTTCAGGCTGTTATGTTTTTGAAGAGTTTTTGACAAGTTCAATTTAGCCGATATACTATTTTTTTTGTTGTTGTATAATATTTCATTGGCTTTATGGCTCATTTATAAATTCATAGATTTAGCACTACGTTGACGAAATGAATAGAAAGATAAATTAATAAACAATTTGGTTAAACTTGTATCTTATGAAGAAACAACGCTACATATATAACTTTTTTTTCCAACACCGCATATTCGAGACTTGCTCGAATAACTTTTCAACATATTACAGAATTTCTGATATTATATGAAAACGTAATGGACGTTAAAAAGCACAAAGCGGAAATCACGATCGTTGCATGCTTTTCAACCATGAGCTTTTTAGTCTCTCGGCTTTAAGGACACTTTAAGGTGGGTCCAAAGAGGCAGCTATAATTGTAAGAGGTCCCTGGTACCTCGACATCGTCGAGCTATGAAACATCGTTCATTCAAAAGCCTTTCTCGCTTTCCTCTTCACGACATACCTGTATTTCTGTCTCCGAAGGAAAACCCTTTATCCCACGAGGTTAATTATAAAGCTCAACTCTCTCAGAGCTTGCATGAATAACTTTTAATACGAAAGTATTTTGGGCCAGCTCACGCGTAAGAATAAAATGTCTCAGTCTAGAGTTGATCTTGAAAATCTTTCATCACCAGTCGTTAAATCTTCGTATTCCAACGTTTCTTTGCACTTTGTATTCAATTTCTCTCCATTAAATATCTTTGAGTTTAATTAAACGATCTCGATATTCAAAAATTCGTCATTAATTATATAGCGAATGAGTTATAGTGATACTTCAAATTAGTCAGACAATCGGATTTGTTGTTAAAACTCCAAGTGGAGACCCCTAACAGCCATGGACTCAAACGAAGAACGTTTCGAACGAGAACCTTCTCGTGGAAAGTACATAAAAAAATGTATGGAAAGGTTGACTTACGTGGTCGGTAAATAAGTTTTCTGTATAAGTGTTGAAGTTTCACAAACTTTATTACACGCAACTGATGGGAAGCTCCTTATACGAAATGTACGTTCGTGGTTCAACTCTACTTTTTCGCTATCTCTTTGCTAACTTTCTTATACGGATATTCAAATTGCGCACGTAAAATATCATATGCATGAGAGCAGAAGCTTATCCACGTCGAATAAAAGTCAGTGTATTCATGACACAATTTGTCATTTATTTTTCCTTCTTTTTATTTTTCAACTGCGACTGAAATTCCATTGGAACAATGAGCGTAAATCAGCCGTATAATCTCATCACCAATCAAAAGAACATTTTATCTGCCATATTCGAAAAATATTATATGAAAAAGACTATAAGCGTTTCAATAGAGAAAAAAAACTCTTATTCCACGATCTAAAAATCGAAGGAACGATTTATCGAGTCAAGTTTTTTATCAGAAAATAGATCGGATAAATATTCCGGTGAATTTTATTCTAGT
Source organism: Campoletis raptor (assembly GCA_948107755.1). Classification (NCBI taxonomy): domain Eukaryota; kingdom Metazoa; phylum Arthropoda; class Insecta; order Hymenoptera; family Ichneumonidae; genus Campoletis; species Campoletis raptor. Next base: position 16,475,313 of record OX403627.1, read on the forward strand.
TTTAACCCTTCGTTAACCCACTGGATCATTTTGACCCAGACTCATTTTTTCATTTTTCATTTCGAAAATAAGCCAAACTTATTTGTCCAAATACATAAACACTTTGTTTGGATATTTCGTCATATAAATTTTTTTTTTTTTTTTTTTTGGAAAGTGTTTTCATGAAGAATTTTAAAAAATGATGATTTTCTTAGAAAAATTCTCACTTTTTCGACATAAGGCAAAGTTTTCAATATTTTTTTTAAACAATGAAATTTTATATTTCCTGAATTTTTATTGTGCCTACATATTAAGGAATGTTTGAAGTGTATTCCTGATGAATTTTTTCCATAAAAACAAACCAAAGGGTCACTGATGCATTTTCCGGGTCAAATTGATCCAATGTCTCGATGCAGTCGCCAAATTGAAGTGTGTCAACGACAGATTAATGTGAAATAAAAACTATTTTTGCAATCTTATCAAGTCAAGACATCAAATAAAAATGAAGTAAATGATTTGTAAACCTAATTTACTAATTTGAAAACATTTCGTAATAAAAATATGTTCGTTGAAACGAATGAAACTTTGTCGTGGATTTAATGCATTTAAAAGATAAATATTTTAATCAACATTGTATTTTGATAGATGCGAGCAGAGTCTGAATTAAAAAAAAAAAAAACTTATGACCCAAGAGATTAAAAAAACCCCCGATGAGCTTTTATCTGCAACAGTCATAAAAATTATAAATCTGAAATGCACATACGCTAGTTGTAGGTTGGAATTTATTCGTAGCTCGAGGCTTTTCACAGTGGATATGAAAAGAAAGGAAGATAAAAATACAAAAGTGCCCTGAGGAACAAGAGTTTATTCCTCACCACGTCACCCCAGTCGTATTATTCAAATGACATTCGTCGTTCGATTCGATATATCAAACATCTCAACGACGCGATCCCTTTTTCTCTCCAGAGAAAACTTTAACACTCTCACGACGTCTTCAGAGAATTCCGAAGAATTGAGTTTGCCCAAATTCAAAAAATGAAACTAATCTCTCCGGGGAATACTATTAATATAAAGAATTGAAGTAAAACACATTCGCCATTTTATTCAGTATTTCAATCATTTTTACAAAACACGATAATATTTAAAATATTATACTTTTTGCTGTAAATAAAGCACGCGTGCTCATAAATATTGCAGTGTCTCGTAAAATCTAATGAAATTTGTTGAATTTCTTCCGATTAATATACGAAATAAAAGATTATTTTTTCCAATAAAAATTTAAAAAAAATTTCATCCGATATTACAACTATGAAAACGTTGTACAGATATCATCTGAATTACCATCCACTAGATTAACATATCCTTCTCTCTGCATGTAATATGAGGTTGTATGTATATATATATATATATGCAGAAAGAAGCAGTTAAACTCGCTCGGTTCACAGTGATGCTCAAATAAAGCTCGATCGGGAGTTTCTCCCGCGTGTTTGATTCTTATCGGATGATCCTCTCTCACCCTGATGCGATTCGAACGCTGATTCAACTCTGGACCATTCTACACGCTCCGGTCTCTCCCATTCACACGCCTATCTGTCTCTATGTTTCGTTATCGCTTAATGGCTATCCCTCCGATCGACATTAACAGTCTACCGTGTTACAACCCTCTGTGAAGGGATATAATATCGAAAATATATACGAAGATCGCCAAGATTTCGACACACAAATATACTCCCTATAAATTTTACTACGAGTGCTCACAACCATGAGTTAGACAAGGGGGTTACACCTGCACCTTGATCCTCGGAAAAGATGAATAAATAAAATTATTTTAATTTCAATAAAAAATTCGTTGAATGGATTGAACTTCAAAGAATAAATTCAAGCGATATAATTATTTTCACTCTTTTTAATATTTATAGATAATTATTTTGTAAAAATAGTTGGCAAAAAAATTTATTATTGAAAATGTATTCATTCCTATGCTCGACTCACTCCTTCGGTAAGCATTAAAACAGCAACCATTCAACGACCATCAGTTGACTATTGCATCAGAGTCTTTTCTCTGGGGATGTCAGAGCTTTTCGTGCGCTATGGCCTCGCGAATAGAAACCAAGAGGACAGAAGAAAAGAGAGGGTTGAGGGGTTCTCTCTTTTCTCCCATCTTACACCCTTATATTCTCTTGCTATGCAGCCTCTATTTTGCGATGCAAATTCAACCTGAAAGATCTAACTTCGAGCCAGACGATCTTATCCATATATCCCTTTTCTCGTTTCAACGACGTTTCGATTATGCCGTATTCTAACGGTATGTCTCTCTGGGTTTCGTTCACTCATAGGCAAAAGCTTGATAATGAATTTCTTGCAACTAGAGCTCAAAAGAATTTTTTTAAATACCATTTCAATGGATTAGTTACACACAGAGAACGAGAAGACTTGGAAAATAGAATTACCTTTTAAACATTTTTCAACGTTAATTGAAAAATACATATATATGTTTTTTAATCGTCAGCATGTGCACTGAGCAGATACCAATGAGTTTCTTTATTGAGTTATTTCGTAGCGTTATTTCCTTCTCGCGAACGTATGACGAGCCAACGCATCAGGTTTATAAAAACGATAAGAATCCCGGAAGAAAAAATGAGAATGCAAAGTAGAAACTGCAGTTTGAAAGGTTTTTTTAATTATCACTTTATCTACATATATTTTATAAAATCTACTCATATGAGTTTTATAAAGCAAGGTTAAAAAAAAGGAATATTAATTTGCCAATAACATCAAACATCGAAAAATTCTTGATCGAGCATGGATTTATATTGAATTCCGAGAATGGATCAACTGAAATAATCCGAACAAATCGTAGTTATAGAATTTTTCTTATAATCATTTTAATGAGTAAAAATAATCAAAAGATTTTCGCTTTGTTAATAAAAATTGGTAAAAAAAGATGCAAAAAGAAATATTCATTTGTAAATAACATTTTAAACGTCGAAAAATGATGCATCGAGCGTGGATTAAATTGAATTCAGAAAATAGATCAACCGAAGTAATCCGAACGAATCGTATAGTTAGGAAAATTCATTACATTCGACCATTTAAATGAATAAAAATCAAGATTTCGACTATTTTAATCAAAATTTGTACAAAAAATGGTTTTTCTTTGCCTGTTCGAATGAAACGATACCTTTACGAAGGTATCTCATTATATTCTACCTGTAAATAAGAAACGAATACAAAAGTATAAAGAAAAAGTTCCTTTAGAGCCATTGTGTAAACGATAAATAAGGATTAATTATTTAATAACATATTTTTGTCAAACTTTTTGACAGGATTGTACTTATATATCGTTTACATAAAGAATACATATTTAGATGAAAAAAATGAAGCTGTTGATCAGCACAGCGTATAGTAAAGCCGTAAAGTCCAGGAGTTTTATTCCTCCCACAAAATAGCGTAACGGAGCACGCGAAATTGATTCGCAAATTGGCCATTATGAGCGTCATCTTTGCGGATCAAACAAAATCATAACAATAAATAAATAAATAATCTGACGTTTCATGTTTGCTATAAGTACTGCTATATCTTTACACGAACTCGCTCGAGTTTGACGGTTTCAAGTATCGAAACCGTTAGTTAATATTAGAAGCCTTTCTCTCTCTCTCTCTCTATCTTTCTCTCTTCTCTTCGTCAAGCTTGTTAATTCGAAGGCTTACGGCAACGGGATAATTACCTTGAATCGTGTCTTTATCTTGGTAACTTTTCATAAACGGACTGATTTTCAGTCCCATAATTATGTGACGTAATTCTCTTGTTTTTTTTTTTTTTTTCTTAATGATTTTAAGTGCCACTTAAAACACGCATTCTCGTCGAATGTTTGTTAGAATGTTCCAAAATTGAATGAAATCGAAAATCTTTTCACCACAGTTCGTTTGAAATAAATGAAAGAAAAAAAAAAACTAGAATTTTTATCGAAGAAAATTAAATAAATGCATGTAAAGATGTCAAAAAATCCATTTCGTAATTGCACAATTAAAAAAAGAAATAAGTGGAGTTGAGGGAAAAACAATGAACGTTGTGCCAACTGGAAATTATTACGAATAAGAAGAAGAAAATGAAAGAGAATGAGAGATAAAAAAGATCGTATGATTAGTAGCAAATAAATAACAAGCACATTTCGAGAAATGTTCTCGTTATCTGCGTCAAGACGCGTATTGTACGTTAAGGAAGTGAGAAAGTTCAATGTGACTAAATCTCGTGCTAAAAATCCTGAGAGGCCTCAAAATAATACTCTCCGTGCGTTTGAAGAAGAGAGCAGGGGGGAATGAAAAAGGAAAAAATTGCGCAATGGTAAGCACGCGAAGCGTGTCTTCCGGCTTGCGTTCCATGACTTAGGCACGCGACAAACTCCTGATTCCCCACCTTGAGTCTGATGCTCATATTCTCCTCAAGTCTTACGGTTGATGTACAGAAGAGCACAGTGATCTTACACAATGTTCAGTATCCGCCGACTACTCGTTGCCATTTTTTATCAAAGACTAAAGAAATGTGTTGAAAGAACTATGTAATTCAAAATGAAGTTATTTTCATTGATTAATTAGAATTTTAGTTAATTAAGTGATGATTTTATCCTGATGTCATGTATCGATTGACAGCCAAGTGGTGAATGAGTGTGTTGGTAAAAATTTCCTTAATTTTACCATAAAAAATATATTTTTCCAATTGTCAAACGTTTTTCATGATTTTTAAATAAACAACAAATGTGTCAACGATTATGCAAGTTTTTATTGTGATATTACGTTGTAAGTGAGGAAACAATTTGGACCGAGATCCGAAATAAAAGAATATTCATAGTGATTATACGATTTCGGGTAAAAAATTAAAAAATACCTGAAATTATTTGTGAGTGTCGATTGAACTTTTTTTACAGAGTTTATATGGGAATAAAATTTTTGTTTCTATGTGTGTATGAATGACTGGTGATATATTAAGAAGGCAAAACTGATCAAATCTCAATTTTCCGCACGAGGATACTCGAATGTCCGGATTATAGAAAAATTATCCAATGTTGTCGTCGGTTCATGGCGATTGTCCCTCTCCCTTTTTTCAATCGATGATAAAAAGTCTCAATGGCTCAGAGAACGTTATCCAAAGCAACTAAAATAAATTTTATCCCGTCGAAATCCTCGATAGAGTTGAAACTTTTATCGAGAAAAAGAAGAGGAAAAAAGTGGAGAAAAGGGGGCTTGAAGAGTGTCGAAAAAGTTTAAGAAAAGAGAAAATACAAGATGGACATTACCCTCAAAATATCCAAAGAATATAAACCTGGAAAATAAGTGGAGAATGAAAGAAAAGTTGACTCTGGAAAAAGTTTTGTAACTAAGCCTGTCGCGCATTAATTCTCCAATCAAAAACTCTCTTCAATCCGATTAAACGTTTTCGTTTAAACACCCTCCAGATAATTCAGCCTACGACATACGATTGAAATAATATCGATCGCAGCATTTAATTAAACAAAATAAAGAAATGAATTTGGCAATTTTTTCACCAAATCTTCATTTATTTTAAAAATAAATAAAGTAATTGATTGTCTTATCAATAAAAACGATATTTTTTCACGACATTCAAGTTCACGTATTGCTAATTGGACGTTACGACAAAGCAAATAACAAACATTCGTTTCTTCGTCGATATCAGAACGAGACGATCGAGAAAATCTTTTCGGGGAATCTGAATGCTTTCACTGTACACTTCCTTTGCCACTTTAAATAGAAAACTCATTTGTTTCCTGGACAATCCGATCTACCAACGTCCTGGAAAGATTGTTAGATTGTCCCCATTAAACTCGAATTCAGCATCTCTCATTCTCTCTCAAATATATTTTTTTCTTTTTATCAGTATCGCGAATATATAAGAAAAATATTCGCACGTATATATATATATATATATATATGTATATCTATAGGTTGAATCGAAGTTTCGTTAGCGAAGCGTGTGACAGATGGTTAAAGCGAGACGACCCAGGAGCTGCTATTTTCCCTTCCTGCTTTAAACGAACGTTCAGATAAAGAGATACCAATCGTTCGGTAACATAGAAACTCATTCCTTTCGCAATATTCTTCATTTCCTTTTCAAGAAAATATCGATTTTAAAGACTTCCGTACTAGTCGAAAATCTACTTTTAAATCTACCATAAATGTCTGCAATTCTTGCGATTATCGGCAATCATGCGTTTACGATGAATAATCGATAATCTTTAGCGACCGTTCATCTCATTGGCGTTTGTTGAACACGTAATATTAAGCACAACGCGAATATTTATTAAATATTATTTCAAACGTTCAATTGGTTTCAATCGTCTAAAAAAAATTGTTGACGTTTATGCGAGCAAAGAAGCGAGAAAAATCTATTCATCACTAGAATGTCGTAGAAAAATCGAAAAATTTGCACTTTCACTGGGTCGCTAAAGGTTGTCCCAATTAGAATTCTGTTTTCAGAGACCATTTTCAAGATCGAATAAATTTAACGAAATTATATAAAACTGCAGTGTGATATAACATCAACAAATTTTGGCCTTATTCTATGCAAAAAATCACCTTTGAAAACATCAGGATTCCAGACAATAAAACGACTTTCAAAACATTAGTATAATATGACGAAAATAGTCAACAAAAAGAGTTGAAGACCAAAATAGTCAATTCGATCAAACGATCCACACGTACAAAAATCTATCGTTGCACGTATGACTTATTAAGGTATTGGTTTTGAGCTAACTCACGATAATACGAATACCAAGAGAGAAAGAGAGAGCGAAAGAAAAAAAAACCAAGTGTAAGGATGAGAATGTTCCCTCTTGGCCTTCTGAAAACTTTTAGACGGTGATACAATTTATTGTTGCTCGTATATCTGCGCTGAGAAGTCCCTTTGCACACTAGCCACGCTCACTGAGTTTTCTAGCTCAGGTACATATGTATGTATATATGTATCTGGGATAAGGTAGTAGACCTCGTTCCGGAGCGTTACGTTACTAAGTTTTCAAACTATCTTCTCTTTCCCGCCCGATACTACGTCACGTGGTATCACCAAAAAATACTCCGAAACTTGTATCCATGAAATCACCACCGTCCGCCCATCACGCGTGAATTTTTCCCTCCCATTTGCATTATTTCAAAATAATTAACTTTCAATGTGTTAAAAAAGCGTGCAAATAGCACGATATAACAGGCAAATATCGAATTATCGATATGAAGTAAAAAACTAATGAACGCCATTGACAAACGCACGTGTAAGAACAATTTTACATTTCAAAATATTATAATTAAAGAAGAAACAAGACAATAGTTGAATAGCAACGTTGCAAATGGATAAAGTTGCCAATACATATCCAACGAATGGATACAATTGACGACTGAATACCAGGCGAAATATTATGGTCGAAAATCAAACAATATCCATGCAATTAACAAATTATTATTTGTTATTTACCACAGCTGAAAGAGCAGTAAATTATCGTGTTATTTTAAAAAGCCCTTTCGATAATAAATATTGAACCAATTTCGGGGATCCCACCTTAATAATGCTACCAATCATTCATCCGACGAATTAAAACCGCGAGAGAACCATTTAATGAATATAAAACAACGCTTGGTATGTGAAACCACCGTGTATCGAATTAATTAAAAAGCAACACACGTGGACAATGATTGAATGCGTAGTTGATTCCAGTTCGTGCTCAATTGACAAAACATTTTATTACTTTATATGCATATTTTATGCATTTTTCATTTGTTGAATAAATAAATTGAAAATGTTGAAAAATGTAATAGAAAAACTTTCAATTCAATGGTTCACTTTCATAAAAATATTTCGAGTCAAAAGTAATGTGAAATGTATTTGCAATAAAATTTATAAAAGTACGTTTTTTTTTTAACTCAAATCGCGAATACCTCTGAATTCCCAAGTTTTTTTTATAATCAGAACGACGCAATCGAAGTCGTTATTATTGCCATAAAATAAGCTACGAAGTAACGATATAAAATAAACCCAAAATAGACAATATCCCAAGAATAACGTTCCGTGATGGCAACGGAGCAACAATAAGTCTTTCACTACGTTCTTGGTGAACACTTTATCGCCATTAAGCTTGTGGATATAACAGAGCGATAAGTATCAAGTCAGAAATAAGTTGGTTCTTTTCCGAGCTTAAGGGGTAGCAAGAGAAATAGAGAGGATTATGAGAAAAATTGTTCATACATAGCTTGCTTATGTGTCTGTGTGTCTAATGTGCTTTTGACGAATTTCGACGATTGATTATAAAAGATAATTACATCGTTGTTCTCTTACAAAAGTGGAGCGACCGTATTGCAACATAAGGCTCAACATTGTATGAAATTAATTACGAAATCTAAGGATTAATGAGGATGATAAAAAGTTATCGGACATATATCGACAATAATTTCTTTCTCCAACAAAGAAAAAACATCGGAACATTGTGATTTTTGTGAACAATCGTAAACGTTGAAAACTTTAGAAATGAAGAAATTTATTGTCATCAGCAAGGATACAATGGACACTGATTCGTTGGAAAATGAGGTGAAAACAATTCCCACAACAATTGGATTTTTTTTTTTTTTTTTTTTTTTTTTTTCATTGACATTTTTTTTTTATTTTTTGCGTATAATCGTCAGTCTTTTAAAAAATCTTTGTTGAGCAAGTTAAATATTTGATGAATCTGTTTATTTTTAGGCTACTCAAATGTCAGAGTCTCCGAAAAGGCTCGATCTTAGCAAAAGTGGATTGATGCGAATCCCTGACAGTATACTGGCTTTTCCAGCTATCGAGGAAATACTTTTGGGTGGAAATCAACTCAACAACGATGATGCTAATTTGGAAATCTTAGAAAGGTTCGTAAATTAACAAAAAAAATATATATTTTTATATGCAATAAACAAATAAACGAAAAAAAAAAAAAAAAAAAAAAAAAACAGAAAAATTTATTATTTTCAAATGACATAGTTTCTGAACTATTCCCAAATATTTGTGTTTCGATGCCGGGGTCACTTTAAACCTTACGAATAATTCGAGAACTATTAGAATAGCGTTTTCGGCCTAAGGGTACAAATGAATGGCTTTTGTATCAAAACCTGTTAGTGAACGTTCCTCGTATATAGCAATGTTCGCTGAATTCATTCACCTGCGGGGCAATTTGTTTTGTGCTACGAATCTCAATTTTATTGTGAACGTCAATTTTATCGTTATTCATAGTATTTTTATTTTTTCACAAAGTTACTCGGTTATTGCACTTTCGGCACGAGTAGTTGCACCGATCCATGTGCTTTTTGATTTCCAATTAGAAATTCTGATTTCAAAAATACGTAAGAAATCCGGGATCAGTAGTAACAAAGAGTGTAAATGTGATTTTAAAAATTTCTAATTCAATCGTTGTAGACAAACTTGTGGGAAAACTATATCTATTTCGATTCCAAAGATCATGGTCACCATAAACTATGAAAACGTAAATATTACCATAGATCGCAGTCTTCCCTGTCTCCGAATAAAAGAAGATAATTTTTTTTTAAAAACCACTGATAATAAATGTAGTTTTCATCTTGATTCGACTTTGAGAATAATTCCGATGATTTTTACTACAAAAATAGGTTTAGACAACTTCGTAAAGTGCGAATAGGATGCAACGGTTTGAAGTCTGTGCCGAGAGAAATTTTCCAAGTTGGATTACTGACCACACTGGACTTATCGGACAATAAAATCGCGGAAGTGCCTGCCGAAATGCATCGACTAGTCAAGTGAGTTTATAGTCGATAGTTTCGGTTTGTTTGTATACGTGTGTGTGTGTATGTTTTTTTTTTTTTTTTTTTTTTATAATGTTCGTATTTCAGTGTCCCGAGTAAAGTTTTTCTTGTGCCGCGAATCGTTCCCATTAAAAGTTTTCACAGGAGATTCCTTTTCCTGTAGTAGATTTAACGAAAACTTGGCAAAAGTAAAGATTCCAGTTCGGACTAAAAAAAAAAAAAAAGTATATAGTTTCCAGTGGCGTACGAGCCTTCGACAATCTTTTATTCACACGTGAAAGATTTAAATAAAAATTGCACTTAAACGACGGAATATAAAACATATTTAATTATGAAATAACATCGTTTGATTTGAAATTTGAATAAACTATTGGCAAATCATTTGCACAACGAATAAATTGTCGTCGAATCAAAAGTTTAGGATTTGACAGAGAAAAAAAAGAATTTAACAATCTTTTTATTAAATATATGAACGGTTTTCGATTTCTTCCTATTTTTGGTCATGCAGCAACGAACCGAGTTTCGAGAAATTTCAGTATAAACCGACAGAATGAAAATTCGGTTATTACAATAAATATCCAAAATTACAAACACTCTGTGTTTACGTTGTTCAACCAATTGTTATTGATAGATCACACGCTAGAATGGCTCGTTAAATTCTAGTGAGCATACAGCAATCATTTCTAGCGGAAAATCGAATTTCCGTATTACTCGAAACACAGAGGTTTCTCGTCTACCTTTTCATAACTGCAAATTAATTATTATTATATTATTATTGTAGAGCTATTTTCGAGAGATACATTACACGCTTCGTCACACTTTGTACGTCTTCGCTTACCTCTTCGCTTAATTTTCAAAAATTTCATCAATTCTTCATAAAACTTCATTAAATAACTTCGTTAATTTTTCAACTTGAACACAACTTACGAAATATTTTCATAACCACTCAACCCGTATGTATTGTGATCGAATTAAAATTAAAACAAAAAAAAAAAAGAAAATGCAAAATTATGCAAAACTTAAGGAAAGATTTAAACTCCCATCGAGCAATTATAAGTTTTCAAAATTTTCAGGCAAATTTATCGTGACAATAAAAATGTTATTACTTTGTGAACGACTTGCAAAAGTCCTACGCGTTCTCGTTAATATTACGTGAAACACAATGCTTGCTCCATGCGAAAGAACGTTATACTTTGGTTCAATAATAAATCGACGATACACGACAGAGAAGTTTGTCAAGAAAGTTCAGTGTACAGGAAAATAAAATATAAAAAAAAGGATGATAAATTAAAAAAAAAAAAAAAGAAAAAAGAAAAAAAAGATGATAATTAAAATCGAGCCAAATGGTTAGTGAGTCGGAACGTCAAATACCAGAGGCGCGTTAATTTGGAACAGGCGTGATTAGTAGGAATAAGGTGGGCGATGAATTATAGCAGCGATAGCATTCGCTCATCCGCATTGCCGTAATATAGAGAGGATAAAATGGCGTTACTATCGCACGTATGTATATACAGATCTGTGAATATATGTGTGTTGTACGTTATCTGCGATGTGTTTGCCTATTTATCTATATATATTATCAGGAAGGGAAATATATCTTCTCGGGATAACTCCGTCGATAAATCAAAGCTGGTAACCGAGAAGACTCGGTGTAATAATGAAAAGTTACTCGTTCATTATCCATTTGTATAGCAAGACGTCCCCGAATACATTAATTCTAAATCCAGACGCAATATCAAAATCTGTTAAAATCACTCGGATTCAATTATAATTATTAATTCAATTGAAACTATTTTTTTTCTCTTCTTCTTCGATACAAAATCGTATCTCACGATTGCTTCGTATTTCTTGAAAGTGTATCTAAAAATGTAAACTTACTTCAGAACCGAATTGAGAGTCGAAAAAAATTGTAATTCTGTTATCAGACTCCATTCTCATGAGTCATTAGATATTTACGTTTAAAAATACTCTTATTAAAACACGAAAGACTCCCCCGTGACCAAGTTTCAAGCTACGAATGAGTCAACGATCTCAAAATTCAATAATAATGTGAAATAATAAAAATAAATTGATTAAGAGCAGAATTAATTGGTCGAGTTTTGCCAAAACGAATAATGACTCGATCTCAATGTGAAAAGAGACTAAATTCATTTATTCATTGTTTTAATTATGTGGACCGAAAATACGATGAAATTTCTGGCAAAAAATATCGCGAACCTATCGAGGAATTTTTATTATTTAAATTTCAATCTATTTTAATAATAATTTCCAAAAAAAATTATTTTCCTTCCCAGTAGTTGTCAGGAGATTTTACAGGATACAAATTTTACAGGCCAAATATTCTGTTTCCACTCAAACGATTCGAATGATGAATATTTTAAGGATATACGTACGACCACGTGTCACGAAATAAGTTTCGTTATAATTTTATTTCTGTCAATAATCAGGTTCATTTAACTTTCCATGTCAATGCATTTGGTATTGCATGTCGTATGAGGCCATCCATACAATTGTGAAGCAAAATACAATGCCCATTTCCCATTTACTACTGTATCATATTTATAGTTGTGGAAAAATGTTTGATAACTTGATTTCTCCTTCTTGCAATGAAAGTGAGGTAAAGAAACTTTTCTCATATCCAAACCCTACAACCATTCCGTTCCAGTTCTATGAACGTGACGACGTTTTCTTATATACATCCTGAAATTTCCAGATTGCAATATTATATTGTCCTCCGACGCTCTTCTTCCGATACTTTTGCCCACAAACTTCGAGATTGTATGCTCGTGTTCTCGCCGTATGCAAATTTATTTTCAAACTTTACATTTATCGCTAAGACCACACACACATGTTAAATTTATATAGTAACAAAGATTACAATTCAATTACAAGAAAGCCATTTAAAACTTAACACCATAAAACTAAAATTTCAACAAAGGCACGAATATTTATAAAAATCTATACATTAAGACGTGGAGGTGTCAAAAATGGAGTTAATTTTAACATCATTTTTTCCCACACAAAACATTTATGCATTGAAACAACTTTTTGTTTATTTACAAAGACATATTGTTGTCAATGAAAATGGAAAATTTCATGAAAATTAATAAAATGGATGAGCTAGTACTTACAGTTTTTGTAAAATAGTTCTCTTCTAAATGCCATTTGCGATAATCACGATTCCTTATACTCTTGAACCCTGAAATAAAACAAATGTTTTTTTTTTTTTTTTTTTTTTTTTTTTTTTTTCTTAAAATTGTCACAAAAAAACTTGTCTTTGTCGAGGCCAAATTCTGCTTGTAAAATTTTTCGCAAAACAGCAAAAAGTTTCGATCGTAAAGACCAAATTTTTTCAAAATTCTTATTTTTTTTTTTTTTTGTTTGTTGAAAAAAGACTAATATTTTGGAAAGAATGGCTTAAAAAAAAATACTAGCTCATTGCGTAAAGATCGCCAGGGCAGAATTTGATCAAAATTGAATCCAAAAACACGATTAAAAATAAAGAATTTTCATGTCTAAGCATCTGTATAAAGATGTGACGATTTTTTTTCTCACAATTGCAAAACGTTATCGATTTTTAAGGAATTTTAAAAAATGATACACAAAGAATGACACTTTTGAGAATAAAAAAAGTGGTTGAAAACATCAGATTCTTTTGTAAGTCTTTCATAACGATTTTCAATTCCTCCGCATAAATCATTAATCACGTTTTTCTTCAAAACGAAACCCTGAAAACCGACTAAATCGATGCCAAAACTTCATCATTTTCTGCTCAAGCCAAGCCCTCAAACTTCAGCAAAGTAACGAAGTAAGAAAAAAAAAAAGTTGCAACAAGTTTTCTCGTAGGATCCATTTAATATGAAATCGTTGTTCGTGATCCATCGTTGTGAGACCCTTGTCGCTTAAAGTCTCTTCATTCTTGAAGGGTCTTCGTCTTAATTACGAGAACGCCGCAAAACAGGGATTACCTAAGTATCCAAAACTTTACCGAAAAGTCAATGAGGCTCTTTCTTTACACATATATATGTGCTAATGTGCCTTCAATACTTTGGCATATTTTAGAATGTGTATCCACGTGTTTATACATGACTCGAAGAAGGAACTACGGTGTGAACACTGAGAGTGCGAGTCTCGAGTAGACGACCAATGAACAACTCAAGTTCTCGTACAGCGCATCCACTCCTTCGTATACAAGACATTCCACATTACTTATTTCTACCCATTTGACCTCCATACTCATCGCAGGTTGAAAAGAAACGAGAAATAAAAAAAATAAAAAATAACCCAAATTCAAATGACATACGTGTAGTTGTTACAGGTCAAGTGGTTTAATAGCTCGAGAACAAACATTACTCGACGCAGGTTTTGAAAATTCGTCCAAAACGTAGTTTTCCCGTTATTAACTTATCAAAATATGTCAAAACTTCAACACAATATTTACGACGAGATGGAGTTAGCAACTATTTGAAGTCTGAACACAAATCATTATGTGGAAAATTATGACGAGCAACAGAGACAACTTTTTTTATGACCCTTGTGACCTCTACGATCTTTATTTTCGAATGTAAACTCTATAACGAGCTCGAAACTGACCCTAATATACTCTTTAGTATTAAATGTTCCTCATACTCGGTAATGGTATTTTATTGTATACCATTCTCTTCGTTTTTCAATTACGTATAAAACGATGTACGATAAAGTTGTATTTGGCGGACATTTGATAACGAAAACTCGACAAAAATGAATTTTTTTTTTTTTTTTTTTTTTTTTCCAAATAAAACAAAAACGGTTTTTGGTGAAAATATTGCGATCGTTGGATCATTGGAATATAAATACAATTAGGAAAAAAACTTTTTGTTCATTAAATAACAAAAAGTCTTGAAATATATTGAGATAATGAGATTTTTAATATTAATTTTAAGATGATAAGATTTGAAAGAGTAGAATAAATAGAATAAATGCACTTTTAATTAAGAAAAATAAGTAACGCGTGTAGGAAATTTTACTGTACGAGCCACAGACGTTTAAAGACCACCGGAATCCACGGACTAGTGCACATAATCGTAAGTTGAGCGAGCATTAAGCACCTATATGCTTATCCATCGACTTTCGTCAAAGAAAAAAGGGCGTAAAGTATATAAACATGCTGGTTGAGTAATTACAGTCAAGACTTTCTGTTTGGTAACTTTTGTACAATAAATATTCACATATGTTTGTATTTTGCTTCAATGTTACGAGGATCGAGGCTCGCGCTCGAACATCGCAATTTTCGCAAGTATTATTTTATACCACATCCATGAATCCATGGATGGTAGGACGCAGTTAAGAAATAGTTTATACATAAAATCAAAATGCAACAGCAAAGAGAAACGAAATGTTTTCGTTTCATAAAAACATTTCAAATGAAACAATAAAAAATATAGTTTCATATTATTTCAACTCTTTTTGTTTTCAAAGTACACTTAAAAAAAAAACTCTATCATTGTGCAGTTTTTTTTTTGTGGCGAAAAAAAAATTATGTTCTCTCCTTTCGCTGTCAATGCAATTATCGGTTTCACTCTCGTATCTTTTATTATTACATCAAAAACGAAGTTTATGAACCGTACTGTATAATGCTTTCCAGACACACACAATAGCTAACAATTTTTATCCATCTTAATCGCAATTTATTATGTTTCGAAATATTGAATAAATGTAGAAATATTGCCAACAATAAAAACCAATCAAGTGAAAATAATAATTATCAACAAAACAAAAGCTAGAAACAATATTTTGTTGACGAATAGCAGAAAAAAGCATGTAAAACGGTATTTTCTGTTTGATGGAAAATTTCCTCTCGAACTACTTGGTGCAATTTTTTTTCTTTTTTTATCCTTCGCATCTAATCATCGATCAGTTATCAGAAGCTTGAGATCTACGACTCGAGATTTACATAGAAATTCATAGACTTGCATAATTTTTTAATTTTCAAACTACTCTCGATTTTAATTTACTTGTATTTTTTTTTTTTTTTTTTTTAACGAGACTGTATCCAGGATGAATTTCCTTTACTCAGAATAATTTTTTGCAATGATTTGCTATTGCTGTGGGTGTATTCCAACGTCACGGACAGTAATTCATTTCCGTTTATGTGTTAGTTATTGTGGAAAGATAAAAATCATCGTATCAATTTATAGTTTATTCGTTTGCAATGTTTGACAATAAAAATAAAGAGGCAAAGTTTGTGAAAGGGAATATCGTTTAAAAAATATCATCGTCAAAGAAAAGTCTGGTTGTTTGCGGTAAAAGAGAGTATCGCATCTCACCTCTCGACCGCACACGTTTACCGGAGCGTAGAGAACAGAGTTCGGGATCAGCGGACGTGAACCTAACGATGAAACCTTTCCACGACTATAAAGGTTCGAATCATATTTTCACTGGCAGAGCTCGTCAAATATTTCTTGTTAACAAAACCCTTTCACATTTTTTTTTTTTTTTCCATTAAATCCAATTACTTATTGCAGCAAATTAATCATATCGATCAAAGGCTTGTTTCATTGAACGAAAAATTCCGATAATGTAACAGTGCTGCTCGGAATTGACAAAGAAAAAAATAATAAATTCAGACGTTTAATGAAATATTAAAATATTGCATGTGGAAATGTTTTATTGTGGAACATTCGCAATCAATATTTTCTTTTGTAACGACTACAAGTTAATTTTTTTGTTCTATTTTTTTTGTTCATTAGAAGCTTCAAATGGAAAATGAAAATTATGCATTCATTCTGAGAATTTCACCGGATTTTGGTTACTGTTGAAATCGTCGAAATTAATTATTCACCACCAACCGTAGACTGTTATTCCAGGAATAAGGGATAACGCATTATGTATCGAATGGACCTGCCAAATGTCGAATATTCATTTCGTCAGATATTTGTTATTTTTTTGTGCTTCTTTAATTCAGGTCACTGGGTTATTTGTAAGTTTCCGAACAATAGCGAATATTTTATCAATTATTTATGCAGTAGCTCGACAAGAAATTCATTTTGAACTCTGTAGGATATAAAACTTGCGATTTTGCTAATTTCTATAGTTTCTTAATTGATTAGAGTTACATGCTCTTTATTTTTCCAATTTTTGATGATAAATTCGTTTCGGAAGATTTTGTGGCACAATATTTCAAAAAATCGTATTTTCTTCTTCCTCAATAGCAGTCACTGAATTTTTTAAAAGTTGTCCATAAAAATATGAATAAATATGTACAAGAGTTTTTCTCTTTCATAATATTTATGAAATTGAATGAATAATTTTTTTGTTATTTTTTATTATTTCGCGACACGAAATAAACACAAAATTTTCCCTGTAAAAATGAATGGATTTTTTCTATAAAATTTTGCTGGGATTAAAATATCGTTGCGAAAAAAAAAATTGTATGCGAATAATTATTGGCAGATTGAAATAGTTATATATTTTGTGGTCTCTCAACTTCTGGTGGTTATACATATAGACGGTAATTTCTTTTGTGTTACGTCAGAGTGGTCAGCCATACGGGATAGGCGGTTGAATTTAATATGAAGGAAGGGATAGAACGTGGAATATACGAGAAACTCATTTCTTCTGGTTGTTCCATCGTGTCCGAGTCTCGTAATATTCGGAGGCTACTTCGAGTCTTCGGGTACGAGACTCAGTTCTTCGGCGCGAATCTCGACGAGTGCACCGCACGCCGGACTGCTCGAGTCATCGCCACGCTTCCGCGATTCCCTTTGACGGTTTTCTCGACCAGTTTCCTTTTTTAACTTCAAAGCAATACGAAAAATTCCCTATTGTCATTTTTCAATGCACCCGAATAAGACCATGCATTTAAACGTGTGTGAAATATCATTTTTCCTTTAAATCCAAAAATAAACAATTTAGACTCAAGAAAGTGTCTTTAAACATAAATTTGTGGGCTCGCAAAAGAAAAGGAATTTTTACGGTACGACAAACGGTGAATATTGTACGATATTTTTTGAGTTTCCACTTCGACAAAAAGTTTTTGTTCAATAATAATCATTCTTCTATTAAAATTTTGTGTTTTTTATTGATTTTCGTTTTCATTCCAAAAATGACGAAATTATACTAAAAGAAAAAAAATGCAACATTTGCCGGACGACGAAAGCGAATATGGTACGAAAAGTTTTCAGATTTTTCTTTCGACAAAACCTTTTTATAACCATTTACCACTTGCACTTTTGTTTTGTTTTTTTTTTTTTATGGTATATCTTTTTTATTGAAACAATTTGAATTATTATCAATAATATCGTTCGATTCAATCGTTTCACTCAAAGATGTTTGAAAATTTTTATAAAAGAATATCGAAAAAATATATATAAACGTGATTGGAATTCTATTTGGAAAGGATAATAAAAAAGGCATTTCACTGCAAGTTTATTTTCCTTAATTACCTTGAGGGAAATAACGTTTTTTCTATTGAAAAGAAAAAAAAAACACAAAAATACACGATGCACAAGAATACACTAAAAATAGAGTATTATGAAAAAGTTTGTATCGAAGACAAGTACATGACAATTTCTTTACGGTCAATCGACGAATAACATAGTAGTGTAGTGTTTTATTAAAATAGATTGTAAAATAAAAATATTACTAGAATATCTTTGACATCTGTCCGGGCTCCAAAGAGTAGAATACTCACACTGTGATTTTTTTTTAGTTGAAAAACCGACGATTATTCACAGTTGAACACGGAGAACGAAATATTTTTCGAAAGTCACAAAAGTTTTGTTATTTTAACAGTATATTTGGTACACTCACAGAATGTCAGCAAAATATATACCGTTGAAATGACAACATTATCGTTATTATTGCAAAACATTTAATTGCCCTTATTCAATTAAATAATCGATCTTTTCAACCATTTTTTTGTTCTCAGTGATATAAAAAATCGGTTCTATAACGAAAAAACTGATTTTCCTCGACATCTATTCATTTAAACGATTTATTCGTCTCGTTCATTTTCAATATAAAACCGATGTCGTCCATTCACTGGTCGGTTTAATCTATTGTATAAAATTTAGATCGAAGACGTAAGAAACAATAAAGGCAACTGCAGAATAGTGATTTTCACTTTAATTCGAAGCTTTCACGGCACTGGTACATCCGGTGGGTGAGTCTCGAGCCTTTCCAAACCTTCTAGCTTCACTGGTTTCGTATTTCGTATATACAAGTTCTCCACTCGCAGGGAAAATAAATGAGGCAGTGTATAACATCGCAATCGTCATGTCGAACCCGTAACGAAGTCAATTTTGTTGGCGTGAATATGATATCAAATGTTTTTGCCAAAATTCAAATCTAAATATCGTATTTGGTGACAAAAATGTACATTTTTAAATATTATTTTTTATAAAATAAAAAAAAAGAGCTCACATTCCAAAAATGCAAAACCGCGGAATAACATATGTACGTTTCTTTTTTTCTTTTTACAGCCTCGTAGAATTAATATTGGATCGTAATGTCATCGAGAGAATTCCAGAAGCAGTGGGGCGATTGCAAAATTTGAAAATTTTGTCGCTTGCGGATAATCTGATAACGGCACTTCCGTTGTTTCTCAATATGCGAGCTCTCGCTCTGACGGTGAGTCCATTATTACATTATTCACTAAAAATAAATAATTTTCTCAACGCGTTGCTTTAAAAATGAAATGACGAATTCAAATGAAAAGTTAATTCAACGACAAACACTTTTTTCCCCAAAAAAAAATGAAATTTTCTAATGAATTACAAGGTTTTATATAAATTACGAAAATCGAGTAAGACAAAAAAAAATACAAAGAAAAATTGGTTCGTGTTACTCAAGAATTATTCTCACTGTTTTAACCTGCAATTACGCTTTTATTTTCGTCGATTGAAGTAACGCATCACAATTCGTTGGCATCACTCAACACAATAACCACATATATCACGTGCACATACACATTTATTTAGACCTATAATCCAAACGTAATCACAATATTTTGAAGGCGACGCAGCGAGGCGCATAGATATACAAAACAGCCGCTAGAGATCGCGAAGCCATCACTGTTCTCAGAATCGATGAATATCTCAAGTATTTACAAACACAATTCACGAGTCTCGTCTATAAGCTCGCAGTAGAGCTAATAGAGAGATGAGAGAGCTCTTTATCCTTGGCTTTGGTTAACTACCTCGGTCATAGGACACAGATTCACAGATTATTTTTGGAAACCCATTGTGTACTAGCAGCAAATGTATTCGTATTCTTTTCCTATTCGGCTAATTTCACGTCCGGCGTGAAACTAAGCCTGGCGACACTGAGATTTCACACGTCGACCAAGTTTATATTTATTTTTCACGCGACAAGGTCACAGCTTTGTGGCATCTTCTTTTTAGTGCAGTCGCTAGAGAGCGCACGGTCATCACTAAATCCGCAATTGATGAATCTCTCGAGCCCTTAAAAATACGATTCACTATCGTATTTACAAATGCTGAGCGTCGACGGACTGGAAAAAAAAAAACCTCTTTTTAGGCTGTCAACGAAAGTCAAGCACCAATGAAATTCTATGTCGCGACGGTTTCTCGGGAAATCTGTCCAACAGCGTCGAGTCATAATAAAGTCACAATCGATAAATCTCTCGAGTACTTTTATTTGAATCGATTTAACCACCCATCAAATATTTATCTTTTGTTCATTAATTGGACTCTGATGGCAATGAATTATCGAAAAATTAACATTTAATCGACCGTTTTTTTATTTACAACTAACTTTATACTCTTTATCTATTTTCGATATCAAAATAGTAGGTTATAATACTTTATAAAATTTCAAAACTGATTGTTCAAAATCAATCACCATCCCTTAAGAATATGTGTGAAACGTTTTTCCTTCACATCTACAATTTCGTTGCTATTAGTTGTCGAAGAAACAGTTTCTTTTTTTTTTCTCAAATGCGATATTTAAACAAAAATATCACGAATTTACTGATTGAATAAAATAAATAATCGGATAACGTTATTATGATAATTTGCTCCTTACGTTGCCTTCATTATTCACAATTATTGAACTTCCTTATCTTAATTCAAGAATATTTTACGTTGATACCAAATAATCGCCAATTTCGTGCATTATCGATTTATCATGATATAAATTGGAAAAATAAATAAATCAACGTCGCCATTAATTTTCAGGACGTTCTATCGAAAGTCGATCATGGAAAAAACTGCAAAGAAGACAAGAACACTCAAAACAACTTACACAAAGTTAATTTGAGGAATAATCAGCTAAAAGGAAGCATAATACTTGGCAATTATGGTGTAAGTTATAAATCGTAAAAGTTTTTTAATCAATTTTTCCAATGCTATCAACACGTTTTATTTATTTTGTTTTTTTTTTTTGTTTGTTTTTTAATTTTCGACAACCGATTGATTGTTTGTTCGCCGTCAAGCAGAATCTCACTCATCTTGACGTGAGCGAAAACAGTATTGAGAAATTGGACGTCAGTGCACTGCAGGGATTGCAGAGTGCGCGTTGTGCTCGGAACGCGCTAACGGAATTGACTTTGTGTGGTCGAAATCTCGTTTCGCTTATAGCCGGCAATAACAGTGAGTGACGGATCCAATGAACAATTTTTTTTTGTCATTTAAAAAAAATCAATCAACAATTCTAATATTAAAGAATTCATTGTTTCGTATGATTCAAATAAAATTCCAATCTAGGTGATTACGATGCAAAAAATTAAACTTCATTTTAGGAATTCAATAAAAAATCATTATTTTATAAATTATTCTTCAATTCAAAATGAATTATCAGGATTTTGGATAATTTTCATTCCATATGTTTGGCTGATTTTTGTATTTTTCGAATTTTCGACATATATTTCTTTTCACCATTATTTTCAACGATTTGACAAAAAATAAGGGATTCGAAAAAAGTTATGTTTAAACTAGTTCTACGATTTTTAGAAATTTTTTCAAAATATCAATGAGAAAAGAAATTAAAAAAAAAAAAAAAAAAAAAAAAAAAAACAATAATTTTATCATGAATCGATGTAATAATAAAATTATTAAGATGACGATGAGTAAATGAAAACAATTATTAATTGCAGAGCTCAAGAAATTGATTATCGAACCAGTTCCAATAAATCTCGAACATCTCGATGTTTCTTAGTAAGTAAACTCGATCATAATTATAGTAAAATTTTAAACAAAAAATAAATAAATAAATAGTATTTCGCGAAATTTTTGAATAATGTGTCAAAGTTTTTGAGTTAATTTTAATGAAATGACTTTCTTTAGCAATTCGTTGGAAGCTCTGCCCGAATGGATACCGGATTTGCCGGTACTGCGAGCCCTTTTTGC
This sequence comes from Campoletis raptor, assembly GCA_948107755.1. Lineage (NCBI taxonomy): Eukaryota > Metazoa > Arthropoda > Insecta > Hymenoptera > Ichneumonidae > Campoletis > Campoletis raptor. The sequence continues at coordinate 16,497,442 of OX403627.1, forward strand.
CTCTCACAATGCCCTTACCGCACTTCCGGACCGACTGCTGTCCCAACCGTCGAGGCTGGAGGTCCTTCACCTTCCCCACAACAGATTACAGGCACTTCCACCCCCGCGAAACCCGCTAAACATTGTTCATCTCACTCTTCAGGGTAACGCGCTCACTGCATTACCGACTACTTTTTTCACCAATACAGAACGGTAAGTAACTTTTTTCTTCTTTTTTATTATCACGAGTATTTTTTTAACTCAGATTTTTAATATATTATTTTTAGATCGAGTACCAACAGAATTTTGAAAATAACTAAAAAAATATTTCTATAAAAAATTAACTTCGACATTATTTTGTTTTTTTTTTTGTTTCAAAACACGCGATACTTTGGTACCGTTGGCTTCCATTTTTTAATGCATGAGAGTTCCTTTTTTTTTTTGGTGAATTTCTTGGGTTGAAGAAAAGAAATATTTTGGGAATGAAAAAAACAATTATTTTTCTTATTAATCCAAAAAAATGAATGATGAATTTTTGTTTCCAGAATGAAAGTTTTGAATCTGTCGAATAATCGGTTATCGGAGCTTCCCTACTGTGACGAGGGTAGCAAAAATCGTTCAAGTTGTCATACTCTTGAAAAACTTTATTTAACCGGAAATTGTTTGACCGACACGGCTCTTGACGCTCTCGCAAAACTACCGGCTCTCAGGGTATTGCATTTGGCTTACAACGTTTTGGATACACTGCCGGAAAGGTAGAACAGACTATAATCTCTTCATTAACCACAGAATGATCGTATCTTTTCTTTTTTTAACAAAAAGTAGTAAAAACTTAATTTTTTATTGAAAAAAATCTCATTATTCTGTTAATTACGAAATATCATTAGATATCAACAGCATTTTTTGGCCATTTCAACGGTATTTGTAAAATATCAGCAAACATTGAAATGACAAAAAAATCGTTATTAGCCAGAAATGTTTTGTTAACGCGGTGTTTAACTTATCAATCAATTTTAAGAAAATGTGATGACAGTTGAATTCAAAAAATGTTTTAATACTTTTTTCATTAACTCACCGTCGAGCTTTTTACACGATAAAAATAACTCACAGCCGTGTTATTGTCAATTTTTTAATTTGTGATATGCAAGTACTTTTAAATGCTACGAAAAAATATTTGTAAAAATTCAAAATAATTATAATTAGGCAGACAAATTTTTAAGATTCAAAAAAATGTTTGACAACGTCCAGGGTCTTAGAAAATTCTTCTCTTTTTCCTTTCTCAAAGCTCTATTTTCAGTCATTTTTTTGCTATACCGTTATTCCAAATAGAACGATCACTTATTCTTCTATCAATTCATTTTTTCACTTGAAAGAAACTGTTGTTCGATATTTTTCAAGTGGAATTCTTAGCAAACAAGAAGAAAATGAAAAACGAAGAATTTCAAAGGACAATGTATTTGCAATAGACTCAAAAATGTTTCGGCGAGATAAAGATATCTACAGCGTTGGAAAACAATGATAATTATTGAATCAGTGAATCGTTATATTCTTCCACGTTCCATATCTGTTCGTTAAAGCACGAGTACATTTTTTTTCATTAACGATAACAAGTACTCAAGGACGTTGTAATACTTGAATTTCGATGCAAAGTTGTCACATTAATTTTAAAAAATATAAAAAATAATATTTCCAAACATAATCCAGAATTAATTGAATGTACAAAACGTTTGTTTTACATACAAAAAGAAAGTATGAATTTCATGTAAATTCCTTTAATTCATTAATCAACCTCGCTATTAATGATGTTGATCGATTTTATTTTTGTTTTTTTTTTTTCTTCTAGTTGTATCGCTTCATGGCCGGATCTCGAAGAATTAGTTATGTCCGGAAATCGTCTACAGTACCTTCCGGACAACGTTGCAAATTTGCAACATTTGCGTGTCCTCAGAGTTCATTCGAATCGTCTCTTGACGTGTCCCACTTTCAATAAATCTAAGTCATTAATGGTAAGAAAAAAGGATATTGACTTTGAACCAGAAAACGAAAAATGAGAAAAATATGAAGTAACCACAACGATGACGTTTGAATCAATAAGGTTCTGGATCTGGCACACAATCAACTGGACCGAATAAATCTGGCAAGCCTAGTGCCACCTCAACTACAATTTCTAGATATTTCTTGCAACACAAGACTGCACGTCGATCCAAGACAATTTCAAGTTTATCGTTCGCAACGACCGGTATCGCTGGTCGATGTTTCCGGTCAGAACAGAGCGAGTCTGCCTTCTCATCCACATCAGCAAGAAATTGTCAGATCTGAAAAGGGACCGGATCAGCCCTGGAGATTAGGTTTTTCCGAAACTGCTGGCAGTAGAGAAACGTAAATAATCATCTTACTACGCATTTTTTATTTCTTACGACGAGGCAACGACAATTAAATGTCAAATGAATTAGTAAATGGATCAGATAATAAACGAACAAATTGAAATTTTTGTTTATATTATAACTTAAACGATGGAACGAAGGATCGAAATTGAAAAATTGTGGATCAACCTTACGTTGCTGCATGAAAGTGAAAATTTTTAGGGTAAAAGTTGAGAATCGTAAGAAATGTTTTCAAATTAGTTAAAGCGAGTTAAAATACTATGAAAGTACGATGAAAAAGAAGTAAAATTCGCACCATATTTGAAGTACACTAAAAAAAATGTATAATGAAAAATATCGATGAGTTTAAGTCAATTTATCGGTTTACAAAAATAAATGAGAATAATGTTAAAAAGTGATTGAATATTATGATTTTTGGCAGACTGTACGTATCTCAGTTGCGAATGCCAACGTTTTGCAACGTTGAGGGTCTTTTCGGGATATTCGATGGTGGAACGAATCAAGAAGCACCAGGTGCATTGCAGGAAATGATACCACGTTTGTTGTTGGAGGAGCGTACGATAAGAGAAACATCAAAGGATTATCTAAAGTATACGTTATTATCGGCTCATCGAGAGTTGAAGGAGAACGGTCAAAAATATGGAATAGACGCGACCCTCGTACACCTAACGAGAATACCTTCGGTTCAAGGTTTTCCAAGGACGTCGAGAAAGTACAGTTTGAAGGTAGCGGCTTCGGGAGAAGCTAAAGCAGTTTTGTGTCGAGCAGCAGGTCCGTTGGTTCTCGCACCAACGAGAAAAAACGTATTGATTAAAAATCAGCTCGGCAACGCTGCCATGTTTCCTCTCGTTGTGCCCGATCCAACGGTCGAAGAAGTCAATCTCGAGGACGATGACGAATTCATTATAATTGCTAATCGTCGATTGTGGGAAGTTTTAAGCATTCAAGAAGCCGTTAGAGAAGCAAGAGCAGAAGCGAGTCCAGTTTTAGCTGCAAAAAGACTTCAGGACTTGGCTCAAGCGTACGGAGCCGAGGACAATATTAGCGTCATTGTTCTTAGGTTGACAGGACCTGGGAACGGTGACCTTGATCAATTAATGCGTGAATTGCGTCATGCTGTAACGAAAAATCGAGGCCAGGGCGAAGGCAGTTGCTCTTGTCCTTGCTGCTTACAGCCTAATCCACATAAACCACCAGCTCCTTGTTGTTGTCACGTTAATGAGGGTTACTATCTCAATGGAGTTCTCAAAAACATAGTCAATAGGTGAGAATTTTTTCCTCTTCTCTACGTCAGTGTATTTTCCTTGTCCAAGATTATTATTTTTTTTTATTATTAACGTTGTAACTTTTGAACAAATTATTCGTTGCAAAAACAATTTAGTTTTTTATTTTTATTCGCAATTTGTCGTTTCGATTTCGTATATGTTCAGAAGTTACAAAGCGATAAAAATCCCCTTTTTCTCACAGATATATTTCGATGTGATCGTGTGTTTGTAACGCGATATGAAAACCATTTCTAATTGTGTTTCGTTTCATCTGACTGACGCTGAATGTGACAGCACCGTTCAAACCGTTCAACTTTCATTTGACTTTCATTTTTTCATTTGACCCTGCATAAATACACAATTCGTGTAACAATGTTTTGAACACATCGAGACACAAAATAGCCCCTGCCGTCTTTCAACTGATTGGCTGCAAATCCATCAGGTGGCGTCGAGCTGTCACTTACTCGCAATCGACGACTCTTTTGGACGTTTATAAAATCAATTTAAACAATAATTTACGCCAATAGAGGCAAGACTGACTCACTGATCAAGGTTCGAAGGGCTAGTCACGTCCAGAACTTCGTTCCTTGATCTCGCACTTGCAGGTACAGTGTAATCTGTGCTAATTTTTGACGAACCCGGTCGTGACCGCAGACCGGGTTTATAAATACATAAATAAATTATAATGTAAATCATTTCGAGAATATAGTTATGAATTTAATCCATTTTATTGAACTATGAAAAAGTTGGGATACAACTTTTTTTAATTTATGGTTAATGTCATTCCTCACAATGTCACATAACTGTGTCAACATAACAATTCAGAGAAACTTTGATCCATTATGTTTTCGATTTTATTGAAATCTCGGGTAATCGCTTTAAAGATTTTTAAAAATGTTTACGTTAATTTCTTACAACCTTCAACAATAAGGTGACAATAGTAAAGTACGTGCCTGACATTCCAATGTGAACTCTACATTTTTAACAAAAATATTATTGTTATTCATATTTTGGATCATGTTTTAAAGCTCCCAGCAGTATTGCAAGCTCCGAAAACTTTTTTTCCCCGAAACAAATTGATATTTGAAATTAAGAGGAAGAGAGAAAAATACATTTTTTTTTTTTTGAATTATTTTTGTTCTAGAGGAGGAAACAGTCGTAACGGTTCAGGTCGTTTTTTCAAAAATGGCCAACACACAGAAAACACAAGTCCGGGGTACAACGACGACCGGAGTTCACCGAGTGGCCAATCGGACCAGACGAGCGACAGTACGTTCAAAATTCGTCATCCATCGGGTCGCGGATGGTCCGGTAGCGCGGCTTCAAGAGCAGCATCAAAAAATCGTCAAGGCGCGATGATCCAAGAGAATGGTGGGAGAAAATTTGTCAACGGTCTTACGACGCCAGAGGACGCACTTTCCGAACGTTCCGGAGGTCCTTTGAGCGAGGAACAATTTCGTTGTTGGGAATATATGCTCGAGCAAAACACACAATTGTTGTTTGACAAAGAACTCGATACACTTGCCCGCGTTCCATTGCGAAGAGGACAGTCAAGGTCGACCCCTCAATTGGCGGCAAATCTGCCATTCCTGTCAAAACGATTTGGAAGCGCGAGATCCTTCAATCCAGTTTTGCCCAGAGCTCCGATGATGCGTTTTGGTAGTGGACGAAGATTTCTAAACGGTGGACCAAACGCTGCTTATTTCGGAAGCTTACAAAGACTAATGCCCTACAATTTGGAATATGACTTTGCGGTTATTCAGGAAAGAGCTGGTCTCGATTCCCTCGAACAGGACGCTTCAAGAATGCAACAATATTGGGGAGTTGCAACTACGGAGCTGTGAACAATTTTATCAAAACTCTGGACTGGATCTAATGCACTCATCCAACGTCGAATAAAACTTCATTTTATCCAAAATATCAAAAAAACAATAAGTGGAAAATGGATGGAAAAATATTTTCCATTTCTTTTAAAGTGTCCAAGTTCGCAGATAAAAAAAAAATGACTTAATTTCTGTTTTAAGCTATATAACGCTCGTGTAAATACATTTTTTTTCTAATGCTACCAAAAAATTTATTACGCACACCAAATTATCAGCTCAAATGAAATCATGTAAATTGACGAATAATGTTTTACAGCTTAAAGAATGTAAGATTTTTTAACCGGAGAAAATCTGTAATTAATATACGGATTGAAAGATTCGAAATTGTAAGATTTATATTTTTTTCCTCATTATTCGAATAATGTAGATAACGATATTCAAATGACGAATAGAAAAATATTTCGATAATGAGTGATTTGCAGGGTGTTTACTTTTATTTAGACATAAAGTTATTTCTAATGGCTGCCGACCCACCTGAATATTGCAAGATTTCAAAGTTTTTCTCAAATTAAAAATAATTTTAAAGAACATATTATTATGAATTCTATATTATAATATTTCTATAGATTTATGTAATTATATATAAAAGTATGTAAAAACTGGCAAAACGTAACGAATATTGCCCCAAATCTTCGTTCAAACTGTACCTGACAAATTTGTAAGCCACAGCAACCAAAGTTTTGACACTCGTTTGTATAAACAATCAAATAATAATAATTGAATATATATTGTGTATAAGAGTTTAAACAATCGTGACAGCTCGTCGAAATAATTCCCATTTCGAAAGATTTCAAGGCTGACTGCATTTGTGTAAATTATGTTTAATAAACTGACACATTTCGTAATAATATTTCTTCTTTTCTTTCAATTCCTTCTTCCTTTCTTTTTTTCCTTCCAATCTTTCCTTTTCTTTGATTTTCATTTAATTTCAATTTTTTTTTTTATTTCATTATTTCTGTAACGATTACTATAAAAGAGTTCTGTATGGAACGAAGTGTATTTTCTTCGGCACTCGAAACAGAAATATTAAATAGCAGGTTACAAATGACAAAACTGAGGCGACCAAAATTTTTAGTTGGTTTTCAATAATTCCTATAATTATTACAATCCAATTGAACTGATAAATATTTCCATTAAAAATGCAATGAATTATCAAACTAGAACATTTACCCGGCCATATAAAAAAAAAAAAACAACTCAGGTAAATAGTTGCTAATTAATAATTAAGTTTTCATTATTTAAAAACCCATGTAGCTTGGCTAATATATGGGTTCGCCAAAAATTTGATGTATGCCTTGGGAGATTAACGAAAGCGTACAATATTCACAGATGAAGCTGAATAAATAAACGCTCAAGGGATTCACCGATTAAAAGTTCATAAAGAGTCGAAACCATCTGGCGGATTTTTCAAGAAACCAATTATACAAGAAGATTGCGAGACAAACGAGCCTTTTAGGGTGGGGGATAGTCTCTCAGCCTAAGAATTCTTATCGCTCTGTAACTTGTCAACAAATACACAGATTTAGGCTCGATTGTGTTGACATTAGAACGTCCTATGTTGACTGAGAAGAAATACAGAATTCTTTCGAAAATAGTAGATTTTCTGAAAAGCTACGACACTTATGATTAAAGAAATACGTGTACCGAGAAATACGATCAAGGTCACTGGTCCCGGCTCTTCTTGGCATAACGACAAAACGTTAATTTTGTCTTCGGCTCTACAGGCTTGAGCCAAGTCGTGGAATCATTTGACAACCGAAACAGGACTCGTTTATGCTTTTGCTTCGCAAATGGCTGTTTGAATGCTTAAAACTTCCCACAATCGAAAATTCACAAATGTCATAAATTCGTCATTGTCCTTGAGGTACCGTTGATTCCTTCAACGTTTGGATCGAGCGCAACAAAGAGGAAACATTCAAATAACTAAAAGGCAGATGCGCGTTGTTTTCGGACATCCTTAAAATTTCGAGAGAAATAAAAGTTACATATTGTTCCATGACGCAAGAAGAACGATGTGTAACTCATATTTTTGTTGAAAAAACAAGCCTGTTTGCAAAAAAAAAAAAAAAAACGTGCACTAGGATTTTTACGAATCAAACGACTTGTCGATGACCTCAAACGGCAGATCTCGCAAATAGCACAAACGGAGCACTTAATATGATTATATTTTTCAAATACTAATTCCTATGAATATTAGAATCTAATGGATCATTAATATGTTCAGTGTAGTAATGAAATAATTTCGAACCAATAAATTTTGTCAGGCGATATGAAAATAACAACTCGGATAAATAATTGTTTGTAAATTATTGTGTTTTCACAATTTTCAAACCCATCTAGCTTGGCTTGTTTATGGGTTCTTCAAAAATTGTTTCGTCTCCTTTGGGAGTAGATGAAGCAAGATATCATTATTGAAGTGAATAAATAAGCGCTCAAGATATTCACCAATTACTATGTTTATAAAGATAGTACACACCATCTGGCGGATTTTTCGGAAAACCAATGATACAAGAAAATAGCGGGTAACACGAGCCTGGTACGATGAGGGAAAGGGGATTTTTATCGCTCTGTTACTTCTCAACATATACACCGATTGAGACTCGATTACAGTGAAATCGCAACGACAAATTCCGAATGATAATAAAAACTAAATTGTTTTTGCAACGAATAATTTGTTCAAAAGTTACAACGTTAATAACAAAAAAAAAGACGTGTCGTGAGAAATACCCTGATGTTCGCAGTCTTCTGTCCTTCCAGGTCATCAGAACTTTCATATTTTCATACAGAGAAAGAAAAAAATACTGACTTAGCAATAGAAACTAGAATTTAAGATAATCATGACGAAGAAAATTTTTAATTTTTACGAAAATAACATAAAATTGCGTGTAACTTATGTGAGAAATTTGCGTTATTATCCTGTTACAGATCCTATTCTTAGATTTAATTTTCTTACAAATTCAAACTCAAACTTCTTTCCGTTTCTACAGGTATAAATGAAATTTCTTAGTTTGCACGACAACTATCTGATCATTTAAGTTTTGCATACAGCGGAACGCGATAACGTTATCTCGTGCTTAAAACACGATATTCCTTGTTTACCTTTGGCATTAATGCACTCGACATTCAAAAGAACGTATGCACGAAGGTAAATACGACTTTAATATACAAAGCTCTTCTAACTTAACTTTTACAGCTGTTTTTTTATATTCACGTTCAATTTCGTTATTTTCATTCAATTAGAACGAAATTTTTAATATCCTTGCCGAGGAACTTTTTTTCAACATTCTTAACAAGTTATTACAACTCACTGATATTTTCTGTATTGAAAAAAACTGTAATGTTATAAATAAGATTTTTCCAAAATCGAATCTGTGAAAATAAAACACTTCGGCCGGGCGTGTGCGTTTGTGTCCTTGAAGTATGAGAATACTCGTGAAAAGATTTCGATAAAATTTCGTCGATATTTCGTCATACTGCTAATTATGTAGCAACAAAAAAAGACGTGCATGAAAAATGTACGAAAATTTATTTCTAACCTTAAAAACAATGGAAAAAAAACGACATAACTGACCGATGGAAACGTTATTTCTTTGAGTATCGCGTACGAATCAAGTGGGCTCTATACACGGATTGATCTGCCGAAAGAAAAAAGTTATAACCATTTTTCTGAAATTGAATTTTTCTTTCGACCAATTTAGACCAAAAACATCCAAACCATCCCTCATTTCTCATTCGCAACCGAATTTCTCGTGGGAACCCTCCACGACTTCTGTACTTTTTCAACAAAATAAACGCCCCGTGTACGGTACACTCGGCCGTACAATTTTTATTAGTAAAAAACTAACCTCTACATTCGCTGCGTCACGTCAATTACGGTTTATCTGAACGCAAATCCTTCAAAAAAATAAACACCATAACCAGCGAGAATTATTTTCGCTTTGTAAAATCACGGGAATATTCACAGTATATAAAATCATTTACACATTCGTATTCACGAAGTACAAACACACAGTATTTTGACGGGAGACGGGTTAAAAATTGCACACCACAAAAAACTGAAAAAACCCGCGAGTTGCTCCACCGATTTTTCGGGAAAACCGTCAGATGGAGTCGAGCCATCACCCGCTCGCAATCGATGTATCTCTTGTGCGTTTATAAAAGCAATGCAGTGAGCCGAAGAAGTCAGCACAGAAAACCAGAAATAAACAAATCGACAACGTTTAAGTAGGTTACTGGTCCTACTGTACCAAGTCAGCATAGGAAAATCCATCTGAGGTATTTCTCGGCGATAGTCAAAAGGAATTCCAATTCTTCTGACCATGTCCTGTACAGGATTTTTCTGCAAACTTGACATGATCGTAGAATCGATGGCCTATTAGACAATCTAAAGAATACTCTATGGTTTTTCTGTGCAAATTTTTGGAAACCCTTCACCATTCATGGTGATTGGGTTCATAAAATAACAAAACTCAAATAACTAAAAATTTCACTTTAAAATAGTCATCTTTCAGGTTTCAGGTGACGAATCATTCGCCTAACCTCACCCCTCGAATTTACGGAATATAAACATTTTTCGAAGTGGGTTTGACTGATTACAAAACGAGTCTGTCAGTCTACGCTGGACGATGGCAAAAATAAACTGACAGAGGCGTTTTGTAATCGATCATCGAAGAATTTCAATTTCAAAATTTGCAGCTATACCCACTCTCTCGCACTTACGGTGACGAAGGATTAACGGCACTTCAAAAACTCAAATATTTTTCTTAAAAACTTCAAATATGATAAATATAGCGCGCAGGCACAATTATTACTATTGACGAGAAATGAATTGCCCAAATATTCATACCAATAATTGTTTTTTAATAAAAATGTCTCCGCGAAAAAACATAAGGAAGTTAATCTTCAATGCATTCTTCTGCATTTATACAATTACGAGATATAATGATGCGTAAATGGTAGAGACAGTGTGAACCGTTTTTTGTTGCCATCTTAAAAAATTTGACAAACCGAAATAGGAAACGTGCATTTTTAATAAAAATGATTAAACCAATAAAAAAATCGAAGATATTGTTGTCTTTGAAAAGTATTCACTTTCCGCGTTCCCTAATTTCTCGGAATAGACACAACGAAGAGTTGGAGTAGGAGGTTATAAAAAAAACATTGGCTCTTGTTCGTTTGAATTCAGCGAGACGGCAGTCAGTACGTTCTTGGCGTTGCGCAAAAAACGTCGACGGAAAAGTATTGCTCCTACGAGCGCGATATTTCACGTAGTGTTGAGTTCGTTGTTTTCCACGTTGTTCTCAATCGAACTCTAGCAAACGATGAGAAAAGTGGATTCACAATTTGTACATGTTCGTCCGTTCAATTTTAAACCTGCGCGTCTTCTACTTCAGTTTTGACGATTTGATAAGAAAAAATTAATACAACTGCCTCGAAAAATGTTTTGAGATTTAGCAGCGTGCTATCAGCAACAAGTGTTCGTTTTTTTTCTACTGTGCCACAATCGTGAAGAGTGAAAAGTTGGATGAATTTATTAATTTTTTTATCGAGTGGAGTTACTAATGATTTATCAATATTTTTCAACCGTTTCCCAAAGTCTTGCTTACGGATAACGTTTTTGTTTGTTTATCTGTCCCAACAACACGGCGGAATTCATATTTTTCCGTGTCACATGACTGCTCGGTTCTCAAATGACGCGGTAAAAAGGTGAGCAGATCTTTTATTTTTAATATCCTACGAGCTGTTACGAAATATTATTATTTTTCCAAAATACTTCGTCGTCTTCCTCGTAAATGATTTGACGTAATATTTTTAAGTTATCCGCAAAACATCGTTAAATGTCACCGGAATCGTTCTGAATCGACAAGCAGTAATGAATATGTGTATCGTCGAGAATTAACTTTGGGAGTTCACTGTCGTTTTTAGTGTCTTCAACCATCACACATGGTCTGTTGGACCGACATTTTTTATTGTTTGATAACTTGTCAAAGAATGCGTCTATTGAGGTTTAATTGTAATGAAATCGAGACGCCAGACACTGAATAACACGTGTAAGATATTGCATAATACGAGAAGCCATTTGTTCAAAAGTTACGAGCATAAACGTTAGTACACGTGCCGGCAGAAAATATGTTTACATTGACTCGATTAATATCAATCAAAAAACTATATTTACGATAATTCCTAAGTGTCTAATTTATTGAGTAAAAGTTTTTGTCTCGACATTAAGTCCGTTTCAATTTTTCTACGAACGTTGAAAAACGACTGACGAATGTAACCCAACCTTCCCTATAATATCGAACGGAATCACGTGGTTAAGTTCACATTGAAAACAAAAAACTACGCGGTGAAAAAAACCGCGAAGTCACAGAGAGTTGATATGATAGAGAAAAATTATCGTTGAAGGATTCGATTTTGTTGTAGAATCGAATCGTAAATTACTTTTAAAATTCAATTAAACTTCCACATGTGCGAACTTCTTGACATTGTTTGGCGTCGCTGAGCTCATCGGCTTGTCAATAATTGGCGAAGGTCACACTACTCGGGACCCGACTGTTTATATCTCACGGAAGTAGAGTTTCAATGTTACGTTCGCTACGTCGCCATACTCAAGTCTCGATAAAGCATTTATAAGCACAAACGTTCAATGTAATCGTGTATATACGTAACCTTTGTGTCATAATTGCTATAGATTGTTCATAATTCATTGCATCGAGTGACACGAGGATTTTTGTTATAAAAACGCAATGGTAAGGACAGATTGATATATATTTACGAATTTCTTATAAATTGAGATTGTATTTTCACTTAAGACTCGTAAAAAAACAAAATAATGAAATTTTAATACGTTCTGTAAACACATAAACGCCTTTTCGTAATTTCCTGACGTCCAATTCACGAATAATAAATTTTCGAGCAAATAATTTCGTATCTTTGATATATTTTGATGAATTTACGATCGATTTGGCTTATTCTTTTACCAGAGGCTCGTCAACAGCAAGATTATTCAGTTTTCATACGTTTTGTAAACTCAATAACGCATTTTTTTACATTATTTGACATCCCAATTAACGAAAAATACATATTTGAGCACGGGAGTCACGAAATTTCGTGAAAATTGACACAATATGAACATTTCAGTGTCATTGCTCAGTTTTGTGTTCCATACCGTTGGTCCAATTGGAATAAAAAAGCTTGAGCTCATTTTTGGTACAAAAAACAGAATTCCATTTTCATTGACAACCAGAAAGAATTTAAATCTCTGGAATAATTTTAAAAAACTTCAACATTCATGAACATCCATAAAAACATTTTTTGACGATTATCAAACAATGTTGAACACCCTTTCATATTCACTAATCACTTTGATTGGTGACACACCAGATAGCTACGTTTGGAATGATTGGGAAAAGATAAAACAATATTTATTTATAATTCTAACTCCATACGCTTCGGTGGATTCATTAAAACCAATACGGATATTAATTTGCAATGATATCTTTATAAATAATATTTTTATGTCAATTTTCTTGACACACCATATATTTCCCTCTAGCGGAGATTTGTCGAGATATTATTTTACTACTGCGGTGTCAGGCAGGTAGAAAAACAAGGGGGCAGCGAACTCTCACAAAATGCCCTCAAGCCGTGTTACGCTATCGAAAAAGGGAATTTACTTCCGAATTTTTCATCGTGAGCAGATTAACGATAGAATTCGAGGTTCGAATGAAACAAAATTATTATCAACAAGGCTCTTGGCGCTCGTTACGCTCGAATGCTTCTTTTTGTTGAATCGCGAAACATATTTTTTTCGTTGTTTATATGTTTACATAAACTTCATCAATTATTATTATTTGGCGAGTAAACGTCAGTTGAATTCCGTTGACGACTGTATTCCATTCGCTTGACGATCGTTATGAAGAAAATAAATAATATTCATTTTATTTGTAAAGTGGTCGATCTATCAATTTGACGTAAAGAATGAGAATTGTAATAAAGGCTGTGACAATGCGAAAGAGTATAAATTAATTGATTGCAATTTTACAATCTTTTTCTTTCAACGTATTGTTTTTTTTTTTTTCTTTCATTGCCGTTTCGGCTTTATTTTGACTAAACAGCTGTGCGAGGACACACATCGATAAGATCTATAACGCGTTCTGTGAACGTGTGACGTTCGAGGCAAAACTTGGCATACTGGCCGCAGCTCGTGGAAAATCAGCTGATTGTACCGTACTAGTCATTGAACTTCGGCCAACACGTTTATAACAGCCGTCTCCCTTTTATCGCAAATTTAATATTATTATGCATAGTTTCTGGTTTCGTTTCTTATTTTGAAAGACTATGAATGTTTATTTTTCTACTAATTGAACAATTTACGAAAAAAAAAAAAAAAAACGATATTCAACGATTTTTTTAAATGCAGTCGATCCGCGTCACGAGAGGAACAATCAATTCAAATAAAACGTTTTTCGAATTATATTTTGTGAAATAAATGTTTTTTCGTTGATGTCAAATTTGTTGGAATAATAATTATTTATTAATTTCATTAATAAATTAAAATTTTACTGAAACAGTATATTTTTTTAAATAAAGAAGTAAGCATCATGAAAAAAATCGTCTTCAAGATCTTTTTCCAAATTGTTTGCATATTGAATAAAAAAATAAACATCCGGATTATTAAAAAAAACACTCGAATTTTTCAATTTTCGTGAATTTTAGTTTTTTTTTTTTTTTTTTTTACACAGATTTTTTAATATTAAGTTTTCAATGTAATTTATTGTGCAAGAGTGACAGAATATGAGTTTGATGGATTTTGTCTCGTTTCCTCATCGGAATATACTACGTTCACTTGTGTTTAGAAATCATTAGGAAAGATCTCGTTGATGTGTGACTTTGACAGGATAGCTGGGTCAATCATCGTATTTAGTAAATAGATTTGACACTGAATTGAGGTACCAGAGGGCACAAATGTTCATACGACATTTCGTCGCGATGCCACAAACTCGTTTCGACACTATATAGGCAATTTGGCAGACATTTTCTTTCGACTGTCTTGTCGTATGGGTTATTTTTAGGAAACCAAACGAAAAACTTTTCTCTACGAGAAAAATAGCGTACTTAATTTTCGTTTCATAAAATTGAAATGTTTACGTTTAAGAATTTTTCAAAAGAGAACAATGTTCTCGTTTTTTCTTACACACAGAGGGAATTCGCGTCATCATGATATTTCGCCACTTAGCATGTTTATAGTTTTTAGAAATAATAAATAACTAATCTCAGAATTTTCGTAATGTGTGTGAATGAATTTTCTAGTATTGGTAAAAGTGCTTGAAAAAATGATAAATAAAATGATGGAATACTATTATCGAATGTGTACACTTGACTCAAAAATACGACTCAGTTTTCCGAAAAAATCGTTTGTTGCCATATCAGCAAACTCAGCTACAAAGAACGGTTCAAAGTCCATCGCGTGACTTACAAAAACGTGACCTATCTTTCGAACGCTAGAGGACGATCGAAAAAAAATAATAATAAATAGTGAAAGCAACACTCCATCGTAGAGTGCAATTAAATTCAAATCGATTTATAATACACGTTCTGTATTGGAACGAACGAAAACTCAATTGTCGTTTAATTTTTGCAATCTTTCCTTTCACCGCAATCTCTCATACAAAGCAACATTTACTCGTATTTGAGTTGAGAAATCCTTGTCGCTTTAAGGACAATCGGTCGTGACCATTTTTCCTGCTATACCTCAAGTACTTACGAACGAGCAGGAGAATTGTAAAATTTTTACAAATTATTTTCGAAGAATATGGTGATCAATATGCTCGTTCGAAAAATAAACGAACACATGCAATGATTTTCTTTTGTTTATTTTGCTTCAATTGTAATGGATTTTTTTTTTTTAGATGATAGAAACAATTGTTCGGAACAATTCTTCCAAAAAGGTACTATAAACACTGCAGACAAAACTCTAATGGGATTTTCAGAATTTCTTTTATTTAAGTTAGATGAAATAGAAAAAAAAAATAGACAACTGTCAAATCGATAAAAATTTGTTCTTTTTTTCGTCGTCGTCTAGCACTCGTTTGACTCAATGCCGTGATATCAACTCAGCTAATTTGCTTTACTAAAACTGTATATTTACGAAATAACATGCCAACTTTATAACCACGATATTTGGAAGGCAACTGTACTTGAATAATATTTAATAATACTGGTGTCATTTCCGAGCCACGTTGACCAATTGTCTAACTTCCGGTATTACGTTTCTGATACTCTCGTTCCCACTGCGAACCCTTCCCGTATTTTTATTGCCAACAACAAATCACAGCACTTCGTACCGACCAAATTTAGCCTTGAAAAAAAAAAAAACGAACTCAAAATTATGCAAAAATTACCTCAATTCGATAGTTCGAAATGCGCCAAACGATTTTTAAAGATTTTTTTAAAGGTTTGACAATTGAAGCCGTGTTTGCGGCTGTGATAATTCCAGGTTCCAGGTATTCGTAAAATACGTAATATCCGGTGTGAAGTAAGTTTCAGTCGTGGTTTCAGTTGAAATCTATATCCACTACGTTGCCAAATGGTCGGTCTCTAACATTGTCACGGTTCAGGGTGTTGGGAAATAAGAGTGGGGGACACGAGTGCACACGAGTCCACGACTCCACGAGTGTGTGGAAGAGCCAGCCAGCCAGCAACCAAACAGTTCACGACAGCATTGCGCACACTTTGTTTCGTTCGGGTTTCGTTGTGAAAGTGTTAAATTTTTGTCTTCGAATATGTCATTGATTCGAATCGTGTCAAATTCAAAGAAGGGTCTTGATCCTACGCAACATACCCTTATCAAATAACACCTTGACGCGTCGTTGCGCGATTTAACGAGAAAACACAAATTTAATATCGATATTTTCGTTGTAATCACGAAACAGGATTTTTCTTGTGGATATCGCGAAGTAAAACGACGCAAGAAGTGCTCAAACATTTTCTTCTCGTACGTAAACCAGTGAGTTCGACAAACCACACTAATCTGTCATCCAACTTTTTTTTCACAATTTCACGAACGCTCCATGTGTCAAATAAAAATAAAATGAGAAAGCTTGAGCTAGGCGTCGTAGGTTTTTGTATACTGCACTCGTGCTAGAGACGTAGGAATTTATACACTTTTGTGACAAAAGAAAAATTCACATGCAAGAATTCTTGCAAGGTTATTTCAGCTTTTTTGCGTCAATTTTTTTTTGTGTCAATGACTTTACGATCATGCACGACTGCTTTTTATTCCTGTTCTAACACCAAGGGTAATGTCCCTCCGAATACAGACGCTATTTGACTACAATTTTTCAATTTATTCGTGAATGAAATGATTAATGTCTGATGTAGAATCTGAAATTTTATTTTCTGTACAGTATATTTATAGCTAGCAACATATATTTCGAATATTGTTTCGATAAATATGCTTCGTTTTAATTTCCCTTTGACACAATTCATTTACACTTCTTTGACAGTTATGAAATGATGTAACAAGCTCCATCAATTCGACAACGATTATTACTATAATTATTAACACTATTGTAATTACACTATAATATTTGTTACAATGTGTTCTTTACATCAAGTTTTACAACTTTCCTAATTCGAATTATTTCACTAGAATTCGAAGTCACTTTTGTATTAAATTCTTCAATCTAAACATTAATTTTCTTTCTCTCCTATTCAATCTAATAAAATCATCTCCGCCAGCAGTCAAATTTTTACTTTTTCAAAAATTTATTTTGAAATTTATAAACTATAGGAACTTTCAACGTAAACAATATGTAAATAAAAATATGGCTTGAACCTTTCCTCAGACCCAAACACTTTTTGAACTGCATTCATGTAAATGGATATTAATGATTTGTAAAATCCTCATTTTGGATAAAACAAAGCTACGATAGTTTTTTTCTATTTTGTATTTTGATTCCGTCCTAAATCTTCCCAATCTTCTTACACATTATGAAATTATGAATGAGACTGTGGGAATAAAACACAGCAAATGTGGATTATAGGGACTAAAGCTGAGCAAAGTTTAACAGTATTGGAGAGGCCAGTCGACAAAATTACAACCGGTGTGGCTTACGAACAGAACTACATGATGAAGGGTACCAAGAGGGAATGGCTATTTAGAGTTCAGGTACAAATAATAACCATTTTTTCATATAAATATTTACAAAAACCAGAAATTTTGCACGTATAAAAATTCAAATAAGTCTATTGTTTCTCGATTGATTTTATATTACGCATTTCACAAAGTCTAAATTAATGTTGGACAAAACAAGTGTGATTATAAAGAAGTAAAATAATGTCAGAGATCCTTTCATTTCTTTTTATGGAAAAATTACATGATGTTGAAGTTTGCATCGTTGGAACACAACGAAAATTCTTTACAGTTTAAAACAGAACCAAAAATTTACATGCAGTGTTTATCTACGATAATTGGACATTTTTCTACGACTTGAGATAAGAAATCTACTAGAAAAATAAGGACAATTCCAAAAATCGATAATTAAAAAAAAAAACAAAGAATAAAAAAGAATCATTGGGTTCCAATGCTGCAAACTTCAGTATCATAAAATTAG
Source organism: Campoletis raptor (assembly GCA_948107755.1). Taxonomy (NCBI): domain Eukaryota; kingdom Metazoa; phylum Arthropoda; class Insecta; order Hymenoptera; family Ichneumonidae; genus Campoletis; species Campoletis raptor. The sequence continues at coordinate 16,515,570 of OX403627.1, forward strand.
TCATTTCTATTTTAACGATACTAGAGCTTGAAAACGTGTTTTTGCATTCTAAAGGTTCCTGGCTTGGAAAAAAATGATGTTGTCTACGTGGTTGGTAATCTGCCAGAACTGGGTGCCTGGAACCATAATCAGGCGATACAGTTACCTCAGGAACGTCAAAATCCTACCTCAATGTTGTTCGATGGAAATAATTGTGGTGATGCGCTATTCAACGACGATGGACAAGACGCAGCTTCCGATCGGCTACTCGAAGAAGAAACCGAGTAAGTATTAAGTAAAATTTGCTTCCACTAAATACTAACTAATTATGTTTTTCATCTATGATATAACTCTGAATAATTCGCGCATGTACAATTGTTGGCCGAGGCAAATTTGAGAAATTTGAAAATTAATTAAATGACAAAAGATCAGCAAACGACTTATTTATTTTGATATTAATGAATTTAAGTGATTGACGAAAACACTTTAAACAGGAAACCGATTTGCATCCTACTTGGAACCCAAAAACCCAAATTCCTCAATCCGAAGATTAAGTTCGAACGGATGACGACTCCAAAATCCTGATACTAAAAAAAAGTATAATTTCCTTTTCCCCAAATTAGCAATCCCGAAATCCACTACATGCTGAAGTGTAAACGTTTCAGAGGAGGACGAATTTTCTCACGAACAATATCCTTGCCAACCGATGTGGACGTTACATTTCGATATTTTATTGCTGTCGTATGCGAGTCAAACGGCACGAAAAATTCAGCCAAAACTCTCATCATTCGCAAGTGGGAAACTCACATGACACCTCGGCTGATAAAAAAAAATAGTAAGTTTGTTATCATTTTATTTCGTTGTAACCAAAGTTTAAATAAAATGCTCATCGTTTCTCAACTTAATTAAATGTTTCATGGTAAATTTTTAGCACCAAGCAATTTTTCGGAATCGATTCCTGATCCTGAACGATTTGGATACCACAACGGCTACTGCAAGGTCGAAAGAGGCTGGTTAACGGATGAAACCGTTATACAATTCAAACTCTTCAACAGTCCCATCAAAATATGGAAGAATCGATTACAGAATCGGGATCTTTTTATAAAAGTATAAAAACTTCATCAATCAGTATAGTTTTTTAACAATCATCATGTTTTCAATTGACGTTTAACGTTTTTGAAAAATAAAAATAGATGTTGCAGACACAATTACTTGCAAACTATATTACGAAACAAACAAATGGCTGCTAAACGTGTTTTCGAAAAAAATGATTTTACAAATTTCTCAAGCCCTCAACTAAAACATCATCCATTTTTTAACTTGGAGTTGTTCGAAATCTTCTTCAACAATGAATAATCCATTCAAGCTGTCAAAAATTGTATTGTCCTGCCGACTTTAAATTCCAGTGGAAAACTTATTTTGGAAAATGAATAAATCTTGATACCATTTAACTTAAAATTACAGATGACTCCGGTAAATCTAGTCAGGCATAATTCTATGGAAATGCCACAATTTGGAGGTGAATGCGTCGATGATAGCCTGTCGATGGATACTCAGGATATCGTTGAACAACCACCTTTCAATATTACCGAAATTGCCGTAAGTTTCAAAAATTCGAATATCACGTTCAAATATTTAACCTCAATATTCAATATGATTTTCCAACTATAATTGTGGAAAAGTAAAAATCTATTTAGTGAGATCTTTTTTGTAGAAATGACAATTTTAATGTTATCTCCAAAATATAAAATTTTGTTTCGATTTTATGATCAGGTAGACTCGGTATTTAGTATTCAGCGACTAATTACTCAATTTTGAAGAAGGACAGTAGTCTAAAGACTTGAATTGAAAAAAAATGAGGAAATTTTTTTGTTCCTTTGGAATCTCATTCACCCCCTTTCCCTGTAAGGGAATAAGTCGAAATCGTTCTCTCATTTATTCAATGTCACTACACAATCTTGGAATTTTTTCTCTTGAAAAGCCAATGATTTATTGTCATTTTATTATTTGACAAAATTGAAATTATTTTGATTTAAACAATTGAGGCCCTTTGAAATATTCGCGGTATAGAATATAATGCGATAACAAATTTGATCGGCAGGCAATGAACGACGAGGAGACTTCTTTCAAGTATCAAGAACAATTTGGTCGTGTCTATCAAGAAGATGAATTTCTCGTCTTCAACGTCGCCGTACGCTATCCAGACACGATCGTGAGTATAAGAACCGAAATCATGAAAAAAAAAAAAAAAAAAAAAAAACAACAAGGAATTAAGAGAAACAGAATGTCGCGCTTCTCCAGACATTTGAAAAACATGTTGGAATGGTCGAGAAAACCGTGAATGGCGCTAATTTGATATTCATTGTTTGATTCACTTGCCGATAATAACGATAATTCGAGGCTGACGATGAATTTGGTAATAGGTCTGGCGGATGTAAGAATATTCTTGAAGTTTTTCATTCAATTCATTGATAATAATGAACCAAAACTTGCAGAAATAAAAATTCAAAGACTTATGAATGGTAGACTCAAAATACTTGGAACCATTTTGTGGTGAAATCAAAGATTTAATATCTGGGTTTGGAGATATTTGCGACAAAGTTTAATGAAATATATAAATGAACAATGCCGATGATCTTTGACGGAACAATAAATATCAATTTTTAGCACCTCACGAAAAATAAATGTAAAAGGTTTGAACAATGTGAAGAAAGAACGAGAATTATTATTTAACCATGCAATGTGAGCTTTCAGTAGACGAAGACAAAGCTGGCCAGCGTCATGTATATACAAAACAAACAAACAAAAACCCAAAGGTCTATATTCAAAAATAGATAAAATATAAATAAACTTGTCCAGCAGCTAAATGACCAAGGTGGAGATAACCGACGATGTGACCCTGTGATGAAAGCTCTTCGACGTGGATAACCAAGGAATATGAAGCCCAACCAAGATCTTACGCCGATGAATTAAAAGAAAATCGACGTTGCAGAATGTTTTTCAGTAAACACATCTCGCTAAAAAAAAAAAAAACTATGTCGATGTAAACAGCAACTGACAATCCACTTAACATCCGTTGTCACACAGACAATCGCACAGAGATTTGATTCGTTTGGTGCTCGTTAATATTCCTTTAACCGCATCCTCGTTTCCTTCGTCAGATTGACTCTTGATAATTTTTTTATTTTTAACGTTATCGAAAAAGAGGAAAAAAATCTTCATTTGGAGCATTCATTTTTCAAAATGATTTCTGTTCAAAATTTAACTTTTGGTCAATCGAATAGAAATCTTTTCGAATAGTGAATGCAAGACGTTGCACCAAAACTGAAATTTTTTTCACTTTGTTGTGGGAATTGAACAAAAAAATGTTTACAATTATTTCATACAAATTGTCGATCATGCAATAGATTTTCTTTCTTTGATCGACTTCCATGGACTCATTAACGTTAATGTCGTTCCACATAATACATTCGAGTCCCTGGCTATCCTGTAATTCTTCCATGAGAAAAAAAAAAAAAAAAACCAAGGGAAACGAAAAAAGTTACGTTATCAACAATGTCACGTGTCTTATACGTCTCTGTGTACGTCGATAATGGTGAGGTTCTCATCACTCCTAAAATATCCTTTATAGAGTGTATTGTCAAAAAAAAGTAATTAAACACACACACGCGCACACACACACGAAATTACTTTCTAGCTACGAGCGAGTCTACCACGTGGCCAAAAGCTCATCGGAATGAATCCTCTCAATTTAGTCTGTATTTTCATACCAAAAATGTGCCGTTCATTTACCGAAATTTTATTTTTATCCCAAGAAGGAGTTCGGGTGCATGAACAAATGGATCGTTACTTTTTAACCTAATATTTTTTTTTATTGAACAATATAAGAGTTGTGAAAATTTTTTTTCTCATCTTACGACAACTAAACAATTTCTTCAATGTTATCGATTAATTGCTCAACTTTTAAAAGAAGATTTTTCAAAATCGATTTTAACCTAAAACTTTTTTTAACGTTTATCAGCATGTTCTACAATTTTTTTTTTTTTTTTTTTTTTTTCAATTTGGTTTTTATTTTTAATAAATAAGATAAAGCCTCGAGCTCCCTCTTCCTCATTAAATGATTAGCAGGTGCTGCAACCGTCGCGTCTTCCAGTAGCGATAACACCATTTTACACATAATTAATTGTTCTGGTTAATTGTTAATTTTTTTCGTATAGAATTCTCGTGGAGTAAGTGGAAAAGTATAAACCGATTGGCTCTTTCACACGAACATTTGAAAATGATGAAAATTATTTGCAGCTCGGTCGCAATATTCTATTTTGTTAGTTTTGAATTATTTGTTCAACAGAATTATTGAGATTCGCAAATAAACATGAATAACAGGTTACTTAACACGAATTATTTAGGTCCACCCCCGAAACAGTGGATTAACTGAGAATGCACTCTTGGAAATATTGATGTTGTGAAACCAAAAATTGATCATTTCTTTTATTTCAAAGAATTTTTATTTTCAGGCTTACCTTGTGGACTTTTACGTGTACAGCTCGAGAAGTTTTCCCGGTGAATCGCCTCCGAGTCACATTGGATTCAGCTACATCTTGCCAAGCACGCTTCAGGCTAGTGTTGGAATGCTCACAGTGCCAATAACGTCAACTAAACACAGACCCATAGGTTAGATTTATTTATATCCAATAAATAATGCAACCATTTTCATTTTCAACTAAAACGTCAAATTCGAACATAAAAAAAAATTTCTCTCAACTAAAACATTGAAATAAATTATTAAGACTTTTTCTAATTCGTTCAATTATTTCAGGCCAACTGACCGTCGAATATATTACTATAAAGCCTATACCCGATTATCCATGGGACATGAGCATTTCGTATGCAAAACATTGGGAACAGAGATGGTCAGGCTTGGACGTAGGGCATCGAGGGCTCGGTACTTCTTTTAAGTTCGAAATGAAAAAGTAAGAAATGTGCTAATTTTTTACTTATTTGTTCGATTTTGTTCATCAAAAATTGAACGATTTATTAAAAACACCACCAAATTTTTAATACTTTAAAACATTGTAGTTGAAAAAGTAAGCGAGACGTTTAACAAAGTTTTAAAAACAGAACAGCCCGAAGACAGGTGACATAATTGAGGTGAAAATAACATAAAAATGTTTAAATTACAGTTGTGCCAACGTAAGAGAAAACACAATAGCGTCATTGAAAACGGCTTCTCATCATGGTGCAGACATGGTCGAGTTTGACGTACAACTCTCTAAAGACATGATACCAGTTATTTATCACGACTTTCATGTTTCGATTTCCCTCAAAAGAAAGAAGCAAATAGACGCGATGGATATGCTTGAAATACCGGTTAAGGATCTCACCCTGGAACAATTACATTTGCTCAAAGTGAGTCAAAATATTTCTACAACAAACGTTAAGTATTTAAACCAAAAAGATTATTGAATAATACAAAAAATTACAAAGGTAATAAACAGCCAGAGCATTTTTCATTAAATAGACAATTTTTAACATGCGTTACAAATTGATGGAAGGAAACCTAATCAAATAATATCTAATCATCGTGAATATTTCTTTCAGTATTTTTTAGCCGATAACTTGGTACGAATTTAGTTGTTACCTTGTCCGTAAAATGTTCATTTTTTAAATATTTGATTTCGATGCTCTGACCAATCTTTCATAACCGTGCATATTTTCTTATAATATTTTTTTATCCGCAAGCATTCTAACCAAATAAACCGAAGACTCACGAGAAAATTGGATCCATGTTTAGGTTGCGAGAAATGCACTTTTTGCATTGTGCATTTCTTTTTTCGTTCAAACTTCTTTATCGATGGTGAGATGGAATTTTTGGTTTTCTGTTTGAATTTAACAGGATTTTTGTTACCCTGAGGACTCAATGGGTAAGGTGCTGTATTACATTGATAAAGATGAACAGAGGGGTAAACAATCGGTGAGCTTTCGTATCGCTTGTGCAGACTAACATGCCTTCTCTTCTCAACATGCATAAGTCATTATCGAACGTACTTTTGCATGCTTTTTTTTTTTCAAATATATAATCGCGACGAGATAATAAGAAAGTGCAAAGGAAACATCTCATTGAGCTACGCTTCGCTTTCTCTTGTACATGCAAATATTATCTGCCAAAGATCATTGCATCGATCATATTCCAAGTTTATTGGACAATGTTTATTTTGTAAATAAAAATTCCAATTAAATGACATCAAACATCGACATAAATTGTGTAAATTAAAATTTTTTTAAATTCATAAATTCTTTCAATCACTAAATAAATCACGAATATCCATGGTATGCACAAAATTTAGTAAAGGCATGTTACCAACAACGATAATAAGTTATGAACCGCCCCCCCCCCCCTCGCTCTTCCCCACGACTCAAAAATATATGAAGAATTATTTGCGTCAACGATTTTTTGTTATCACTCAAACAAATCGACTGCAAAATTCAGTCGATCTATTCTGCGAATATTTTCACCCCTGTCGAAAATTAAAAGAAAACTCAAACAACTTTCAGGTTTATCATTTGGCTGAAGCCAAAGAAAAGAATCCAAGGTTCTTCGACGAAGACTTGGAGGATCATCAACCTTTCCCTACTCTTCAGACCGTCCTACAAGAACTTGAAACTCATGTAGGATGCAACATTGAAATCAAGTGGAATATGCAATTAAAAGTAAGCCAATTTTCCGTTTTTCAAATTGTTATTGATCCATTTTTTATTCGACAATATTTGTCACAATTTTTAGCAATTTACTGAAATTTAATTTTGTTCGTTGACAGTACTTTTAGATTTTTTAGTAGTTGGTTTATCGATGGGTTACACATTTTTACGAATCTAAGTCACTCGTGTGTTACACATAAAATCGGTGTGTTATAAAAAAAAAAAAAAAAGTATAAAATCGGTGTGTTTGAAAGTTATAAATTTTAGAGAATTCGCGCAGCTTTGACCTGTGGCCTATAATGATAATTTTTCAATCAATTTTTTTCCACTCATAATGACCAACTATTAGTGTGTTATCGAATAAAAAAACTGTTCTGGAATTTTTGAACACGTTGTTCAGTAAGAATTGTAAATGTAAATTTTCCTTTTTTTCATTGAAAGAATTTCGCAAAAGTGTGGAAAGGCAGTAGTTTGTTACACGATTTTTTTCCACGCGTTAGTTATTCCGAAGATGAACAGATTTTCTATCATTAAGAATAAAAAAAAAAAAATTATTTGACAAATATTGAAAATAATGGAATGAGTAATTTTACGTTTTTTTTTTTAAATAGGACGGGACGTTCGAACTGAATCATCCTTTCGATCTCAATACGTATCTGGACATAATCCTTAAAGTAACCCTGGAATATGGAGGGGATAGGAAAATTGTATTTTCGTCGTTCAATCCGGACATTTGTATAATGATACGCCTGAAGCAAAACAAATATCCAGTGGTATTTCTAACCCAAGGTGTTACTGCGAAATATCCAACTTATCACGATCCACGGTGTCAAACGATACCAATGGCTATGAAACATGCTTTAGCCGCTGATATATTAGGTATTAATGTTCATACTGAGGACATACTCAGGGATCCTTCTCAGGTTAAAATCGTCAGAGATGCGGGTCTCATTATATTTTGTTGGGGCGATGATAATAATGACAAAGCAACGATTCAGCATCTTAAAAAATTGGGTCTTCATGCCGTTATTTATGACAAGTAAGTGCTTCGAGTTAATTTTTCATCGTTTAGTTTTTCTCGCGCGATTTTTTCAAAACCACCCTTTGCGCCATAGTCGGATACTAATTCAAATTGATATCGAAAAAAATTTCTATCTATTTCGATATCTATAATTTTCTATTTCCACCTTTTTTTTTATAGAAATTTTAATAGTCAAATGTTTTCTGAAAATCTCATACTGGATCTAAGAATGCAACGATTTGATATTTTTCAATTGGACTTATTTGCCTGACAGACTTTAATCACACGACTAAATAACAAGAACTTTTTACAATTTTACCGTATCCATTCATCGTCTAACGATTAATCATACCGACCACACGGCTGTTTTTTTTTTTTTTTTCTTGTACTTCTAACATAAACAGCATTAAATATCTAAAGAAATAAATATTGATGTACAATTACAATCAACAATAGACATTTTTCCAATCAACTCGAAACAAAAATTCTTGAAAAACCCACAATTTGCACTCATTTGCTTTCATAATTGACATTTGTTTAATCATAGAAATAACGATTTTCAGAATCGACGAGTACAACGCGAAGGAAGTAAAAGAAAGCATATTCCTCGTTGACGCTAGGGAAAGTCAAAAAGCCCTAATTGCATTGGCTCACAGTAATCAAACATGCGGACCGCCTCAACCAGGAATGCCAGGTCCGATATCCGCGGAAAAAGTATGTATATGAGATTAATATTTTACAACCGTCATATCATTTCCACTTTCGAGTTCGATCTCTTCAAATAAATATTTATCTCCCACAGGATTATTATTTAGATTTGGAAAAATCGCGAAATCTAATGACCACTTCAACCGCAACGTCATTGGCGTCACTGGGAAAAAATAGCGTTGGTGGTGACAGTGTTTTTCCGATGCCAACAGAAAAAATTGCCTGTAACTTTAACACCAACCAAGACATGGAAATCGGGGATTTAGCGAAAAATTTCAGCACTTGTGCAAACAGCTTCGGTCATACCGTTTCTCATGTAAATTCAACGGCACCAAACGATTCACAAACATTGGCTTTTCCAGGATTATGTACCGATGATGAATCGGCTAAAGATTGTCTCTGATGCTTCCCTTTTTGTAATATTTTCTCATCGCCCTCCAAGAGCGATGTTTAGTTGCGACTGGGTCTCATTTTTTCTTGACAACACGCGATTCGAACTCAGGATTATACGCGAAAAAACAAAAAAAAGTATAGCTCATTGTTTTTCTACAAGATTTTGGCCTCGATATTTATGACACTGAATAACAAAAGTGCAGATTTTTTTCACGTTCGATAAAGTCATAGGCCGCATTACTCCGTGAGAAATATTCTCTCGGTAACATAGTTAATACAATAATATACACCCGTATTCGTGTGTATATATAAAAATATCTATTCTTCTTCTAGTACAAAATTCTGTATAGAGGATAAACTTCAATTCCTTATTTAAAACACGGAACGTCTATCGAATTATGTTTTTTAATTGTCTTTTTTTTTCGTTATCCGTGAAACGATACATTTTATATTAAACGAGAAAAGCGATTATTTAGAAAACTTTTTAGATCGAATTTCGAACAAAAAAAAGCGAGATGATGAACGTGGATACTATATTTTTTTAACGAGCACCATATTGTAATATTCCCGTACGGTAATGAAAAGTTTCAAACGATATTTGTGATCGTCAGAGTTCACGAGCTATTCGCTTATTTATTGGGTCGCGGGTATTTTTTTCTTCTTCGTTTTTTATACAAATATAAAAAATAGAAAAAATTCCAGTGACATTCGTCCAAACAGACGACTATCCAACAAACGGAATGAACACTATTATAGGGTAATTTTAAAAACGAGGAGTATTTTTAATCAATTTCGTTGCTTTGAAATTTCGGGTAGAATGAAAAAATGACACACAATGGGTGCATAGCGATCTTTGAGTGTTTGAAGTCTCAAAATCGTAAATGAATGGAAACACAATAATAACTGGAATTTGTTCAGGATTTTGTATTTGTCTGATGCACCAAGTACGAATGTCGAAAACAAAAAAAAAACAAACATTTTTGTATTGTGCGCAAGTTCTGATTAATGGAAAGAGAAGAAAAAAACAGTTTGTAGCAGATTTGGCAATATTTGTGTAAAAAGCTTGAAAACTGTTTCGAAAATTGCGATATATATATATAGAATGTATGTTAACAAAACTTTGTCCAAAATGACTTCATAAAAACTCAAATGGAAATTCGATGGGATCATTGACAACCTTGATTCTTGGATCGTAGTTTTTTCTACAATTTGGAAAGTTTTATTTCGTCCTTTTTACTTCAGTGTTCTCCCATCAACGGGTATAAATTTCGGGATCTATAAATCGAAAGTTCTAGTGAAATCCCGGATAATTATATTCATAATTCGTCGTTCTGTGTGCATTTCGTATCCAACAGGTTTTTTGTTGTAAAAAATACGAAAATTAATGCGTCAATCATCGTTTTGTTAATTTTCCCAACAAAGAAAATGGTCGACAGTACCAGTACGATGTAAGCGTTTCGTACAGTGTGAGCTGGTATAAAATCTACCAGGTACGTGCGTACAGATACTGGTACAGCGTATTGATACGCAGTGTTACCAAAATACCCACTACGGTGTGCTCTCGCGGTACCAGTATGTGTAGTGGACTTTACAGTATTCGCTCCGTGCACACTTACACCCACTGACCAAAGGGAGAATGTGTAGTCGTGTATACGCATACTGGTGGCGACGCCAATAATGCGGAAAGGCATTAATTGCACGTAAAATTCTGTCTGTACACGACTACACATTATCACTATGGTGAGAGTATATGAGTTTGCACAGAGCGAATATGACGTGCTTTATTCGTGGTACTAGTACAGTACCTCTACAATATCGACGGCGCAGGATTCGATCGTGCATTCCGATCACCCCCGAGTTACCTCGTCAAGTCAAATGAAGTGTCTTTTAAAAAAATATGAATCTTTTAGTGATCGTACGGTCGTTCATGGTGACGCAATAAGATCGTTCGGTGATGAACTATTATCTCAAAAAATTAATGTTGAAATTTTGTTCCCGATTTAGCCCCTCCGAGCAAATAAATGGGGTTTTTTTTTCTACGAATCTCTTGGGGGTCAAAGTTAATATTATCACGAAGACCGTTTTATTAATATATTCGACATCGACAAACGATTTCACGTCGAACACAGACCCCTAGTAAACCTTGCTAGCATAAAAATTGAAATTTATGCTGCTAACTTTGAGGCGAATTTTAAAAATGATTAGCAGTGACTACACTAGTCAAATGGGTGCTAGATCGTTACAATAGTTGCATGTAACGTTCAACACATAATTTAATTTATTGATGCTGTATTCGTTTGCAGGATTTCTTTTCAACAAAGAGAACATCTCATAACTATAGATTTGCTTTACCATTATTTTGACGAATGAAAGAAATCTCTAAAGAAATTTTCTACAAATTCACCGTGTCGATTTTTTTAACCTTCATCTTGCGGCCGATTGCAGAAAAAATATTCTATGAAATAGTAGCTTACATTAAATAAAAATTGACAACCTTTGTAAGCCTTGCCATAGAAAAAATTAACATCGAAAATAGTTTAAAGTTTGCTTCAATTTTTTTCAACTTTTGTGCTCACTATTTCATGTTATTGAAACCGCGTCTCTAGATGATTGATTTACTCACCGGTCGATGTCTTGTTCCATCTCTCACCGACCCGTCATCCAGTCGTCACGTGTGGCAAAGCCCCTGGAGTACTGCATAGTTGAGATCCATTGCACGTCACCGTCACTCCATCATATTTCACTTATTTCCTTCTACTCAATGAAGTTGTATTCCATAATAACGATTGTTCTATATTTTTCAATGTCAAACCCGCCCAAATTGTTTGATTAATCTCACGCACCAGTCATTCATTCACGCTCCTTTGTCTAATTACCACTTGAATTCATCACAATCCGCGCACTATGAACTTTGATTTCGAAAATATTCACACCTAACATTTGCGTTTAATCACAAAAGTAATTTTAAATACAAAACGAAATATCCCGAAAGATGTATACCTACGTTTTTAAGTATTAGTAAAAGTGATTCAACATTATCGGTTAGTTCTATCAAGAGAACCGGTTGTTAACGATGTAGTTACATTTCATAGTAACGATCATGCAATATGCATCAATGTCAATCTCGCACAAATGATCGAATTCGTCTCACACATTTGTTTGTGGCTGAATCGGCTAATTAACACTTGAATTCATCACAATTTCAATCATTAAAGGAAACTTTTCAACATTATCTCTTCTTTATAAGAGACTCGGTTTATAATGTCGAGAAATGCCTACGTTGACAAACAAACTTTTCCCCGCTAAAAAATGTTTGAAATTGAATGGAAAAACAATTAAAATAGAATATTTTTTGATTGAATGAATGCAGACCAATACTAAGTGACAGACAGTGTAACGACAGCTCTAACACATCTTCGTGGAGATCCGAGCATGCTCACGTTAGTGCCACGCGTTCGTGCGTGCTCGCCTTTTCAATATGTTAAGCATGAGCAAGTTCCTAAGAACCGTATACTGCTAAACATAGATGCAAGCGTACTTGTTTCGCGTTGCGCGGTGGGACAACAACCTCGACGACGACTCAGGTGGTCAGGATGTGCCTGGACGTTGCATTGCTTACTTTCAGCTGCGGCGGTCGAACCCAGACTTGCTACGGTACGCACGGGGCGCGCGAGCATTCGCGCGAATCTCAAAGTTGCGTTGGAAGGGTCACTAGACTGTCTGTCACATAACTATCGGCCTAATATCCATTCGTTCGCGAAATTGAAACAGTATTTACAATCAACGGACGAATCAATAATTCATTCGTTTCTTTGTCAACGCGATTATTTTTTGAATCGTATTTCTTCGTAAATATAATTTAGAATTTGACAGCTTGGAAAAGAAAAAAAACTTTTATGGATTATTGTTGTGTATTATGTATGAAAGTACAAATTCAATCCATTTTTCTATATTTTTCTATAAAATGATTAATTATTTTTTATGTTGTTTCATTTTCGCAAGAAAGCCCTAGGGTTGTAGATAGATATGAAATTTTACATGCATACCCTTATCGGGTTTTTACATGGGTGGTACTCTCTTACTCACACTTTTCCTCATTACTCCTCTCTTCTTTCCCACAATTCCATATTACCACCTGGACCTACATTTTTACGTGGATTCCGAACCACAGAGAGAACAGTTTTATTTAGACACTTAGAAAAAATCCATTGGTGTCGGCTGGGATCGAACCCGGGCTCACCGGTTGTGAGCCGGGCGCGTTACCACTATGCCACTGCCTCCCCTGCCCTAGGGTTGTATAGTTATTTTGATTAATTGAGGATAAAATAGAATTCTTCTTGCACCGGTTGCGCTTCCCCGCTCCTCACCTCACGTCGCGCCGGCACGGCAAACGTTCCCCCACTATGCAGCACGCGTAACGTAACCGTAGCAAGCACACGGGACTCGCGGGAGCGTGTAGAACGTAAACAAACCAAACGCATACCACACAAGTTTACTTTGAAGAACTGTTGGATTTATTTCAATTTACTGAAAAATAAATTCATCAAATCATAATTTTCGTTTCAGCATGTCGCTGTTCACAACTACTTAAATAAGAATATTTTTTTGGGTTAATGGCTATAACAATGAATTCATTTGGAAATTTTGCAATTCAACAATATTCAACAGTTCGTCGTGTGATTTATTTGTGTAATTTATTATTTATTTTTATTCACAGTGTAATTTATTTGTGTGGTCACCAAAGGGAGGCTGCGTTGTCACTCTGTCACGTGATGATTCTTTTTTAAAAGTTCTGATACTCAAATTGCATGCATTTCACTTTGATCACTACTTACAAGCTTTATGTGAAAGCGATAAAGAAAATGTTGTCCTTAAATAACTTTATTTTTCGTCGTAAAGCTATGAATGTTGTTAAGCCAGGGAAAAGCATTATGTAACCAAAAAATGTTCCTAATAGTTTTATTAATGCAATGAGTCTGCAGCTGTGATACGATTGAGAAGAACATTGTGACTTAGTCACCCGATGTTTTATTTAAAACTGTAATTTAACATAAAAATAAACATGTGAAATAAAATATGAGAACCAATTTGGTATACAAAGAATATATGCGCAGTTTTTTTTGTAACGCTTAACACCTGCTTGTTTCTTTATTATAAATATATTTACATTTTTCCAATACTCAAGGAAATTGAACATGTTTAGCAACTATTGACGAATTACGACAATTAGATGAGTTGTGACGAGTTTCCAGCCGGCATTTTAATTTTAGGCAATTTCTTCATTGTCACTGGGTTTTAAAATAGGCTGCAAATTTACCAAAACACAACACATAAAAACTATATCGTCAGAATGTGGTAGCATACTTAAAGGCAATTTATCCAATATTTTATATATTCGAAGTCTTTGCACAATCCGCTCGATATGAATTCTGTGCCGAGATATTTTGTACGTTTCAACAACTTCTTTATCAGAAATTTTTTTAGTGCGGAGGAATGGTGGCATTACAAGTAACGTTCCTTTGCCACTGGCCTCTAATGCTGTTTTCACTGCTGAAAAACTTTTTGCAGCTAAAACCACATCACCCGATTCGAGTAATTCTGAAAATCCACTTCCAGTAGTTATTTCCGCATGAGTTGTTCTTCCGTCATGACATTTAGAGACAAATGAAATGTGACCGCCAGGTGTACATCCGACTAAAACTTTAACTGTGAAACCCTTTTTATATTGAGAATACAAGTGGACGCGCTGTTCTACCGTAGATGGTTGTTCTACTTTAAATTCTATACAATCAATAATGACACGACAGTTTTCATAATTTTTTTTGAAATCTGTTGACATTGTAGACTGAACGACTTTTTTAGAGGGCCAATTCACAAAATGTTTACACGAGTGTGCGAGATGATGCAACAGAGAAAAAAAAATTCTCGAAACCGTGGTTCTATGCAGCTTGAAAAGAACACTCAAAGCTGAGAATGTTAGGCCACATTTCATTTTCATGAGAAAAAGTAATAGCTTATCTTTCAATGATGTCCTTGAATCGATAAGCATTTTTGGATTACTCAACCGATTTCGCTCCAAAACTTTCAACAATATATCGAAAGTTTCAAATGTTACACCAGCAAGATCTACTAACTCTTGATTGCTTGTGATGGAAGAAAATCCATGAAGCCATCCGTCGTTGTCTGTACCAACACATGCATCTCGGTGAATTATGTCAGTTCCACAACATGAATCTTTCATAGGTTTTCTTGCAGCATTCGTTTGACTACTTGTAGTCAGCGGGATGTTCGCTTGTACCTCGGCGTTACTGCGATTATTGTCAATCGCATGGCGATTATATATAAATGTGAAAGAATTTGATTGAAACTCCACAAAATCTATTTGAGTTTCTTGATCTTTTCGCCAAGGTTCTGCATCATTCAGCTCGTTAGAAAATGACAATTGAAAAGGTTGCGTCGTCCTTGAATTTGTCTGCCGTTGAAGGCTTCGATTAAACCTGAAAATAACAGTGAAATACCATTTCTACATGCACTGGAACAAAGAATGAAAATTTACTTTTGTACCAAAGAATTTCGAAAAAAATATTATTTCATTCGTGTTACATACCTTTGTACTGCACTTTCGAAAGTTTTTGCTGTATCTTTTTTTTCTTGACAATTTGGAAATATTTTCGGAACAAAACTTGGACTCAAAGGATGGTCAGATTTTTTATTACCAATAAAATGTTGGCTACAAATTCGAGTGTGGCTTTTAGGTTGCCATTCAGACCCATCCGCCCTGAAATCATATAAAAATGTTTGTTTATTGTTATTCAATACAATTCATTCAATAACCTTCAAGTCGATTGCATGATAATTAGCTCCGCAACAGAACACTTACGCTTTTCTTCCAACCGCCTGGATCCACTTATCACGTTGAATTTTCTTGTATGCGGCACGAGGAAATGAATAAAAATGTGTATCTGGTGGATTTAAGGAGTTATTTTTGCAACCAACTACACAACAAACAGAACTGGGTTTCTTTTTTGATGCCATCTCGCAAAGGTTAGTTGCGTCGAACTAACGTGCAAAAGTTGTACGAAATTATTATCCCGCGCGCTCTGTGAATCTTATTCCCCCACTTTGACGACCCGTCGCGCGGAGCCGTGCGCGGAGCACGGAGCGAATTGGACATAGTTGGATATATTGTTGTGTGAACACCAGTGGCCAGGCTAGGTTCACGGACGTCAGTGAGCCTTTGGGGACAATATTGAAATTCTGTACAGTTCAACCGGGCTGGGGTTCCAAAAATTAGCACAGATAAAAAAAACTGAACGCTTTCGGTCTATAAGGGGCGAAAGCCTCCACGACTTGTCTCTGGACAAAGCCATGAAATGACTATAGGACCTTTCGACTTGACGCTCAGATTGTTTATCTCCTGTGCGTGAAGGATTAATCGGGCAGAGCCTGAATTAGTTCGTATTGAGTCTTCGGTTGCTGTGCTTTTGTAATGTTTGAACGCTCAGGGTATACATCAAGTTCTGTAGAGTTGGCAGATAAATATAACAATTCTCATTTTTTATTGTTTCTTGATCTTGGGAATTATTTACGCAATTTTTTGACACGATTATTATAATTTTGTAGAACTACGCTTTGGGGAGACTTCGTTAATACCCCCTTTTTTTAAAGTAATTCCTTAGGTTTTCATATTGTAGTCCAAATTAGCGAAAAAGCTTTTCTAAAAAATGACCCGAGTTTTTTTTTCAGACAAACAATCTTTTCCCAAAGTATTTTAACAGTATCCATGCGTTTCCCTAATGATTTCTAGTTGATTATGATAAAAAAAAGAATTTCTAATTCAATTCTGCTAACTATACGCGCAATATATTTTTATTAATTATCAACGAACTATTATGTCAAAAATTATAATAATAGTGTCAAAAAATTGCGTAAATAATTCCCAAGATAAAGAAACAATCAAAAATGAGAATTGTTATATTTATCTGCCAACTATACGGAACTCGTTCATCGAGACTTAATTCGTCGGCCCCTGGACCAGGTGACCCGTACAACGTCGCTGCTCGTCGATACTCAATCTCTCTCTACCAATCTCCGATACTTTTAACAATCGCCCATCAAAAGAAAAAAACCATCAACAATCTGTACCATTTATAGCATTAACTTTGAAAAAAACTGTATAGAGATCGTTGATAATCGAAATTGTAACATAAACTCTCAATCATGTGTAAACCACACGATGCAACGATCGAACTTTGACAACAATGAAAGTTCACGTCCGCCACACGCTACAGAGGTTGGCAAACCTATGTGGGAATAAAAAAAATACAAACAGTTCTTGACATTGTCATGTTTTTAGTGCATGAGCTCAGCCACCAGAAAAAGTGTTAGTATTCAGTGTATAAAATCGTCAACAACTGGACTAGTAACCCTTTGAAACAATGCACAAATGTGCTTCGGGGGTGTTGGGCAGATGGGAAACTCGCGTGCAGATAAAAGCACGACAATTAGCATATGGCGAGGTCAGCAGCGATGGACGAGAGACAGTAAGTAAAAGTGCCAAGTTTCCTTCGCATATTCTCCCTCGGGAGGGCGGTTATGACGTAACGATTTCCGATGCAGAAAATACTACGATTCTTTACGATTCGTTCGATAAATCGAGGACGCTTGTTACCTTCAATTCTTTTGTTTTCTTACACGCACTTAACAACTCGTCAACGATATGATCGATTTGTCGATGACAATGTCGTTAGAGAATATTGATCTTTTTGGTTAGGTTCGTATTGTTCGGAATCGATCGAAATTAAATTATGACGTTTCGCTACGACATTTTTCAAGAATATTTTCAAGTTTTCTATTAATATTGACGTTCTGGTGAATTATCGACGAGAGTAATAAAAAAATGAAAAGAAATTTAAGAAACCATCGAGTAGAGATGAAGCCTGTGCCACAAATATCGATCGACTCTGCTTAATTGAGTGACAAAGCCAATCCCTTTTTTTTTTTTTTGCCTGTCAGAGATATTAATTGTGACACATGTTTTTTTTACGGTATTCACATCGATACTTCACCATTGCAATTACATCTCGAATCTTATTTGCCCTGACCTTGAACTTTTAATGCTAAATAGTAAGAAAGATAGTAAAATGAAGAGTCAAATTTATGCTCTCGCGATAACAATCTCCGAAACATCGCGTGTTTTCGTTAAATAATGACCCTTAGTGGCCCGTGGTGTTTTTATCTGTTTTTTCGTTTCAACCAACATTTTATCCAATTATAATCACTTTGTCATTTTTATCAAGATTTCAAATTAATTGTTCCACGATCTGAATATGATTTTCATTGAACCGAAAGAAAAAAAAACGTCAGTATTTTATCGCCAGAATACGACCGCGTAATCATTTATTATTTTTTATTTATTTTTCTATTCATTGCATCGTCATCATTCGTACGTAATTCGCAGATGACAAAGACGATTAACAGACATTCGAAGCTTTTTGTTACTCTCACAAAAAGCTTGGAGCTCGATCCCATTACTTTTGATGTACATTTCGCTCGATAGGCGGCTGGTTTTCTTTTTCATTTTGACAAGAGTGGCCGGCTCTTCAAAATTGTATGATCGAACGCAGTTACAATATTCATCATCGATTAATCAATGTCTTCATTGCGAGTGAATGAAAGAAGAAATTTGGCAGACCACCTATAGACGATGTGAATTACGATTAAATGGAGAATAATAAAAATAATAAAAATAATAAAAATTGAAAAAACCTTTGAGTTGATTGAATACATCGCAGTGTTTTGTGTCGTTCATTTATTTCGTGAAAGCACGTACGATTCTTCGTGTTTTACATTTATTTCTCATCAATATCGTCTCTCATTGTAAATTGACTAGTTACGAGACACAAACAACAAAATAACAAAGAAATTTCATGATTCATTGATACTCATCTTGTATCTCAGCAATAATTATGTGTCACGCCTTTACGAACTGGAGGAACGTGCAACAAGTACGTAGAAAATTATAAATGATCTAGGAAATCAATATTCTAAGTTTTTCAGCGTTATATTCCATTTTTTATTTACAAATCGGTGCAATTCAATATGATTATTCTTGTGGTTGTAAAGGTTAATATATTTCGCAATGTTCCACGTTATCTAAAGGTTATACGATCGATCAGATAAATACTTCTCGATGTTCAATTATTCGAACTACTTTTTATAATAATTCTATCGTAAAATTCCCATTTTCTCCTTATATGCATATCGTGATGGCGGAATAAAGTATGAAAATTTTTCAATCTGTACGATCGATCAGATAAAACGAAGAATTTTACTTCGCCATGTAATCTGGAATGATAAAAAAATTTATTCAGCATGGAAATACGTTTTTTTTTTTTTTTTTTTATAATCGAATGAATTTTTTTCGTCTTTCGTTCGAGCAATTCCTTGTCTAGTTTCCTGACGAATTTCAAGAGCCTGAGGTTTTTTTATCACTCACCAATCTTCGCGTCAAAATTGACAGATTTCATGCGAGTACGAATTGTTTTTTTGTTCTATAATTGGAACGAAATTTTGGCTGGAAATTACAACTTCCCGAGACGAAAAAAAATCCTTCGTCCTCGACTTCCGGCCCCGTACGAATGAATAAATTGCTCATTTTTTTTTTTGGCCTCTTATCGTCATCACGATATGTAATCATGACCCAAATTTGCAACCGCAAGCTTTTCTACTGTATGGACAAACATGGTCGTATATATTTACGTGCTTTTTGCTTCAAGATTTTTTCGTTTACTCAATTAAACAAATGGAACGTCAATAAACAATTTAGATTCGTTTGTACGGACATTTTTCATTGTGTTTCAAGGATTCAACTTTTGATGATTCATTTATAACGAAACTGGTTACATAATACGATTATAATATTTCGACGCAAAGCCTGTTAATTTTTTTTTTTTTTTTTTTTTTTTTTTTTTTTTTTTTTTTTTTTTTTTTGAAAAAACATAAATATATGTGATGACTTATTTATCGTGTGTCGGACAAGATTTTTCGTACATAAAAATGACTGAGTCACAAAGTCGCCACAATTTTATCGTCATAATTAAATCGACTTTAAAACAACTTTCGTCACGATTCAGTCGTAGGTGATTTTAGTTCGTGGACCAAACGCTATATTTAAAGAACATCAAATTTCTAACGACAATCCATAAAACACACATTTCATTCATAAAAATCGTTATATGACTGTTGAAAATTTTGATATAATTTTTTTTCAATAGAAAAATACGAGAAAAATATTGTTGGCGAACTGATGATTGGAAAAGTTATTTCGCGGTCACGCCCAGGGGCTTTTATGTTTTGTTTTGTTTTTTTTTTCGCTACTTCGCACGTGTCAAGGGGTTGGAACTCATAAAATGAATGGAAATTATCCCCTAGATGAGAGTCGTTTAAAAAACGAAGAATTTACTATTAATCTACGTAATCTTTGAATACTTCGTGATAAGTAATTGCGACACGATAACGAGAAAAACCACGCCTCGTTAAATGTGTGACAAAAAAAAACTTGTATGAAATGACGACACAAAAAAAATAACGTTTTAAACACTCGAGTATTAAAATTTCAAGGCAAGTTTGATAAGAAATTACGCGATTTCACTTTATAGGCTACAATTGATGATTAATCGAATTGTTTATCAAAGAAAGTGCAATCTCGAGAGTCTTCGTAGTAAAGCAAACCTCGGTGAAGTGTTTGAACGTCAAACTCACAAGTGTCGTTTATTATTAGTGTCGAAAAAATACTTCGAGCCTCTCGGTTAATCTTTTCTTTTTTTTTTTTTTTTTTTTATATAATTTTTGGAATAATTTATTCGGAAACAATACAAAATAATTCTCAATGGATAAAGTCGCCACCAAAATGGATTAATGTGAGTAAAATTTTTTGAACCAAATGATCGATATGTTTGAACCAAAAAAATTCCGTATAAAAATAAAAAATAAATATAATTCTTTATCAACCAAAACGTCAAATAAGTTCGTCAAATGCGATTCGATAATAAAATGCGTAATTAAAGATGCAAATTTTAAATGATGAATAAAGTGCGTGTGTGTGTTTAAGAGACACAAACCTGTTTTTTGATAGACGACATTTCACCGATTTGTAACGCTTTTCAACCGGTTCTTTTCGTCGTGAGACTCACGACCGAGAAAATTATGCAACACACAAGGAAGAAGCGAACGTCTATATAGTGCGCAGAGCATTGTCAAGGTCCCAGCAAAAAAGACACGCTTGTTGCACCGCTCGTTCAGTGCCGTTAAATTTACGAATGATGAAGAAAGTCCCGGTAATGATTGTGGTGCAAGTTGACATTAAATAAACATAAAAAGTACAGCAAGAATCGTGTGTTAAATTAAAAATAAGAATTTCACGAGAAAAATGCTCTTCTAAATAAATAAAAACTGAAGTTTTCCAAAAATTACGTATTTCTTATTCCAAATTTTCCTAAAAAATAATTTAATTACATATCATAAATATCATAAATATTAAAAATTGCAAAAGGTTTCATTCGTTGCTACGACGATCTAAATTACGATTGAAAATTGAAACATGAACCCGGATTTCCCGTGAGTCATTATAATTACACTGATACCTGGTAATGCAAAAAGCAAGTTACGTTGAATTGCACATTTTATTTAAAAAAAAAAAAAAAAAAAAAAAAAAAAAAAAAAAAAAAAAAAAAAAAAAACTTAAAATATCGAGAATTTAGACTAGAAACTATAAATAATAAATAAATAAATTGAGTGTTAAAATAATTGCTGAATATTCAAAAATCTTCGAAAGATCATGGCCGTTTTTCAAAATAGAACGTAACATTTTGTCACGAATTCTTATCACTCAAAAAACAGTAAAACTTCAGATTCCTTGGTGAGAAAAGGTACATTTTTGTGTAGACAAATATTTGAATAGGGATTGCCTGACGATCGATTATTTTTTTGACAGACTTCGCAGAAACACATTTTTTATGACTTTAAGAAATAATCTGACAGTTTAAAGTTTGGCTAGGATGCAAAATTCCAATTCTAAGATAAAAAGCTTCTTATTTTGCCCTTCTAAGTAAATAAATGTGATTAATTTCAAAGTCATGCGACCGTGTCAGGCCAACTTAGAACGCCCCTTTTTTCTACACGTCTGTCTATCCACTAACAACAATCAGTTACAATCTGCTTTTTTTTTATGTTCCGTGTCAATGTTATATAAAATATCTAACGTTGCATAACTTCGTTTATACACCAACAAGTATCACAAAGAGAATATTGGAAAAAGGACTATTAACCCAAGGTCACGAATTGTGTATTAATATTTAAGATTTGTCCCGAGTCATTCGATCGGATTATCGAAGTATAGATTTTCAAAGCTTCCAATAATTCTTCATCAATGGCTTTGTCCATCACGTGCGAAGATCTTAAGAATTTTTTTTTTTTTTTTTACTTTAGCCTTTAAAATCGTAAATGTTTCTTGTCTAACAATAAAAAATGACAATTTAATAAAACTCGAAGTATTTTTTTGAACGAACTTTTTGTCAGCACAAAAAAGACGAAAAACAGAAGTAAATAAAAGTGGAAATAAAAATTGACAGAATTTTTAGAAATAGTGAGAAATTCATGGAATAGCACAGAAGGGAAAACAACAAACGAAGTCGATCGAAGGAATGTTAGGAATCAATTGTTTCGCGGAGTTAATACTTGCGAGGTCGATCCATAAGAATTGTGCGTTTCTTCGACAATTAAATAAAACGACAATACGAAATACCTTGCAAAATGAATTCGAATAATAAACTCGATGAAACGAGTACGCAGATAAAAGAATGTTCGTTGAGCATGCTTAGTAAAATATAGATATTTAACATAAAGGGGCTCGTGTTAGATAAAGAAAGCTTTTTCATTACTGGATGCGAGTAAACGTTAAAGTTTAAACATTAAAATGATAAACAGAAGTGACGTAATAATCACGTTTACAAATCACGAACGAACGAGCTGTTATCATTAAAACACGAGTTTGTGTACTTGGCACGTTTCTCATATACGTATTTTTTCACTTTTTTTTTTTTTTAATTCCATTGAAGCTTTTTGTTAAAAGTTGTAAATTCTCATGAATTAATCATCAATTAAAATTTATCATCGAAATTTGTTGTTTCATAGATTTGGCTTCGAACGAAAAATCATGTAGATTCGAAATTGTAATAATTCAATAACCTCAAAAAATGTTACCCTTGAAAAAATGTCCGCGGAAAATACTCAGACTCTGGACATGGCCGTTGCCAAGTTTATTTATTCGATCCTCTCACATGAGAGATTTCTGTGATTTAATTCTCACAGCGACACTGCACAACAAATATTTCCTAATATTTTTATGAACTAATGATACGCAGCCAAAAGTATTCGTATCCCTACCACTTTTCCGTTGCTTCTGGCTGGCTGATGGCCGAGGTCCCAGAAGTCTCCTCGCAGCATTTGCTGCTACTGCTCTGTGTAGATAACTATATGAGATTGGTAGTCACTATAGGACAATCCAGTCGTCGTTCAGAAACTCTGCCGGTGAGACTTGCCGGTAAAACTTGTCATCACTATAAACTACAACATCGTGTAACTTTTTTTTACAGTTCTTTTTAATTGTAAATGAATTTTAATGGTTTTTGAATTAAAATACTTAAACTAAAGAGAAAAAAAGTGAAAAATACAAAAATTTGACGAGATTTTTTTTTCACAACTTACAATTTCGTTTTTTCGAAACAATCGTCATAACAGTTAACTCGAAATCGATTTTTTCAATTGTGTTACAATTCTTTTTGTCGTAAAGTTTAAAAATACAAGTGAAAAATCCAATCATCGTTGTTAAACGTCAAAAATATTCTGTCTTCACGATAGTACGAAGATTAAATGTTTTTTTTTCTCTTCAAACTGTAGGATTCATACGAGTCACGAATTCGAGAGTTCTGCATCGTTTTCTGCGAACGTGTTAACGCTCAGAAATTAAGGAAACAAATCTCAACGGTCAAGGTGAGTGTCCTTGTGTGCAGTGCATTTTTTTTAACGCTAGATCAATTTTTGTGTTCGAACTTTTTTGACACTTTTTGTGAGTTCAATTTTTCTTCGAATTCTGGGCCAAGGGCAGTTGGTATATGACGATAAAAAAAAAAAAAAAGAATTACGTGACTGATATTTCTTTTAATCTCAAGTGCGTTCATTTACTATTGAGTTCTATCGATTCGGTGATAAATTATCTCAGAATGGATTTTTTCATTTCACGATAAATTCGTCATAATTAAGAATCGAAGATTCAGTGAAGCGTTTTTCTTTTTATTATATTTCAAATATTTATTCTCGAAATGTAGCACAGCTGCGAAATTCTATTTAAAAATCCCTACAACTGTTAATTATAAACATATTTTTTTCAAAAGAAATAGTTCAGGTCATTTACCCCACGTTTTTTTGGCACTTTGACTGATCCGACTACACCCAAATTGTCAAACCCTCAAACATCGAAGTTTTCGAACTTGAACCATTGCGACTCCGCAGTAAAATTTCACAGCGATCTTTTGCACGGTTTTAACTTGAGAAAAAAAAATTAAGAACGCCAAAACATAAATAGAAAAAAATCCAAATCAATGGATTCGAAGAAACACTTCTAAAAAGACAGACTTTGTGTTTTTTTATTCCGAGCAATAAAATTCTGATAAATAAATAACTCTAATCGCAAATTTTTTATTATTTAACTACCCGTTACGTCAACAAAAACAACAACAAAACCCATTTATTATCAACTTGAATGATAAAAAACACGAATAAAAATAATTAAACATTATCGATTAATCATTTCCCAAAAAACAAGAAGTCTCAATTGTGTGAAAATTTTGAATTATAACAAACAAACCGAATATTTATCACGAAAAAATGTAAATAAAACAAAAAAGTAGGAACCACAAGTAGTAAATCTTTTATAAACAGTCGTTGCGGTTTATGGGATTAGATCCTGGAAAGCTGGACACTGTAAGAGCAGCGAGTCAGAGTAGTTTTACCAAAACGATGTACGTATGAGAGAACAAGCACAGGATGTGATACATAAAGTCGATGGGGTATAAAAATCAAGTTAAAACTCTTCTGGGACGCTCACATTTGCCAAACGATGTTTTTCGATGGTTGCTTTGTCTCGTAGGCGACAAACGTTTGAAAAGTAGTGTAACGAAGAGAAAGGAAGAAGAAAAGAATAATCGAGGCATGACGACGAGTCTTTTATTCGTTGCTTAGCGAAGTCAAAATTCAATGAAATAAATATGTAAATTGAGCGGAAATAGTTGATCAAATCAACCATTTCGAGATCTGATTCTGTGACGAAAATAAATTACGAATTTAAAGACTCCTGATACAAAAAAAAATGGAAAAGTCTCTCGATCGTTTATAAAGTAAAAAAAAAAATTATTTATGACGAAATTAACACCACCGCGCATACGAGTCCCTTGAAGACGTTTGGATGATCGAAAATAAGGAACCGGAGAGACGGGAAAACAGGAGTGTGAAAGATTCGCGAAATTGAGGAAGAATGATGAAGCGTGATGAATAAAAAAAACTCTCAATCATAATTAATAAAAATTCTTAGTCACCACGTGGATTGTATTTCAATTAACTTCAACTCAAATAATAAAGATTTTCCTTTTATTTCTATTCACGAAATTATTTAACGAAAAACTTAATTCTAAATAAAAGTGTTGAAAACATAAAGCGAAAATCGTAAGCACGAAAGAACGGTCTTACAAAAAGGTCACGAAGAGTACAACGTAAATTTGAATATTTCGCCCACGTGACGAAAAAAATGACGAAAGACGAAAATGTCATGGAGATTTAAGAAAAACACAATGTCAAATGACATAATCGTCGATTAAATCCATGATATTATAGAAAAAGAATCACAATGATAAAGTTTCGAGTAAGTCAAATGTCACGAACATTGAAAAATATTTTTCGTCTCTTATCCTTACAACCGAGTTGGAGAATTATTGAAAATTCATTGAGATTCATGTGTGACATCACGTTGTAACAAATTACACCCCCACGCAGTGACATTTTTATGACTATTCACCGGGCTCAGTAACATACATCTAAATTTATATTATTACGCGTTTATTTGATGTCTCTGCTGATGTGCATCTGCATCAACCTGTCTCGCAGATGGTTAGTCCAATGAAAAATTCAATTGGATTATATGCACATGGATAAAGTGAAATTGCTGCCAGATTCGTTGGATCATAATAATGATAAACAGTTTACAACGTTGTGACGAAATGGTTGAAAGTTTCTAAACCGACGTTGTTTGTTTATTTACAAAAACTACTATTTTTACAACCAAATATATCATTTTTATCGTCAAAACATTATTTTATTCAATGTCCAAAAGAACGTGCAATTATTTTCGACTTTCTCGAGCTACTTCGTACGCTTCGTACGTTTCGTACTTGTCCATCTGCCGAGGGAAACATAAAGCAACAGAAAGACAAGAAGAAACATATTTACCTTTATAAGGTGACCCAAGATCACGTTTTCTATCGACCAAATCGACCCACTTTTTCATCATTCAATGTACATTTGCCACCGCACTGCTGCACCTGGTAAAGGTGCACTTTGCGAGCATGAAGTTTATATTTACACGTTTCAATACGAAACAGGGGCAAAAAGGCTTCCAAATGTCTGCAAAAACAACGCACTTACCTTCCGTCTTCTCTTTTCCTTTTACGATTAACTCGACTGACCTAATAAAAAGTACATTACGAGTCTAATTCGTAAAATCCTATTTGAAAACGTTTCTCAATAACTTAAAATAAAAATAAAACAGATTTGAAGCAATTATTAAGTAAAATGATCAATTTATAGGTTAGTTTTGACACTTTGACGCTACGAACTCTCGAAAATTATTATTTTCGAAACAAAATTAAAGCCAAATTGAAATTGTACTAAATGAAGTTTGTTCTTCTCATTTAATAGTTTTGAATTCAACTTTTCGTTCAACCGAAAAGTAAATGGTCTCGATGTTTTTGTTTCACGTCTTAAAGCATCAAGATTCGTTGTTTTTTTCATCATACGAGTATAATACGAGATTGAGTGTGCTCTATTTATCACGCTTGAGACTTAGCTCACGAAATATTGAAGCCAAGAACGAAATGGACGTAATGGTTGATGTGTTCACGTAGCATAGGTCGAAACAAACGGACGTTACAGTTAGCCCGGTAGAGTATTATGATCCATGAATAAAAAGGTACGTGGGTGAGGGAGAGAGTTACAGTAATAGAACAGAGAGCTCCAGATAAACGAAAGTAACTGCTGCTACATGAGATAATTGGCGATGAAACGATCGAGTGCCATTCGCACTTTACTTTTGACACGAACTAAATTTCGCCAAAATAAAACACACATCTCCGTCTGATTAAATCGTACGAAGAAATATCCACTTGCTTTTTACCATTAACAACGAAATTCGCAGCTTAGTTTCATTCGACATCTTTATTTAGGGGTTGAGATTAGACAAACAATCGTAGACAGTTCAACTCGTAAGTGCTTCGTGTTTTGTCCTCGAACTAAATTCGCTACGCAAATCAACGGAACTGCTAAACGAAGACGTGCTACTGTGTCACACACAGATCGCGTCCACGGCAATGTATTTTTCGTCACCTCACTTTCAAGTGGGCGTCCAACCGACGGATATGACAGTTATCTCATATCCATACAACTTCGCTCATTTGACATTTAATTGACAAAATCATAAGTGATCCTTTTTTTATAGCCTTGAATTCATCATTCTGCCAATAGAGTACAAATTATCACTGTATAGAAACGATTATGAACACAGTTCTCTTTTCCTTCCTGAATATTTCAAACATTATTCGTATGACCATTTGATCCTAACCTCAAAACTCGTGTTTCGTTTTCTTCTACTTCGTAACTACTTTTTTCACCTTAAAATCGTTTTTATGGAACTAAAAAGACTTTCGAGCACACAAATCTCTTCGTTTTTTAATAACGAATAGAATGGGATACGAAAAAATTCAATTCCATCGAAATTACGTTGGCAAAATATTCTTTTTAAAGTTAAAAATTTAAGGAATCGACAACAACGTCATTTTTTTTGCGGTCGATAAGAAATGAGAAAAACTGGGGAAAAAGGGATTTCAATGTTTTATGTTGTTTTTTTCAGCCTAAAACGTTTAAAAATGTTTTATTCAGGATTTATATTTTGAAGAAATAATAAATCGAAAAACAGAAAGGATTGTGTTTGTATAAAAAGTCAAATTCCAAATATCGAGACAGAAATAAATATAGAACACCCTAGAGGCGGAAATGGCTGACGCGAAAAACCAATAAACTCAAAGCAATGACGTAAATTAAAATAATACAGGGATCGGTGCCCGCTTAACGGGTGAACAGAAAAAAAATGGATTTTTTCGGTTCTAACTCGCCCTCGATCGAGCGAACAGGAATCAGTGAGAATTCCTAGTAAAAACAGAATGTCTGCGTCAACAGATCGCGACTCATTCAATCTGGAACCAAGAATTTTAATGGCATGAGAATCATCAGTTCGGGGGCCGAAATTTATTTTTACCACAATGTTAAAATTTACGCTTAAAAATGTTCAATCGCCAGAAAAAAAGGATAAAAAATTTCGTGCCAAGAGCTACGCGCAGAGTTTGAAAAAAAATAAGTATAAATTTTTTATTGATTTTTAAGCTTTGAAATCGCACAAATGTTTGAATTATGACTAACGAGGATGTTATAAATTTCGGGTTGAAGCTAAAAAACCCGAAGTCCAAATGTCTACGTTTTTTCACGACCCATTACGCCAAGCAAATCGGAAATATCTTATCACCTTTTGTCGAAATTGGTCTGACCTACAACTCGTAGCAAAATGAAGTTTATTCTTTTCCTACCACACCCTTTAGCACTAAACTCTCCCTGACTGGAGAAGTATGAAATTTTTTTATTCGCGTCACTATTCGCTTGGGATATTGTCTATATATTAATCTCATAGCGATAAGGTTTCCAGAGCCACACCCGAAGTCTAGTCGTCACGATAACATTGAGCAACCCCTTTCTATTGACTAAAAAAAAAATATTGAAAAACGCTTAAGAAATATATCGACGAGGTTTAAAATTTTGTTAAAATGCTCGGGACAGCGAAAAAGTAAGCTCGAATAATGAGATGAATGAATTAAAAAGATGAAAAAATAGATAAAACAACGAAACGAACTTGAAGAATTGAATGAAAAAACTTCCTCGAGTTTGCAAGCAAATGATTAAAAAGAAGGAATTACGAAATGTCAAATGGATGAAAGTCGAAATTCGTGTAACCAAGAACAAAAAAAAAACATCACATAAATTTACATAACGTGAAAGAATGTTATAATCATAATCGAATTCAGCTGATGTCAGAGGACGCTTCGACGAACCGGTGTAAACAAAAGATGGAGATTGATTTATTTTTTATGTATTTTTATTTTATTTTTACGAATGTACGACGCGGTCCAAGGACAAATAAGCCGTTGAACCGGAGAAGAAGGCTTGGTCGTTACTAGGCTCGGGATATCAACTTTGCTTGACTAGACAGCGCTCTCGTTGTGCGATCGAAAATCGTGGAATTTTACAAAACATCGGGGGAGGGTGGCTAGCTCAACTCAAAGCCCTCATCCCGATCTGTCGAGTTAAGTGAAGTGTTCTTCATGAGCATCTGGACGAACGATCGTTTCTCACAGTCAAATCTACTGTCAGACTGATTCGTGTTCGCACCAAAACTAAATAGAGATTTTATTATGATTGTTGTCGAGCGGTCGACGGTTGAGGCGAAAGTTCTGGAAAAAAACCGGTGCGATCTCTACAAATAGCCGAAGGGTGGGGGGTTTGGACCCTAATATGCAAAACGAGGAACAGACAAAGCCGTTGGCCAATCTCGTAGTCCACAGCCCACGTTGTTAAGATTTCAAAGATCAAATACCGACAAAACCGTTGCATTCTTCGGCCCATTCTCTATTTTTTTATTTGGATGATTTCCGAACAATAGAAGAATGTAACCTGAGGGAATTCGTAAGGGTCACACGTGAGGGCAGCACCGGCGCCGATGTACGCAGTATTTTCTTCGTCTCTTTCTTGAAGGGCATGTGCCACACTGTGAACAGTATATTGCGTTAAAAGTGTTTTTTTTTTCATGGTGACGCTAGTCGCTGGGTTCGAGCATCAAACTAATCACGTGATCGAATACTGACACACTGTTATTGCGGAGGGGGAAATAGCGCCGAATTGTTAGGGTCGCAACTCCGAGTGAGTCTACAGAAAACATATTTTTGTTGTTGTAGATCGCGTTGCTGAAAATAACATGATATTTTAAAACAAAATATTATCGTCAATCAGTTCATTCCTCTCACTTCTTAACACGCCATAAGTTTTCGAGGAAATCATAAACTTCAAATCTAAACTTAAAAGTTCAATACGTGGGTTTAATTTTTTTACTAAGCTACGTGACTGATTTCGATACTCGCCATGATTAAAAACAGAGGCACCGGCGAGGGCATAGGCAAGTGCTTCAATCGAGCGTCTCGCAGCTGCTTTTTCATGCTGACGAAGATAATAAAAATGGCTAATATTAAGTTCCTAAACTGAAAAACAAATGTTTGAGAATGTCAAAGAAATCTTCATAAGTGTCAAGCTCGCTGGGAAAATGTTGGCTGAGAAAATCAATGATGAATTCGTGAAAATGTCATATTCGAATTTTTATGGAAATTGAGACTGGAAAATAACGTTGAAAAGTGTTAATAACACTCGTAGCATTTCCGAATTATCATTTCCTCTAAATTTTTTTTTTTATTCGCGTTCATAACTGTGAATTTTTTCTTCTCAGTCTCGAGGATTTTTCCTTTATTACATTCGCGATAAGTGGATTTGTGGTAGCGCAATTAGATTGTTCAACGAAGAAGCATTTTTTTCAAAAAAAAAATCAATTACGAAATGCAGTCCCCGAGGAGGCCCTCCAATGCAAAAAAAATGAGTTTTTTTTCTTCTACTAATCTCAGAAATTAAATTTTCATGCTAAAAAGGTTTAGCAGGGGTTTAATCAACGGGGAATTGTTTGTCGGTGAAGAATATATAGTTAAAAAGTTTAAATGAAGATTCGCTTTAAAGATGATTATTATCAGTGGCTACACTAGTCGAAAACTTCGATACGGACGAAACTACGATAATGGACGATGTTCTCTTTTTTTTTTTCACAGAAATGGCGAATCTCAGAACGGCTCTTGGAGCCCACGAACTTACAGACAAAAAAGCCAATTTATACAGAGCTCTCGTTGCCGAATTCCTCGGAACGATGTTGCTCAATTTTTTCGGTTGCGGTACCGTTATCACCGGTAATGTAGTTGCGATCAGTTTAGCATTTGGTCTGACCGTTGCAGCAGCTATCCAGGGTATCGGTCACGTGTCAGGTGGTCACATCAATCCTGCTGTCACGGTCGGTTTAGCCGTGATCGGCAAGGTAAGTTCATTACCCTATGGAATTTATTTTGCATACATAGACAGAGCCAAACAACTTGTAATTTATTCCATTCGATCGAATAGTTTGATGATCGAATTATCATTATTATTATTTTCACTCAGTTCCGATGTTTTTCTCGAAATAAGAGACATCGAAAAAAACTTTGAAGCTTTTTCTTTGCTTTTCGATCACTTTTCAATAAAATAAATCCATTTTTCGAACAATTATTAAAATAAAGTCAAAAAATTGCCATATAATTATATATTTTTTCGTACAAAGTTGAAAATCGACTCATTGGCGTTCGATCAGTCGTACTTATAAATTAATAACAAATATTTAGGTACCGATCATTCGAGCCGTTCTGTACATTTTGGCTCAAAGTACAGGCGCCATTGCCGGATCAGCAGTTGTGCGAGCTCTGTCACCGGAGGAGATGGAAAGTGCGATCGGGGTTGTTTCTCTTGCTCCAGGTGTGACCCCTGTCCAGGGTTTGGGAATTGAATTTTTTTTGGCTCTCATTCTCGTTTTGGTTGTTTGTGGTGCTTGTGACCCAGCTAAGCCAGATAGCAAGGGTGTCGCACCTCTTATTATCGGATTGACTGTAACAGTCGGCCATCTTGTGGGCGTAAGTTAAAAAAAAAAGCTTTTTTTTCTTATAAATCGAAAAAATTAAAAATCTCTAGAAAAAAAATATTGATAAAATTATAAAAATTGATTTCATGGCTAATTCATTTTTCTGAAGTTACAAAATAATAAAAAAATCCTATTTTTTCAACATTTATCAATTAATATCATTTAATAAAAAATAAATAAATGAATATTTATTTAATTAGGTTCCACGTACTGGATCAGGAATGAATCCAGCGCGTTCTCTGGGAAGCGCGGTCGTAATGGGAGCGTTTGCAAATCATTGGTTGTATTGGGTTGGACCAATACTCGGTGGAATGGCTGGGGCTCTTCTCTACACCCACGCGACTGGGCCAGCAATTGAGCCAGAATTGCCAAAATCTTACAACCCTGTTGCCACCGAAGAGAAAGAGGTAAATTATAATACAAAAATGTAGATAATAAATCTTCAAATTGAATATCTCCGACGATTCGACAAAAAACAGTACAATAATAATAAATAAAAAATTACGTGTTTTTCCTTCACGCCTAAGATTTTTACGGTAATTTTTTAAATATTGTTATTTTGATATACACGTGTGTATGAAAAATGAATGAATTCTATGTTTACGATTTATAATTGTAAGAACGAGAGAAAAAAATTATTAAAAAAAAAAAAAAAAAACACAAAAATCAGCAATTGAAACCATTTTCCTTCTCTTAAAAATATAAAAAAATTAAAAAAATAACGTTAGCATGGCTTATGTGGCTGAATGTTACAAAGCTTTTGTAAAACGCTGGAACGTGTGTCTTTGTTCCACAGCGGTTCGAGTATATAGACAGTGGACGAGGTGGCATCTGAGCGAGTGACTAAATGAGAAAGAGAGAAACAGAGAAAGAAAAAAAAAGAGCGAGACTATTGAAACAAAGAGCAAATAAAAAGATGAGGGCAAAAAAGAAATAATAAGAGAAAAAAAATGAAGCAAGAGCACGGGAGCACACAAACACTTATCATCTCTCTTTCCCCAATGTCCTTACCTCGCGATAACTCCGCAACTGTGGGAACAATTACACACTACAAGGAATCAATTATTTTAACGTTTACAAACAAAATTGTTTTGCAGCTTCAACGACTCGCTGGCAGAATGAGCGGGTACCAGGCTTGAAGCTTTTAAACAAGAAACAATCGGAAATAACGTCAGTTCTACGTAAAGAAACAAAAATAAATCTCAATCGCTATTAAGCTTTACGTTGCTGCATCGTCGATAACGATTATTATTAATCAGGTGTAAAAAAAAAAAAGAAAAAATGTCATTGTGCCAGAAAGTAAATTCAAGTTTTTCCAGATCTCGTATTCTTCAAATGTTTAAAAAAGAACTTGACATCGAAAAATTGAATTTTTCTTAATAAGACAAAAAAAAATGAATTTACTTTTAAAAAAATTCACTTTTTGCCAAATTTTGTGACTGTGAAAATCGTTCTTCAAAAATTGCATTCGTAATTATGTGTCAAAAAAAAAATATATTATAACGAAAATTTCTAATGTTAAACTTTATGTGTGTTTGTAAAAAATGTTTGATGTCAAAATATCGAGATCGTTACCACGTGCCAATAATTATTTTATCAGAATCGCGTTTTATTTTTAACGTCACTGCCAAATCGTTATCCATTGAAACATTAATTTCTGCACTCACGAATTTCTGTATTAATTTATATAATTTCTACTAAAATTTACTGCTGTTTTATTTATTCGATGAATTTTTATCCAGAAATTGTCACGCGAAAGACGATTCATCTGTGATTTCATATATTTTTCTATATACAATTCGCACAAAGCTAAAAAAAAAAAAAAAGAGATCGTGTTTATCTCATGTTATACGTATACGCCGTACCCTGAGATTAATTGAAAAATTATATATTTAATTACATATATTTTGAATACATAAATTATTCATTAATGTCATATAATTGTTTGTAATAAATGTAAACTATGTCGTATCGTAATGTATTGTATAAATTGATAAATTTGTACTATGTTTAGATTTCAATAAATGTAGTTTCATTTATTATCGTAAAAAAGCATTTTTTTTAAAGCCTGGAATCGTTCATTGAGCTAAAACTCTTTTTATAAACTATTCATTCGAATATCTTAGGCTTGTTTCAATTAAAGGGTTTTTGATGATTGGTATAAAGTTTTAGTCGAAAATAGAAGAAAAGTTTTTCATTATTTACGACTAGAAAGGACAAAAAATCGAAAGTCTCGAAAGTCGTCGAGACACTGCGACGTGTGTAAATTTTATGGGAGAATCGACTTAAAAAAATCGTTGTAGGACTCCAAGATATACAATCGATAAAAATGATCTCTCATCATAAAAAATGGCAGATTATCTCAGTCAGATAAACTGAGACTCTGTACCAACCGATGGTAAATATTTTATCGATAAAATCGAACGATAACAAAATTCGCAGTTTCATTGGACACAAAACGTCACTTTCTAAATTTTCGGATAATAAAAACCGTCGTATTTAGGGAAATTAAAGAGGTTTTGCGTGGTAGGTTTGAAAAAAAAAAAACGAGACGAAATATTTTGACACTTACCACACGTCGTATATTGATACATCTTCATATTTTTTGTTTTTTTTTGTTTTTTTTTTTTTTTTTTTTTATAATTGAATATTCTTTGTCGGTCGTCACGATTTTCATGCGTAGTTAAAATTTTGCTGTCTCGCTATATTCATAATGTGAATTATCCTAAGATTATAGAATGTTTATTTTATTTATTTATTTTTATTTACTCATTTATTAATTATAATAGATATATAGAAATGATAAAAGAAACGAGAATCGTTTCTTTTTTTGGTTAACGAATTATTATCGCTACGATAATAATTGGGATCTTGCAGCAATTATTAATTTTTTCGCGAATCAATTTTGATCGTGTTTCGTTGACATGAATGATGATTCAGTCGTTTCTGCCGCCATGTTCGAATTTTAGCAAATATTATCGCACTTCATTTGTTCGTTACTTTTGTTGAAAAGTTTTGTATAAAACGTGGATCCCTGCACCTATATTTTAACGTGTATGTACATACATGGTAATTAAAGTTGAAAAAAAAAAAAAAACGAAAAAAAAAAAAAACTATCATTAATCCTAATCATCTTTATATAATCTGTAATTTACACGAAAACTCAGATTCAGTCATTAATCCCGATTTTTTCGAGCCCGAGATTTCGTTCTCCTCTCGCTTCAGATATTTCAAAATCTCGATAATTGATCGAGAGGTAAAAAGCTTGAAAAATCGAACATCGCCAAAATTCCAAGTTTCGGTGTATCGTACACACATTGTACGTGTATAATTAGGATTATTGCGGATTCGACAATCTTCAAAATTCATATATGAAATATTTACACAAAGTTTACAATTTCCGGTGACGAAGTCCTTGTATTAATGTTTTTAAATATATTTTTTGTTATTTTTATTTTTCATTTTTTTTCTTCTCGAATCACGATCAAAAATATTGATAACTACGAAAAACGAAGAGTGAAAGATCGTTCGAAAATCGTGTGTGTAAACGCGTTAACGATACAGCCGTATATATTTTTTTAAATGATTTACAAATTGTTCTTTTTTTCGGACTGTTACTGTTTCGTTTTTATTTTCGTTCTCATTATAATATAAACCACGTACCGACAACTTAAAAAATTGCGTTTTTTTGGGATGAGCGCGAAAATTTCAATCGTTTTTTTATTTTTTTTTTTCATTTTTTCAAAAATCGTTCCAACAAAAAGGAAAAAGAATCGTAAATACGATACGAAAAAATGGTTTCTGTAGAAATCTTTAAGATAAGAAATATCTTCGATTAGTTTTTTTTCCCTTTTCTCACATCTGCTGAAGAATCCATTGGTACAATAATTGTGATAAATGAGTTTATGTCCGTTTTGAATGAGAAAAAAACGATTTTTTTTTTCACAAAACAAAAATCTTTGAATTCATGTACTTTTTGCTGTGTTTTCCAAAATTAAAAGTGTGTAAAATCGTTTTTTTTTCTTTCTTCTTCTTAGTAGTTAGAAAAAAACGAATAGTTCTAAAAAAACACAACCTCGTACCCACAAAATCAACCCTCCATTTGCGAGAGTTTGTCCTCTAAGCTGTCCTGGCTCTCGTTAGTGTCGTTGAGATTAATCGTCTCGTTGTGGGCAAGCTCGATAACCGATTCGTCGAGGTTGACTTCAGTTTTTGGGCAAATCATTGACGAATCGTTAGTTTCGAAAATATCAGCAGTTTCTGAAATGTCTTCTTGAACGAGAGCCAAAGTGGTGTTTTCGTCGTGTTCAGAAATTTCTTGTTCGCCAGCAACAGCGACGGCGATTTCGATCATGTCATTGGAAGCTTCGATCGTGACTTCTTTCGTGGAATCGGTCGAGTGCATAATAGCGTCGCTGGTGGCAGTCGTCGTCGTAGTTGTCATAATTTCTGTTCCCTGTGTCGCGTGTTCCAGTTTCGCTTCGATTTCTTCCTCGTTGTTACTGTCATCTTGTTCCATGGGTTCTGAGAAATTTTCCTCCCTGCCAGAAACATCTGTTTCCAAAACGTCGTCGGTTTTGACAGTGTCAGTGGTGTCACTGATTCCCGAAATTTGGCTCAGATTGGTAAGCACGTTTTCTTGCATTTTGACAACGTTGTCAGACGAGTTTAATATGCTGCCGATCTCTCGGCTCATCTCGTCGATTTCACCAGGATCTTCGGTTTTAACGAAAATCACTTTTTTCTTAGTGTAAACCTTGGAACTCGTGATCGCCAATTGTTTGCTTCGCGTAACCGGTGCCTCGATCGTTTCCGTTTGGGTTTGTTCGATCTCCGGCTCTTTCTGTGTTTCCTGTTCCTTCTTGACTTCCGTGTCTCCGTCGTTGTCGTATTCTTGTTCCTCGTCGTAAATGCTCTGCTTTCTCTTGACGAAAACACGTTTAAGCGGAAGTTGTTGTTCGTCCTCGGACTCGTCATGACGTTCGGGTAAGCTCTCATCGATGGCTTCGGTTTCCTGTTGTTTCCGTGCTTGCAACTCCTCGATTTTGATTCTTTGTTGTTCGACGCGTTTTTCCAAAAGTTCAAGTTTCTCCTTGGTCTCCTGATCGCCCTTATTGATCAGAGAACTCTCGTTTTTCACGACTGCGGCGGTTTTGTCGACGCTGGAAGATTGCGAGGTTTTAAGCTCGAATTTGGGTCCCTCGTCGAGCAGATTTTCAGATTGCGTTTTTGACGCTGCGATCGTTGTTGAAGCTCCAGCCAATCTCGCGTCAGTCAGTGGCTTCAAAACTTGTTGTACAAAGGAAGAATTTTTGTTGTCAAGTGCCTTTTTAACAACAACTCTTTTGACGACATTGCCAGTTGGTAATTTGGCTAATTCGGCAGGATCGATAATGGTACCGTCAGGATTCATAATAACTTCGCGAGTAGTGTCACCTTGACGTATGATGCGTCTGACAATAACGCGTTTGGTGACTTTAGTCGCGGATCCTGAGGGGCTTTGGGTGATGGTGACGTTTTCAGAGTCTTTTCCGGTTGGCGTGGAAGTTTGATCGCTCGAGCTGATCGGTTTTCGAACGACGATACGTTTTATGACTTTTACGGTATTGACAGATTTTCCTGGAGTCGCTGTTACGTTCTCAGTCTTTTCTTCCTTTTGGGACAAGCTCTGGCTCCTCGTGTGTATTTGACTGGCTCCTGAGGGAGATTCGGTTTTCGCAGTGGCAACAGTAGTCACTGTGGCTCCTTCGGCTCCTTGATTATCCTGAGGAATGTTGGTCGTGTGTTTGAGTGGTATTTTATGTTCTTTGAAGACCGAAGCGACGATTTTTTGTACTTCAGCTTCGGTGTTATCGTCGTGACCGCGTGACGAGCTCTTGACGACAGATTCTTCGCTCTTTTTCGGCGTCGCGGATGCCAAAGGTTTGGAGCTTTTCGATGGAGTTTCATGAGCGTCCCGACGCGTTATCGGCATCAAAGTTTTGATAGTTTTCTTCACGATGTTACCGTCTTTGCCACGAACGTATACGACCTGCTCTTTGCGATCTTCGCTCTCGTGCTGCTGGTCCATGCGACCGGAAGGATCGTCCTCCTCCTCGCTCTCCGGTGGCTGAGTCTTAACTTTCGGCAATTTTTTAACGACGTAAGCAGGCGGTTCGTAATCATCGTCACCGTCCGTATATCCTTCTTCCTCTTCTTCCTCTTCTTCTTCGCTCTCGGACTCGACTTTGCCCTTGTCCGGTTGCAAGCCGTCGGGACCCATTTTTTCACCAGCTTCAATATGCTGTTTTATATGGGTGACGTAATCGGCTCTATTGCGACAAGATTCTTGACAAACGTCGCAAGTGAGCGCCATGCCGGAGCGTTTGGAGTGAGTCAGTTGATGAACCTCGAGACTCTCTTTGCGCTTGAAAGCTTTACCGCAGTCTTCGCAGACGTGACGTTTTTCAACGGAATGAGAGCGCATGTGACGCGTGAGATGATGAGACAGAAGGAATTTTCGTGGACAAAGTTTGCACAGATATGGACGATGTCCAGAGTGCGTTGCCAGATGACGCGCCAATTTGGTGCTCGTGCGAAATGCTTCTTTGCAATATTCGCACACAAATGTTTTATCCTCGTTGTGAAGAAGCTCGTGGCGCTCAAGTCCTTGCTTGTAAGTGAAGCGTTTGTTGCAGATGTTGCATTGATACGGTTTCGTCGTTTTGTGCATCGTATCCTCGTGCTTCTCGAGCTCTTCCGTCGTGAAAAATTCACGGTCACAGTGCTGACAACCGTAACGCAAATCTTCACGATGCAATTTCTCGTGACGTTGCAATAAATTCGCACGTGTAAATGTCTTGCTGCATATCGAGCACGAATACGGCTTTTCCGATGAATGAGTCGCCATGTGCTTCGCCAAATCGTACTTCGAAAAGAACATTCGGTCGCATTCCGTACACTTGTAATTACGGTCACGGTGAGCACGTTGCATGTGCAATTGCAACGCTTGACGCAACGGAAACGTTCGGTCGCACTGGTCGCAAGCGTGAACTCTTATCTCTCCTGGCTCCAACTTCCGGTCGTCCTTCTCGTTCGACGTGTCCTGATCCCCCTCGCTATCCTCCTGATCTTCCTTGTACAAATCGTTACGATCGCTATCGTGACTATGCTTTTCCTGCTGACGTTCACCCCGCTGACGATCTCTATCCCCGTTATCCACTCGCGGCTTCTTCGCCGACTCTGCCGCCTGCAGAGACTGCTCCGCACCTCTCTTTCCTCCTGGACCATCCGGCGAATCATTCGATATCGGTGGAAATGGTCGAGGCAAAACTCCTGTTATCGGATACGCTCTCAATGCCTCGTCCGCTTTCTTACACTGCAACTTGAATTTGTACGAACGATCCAAATTCCAACGACACATCCTGCAGATCATCTGAGGCATACCGTCCGCCGCGTACACCTTCAAACAATGGTCAACATTTTGGTTTTTTTTACAACATTCTACGCATTGTTGAGTTTTTTTCTTATTTATAGATTTTAGCGGAACAGAAATGTAAGGAATTTCGAAAAACAGGCAAGTATTTTTGTTGTAACGCAAAATTACGATCTTGGAATTTCGTATTTTTGGATCTGTTTGAAAAAATGATAAAATTAATGAAAAAAAACTGAGGATTTTGCTGTTAAAATAGACCAAAGAATTATTATTCTAATTTGTAATATTTTTGGAATATTAATCCTCCGTAGTCAGAGTTTGTGACGTTATTCGGTCAATTGCACCATAAAAAATTAAGATTATGCGTTAAGCGGCACAAAAACATGGAGCCACTGCATTAATGTACAAAATTTGTTGATAAATTGGTGAAAAATCAACTTTGATATAAAAACGTGGATGAATCGTTTAAAAAAAAAAGTTAGGGTCTCTGAGACCCCATGGAGTAATGCAATTATCGAAATATTCGTGAAAAAAGTTGAAAAAAACAAATAAAATATGATTTTCTTTAAAAAAAAGAAACGAAATAATGGTTTAATTTCGACTGAAATAAAATTGCGCATCAAAACTTCGAAAGTAGGTCTCATCTTTTGAGGACTTATTGAGACAGCTATAGAAAAAAATGGGCGTAAAAAAAAGTGCATGAAAAAATAGAAATTCATGAAATAGAGATATTGCAAAAATTGAATTTTTCTTCGAACAGTCGAAGTTTTGATAATTTGGAGAGTTATAGAATGCAACGTGTGGGAGTGGACGAGTTGAGGTATCTCGACGGAATATATATGTATAGGTTACAAGCTGGAACCCGCGCATTTTGTTCTGATAACGGATCGAAGATCATTGAACGGGCCGACCGGTAAGAAAGAAAAATGGGATTCGATCGGTAAGAAGGGCAACAATGATATCAGCGCGTCGTTCCATTCTATCGACTTGCCAGCAGGCACAAGCAGGGAAAAGCGTATATCGCATAAGCCGGAATAAGAAAAAAGAAAAAAGGAGTAAAAAAGCGAGCGGAAAGCGAAATCCGCGCCGCACTATGGCGAAAAATAAATAATAATTGGAAATAAAAAAAGATGCCAAAATACAGAAGACAAGATAAAAGCCGAGAGCTGTGATAAAAATGTTTGAATAATAAATACCTCGATGGCGACGCAGGACATAATTTGCAGAGTAAGCGGCACTTGGAATGGCTTGGTGTGATCCCTCTCGTAGATGAAGTTGAGAGGTTCGGTTTCCGTAAGGCAAAAACGGCAAACTCGCCTCGAACGCAGAGGCGCCGGTCGGCTCTCCATGTTTTTTCTTCGATATTCGTTCGTCTTTAAAAGACTACGTTAAAACTCTTCGGATATAGGGAAGCGTCGGTGAAAAAAAAAAACGGAAACGAGAAAAAAAGGAAAAAGGCCAATTTCTCACGCGAATTAAATATTTGTTCGATCGGAGCTTATTATTATATTGTCTTATTTCGTGATTAAGGTGTACGGGACACGAACGTCGAAAATCCGACACGAGAGACGCGGGGACTCGTTGTTACTTGATGTATGTCGCGCGTTAGTATACCCCGCGCGCGCGCGCACCCTACTACCGAACACACAGGGCTATATTACCCGAAAACGCATCAATAGATTGAAATGCGCGACGCCCGAGCGTCGGTATAAACGATATGGTCGAGATTCACTCTATTCGCGCGCGCCCCTTTCCTTGCTGCGCGCGGTCGTCAACCGACGACAAAGACCGCAAAACGGGCTTATATACCGGACTATGTTATGCGCCC
Source organism: Campoletis raptor (assembly GCA_948107755.1). NCBI lineage: Eukaryota > Metazoa > Arthropoda > Insecta > Hymenoptera > Ichneumonidae > Campoletis > Campoletis raptor. The sequence continues at coordinate 16,556,797 of OX403627.1, forward strand.
CCCTGGCAACACGCTACTATTGAGCTTCGAAACTACGGATAACTCTCTTGCGGATCACTTCCTCTCGAGAGTTTTCTCTTTCTGCTCGCATCGCCCGTTGCTCACTGAGAACTTCTCACGTTCTCTACTACCCAAGACTATGCACACTAGCGTCATCACGTACGCCAAACGGCGTCTTTCCTCAACTGTAACGGACCGACGCGCCTCGCTGTTTCTTCTATTTTTTCATTACAGTGACCTCATTGACGCTACGGACAAATCTTCAACTCGCGACGCTTTCGATTATTGCGACAATATTGATACCGACCGTCGGTAACTCTTTGCTCGGTCGGTATTAAAGTATTTATTGTTAAAATAGGCTGTTGATTTATTTTCCAACGGTAAGAATTGTGTTTTCGTGATGATTCGATGTTCGATGGAAATCTAAGAAATCATTTTCGAATGTGGGACACTCGCCTGGAAAGCAAAGCCTTGAGAATACACTGTAACAAAAAAAAATATATTTTTCACATTTTTTCAGGTGAAACATTTAATCACATTTTCGATACTGAATTTAACTGTTTTTCGAACATTTTAATTTCCCAAACGTGAAGATCGTTGGAAAAACTGCTTTCACATAATAAATGTATTGTAAATTTCTTTTTTTTTTTTTTTTTTTACAACGTTGACAATACTCACTGGGAGTGATATTTCAGAGCAGATGTGACAGAAAGGATTTGACATGTTACGATATTTGGAGAACGAAGTTTTCTTCGAGTAGAGTTTCGAAAAGTAGATTTGGACGTTCCAATCGATAAATGTTTATCAGAAATTGATTTTTAGTTCATGTCACATTTTTTTTTGCTTATCCTATTAAATATAAAACAAATTTAATGTTTTATTGAATACAAGGAATCGATATTGCACGCCCATATTATGTTATTCCGTAATTGGTTGTAGATATCGTATAGATTTTCCTTCGATACAATCTTAAGTACACTGGTATATTCTTGTGTTTTATAAATCAAAATAATTTTATAATAAAATAATTTGCAGAACCGTTGAGTAGAAATCAGATATGAACGTGATTACAAATAACATTATTCTCCCTGTCTTGTGTATTTCGAATAAACTTTCTAATGAATTTAAAAATATTATTTGGTGTCTTGTATTTCGAATAAACTTTCTCAAACCTCACTACAAAATCCATTATCGCAACTCTTATCTATTCAAAAACGTTAGAATTTGAATATAATCGCGGTCACAGTCAGTGAAAGTTTTCGTTTCACTCGAATATTTCTCAAGATGATTAAATATTGAAAAAAAAAAAAAAAAAAAAAAAAAACAAACAAAAATAGCGTTGACATCCACAGACATAGTTCCGATCTTCGTAAAACACTCATCGAAAAAAAAAGAAACATAAATTCTCCGAATCCGATGAGAAAACACACCAAAATATTTCCATTTAAGAATTTCTTCCAAAATAAAAAAAAAACAAAATTCATTTAGGAAAAAAAAACCATAAATTTCTCGATTCTCAAACATTTCGAAACCGATGCATCGTGTATCGAACTGAAAAAAAAAACAACAAAATATTTCCATTTTTGAGTTCCTTCCAAAATTGAATAAAACAATTTCATTTAAAAAAAAAAACCTAAATTTTTCGATTCTCAAACATTTTGAAACCGATCCATCGAGTATCGAATTTTGAAAGAAAAAAAAAAAAAAAACAACAAAATATTTCCATTTTTGAATTCCTTCTAAAATGGAATAAAACAATTTCATAAAAGAAAAACCCTAAATTTCTCGATTTTCGATAGAGTTTCGAATTTTGAAAAAATATAAAAAAAAGTAAAAAAAAAAAAACTACAAAATATTCAATATTTCATACTTGGTTCGTAACGTTTTTGGAAATAAATGAATATTCTAGTACGAGCAGACGATGTGAATGTTTTATGGATGCTCGTAGGATATGAAAATCTTTAGTACATTTATTGGTTTAGTTGGGGAAGCCATAGAAATCGGGAGAGACTACCGGTATCAAGTTACAGTGCAAAATGTGATATTGAAGAGGCTTTATGTACTATATATACCGGCATAAAAGCCGGTATGCGTGTTTATCCTTGGGTTTTATGTGTACGAGAATGAATGTGCATGCAAAATGTATACAAATACATATAAAGTATAAGTAGGAGTTGGAGGTTGTACGCAAGCGTGGGTGGTTCAGTGAATCGATCAATAAAACGTATAGGAGATAGGGGCAGGTTGGATTTAAACTCGGGATAAATGTTCAGTAACCGATTTAACGTTCGCGAGTGTACGTCGTTCAGTGTCATCGGTAACTCATCATTAAATATATTCATTGTGTTTATTACCACAAAAATATATCACCAAATAAAAAAAAAAAAATCATTGAGATTATATCTCGAAAAGTATAAAAAATAAGGAAAAAAACAAAAAAACAAAAATAAAGGTCAAAATCAAGGTCATCTATATATAATTATTGTCGAGCAATAAAAACCGACGAAATAAAATCTCGATCGAGGCTACTCGATCGAAGGGCTCTTTCGATTATTTTTAATCAAAGATTCCCGCGAGACCTCTGCGTTCCGCGTGGTCTCGAAGCAACAAAGGTGAATTAGCGAGTAATTTATTTCGAGTTTTCAACGATTCGAAAAATTCTCCGAACTTGAATCACGAGAATTGACTAGAATCAAATTGAAATTTTTCGAAAAGCAGCATCGACTAATCTGTAGGAAAAAGCAGCATCGACTTAGAATTAGGCGCAAAAAAAAACGTAAATTTCTATTCGAAACTTCGTTGGTTCAGGCTTCCGTTACTAAATAATTATTTGCAGGTTATGGAGAAAAGAACGGTCCATCTTTCGACCAATCTTTCTCACTCCCACATTCGAGGTGTCCAAATTGTTGCCAATATTCTGTTACGCCATTTAAATGACGGATATTACAAAAACATCGAGTTTCATAACCATCGTGACTTCTTAATGTGTCCCTTTTATGAACACGCTCACATGGTTCATGATTCTTTTGTAATATACTCTTTGTTTTTTTAGTGATACAGGATACGAGCACTAAATCGGACACAACATACGCTTTAATCGTATGTTTTTTATTTTATTTATATCTCGAGTGTGGCATGGTGTAGGCCTACTGGGGATTCCCGCCATGTTAAACAATGGGAACGCGTTGGAGCGCAGTACCTCCGAGGTAACGTGGAAAGCTGCGCAGAAAAATCTCTAGCCTAAAATTTGAGAATAATTTATTAAGATTTACTTCTATTTTCATTATTTCCTGCTCGTATCAACATTTTTTTCTTTATTCTTATCATAAAATAGAATCGAACAAATTTTTCAAACTTTTCAAGACTTTTAATTTGAAAAAAGAAAAAAACACCGAATTAAAAGGACACGAAGTACAGAATTTCACGAAAGACTCAAAGGCTTTTATTCTCTCGAACAAAAATCAAACAATTTGTCAGTAAACTTTAAAGTCTGTAATAAGAAAAACTTCAGATTTTATGGTAACAAGTAAAAAAAGAAAAAAAAATAGAATGTGAATGTTTCATATTTTTCTCCAAATCCATTACATAATAAAAATACAAAAGTTGTTTCCACTTATAGTTAAATAAATGACGTTACACCGTACAAAAAATGTTGAACAGTTACATCATCGTGTAATTATCTAAAAAAAACTGTATTTACTTTCCAATCATTTATAATTGATAATAAGTATAATAAATAATGAATAAATTGATCCAATTAATTCGAATACCCAAAATATATATAAATGTGCATGTAAACCCATATTACGATATGAATGAACAAATTGATTGAATCAATGATAAATTTCACAGTAATCACAAAACATGTGGCGTACTAATTGCAAAAAAAAAAAAAAAAAAAAAAAAAAAAAATACAAAAACGATGATTAAAAAAGACGAAAAACATGATAAACGATTAGGAATTAAATCAAAAGTAACAGGTGAAAAAAAAAAAAAAAAAAGATCATGACAGTAATAGTTTGAAATTATAAGTCATAACACAAACTCTATAAGAAAAACGACGGTAATGCGTGAATCGTGAAAGATGTTTTTTTCTTCTATATGCTGGCACACGCTCAGGTTTTAATAATGATACATTGTCATCTGTGCGAGAGGCTCGTCGAGATAGTATAAAATGTGGGTTAATAGTTGGCCGAGAGTAAGCGGCTTAAATGTACATCGAAGTAGAACTCGTACGGAGTAACATTATAGTTTATTATCAATGGATAATTATCTCGGTGGCAATTAAATTTTTTATTGTAAATAATAAGAAAAAAACAATTGAAAAATAAGAAAAAAGAAAAAACCATCACCACGAAACATGTGACGTAAGTGAAGAAAATCATTTATTTAATTCGCAATAAGCAATTATCTTCAATCCCTCGATCCCTCGACATGTAAATCTTGACGAAGAACATTAATCTCATTAACGTTCGATGAGGTATAAATAAAAAATAATCGAAAAAAAAAAAAAAACAAAAATCATTAAAAACTGGATCTAAGCAAAGGTTCAAGGCAGGTCGAGTTGAATGGAATGTTTGCCATGTACAGAGTGTCCAAAAAGTTGATCGTAAAATATTTATCTGTCACAATCCTCTTGACATAAAAATCTTTATCAAACTTTTTCTCCCACAGAACATTCGTCAATCATTCGTTGACAAAATCAAACAAATCAGGTGTCCACTGGGAAGAAAACTCATAAAGTTCTCGTCCCATTTTTTCTTTTCCAAAAAACCACGTAAAGAATATTTGACGAAAGGACCAAAAAACGTGTTTTTTTTTTTTTTAATTTTCGTGTTTTAAAAATCGATCTAAATATTATAATGAACTTTACAGTTTCCTTTCTTTTTTTTCGAAGTTTCGCCTTTTGAAAAACCGATCGAAACATTGGGATAAACTTTCAAATTTTTTTATTTTTTTTTCAATTTCCGCGGTTTAAAAATCGATCTAAATATTGAGATGAACTTTTGAGGGTGTCTGTATAAGAAATATACACGATGTTTGAGAGTTGTTGGCTGGGGCAATATCCTACAGGCTTGGCATACCAGACGGTGCACATAATAGTTATAAAGTCCTCCCTTCCCTCTCCGCGATAGCAATCGGACAGATGAGTTACGAGATATGGTGCGAGGAAAGATACATGACCCATTTATACGGTTAAAAAAAAAAAAAAAATAACAACAACAACAAAAACAAAAAAAAACCAAAAAAAAAGATACAAAATAAATAAAAATCAAGCAAAAACAAAACAAAGTAAAAAAAAAAAAACAAAAAAGAGAAGTTTATACGTCGAGATATATTGGCTGCCGGTTCGGAGGATGAACGAAGCCGTAAGGAATTACACACGAGATGCACCTGCGGTAGTACATCACGGCAAAAGGAGAGAATACACATGAAATATATAGAGATATATGGACCAAAGGTTTTCTCTGCTTTAGCTGCATATTCGTTGGACATCATATAGATAGCGTGCGTAGAGGGCATTCGTAATGCCTCTGCTGGACCCACTTTTCGGTCGTGATGTTTGCTGGTGGTGGTGGTGGTGGTGGTGGTGTTGTTTCGTTGGTTGCTTTTGATGCCAAAGAGATTTTTAGGCCACCCGGGCTCTCGGTAAGACAGGGACAGATTAAGCGACCAGCAAGTATAAGAAAAAGACAAAGAAAGAGACACAGAGAGAGGGAGAGAGAAAGAAAAAGAGAGAAAGAAAATTTCATGGCAATGTGATTAAAAGAAAGAAATGATGAAAGAAGGAAGGAAGGAAATAAATATACGAACGAATATATCGCGCAGCAGAGATTAAAGATGCGAGAGAAAGAGAGTCGCGGTGCTCAAACGAGTAAAACAACGGCGACGACGTCGGCGAAACCATTGAAAAATGAAGGGAGGCAGCTTCCTTCCCTGTCCTCATGTAAGTTCTCTTATTATACTCTTCCCATCTTCTCCACAGTTTCAGCTATACCTTTATATATTTTTGTATATATATACATATGGAAAATGGCCGATGAGAAGAGCATGCGGTCGCGCCACCACTATATAGAAACATTGAAGATATTCTGGCTCCGATGTTGCTCGGTTGCGCTTACTCTGGTGAGATGCAACGGGCTCTCGAAGCGACGATAATTGCAAGAAGAAATCGCGAGCCGAATGCACAGCGAGCACAGTTCAGAGTCCCCGTGCGAGACCACGACCCAGTTGTTGGTATGTTCGTCGAGAATCCGCGATACGAGAGATCTTCCCCTCCTCGTGGGTCCCTTCCGCCCTCTTCTTCGACCGCGTCTCATTCCCGTAATGCCGTTGACTTTGAATAACGCGAGAACACTGTTTTTTTTTTTTTTTTTCAATTTTTTTTTATATTTGTTCATCTTCCGTGTTCTTTTTTCGTTACTGTTTTTTTAGGTTTTTTTTTTCCTTTTTTATTTTTTATTTTTTACATTGCTGCGTCTTTCTCGCGCGGATCCGGGGTCGAAGGAGGATCGAGGCAAACTTTAGTTGACTCTGTGGTCCCAAAGATTGCTTCGTAAATACCCTGTCCGGAGAATAATTCTCTCGGTGTACGATTTTCGACGCAGTTAAACGGTCCAAGGATCATCGCGAGAAAGCCCGACAGAGAGAGGAAACACAGAAAAAGAATAAAGAAAGAGAAAGAGAGACGCGGAGAGAAAGAAAGACTTCGAAAGGTATTCGACCCAAAATAAGGTTTAGGTTGCCCGCTGGTTGCTCCGTTGCGAATTGCATTTAAACATGAAGAAATGAAGAAGAAGATTCCCCAAATTATAAAACATTGCGTGGCTCCCTCCCCGGAACCATATTTGCTATAAAATCGCACGAACTTTCTGTCAGTTTTTATATTTTTCTTCATTTTTGCCCGAATAATTGGAGAAAGATTCAAACATCGGTAACGTATAATTTGTGGAATTGCAGCAAAACTGTTTTTTTTTTTTTTTTTTTTTTTTTCTTCAGGCTGCACTTTCCATTGATTACAGATTGAAAAATGGGCGGTTTTATTGATTTTTCATCAATCGTAACACTAATTTATCAACGCGACTCTTATTTTCATTGATTTACGAAATAAAATCTCGCGGCCTTGTGAGAAATGGAAATTACTATTTTTTTTTTCATTCTTCAACTTGTTGAGGCTTCTTCACTTTCGTTCTTCAGCAATATATGACTCACACGAGGGTCGTTGGCTGATCACTCGAATACAATACAACGAAGGTGCTAAAATAGCGCGTACGAGCAAAGCACGTAGTAAAACGTGAACATCCAGTTGCTGAATTACATGCATTTATATATATATAACCATCTTTATACATATATCTGTCTGTATGAAGTATAGAGAGACCAATGGAGGAATGGTAATGGTGTCCAGACTCGAAGGATTACCATGTACGTACAATAGACAGTACACAAGCCTAGAGTTATTGTGAATAGTTAATGTACTGACGTGTGGTTGCATCTCAAGATGTTTTTCAGTCTCTCTCTCTCTCTCTCTCTTTCTCTCTTTCTCTCTTTCTCTCTTTCTTTCTCTCTCTTTAGTTGTTTCCTGTGTCTGTTCGTCTGTACTACTGAGTCTCATCGCTATTTCGAAGAGAGTTTCATTGAAGATGGATATAAGAGAAGAAACATGTGTTTGTGTCGTCTCTGGAATGATCGATGTAGCCAGAATGTGGTAGTTTCCCAGGATGGCTATTGAAAGAAAACGACGAGACTTGACACAGAGGATAGACGGAAGATTCGCGCGACGTTCATTCAAAAGATAAAACGTAGTGGAAAGAGAAGCGAATTGGATGCGGACGTAGGCGGAGGAAAAAGAGAGACGAAGAATTAACAAAAAAAAAAAAGAAACAGACGAGACCTAGAGAGAGAAAGAGAGAAAGAAAGAAAGAGAGAGAGAGAGTTAGGGAAAAAGAGAAGAAAAGATTATGCATATCGATGCAAGTCTATCGACCGTGTCTGGTTGAATGTCAGTTCGTATTGCTTCGGCGACATCGACATTTTTAAAGCAACGACTATAGTAGATGCAGATATTATAGACACCGATTTATTCAACGAATGTAAAATACAGGACACGAGTTTTTACTATATATAAATATATAAATATATATATATATATATATAAAAATAAGAGACACATCGGTAACCAGTTGGCACAAGCTGCGAAGTTTCCTTATTTTTACAAACTTAAGTGGCTACGATTTTCGAATTATTACTAATCGGCCAGCCAAAAAGTATATCTTTCTACAGTTTTTTTTTGTAATGTTGTTTTTTTTTGTTTTTTTTTTGTTTTTTTTTTCCTTTAAACTTCTTCTTATTCTTGTTCGTCTCCTTTATTTCTTGTACACGTATATATATCTTTACTCAACGTTGGATTTAAGGGGGTGCAAGGATGAGCCTGAAAAGCACTTATCGCTGGGAGGCTACCGATGCTTATTTATGTGAAATTGGCTCGATACACGCGAGAAACCAAACATCTCTCGCTTCGCTACATGCGCTGCATATCTTCAACGTTTTGGACACCTGGACCACGCTCGCAAGCTCCTCAACGGAACAGTATTTTTCGCGGGTTAAATGAACCTTACGGACGAAGAGATAGAGAGAAAGAGAAAGAAAGAGAGAGAGAGGGAGAGTGCGCTTCGAAGAATCCTCTCGTTTGCACTCTTCCTTCGCTTCTTATCCATTCTTCCTCAAAAGATACTCGACCCTCCTCTTTTTTGTGTTTATTCTTTACAAGCATATGGTAATGAAATAATGGAATCTCTGGAAGGACGTCCGTACATTTTCGTTACTTCCGGTGAAGACAAATACGTTTTGAAAACGAGAAAAAAAAAATTGTGTATTGCAATAAACAACGCGTGTGCGACCTTCTCCAAGTCGACACTCCGGAACCAAAAAATAAGAAAAAAAGGACCAACGATCCTATTAGGATTGCGTAAAAATTCTAGAACTTGCCTTTCTAAAAAGAGCCTGACACGCTCCGAAAAATTCTCGCTGAAAAATCTCAACCAACAACATTCTTCTAATTAAGTGAAAAATTAATAAACTGGAACCCAAAAACATTAATAAGCATATCTGCGGCTTCTTTATTCTCTTTCATACTCCTCACCTGACCAACAAGCCCACCAAAAGCCTCAGAGAAGGAGAGATACGCGATGTGGAAAGGGAAATAAAAAAATCAAGTAGATTCCCGCTTCGTATTATAGTCGAACGGGAGACCGGACGTGCAAGATTTAGAACGGAACGGACTAACGAACGATGATTCTTCCTCGTTTCCTACTTTTGACGCGCCCGGGTCTCCTTCGGAAAAACTCTTACCGCCCAGACACGGCCTTTCGATCCTGTACTTGAACAATTTTTTAACCACACACGAATATAAAGTAAGAATTTATTTTTACGTTTGGTACTGAGCGAACACGATTAACGAAGTTACTGTAACGTTGTGAGCACGTTTAACTAATAAATATATACACGGTGACTCCGCTGAAAACGGTCACTGAAACGTCGACTATCGTTTTTCAACCGAAAACCTGCTCCTTCCGATGAGTTATGGATAATCGAGTATATCTCCGAAACGGTCAGAGATAGAGCAAAAATGTATAGGACCAATTTTGTAGAGCACAAAATTTTCTACAAAAAAGTATTTCGCAAAATTTTTCTATCTCCACTCATTTGGTCGTGAGAGCAGTTAGAAAATCAATCTGGTATCCGAAACCTGCAAGTTTCGTAGGGCCACTTTAGATTCGCTCTCACATCTAAACTATCGAAGATACAGAAAATTCATCTGAATCTTTTTCATAGGAAATTTGATTCTCCACAAAATTGCTCCTATGCATATTTGTCGTATCTCCAACCGTCTGGGCTCTACGAGCTGTAGAAGTAACCATCAACTTGAAGATTTGTCATCAGAACGATTTTCTTATACTGTCCATCATTTTTTATACATTGAAACTTTGATTATCGATCATTCAACCTGGGACACCTTGTATACATATATATACGTGCATTGATGCGGCATAATTATTCAAAAGGCACGTATAAGCGATGATAGCGATCCAGGATATGAGCGAATGCGAGAAAGACAAAGAAAGAAAGAAAGAAAGAAAAAAAGAAATGAAAAGATAGACAAAGAGGAAAAACGGTAGCTACACAGTATAGTGTGCTTCCTGGAAAACATTAACCCAGTGAGACCGGGGGGAATCTCTCATTTCCCATTGCCCCACGGGCTACGACCGTTAGCCGCAGGGAGATTGTGGGAGCGAGTAAAAGAACGTGCCGCTGTATATCGATATATATATATCTATTTATTTATACGTGCATATAAAATTTATTCACACATATAAAAAAAAAGAAATCTGTAATGAAAAATGCCATACCGGCGCGAAGAGGACAAATATCTCGACAACTTCGTGGCTATTAACCGGATATTTATCCGCTTGTCGAATTTCTCACGACGAAAAAACGAATTAAGGACAAAATGGCCCAAGGTTTTTTCGTCATAATTCTAAAGAAGGATCAAGTGTTCATTTTCTTTCATTTTTAAATTATGATTTTATTGTTTAAATGATGATTCGACGTGAGTAGCAGCAAAGGCGTGAATTCTTCGCGACGTTGCGCCCAATTATGCATCGCTGTCAACCGCCAAGGTCTTGTGTGTGTCTTCCAAATATCTCTCGTCATCGCTGTCACGTACACGCAAAGGAAGTGCGTTAGTCTTGTGACGAGATGAGCAACATTTCCAACAAGAGGTAACACAACAACAAGAGAAAAAAAAATGAAAAGAGCGAACGAGAGAAAGAGAAAGAAAAAGAGAGAGAGAGAGAATGGAAAAAGAATTTGTAAGATTTCACGCGAGTGAGACAGTGAACGAACGAGCATATAAAGCGAATGACCCAATTGGGTTACGCGCATATATACACACAAATTGGGTACACGCTTTTCGAAACCTTCGTCTTATCTCTTTATTCTTTCTCTCTTTGTCTCTTTTTTTCTTCTTCTCTCTTTCGCTTTTTCTTCATCAAGAAGAAAAAAAACATGAAAAACAGCCTCAAGAAATGGCCGTTGATTATTTATCGTATGCTGATTTTCGTACTGGCAAATGCACATTGCAAAAAAAAAGAAAAAAAAAAGAAAAAAACACATAAAAAGACAAGACGACCATGCCGAAACGCGATTTCGTCGCTATTGCAGAAAAGGCTCACGCGAATCGCCATACCGTGACGTGCTCGCGCGACCGTTTCTCTCATTCCACCATCTTCAGTTAAACTCTCAAACTCCCTCCTTAATATTTCTTTTTTTTGTTTTGTTTTCTTTCATTTTTCTCTCTTTTCTTTTTCATCTTCTCTTTCTCTTTCTCTCTCTCTCTCTCTCTCTCTCTCTTTTTCTTTTTTCTTTCCTTTTCTCTTCTTTTGACATATATAGTCATACTTCCCAGTGATAATAAGTGGTAGCCGCAATTATAGTATTAAAGAGGAAAAGACTCGTGCTCAAAGCCACTGACGTTCTTAACCGAGGCTACCGGTGAGACGGCACGCAATTTCCCCCTTCGTAAACTCAACGCGATTTCGCGCGATATTATCTCCCTGCCAGCAGTTCTCCAATCTTTGCTCATGCCAATTCCATTATTTCTCCCATACCTAAGGTGCTGTTTGGGCCCAAAATCTATTCTTCCATCTGTTCCAACCTTCAAATATGTTCCTCCTTTTAAAACAAATCTAAATTTCAATATTTGGGCCTTGAATCCATGGAGGATTAAAAATTATAGCAATTATTTTATGCAATCAATTTTTATTGTTTAAAAATACGTTTTTTTCTGCATTTTTATCTCTGGATTGTTTGTGTTAAATTGACAAAAATCTCGAGTACAAATTTTTATTTTGGGCGAATTTTCTATCATTTCTCGAACATTTTTTGATTGGGAAGAAACTTTGGAGCTTAAAAACCAAGTTTTCTTGAGGTTTTTTTTTTCTTTTTTTTTTTTTTAAGTTTAATTTTGAGTTGGAAAAGTGATGCTTAAGAATTTGAATGTAAAATAGCAAATTATTGTTTCGACGGTGACAAATGTTTTCCAAAGACTTCCTTGTCGCGATGAGAAAATGTCGCGACTCGTCAACTCCGCTTCCTCTTCCTTATGAAGGAGCTTCCGTGAGCGAAAAAGAAAAATAGTGCAGTGTGATTAAAATTGCATGCAGTGTTTTATTTTGATTTTTATTTTTTTTATCCATTTTTTTTTTTTTTTTTTATAACGATATCATAAGCTTTCGATTCTTGGTCGAAAATTCAATCCATTCGAGATTCTTCTTCGAGTGAGTCACGAAGGTCAAATAAAAAGTGCAGTCTTTCAAATGACCCTGGAAACATGTAAAAAAAATAAAAACGTCCAGCAGAACATATATTCTCATCGGTAAATCGTTTCGAGATGCTACAGGTCGTATTTCAAATGTTAACGAGCATGATATTGCATCTTCATGACCAAAAAAAAATTCTTACCTTACCGATTGACGAGATGAACATTTCCTCCCTCTCTCTCTCTCTCTCTCTTTCTCTCTCTCTCTCTCTTCTTATCCGAATCCTCCTCCAAGTACCAGTAAAGTTTAAGTTTAAGTTTAAGTTTAAGTTTAAGTTCAAGTTTAAGTTTAAATCTAATTTTCTCTTGTTTCCAAGGATGAAAATAAATTTTGGAAAATATACGATAAAAGGAGTAATTTTAAGGAGTGTTTTGATAGAAGATCGTGAGACCCACGGCGATAGAGTTTATAAAAATTCAGTGGCAAATGAGAGATAGGCCGAGGTAGGCCGAATCGTGAGAGAGCTCGACTCGTTTCACTCCGATTCGCCCAGTCGTCTAAGCTCTACAACATACACCAGTAAAAGGCGTTAATCATGGACGAGTACGATCCACTACGAGAAAGTGAATTACGACTGGCCTGATTGCTCGTCGACCGCGAGGAATCGCGACGAATCGCGAACTATATAAAAACTTTCGAGTTTTCTATTCGTGAACGACACGAGACAATATCGCACAGGACAATGACCGCTGTGGGATTAGATGATGGACAAATCCTTCTAACCATTTTATCGTGCAAATTAAATCTCTATATATATATGTTAATCGTACTGAATCCAATACCCACTTGAATAAATCCAATCAGCGTGCTGTGATTTGACATCAATCTCGATCTTTCCGTACAAAAAAGCGACATTATTTTTTTTTTTTTTTTTTTTCATCCTGAAATGTCGTTTAGAATCTCGACCAAAATGTAGGGCTCAAAAAAAAATTCGTGGTCCGTTAACTCGTATTAGAACTCACAGTTGGCAAGACACAGAAATATTTCTTTTCATTTGTGTATTTTTCTATCAATTTTTTGAACATAAAAAAAAAAAATCATTTTGGAAATCTGACAGAAACATTTTTATATTTTGGATCGAAAAATTTCGAAAATGTTGTTCATTTTTATGAAAATATTCAAAAAAAACCACAATTTCAATGGTTTTTCTAAACTTTGTCTCAAGCTTGACGTAAAAATTCATTTTTTCGAATTCTCGCGATCGATTATTAAAGGAAAATAAAAATCAAAGTTAGGACTGTCGAAAAATTTTGACATTTCCTTCTAATGACAGCCCAGCAGAACTTTCAATATCGAATTAAAATTGAAAAAGAAAGAAATGAAGGAAAACGAAGAAAATAAAAACCAAACTAATTTGACAGCTTTCTCCAGCGTTTTGTTTCAAGTTGAAACGTCTGATCACTCGATTCAGTATATAAGAATGATTAGACACAAATGAGTTAACTCAGTTACACATTATACCGTACGAATGAGAGAGGAAACAAAAAAAAAAAACAAAAGAAAAAAAAACGATAATAATTTCCGTACAATGATAGCAATTGGAAGTGAAAATATGACTTTCACGTTGAAGACATTTGGGAAATGATTACCGAACGGATGCGAGAAACGAGTCCAAATGTTTGGATACGAAAGTCATTATTCATTGACAGAGGGATCTGTAATCATGAATTTAGTTGTAAGATTAATTCTGTCTTTAATGATGTTGGAGTATGAAAAATTGTAATTAAAGTATAAAACCATTGCAATTTAAAGGAAGAAAACAGGGGGCAGGCTTGTGAGTGAATTACTGTCTCGTATTTCGTTTCTCCGGAGAAAGTCAGGGTTGTGTGTTCGTCCCGTATGACGTGGCTCTTTTTTTCCTCTTATTCATCTTTCAAAGTTTCGACGATGAGTCGTTCTCAACATTCTATGTTGAAGAGTCATAAGATTTGAGAGCATGGATGATCTCGGGTCGATATTTCTCGCGACGAGATTACAGCGAAGGTTGAAAGGTCATTGGGACAGATTTGTCGAAGATTAGTAACTCGTTTGAATTCTTTGACAAGTGTTTTCTTGAAAATCATCATTTGTACCAGAAGATTGTTAAGTTCTGACAAAAGATCGATACTTGGAATCTTCACAGACTGCATCGAGCCAGCATTCCACATTGTCATATATTGGACCATAAATCCGTGCAATAAAAATCATTAATGGCGATAAGCTCATCCACGTATAGTTATAGGTTGTCTGGCAGAATAAATAAAAGAAAAAAAGGCGAGAGAAAAAAAAATGGTGTATATACTGCACTGTGAGATCGAGAGAGATTTCCTCAACAGAGCACGCGTGGCCCGGGGCAAGTGACCCAACTAACCCGGACTTTGCTGCAATGTGCGTGATGCACTGACGCAGCATCGTGCAGGCCATTCACCGTTCCAACTCTCATTCTGCTTCTGGCAGTCTTCCTTATGTCAGATCTGCACTTTTCTTCACAAAATTATTCGTATGCCACAAAGCTTGTATTACAAATATCTGTCTGGCTCAATATAAACAAGTTCCTAGGCACACATTCTATTTAATTGTCATCTGCAGGGTGTCTTAAAAAGTCGTCCTAAGTTGTAGAAGACATCGAAGTGTCAGAGAAGAACTCTTCTGAAGAGAAGAGTCCTTGATCATGTTTTTTTATGATTGGCAGCTGATTAGATGTTTGTTTTTCAATGTTGATTGGGAATCCAATGTGCTAATGGAAGAAAATGGACTGGACAGACCTAGAACTTCTGATCTTTGACACCCTGTCACTAGTGAATCGACGATAACTTCCAAACTAGAGATCGGAGCGAATAAATGACTTTCAACGACTTGGATCTTTGAAATTTCATGGCCCAATTGTTCTGACACTTGTCAAGACGACTTTTGGACACTCTGTAGATGGATAAAGCTGAGAAAACAAAAGCATCAGCGTCAAGTACAAGCCCAAAGATTTCGCTCGCCGCAAAGCCATCAATTAACCTTGTGTAGTGATGCAAAGTGAGTAATCACGCAAATATCTGATCCGAGACTTAAATTAAAGGGTTGTTCGTCATTGGCGCGTAAAGGTGCTGGCGTCGATTATAGACAGCTCTTCGCTTCAAGTTCATGCCATTCAGGTATTCCACAGCCTCAAGGCTTTACCCTATTGGATATCAGCACGCGACACTTTCCCGGCACGAGCTCTAGCACGACATCTCTCAGAGATCCAACTTTCTATGTACCATGAATTTACATTTTTTTTTTCTTTCCTATCATTATGCCCTTTGTCCTCGAATGCATTTAGGTGAAAAAATCTTTGAGACGAGATAATCGTTCCATCAATTTGCATGCATAAGAGATCCAATCATTCGATTCTGCTTCGAAGAGGACTTTTTTTTTGTTTCAGAACAATTGACAATCGATTATATCCAAACCGTCGTTACATTTTGTCAATTTATTTATTTTCTACGATTCCACAAAAGACTGTCAATGGAAGAAATCATTCTTTCAATGACAATATAATTTTTTAATTGTTCCAACTTTCTATGTCCCTCGTTAGAAATTTCCATACGTGAGTCTTTTGTCTCCAAAGTCATGTGAAATAAAAAAGCCTCGAAAAACAATACCAGAACGACAAACGTAATGTAATTATTCCAAAGGCTTAATTAAACTCCATTTCTATTGTGCCGTAAAAAAAAAAAAAAAAACAAGAAACACTTCCATAAAAACAAGCACTAAATTATTCCAATTCCTATGACAATTTCGCGGACGTTATTTAATTAAAATTGTTACAAAAGCTCGTAAAATTAAGTCAACGGTAATAAAATATGAAAAAAAAAAAAAACATAAGACGATTTAAATAATGCTCGTAAAGTATTAGCCACTGGGTATTGTTTGAAGAAAAATAAAAATGCGTTGACACCAAGTGCGTCGTTTATTTTCGTATACATAATCATCGGTGACAAGGAACCTTGTACTTTCACCAAATTAGCACGGTTAAGGTGCGCATCGCAGTTGCGTATTCAACGTACGAACGTATTAGATAGGGCTGCTGGTCTGTCAGTAAAAAAAAAATATCAACATTTATATACACATATATATATATTCTGTAAAAAGAAGCGTCTTCTTCGTTGCTTTCCCTTTCGAAACTCTAAACTCTGCACACGATGTTTAGGCCAGTATAAGCTTCGACAGAAAACTCCTGATGCACGATCGAGAGAAGGACAGAAATATATATATATAGTGAAGAGTAAGACCGGGTATAATGGCGTGTGGGAGGTACTTTGCGAGTTTGTGTATATTTTCTGCAATTCTCCCCGCCACTGAAGTGTTAGAATCGTTGGTTGTAAGGTTAGCAATTATTTTCTTTGAAACTCTCGCTTTTCTCTGGCGAATTACTTGGCGCCATACACGCCAGAGAGAGAGAGAGAGAGAAAGAGAAAGAGAGAGAGAGGCGTCGAGGATGGTTAAAGAATGAAAAAAAAAGGAAAGAAGACCGTCGGTGTCGCGCGTCTTAATTTAACGACATTACAGACAGTTAAAGTGTTAGCGTGTGTACGAACTCGATGTAGAAGCGACCTCTTCTGATGCCAAAGAGCTTATACCTAAGTATACACGAAGACGAGAAAGAGAGAGATTAAAATAGAGATAGAGAGAGAGTGAGAGAGAGATAATGAGACTTTGAAAGACTTTTAATGGACGTGCCAACCAGCAACGATTTTTTAAGTACATACCTGACGTTACTCGTGTGCCAAGTACGCGACATTCACTACGCGATAATTGGAGCACGATCAATGATTATGCTAATTCAATACAACTCTCTGTCAAGCATTTCTTGCACATTTAAAGACCAAGTCTCTGCTCCGAGCGCGATAAACTCTCTAAGATAAGATCGATCCTCCAGACATCTTCCTCCTCTCTTGTGTATGATTCTCAATCGATTCTCTATTGCTACTAACTACTATTTCCATACAAACTTCTCTACGAAGAAATATCGTACGGACTAGAGTCTCCTTCGAGAGCTATTTGTACAAATAACTTTCAAATTCATTTATAAATACGTTGCAACTCTTTTTCCTCTTTCGTGACTTCATATTTTAACACATTTTTCCTATCAACCAACTGCATTATTGTTTACATAATAATTGGAACGATCTTGTCATCCAGAATCAATCATAGTGACGTTTTTAGAAACTGCAGACCCGCGGGAGTTCAAGTTCGAAGAAAAAGTACTGCTGAATCGAGACTCCATGTCAAGACACTTTTTTTTTTTTTTTTTTAAACCTCAGTCTGGCAACTGAGTCACTCATGCTGCGAGAGTCTTTTGACTTTCAACGTCGGAGGTCCGGACTCCAACTCCTCTTGTTCACATTATGGTAGTTAAATGCTCTTGTCCCGCTGCGTTCTTAGCCATAAGTTCCACGAGGATCCTTTATTTTTCGTTCCTTAAACCTCTGAAGTTATTGCACCTCTAAACTGCGGACTTATGAGCAAAAAGTAAGAGCCAGTTAGACTTAGAAACAACAAAGAAACGGAACAACAGAGCAAAAACATTTTCTCAACGCTTTAACAACACTCAACAAACTCCAGTCCAACGTTTCTCTGTCCAACACATCGCACTACGCAACCCAAACGGTAGACACAACACACTTTTTTTTTTCTCTCTCTTTATTCCATTACCAGGCCACCATGTTTTTATTATTCTTATAAATAACGATCTAGAACAACACCAAAGAACGCAAAGTAACTTTTTCACTCGTGAGGTCGAGACCACGTCGCTTTGTCGACGTGTTTCCTTAACGACAACGTCGTATCTTGATAATAAACTATTTTCAAATGATCATCTTTGGAAACAGACATTGCCAGGACCAGTTTCTCTCGTCGTCGCGAATTCTAATCGTCCCAAAGTCAAAAGTTCTTGAAAAACAAACAGAAATCGCTGATTGGACTCTCCGTCCAAGATTTCCTGAATAATTTCATTAGATCTGCAGAGAAAAGTCTTCGCAAACTTTTTTTTACGTCACATCGTTGATGAGATATTTATTAATCAACGATTGGCTGCCTCCAGTCAACAGATTTCTCATCAACGTCATTTCGCTGTGAAAGATTGACACAAAGTATTGTTTTTAGATGTTTTTTTAACTGGAAATTCGTAGCAGGTTGGAATACAACTTTTGAGAGAGCCTTTATAACACATTCGGAGATTAAAATTCACCCAAAGTCTGCATCCTCTTGCACCAGCCAGGCCCTTACACCGCTAAATGAGAATAAGATTCAATTCGCGATAGGAGAGAATTCGGGGGGACTATATAATGGGCAGTACGCGACTCGTTCGAAAGTCCACTCAACCCAGCAACTTTTACACTTGTTGCTTTTGGGCCTGTGCAGAGATCTCTTCGATGCTCCGCTTTTGTACCCGAAAAAGGACGCACCTTGCTTCGAGTTATTTCATTGAAAATATCGTTTATTGATCTTACGAATTCAGTCGAATGAATGATGACTAAGAATTTTTTTTTTCACGGTTGAAATAATTGGCAATCATTTTTGTTGACATACGAGAGTAAAACTTTTCAGGTCTGGTGTCATCCTTTTTTTTTTAATCCATAGGATTATTTTTTGAATCGAAATATTTCAACAATTGAACCGTTAATAAAACGAAAAAGACAATAAACAATCGAACACACACTTGTGAACGAAACTTCCTGTCCATGAAGAGAAAGTAACATTATTATTGGCCATGGAATAAAAATATTCGAGACTGGATAGTCTTCTGTCATCGCACGTCCGCGTCATAAAGTCATTTCCATTGTTCCGAAGGTTTGACCCAAACAACAAAAAAAACTTTCAACCACCTTAAGTACAAATATTTCAAAAGTATCCGCAAGTATCAAGAGACTCCAAAATATTCGAAGTTTCCATAAAAAAAAAAATCAGACCCCAAATTTAATTAATCAATTTCCAGTAATTTTCGCAAACATTCTGTATGAAAAAATCCTGAAAAATCAGCTGATCACGGAAAAACGCATCACTCTTGATATTTTGCCTGTGCGGGCAATCGGGAGTAAAAAAAAAAACGACTCATAAATTTTCCTTCGTCTTCCGCTTAAAAAAAAAAAAAAAAAAAAAAAAAACCAGAAGAAAAAAAAATGAAGTTAAGCAAATAGTGATGGAATCCGTCACTGATAAAATATCTATAAAAAAACGATGTCAGCCTAAATTCGATTCAGATATAAAAACAAATTGAAATACGAAGCCAGCAGTTTGAATTGAAATTAAATATGAAAACATAACGTAATATATTATAAAGCAACGTGTCAGCATGAATTTAGTTGAAATAAATTCTAACGAAATAATATATAAATATATATAAATATATATATATATTTATATTTATAACGATTCCATATAGTGATACGAGTTCGTTATGCACGAAATATTAAATGGCACGATATGCACAATCAGCGTGTGCACGTGCCTCTTATAGTTGCATAGTCATGCACGAAATGATAAGGCGTGTATGCTTTGGCTAATGTAAATATAGTACATTGGCTTAACGACATTATAGGTCCGGTGTACACACATGGTACATGCTATAATGTAAAATAAATATATAGATATATATATATTTATATCTAGGTGTTCATGGCATCTTATGTACGACAATAACGGTGTAGTATGTTAGGTATAACGCTTTAAGTAGTGGCATATATAGTATGCATATAAGGTGGAATGTTTGTGGTGCCGCGCGGCGCTAAACCGCTAACCGTTTGACGTCGTCGCCCTGTGTGTGACTGCGACACTCTTAAAATAGGTGTAAACTAACCATCACGCGAGAAGAACTTTAAGGACCTCATAGACGCACATAAAAGTGAACGAAATACTTCCAGCACCTGTTTGCTCCTCGATCTATGTATCGTTGTATCGATCGATGCGTGATAAAACCTTGCCACGGATCATACGGTCAAGTTAGATGGCGGGTGTGGCAGATTTCATCGGAAGAGTTCTACGCCGCGAAGGAAAAAAACATGCAGAAGAGTCAATGAAGCAAACGATACTTTGCTCTGGACACTAATGTCTCGGACAGTGATAAAAAAGGATTTAATATGAAGAAATAAATCCTTCGACATGCATTCGTGTACACGCCCTGAAGATTAAAACCCGATCGTCTCGTGATTACCGTTTCTTGTTGCGAAATATACCAATGGAAAAATTCTCACTAAACCGGCATAGCAAAAGTGGCTGTACACTTTAAGCTGTAATCGTTTATCTTTTTTCTCTTATTTTATCATTTATACCAAGCTTACTGGGTAAGTTGGAAGTACGGATATAGAGTGGAACTAAAGTGGTCTTTGGGATTTGATGATTTAAGAGCTCCCGGAGTCCTGCGGATTAAAGTTCTTTTGATTTTTTTTTTATTCGCGTGCGAAGGATGCGAAGGATTCAATGATTTTGACTGTCTGCTCTGGGGTCCAGGGTCTCACGGGACTAGAGAACCTCGGACTTCCATCATTCGGACACAGCCGATTGGCTGGCGCGGAATTTTCTCACGATTGCCACTCCCGCATCCTCTGAATCCTTCCAAACGATAGGCTGACTCCAGATTGTTCAATATCTCGTGATCAGCTCATTGGAGAGGAAAATGTCCAAGGACTTTTCTCTTCAGGATCGAACGATCCAACTATTGCTGATAGTTTTATTGACAAGACAACTTTTGGGATACCCTGTAGAGCATTTGTTACTGATGGCGCTGCGAGAGAGTACTGCGGCCGCGGAGAGAGCGCGGCTACCGTTAGGCGTCGTCCGCGAGAATAACCGCGACCGGCCAGCGGCACCAACTGCCCAGAAGGCTGCCGGCTAATGCACACAGCCTCCCGTGTAATACCCGTTCGCGCGCGCACGACTTTACAGATCGGTGTGCGCTCGTTTTTGACACATTTTCTCCGTGACCTTGAATCTGCGAATCCGGATCGAGCGTAAGATAATTGTAGGAAGGAAGTGCATTTCGTTGACGATGAAGAGCCATGGGTGAAGATCTTTTGGAAGAGAGATTTAACGAATGAGGATTAATGAAAGTGTGGACAAGAGTTTAGGACGAAGAGCAAGGTCTAGGTTCGCATGACAGCTGGAGAACATCTTTCCGAAGAGAATCTTACCTCGATAATAGAGAAATAAGAATAAACTCATAAGAAAAATGAAACCTAATGATAAAAGAGTCGTGATGAAAGCACAAGACGTCGATGATGAGGAAGTGCAAAATGATGAAGCGAAGAAACTTCAGGAAGAAGATATCTCGCGATGGGGAATGGTGCAATAAAATGGCATTAAAAATCATGAGAAAGAGAAAAGAGAAAATGAAGGTAGGAATAAAGGTGGAGAAGACGTAACGAAAGAACAAGAGGAGGAAAGAGTGGAAGGTCCCTAAGGACGAGAGGGCAGTAGTAGGTAGCCATGCACAGTGAATACGCGCGGCTGGTATCGCGATGGCAATCCACGGGTACGGGTCAGTCGTTGAGTTCCTCGCAGCGGCTGTGCCTGCTGCCTCGCGTCGTGATCGTCCGCTCTTTTCTCTCTGTATATATCGCCACCACTGCGCTCGGAGACTCTCGTGAGCGAATCGAGAGAGTGTCGGCGCCGATCTTGCCCCAGAGAGAAAGAGAGAAAAAGAGTGAGAGAAAGATTGTGAGGAGGGAGAGAGGGCTCTTACTCCACGGCGCGGCACAGGCAGGATCTATCGCCGCCGGGGAAACTTTTCAGTCAGGAGCGAGACACCGCTCCGGTGCTCGTGTGCTCGTGTCATCGTGGTGCACAAAAACACCGCCGAGTTTCAACGTGACGGAAACTCCGTACAGATCGCTTGTTTAACATCTTTTAATCACGTTTCGTTAGCAAATCATTTGTCATTGTTTTTCTCACTCTCACTCTTCGTCTTTATCTTCCGTATCTTTTTAGTTCGTTCGTTCTTCTTTGTTTCTTGTTCTTCGGTACGTTCTGCCTTTTTTTTTTTTTTTCATCTTTTTTATTTTCATTTTTGTCGTTGTTGTTGTTGTTTTTTTTTTATTTTTATTTTTTTTAAATTTCTGCGGAGTGTCGCGATGTCGAAACGTTTGTACAAAGTTCATCGAAAGAAAAAATGATACGTTTTTATACCAGTGGACTTAATAAAAGGAGCGACGACGAGGAAGGTTTTGTCATCGGACCAAGATTCGATCGTGTCGCGATTACGTGCGCCTGTTTAACTCAACGACCAATCGTCTCTTCAGCAACTATTAAACGAGATATTACTTCGAGACACGAAGAAGCAACGAGAATCAACGATCACGAACTGTTTCATTGATGCGTTCGTTGTCATTGACCCGCGATGTGACGATCGATGGTAAGCGATCATCATTCAGTCAATTCGTTCCCCCTCGTGTCTTTGACGTTTGCTATATCCGCTTAATGTTCACTCGCTACAGCCAGCAGCAGCATCGATAATTCGACCATTAAACTTGATGGGCCTTTTCATAACTACACTCTAAATCGTTTCGTCATAAATACGAGAGTAAAATAATAGAAAAAATATATATGAATAAACATCAAAAACCAATGACACCGACGTTCCTTCCTCGATCCCTACCAAACGCCACTTATTCGACCTATCGATCTTTTCAAACATAACGCCTGTATATATAATCCGCCGGGACTTTCCAGTTATTTATTACCGTTGTCCGATCGTGGATACTTCCGTAATAGCTGTTCGAAACTTCCAAGTGTTTTGCTCATGACTTTAAGCCTCTTTGCTCGCTCACCGGACTACCGGCCTTCATTAATCTCAATTGACGCGCGATAGACCTTGACGGATTAATCTCTTCATTTATTTCTATTTTTTTCCTATTCATTTTTCTATGATTTTTCTATTCAGCCAATCTGACCACGTTGCTACGCTTTTTCGTGGCGGAAATCGGCGTTACTTATTCGGACGTGATACGTTCATTTGTCATGCTCATTGTAAAGACGATCGTTAAACTATCGTGGCCGGAAATGAATCGTCTGGCGTTTTTAAGCCCATTGGACGGCTCATTTATCGAAGAAACATTCGTGTGATTAGAATAGTGACGCGTTACTTATCAAACAAATACGTGACGCAGATTATCAATGACCAATGACTTAACATTCGTTGTAAACAAATCATTATTAAGGGAAATTTCGATTCAATCCACAAAACTCGTAACTAGTGACAGATAAACGTCAAAAAAGAAGGTTTCACTCCATTTTCTCAATCTTTTAGTCCTAAAATTACTTTTTCGTCAACTTAATCCCCATGGAATTCAATTTCCCATATACCATTCTCTTCGTAATTAAAAAACGAAGAAATTCCTGTACTTGCACCTAAAATTCATGTGAAGAAACCCAAACAAACCCAAACAAAGCCAAGTATCGTTTTTACCCTGAAAACAATGTTACCTTCGAAAATGGCTTAATTCGTTGAAAGTTGAAAAAAAAAAAACAAAAAAAATGAGACATAAGTGCTAGTAAGGTTAAGCAATCAGAAAGATTTGGATCTTCCAAGCCTCTCACTGGTTTATTACTAAATTCTGACAAGAATTTATTCGCTAATGTCTATATAGAAGAAAGTGAATTTCTCGAGCTGCTTTCGCTCCTCATAGGAGAACAAAATCTCCTATTTTTTCTGGCCCCTCCACGCTGTATATTTTGCTCTATAATGCTCTGTCCCAAATTAAGTCAAATTAGGGCAATCGAATGAAACATTTTATGCTCCCCGCTCATTCATCCACGTGAGTGTAAAAAAATAATTCGGGTATTTGGCCAGACGGATTCCCACGTGGATCTTACGATCAAGATTAGCCCTTTGCATTGGTGAGGCATAGAGAGAAGACACATCAGACTTTTTTTTTCAATTTTTTTATTGCAGTAGAACAGGATTGGAAGACATTGGAAGACAGGAACCTTGAGGCAGGGACTGGGTTCCTTCAGCAAAAAAAAAAGAAAAAAAAACAAAAAAAATAGAAGCACAATCCATATATTTATAAATTTATAACAAGGGTCGTTTTTCCATATAAGGAAACGATATTTGGTTAGTCATTATTTGTCTCCATGAATCATCCAAATGAGTAACTTCGTCTAAAAGCAAATTCTGGATGAAGAGATCATCCAAATTTCGTATCTTCTCGATCCAATCTTTCGTTTTTTTTTTGTTTTTTTTTCCCGTTCCTCAAAAAATAGATAATAGAGTAGTTTTGGAATCTCGATTGAAGAATCGTGTAAAATGGACACATATACACGTCAACGTACAAAGACGATATATAAATAGAGTTGAGAAGTTGGTGTTCGAGGGGATTCCTTGGCAGAGTGTGATATGATCATAGGACGAGCTCGCGGTTAATCTTTTCATCTACTCTGCCTTATATATATATATATATATATATCCGTCCATATATCGAAATAACACACATATATATGTACAGACATCAAAGACGTTCTCGTTGCTCGCAGCGGTGTGTTGCTGGCATTACAAGTGGCTGGTAATGCTGCTGTGATGCAGGTGGGATCTCTCTCGGTCTCTCGGGCACTCGCCGGACGAATATGTGTCACTTTTTTGCACTGTCTGCAAACGCAGTACAAACAGTAATGCTTTAGAGAAGCAACGAGAGGAGACCAACCAAAGAATATATATCAGTCCAACCAACTCTTGTACATCCATTGTGTGTGTGTGTGTGTAAATATATATATATATCGATATAATACAAACTTCAAGAATATATACACATCTGGAGAAATATATAGGGGAACATGGGGCAAAATGGACCCATGGGGTAAAGCGGGTTATCCAAATTATTTATATTTTTCGGGCAAAGTGGACTGTCCAAAAAATGAAGGAAGATCAAATTCTAAGAAAATTTGACTTTCCTTCATTTTTAGGAGAGCCCACTTCGCCGCAAAATCAATTTTCTTTAGATCACCCGCTTTTTCCCAGGGGTCCATTTTGCCCCACGTTCTCTTATATATATATATATATAAGTCAATGTAACTAACGCTGGAAATAAGTGGCAAGGTGGTTACTTGAGAGCGAGACACACGGCCCACTTCTCTTTCGTGAAATGTTACCACGTAGGGCACACTGCTGTGTTTATATATAAATATATATATATATATATATATATAAGTGAATATGTACTTTAAAAGCGCGTGCTATAAAACTCGTCCTCATTGAATACAAACGTAGCACGTGTACGACGAGTTTGAGAGTCCCTTTAAACGTTTCAATGGAAACTTCACAAATATTTCGGCATATCAAGAAAGTTTCTCTCTAATTTCTTCATTTTTTTTTTTTTCAATTTAAATCTTTTTTCTTTTTTTTGTTTTTTTTTTTGTTTTAATGGAGAAACAAAACGACTGTAAAGGTCGGATCTTGAGTTTCAACCGCACATTGCAAATACGGTAACTTCTATGAAAGTTGACTCGAGGCCATGCAGCCTCTGGCGGTTTTAAACGTATATAGTCACGGAAGAGAGAAAGGGTATCCTTATATACCGAAAATGGCGATGATGGGCGTGTTACGAGTGTATATAAATGGGGTTACGATGTTGCAAAATCAACCGAAGGTGAAGGAACAGGTGTTTAAGAGTTCCACTAACCTCGAAGACACAAGTGGATCGATTACACAAAAAAAGAAACGAAAAAAAAAACAAAACAAAACAGAATACAAGAGAATTCGTTTGATTTTGTTTTCCTGATCCTGCATTTCGGAGACTTTATCGTAAAAAAAAAAAAAAAAACATTAAAATCGAGTTAAAATATGATCTAATGTTTGTCTTAGTGGGAGGATCGAGTCTTTAGAGAGAAAAAATGATCACTTGTCACGGATCAATAATTCAATATCTTCAAGAATATATATTTATAGCTCAGTCCTAATTAAATTCAATGGATTCAAGTGATTTCGACCCACCGTTATCTCTCTCGATTCATTCAAGCGTGATTCTATGTGATTTCCGCGGAAACTTTAAATTACAACTAAATCTTTAAAAATGATATTTTATTCTCACAGGATCTATCAATGCACGACAAACAGGTCAATTAGACGAAAAAATATCTTCAATCTCTCTTTCTTTTTTTCTCTCTTTCTCTCTTTTTCTTATAAAAAACTTTCATACAATATTATCTTCACAAATGGCAATCCTAATGAACAAATTGATTACTAACATTTATAGAACTCGAGAGATCTTGAACTATTCTTGACCTTTCACAACCTAGCAATCAAGATTGATCGACAGGAAGCAACATCTCCTGACGTCACGACTTCTGCACTCCTGTAGAAAACTCGATGAACCAACTTTTCCGTCTACTAACACACCAACGCAAATCCATTTACATTAATCCATCTTCCGGTGTATTGCACATCGACGAAGCTTATTATTGCATAGTAATATATATATATATTGCATGTGATGCCTGAATGCTGCCTCTTTGATGTCCGCCCTGGGGCACCCGTTCGGAATCGCGCTCGCGCGCGCGAACCCAAGTTCCTACGATACCGCCGCACTCTCTATACAACCAATCGCACACCTCACCTGCTTTCCCGTTATAACCACGCGAGGAGAGCACGCGCTTGCTCAACAGCCTCCTCTACTATAAACTTCTATATATGCATTCGTTCAGTACCGAGAGATCTATACCAACGGCCACCGCAAGCCACTTTGCTTCTCTTTTTCATTTACCTCCGCACTATCCTTCCTTTCTCGTTCTTTTATTCTCTCGTACTCTCCACTCATTTCACCAAACATTTATCAGCGCACCTACTTCGACCTTATCCACTTCGTTCCATACTCAATTTCCATTCTTTCTCGTACCCATTTTTTTCAATCATTTTACTTCGTGCATTCTAATTCATTTAATCGAAATTTCAACGAAACTCCAAATCTAATTAATCATTATATCAATTTCGTCAAGTTTTAAACAAATTCCCATGTTAAAAAAATCGTTTTTCTGAAATATGATGACAAAAATTACTCGGTAATTGGAATTATTAAAAAAGTGGAAAAATTCATTGCGAAATGAAGTTTTTAACGAAATGATTGGATGAATGAGAATACTGGAATTTATGGGGACGAAATTAGGACGAATCTCGTAATTATATCCTCGCACACTTCCTGCGAATAATTTTTTACTGCATTTTAGTTCCTTAATTCGAGATTTAAACGAAACTTGAAATCCAATCAATAATTATATCAACGTTGAGAAGTTTTCATCTAATTGCCGTGCGCAGAAAGAAGTTTTTTTTACGAAGAATGATGACAAAAATGACTCGTTATTTGGAATTATTAAGAAACGTCGATAAAATCCTTACAAAAAGTTGTTTCCTCAATAAATTATAAAAAAAAATAACAGAGTTCTTGGAATTATTAAGAAAGATCGAAAAATTCAATGCGAAAATGATTTTTTTTTTAAATGATTGAATGATCGAGAAAACACCAATTTCTCGGAACGATCAAAATTATCGACAAGTTTTAATCAGATTCCCATGAGTAATAAATTGTTTTTACGAAGAATGTTGACAAAAATGACTGATTATTTGGAATTATTAAGAAAAATCAAAAAATTCATTACAAAAAGTTGTTTTCACAATAAATTATGTTTAAAAAATGACAGAGTGCTTAGAATTATTGAGAAAGATCGAAAAATTCAATGCGAAAATGATTTTTTATTGAAACGATTAAATGATTGAGAAAAGAGTAATTTCTCGGGACGAAATAAGGACGAATCTCGATAATAAAATGCTGGCACACATGAAGCGACGAGTGTTTGCCTGACGAATCGATTCTCTGACGTTCAATAAGCTTTTT